>JAJHZJ010000470.1:12074327-12674327 GCA_023548195.1 Bettongia penicillata ogilbyi | reverse complement strand
AGATTAAATTTATTCCAAGAAAGAAATTTCCTGAAGAAGAGACCCAGTCTTATTCATCAATGTATACCCAGTCTGGGGCCAATATTTTGCACATAATAAGTGATTAATAAATATTTGTTAATAACAATAGCACAAAATGGGAAAACAATTTGTGCTCAGACACAGGAGAGTATACTCTTTCACTTGTTCCCCCCAAAAGTGATCATTAATTATCTCCTACCCCTTAAATGTGGATGTTCCCTGTCCAGAAACTTCTTTCTCTTCACTTTCTTTTTTGGTGACTTTTTTCATTCCCATGTAGGTTCCATTACATCAGCTTTGTTCTGGACCTCTTCACCCATGTGCCCTATTGGTACCTCAGACTCAGCACATCTAAATAACTTAAAGTCACCCTCTTCCAAACTTCATTATTTGACTGAGGGCACCAGCACCTTTCACTCACAATGGAACATTCCAATATTTCAATTTTTCTTTACTCTTCCTTTTCCCTGGTAATCAATTCTTAATTCTTACTTCTCTCCACTAATTTAGCTATGATCATAGCTCAAGTCCTTATACAAACAATTGCATTACCTTTGAAATTGTTCTGCATACTTGTGATCCATGTTGTTTTTCATCTCTCTTCCAACAGTTGTTAAAACTAAATTCTTATTGCACCATTTAAACTGCATCACAATTCAGCAGAAAGAACATAGGATGTGAAGTCAGATGGTGTAGGCTAAAGTTCTTTCACTTACTACCTGAATAATAGTGGTCAATTAAACTCTCCAGTCTTCTTTTTATTCATCTTTAAAATATGTTTCACCAGATGACCTCCAAAATCTCTTCCAGCTTTAAACCCTATGATCCTATCAAATATTAAATTACTCAGTTTGGATTTTAAAATCTTTCACATTTTGGTCCTTTCTTATCTTTTCAGTTTTCTTACACTTTGCTCCCTCTGTGTACTGTATGATCCAACAACAAATAACTTCTTCTTGTTCTTCATATTTGACATGCCATCTTTCACTTCCACTCTTGAGATGTTTTTTCCTGCTCAATTCAACTTGATTCATTCTATTGGCTACCTTCAAGATAGCTTAAATTCATTTATTTAGAGGATGCCTTATTTTATCACTGCTAGAGACTTACACTGTATTTACACTATATATAACCACAGGCATGTATGTAAAATGTAGAAAATTATGTAGTATACACACACACACACACACACACACACACATACACAGGTAACATAGAGTTTTACTTGCTGTCTCCTCCATTAGAATGTGATCTCTTTGAAGGCAGGGATTATTTTTAACTTTCATTGTATTCCTATTATTTATTCTGAAAATTAGCAAGTACTTTATAAGTGCTTGCTGATAATAATATCTTTGATTATTTTTAAAATATATTGTTTTTCTATTCTTTTTTATTCAATACTTTGAATACTAAATTATTGCCTTTCTATTTTTTTATTTTCTTTCTAAATCATACCCACTGTTCTCTGTAGGTCACAAATGTGTATTTCTTCATCCTCTCTCCATTTTCAGTTTTAATCCCTTTTGGTCAGATCCACCAGTTTTAAGTAAATGTCTCCTTAATTTACTTAATTTTCTTAATTTACATGCAGAATCTCTGGCCCAAGATTTGTTTTTTTTTTTCTAGCTGAGACCATTGTCCAGAAATAGTTGTAACATACATCTGTGGTTTAAAGCCTATCAAGCACTCTGTGGACATTATTTCACTAGAGTCTCTGAAAGAAAAATGTGAAGTACATACTATAAGTATTATTGCACACATTTTACAAATAAAGAAACATCTTTTTTTACAGATGAGAAAACCATGTCACCCTCTCTCTAGAAAATCCATTTCCCATTGTCCAGTACAAGTATACATTTTGTAAAATAATTCAGCTCACTCAATGAATCAGTAATGATGATGTTCACTTCACTACCTAGCAAACTGTCACTTTCTCTAAGTTTACTAAAGATTTTATTATTCTGCAATACAGCTGACCAGCAGTACCAGTCAGTAGCACTGTCAGATTAGGTGATGTTTGAGATCTCCAGGGTATCACGTGTTAGGCAGCCATAGCTTCAGGCTACCTGTCTGTGTATCATGATACCTGATCTACTGCCTGAGGCAAAAAGGACAAAAATCACCACCAACTTTAGAAATTAAAAAGGCAAGCACAGTGTATATAATACTAAAGGGTGGATGTGAAAGAGATACGTAATCTAATAAAATACACCTCAAATATCCTTGTCTACTTCCACGTGTCTTCTGGGCAAAAGGAATAACTGTTGTCAACAATAGTAACAAAGAAGGAAGTGAAGAAAATAAGTGAAGGAAAGAGTAAAGGAAATCTTAATAAAATAAATCAATTCAAAACAAAATTATGTCTGGGAAGCCAGCTTCAGAAGGTTTGTTCATGATTCCATTTCTAATACCTGATGTTGTAGGAAAAGTAGGCTTTTCCAGAAAGCAATCTTCTGTTCCATTTTTGAGAACTATAATACTATAACTGCCTAAATGGATGTTTTAATTCACTTGTATGGATCATGAAAAGTGGTACAGCCACAATACATGAAAATTGATGTTTTTATTTTTACAAGAGCTACAAAAAATCTATAACCAAATTGACAGATAATGAAATTTAGCTGATAAAATATGATGTAAGCCAATTATATAAAATCTTTTTTTTTTTTTTACCAAGGTGCATGAAAGAAGCAGTGATGTCTATAGTGGAAGCAGATAAATTTGGAGTTTTTTTCTTTTTTTTTTAAACTAAGTGACACAGTTTATATGGAACTGGGTGCAAGATAAGGAAGATTGAGTTCCAAAGTCACATTTAATTTCATAACCCTGGGGAAATCATTTAACTTCTGTCTGACTCAGTTTACTTGTCTGTAAAATGGGGATAGTAGAAGTGCTTACCTTCCAAGTATCAAGCTAGGATAAAAAGAGATATCTGTAAACCTTAGAGCACTGCATAAATACTGGCTATTGTTTCCCCACTTGTACTTCTTATTTACTGTCTATCTTACATGTATCTATCCTTCTGAATCCTCATTTTTTGTCAAGAGCTAAGTTCTGTAGCCCCTTTCTCCAGTCTTCTTTTCTAGTCTACTCCACTAAGGTGAAATTATTTACTGCTTTTTCTTATTCTCCTAAAAAATAAAAATTGTGGATTCCTGAAATGACTCCAAAACTCCCTATATTGGAGATAGACCAGTGCTAAACTTATTTTTGAAAAGTGAGGTGGATAATCTAAAAATTTTAGCTTAGTTAACTGTACTTTCCATGGTGGGGGTATGTGGGATGGGATTAAGCTGATCTATATATAAAATGTAAATACTTATATCCACTTAGAAAATAATATGATGTAATGTTCACTAAAATTCAGAATGGGTTCAAAAAAACAATGAAGCTATTCCTCATTTCATGTTCCCCAATAGTCAGAAGGAAGAAATGCACTAAATATTGGCCCTCCACTTCCTCCAGAACTTCCATTATCTGTCTTCATTTCGTAGACTCTCCTTATCAGATTCAGTTGATTTATCCATAGCACCACATGCACAGTTTTGTTGCTTTGATTTACTGTCTCCAAGTTGCTCTTGTTTTTTTTCTGAAGAGTCCAGGGCTTGGCCCATACATGAACTTTCAATATGAAATTGCATTCATAGAGTTTGCTCTCTAATCATAACCTTCAATCAGTCAGTTGGCAAGTATTTGTTGAACATTTGTTGAGGCACTGTGCTAAGTACTGAGAATACAAAATACAAACAGAAAGAAATCTCTTACTTCATGGAGCTTACATTTGGATGAAGGGAAACAATAATATAATATGATGTGTAAAAGTTGTAGAGGTATGAGATAGCAAAGGGCAGAATATAG
The DNA here is from genome assembly GCA_023548195.1 of Bettongia penicillata ogilbyi. NCBI lineage: Eukaryota > Metazoa > Chordata > Mammalia > Diprotodontia > Potoroidae > Bettongia > Bettongia penicillata. Next base: position 12,670,448 of record JAJHZJ010000470.1, on the reverse strand, counting down.
AGAGTCCAGAGTGAAATGTGGACAGGACTGAGACATGGCTAATCTCCATAACTCCCTTAAACTGAGGTTCTGAGTGGAGCCATCCAATAAAAGGGAGAGGACCCAAAGGTAGAGGAGACTTCCAGTGTGTGAATTCCAGGAGTATCATGAGCATCCAGGGAGAAGTGGTTTCTGGGATATAATAGAGTGTGTCTAGAATTTAGACCAGGGCTTTCTTCATCTGTCCTCTCTTATTCCTTCTAAACTTTTCCTTCATCCTTCTAGTCCCTCAGTCATTTCCTGTTCTCCCACTCTAATCTTGCTCTGGACTGATTTTACTTTCCATAAACTTAATCTTCTAACTCACAAAATCCTGCAACTCCAGAAATGGTTGGGATCACAGTGGCTGCCAAAGCCAAACAATACATCCCCTCAATTATCCTCTCTATCACACATCTGACAAATGGTAACTCTGCCTTTGCTTGGAGAACTTCAGTGAGAAGGACTCCACTATTTTTCAAGGCAACCCATTTTATTTTCAAACAGTTCAGTTAGCCAGGAAGCTTTCCCTGACTTTGAGTCTAAATGTTGCTTTTTGCATTTTGCAAGCATAGCTCCTAGTTTTGTTCTGGGGAGGTGATGGGGGATCAGGGAGCAGAAAAGTCTAATGATACCTTCAGATGATGGAATTTCAGGTACTCTGCTTTTCATAGGCCATCATGCTCTACCCTTCCTCCCAAGTTTTCTCTTCTCTAGGAATAAATGTTATAATTTTCTTCAACCAATGCTTATATTTTATGTACTCTAAAACCTTTGCCTAGTTTTTCTTACTTGCATCTTCTTTACCTTGTCAATGTCCTTGTTAAATTGTGGTACCCAGAAATGAACCCATAAGTATCTGATCAGCAAAGTTATATGTGTTTCTCCTAAGTCATCCAAAGATCACATTAGCTCTTGGACCACCTGATCATATTGTTGATTCACATTGACTTTGTGGTCTAAGACCCCTAGGTCTTTGCCAAACTGCAACCAAACAATATTTCTGCCTGTATTATATTTATAAAATTAATATTTAAAATTTGTTTTATTCCTGTTAAATTTTATCTTATTAGATTTAGCACAGTGATCTAGCCTGTCAATTTTCTGGATGCTGATGCTATTATACAATGTTTTAACCATTACCCCCACCCCCTTCTAATCCCTTCTAGCAACATTCTCTTGCATCATACCCTTTCCCCTCAGTTAAAATCTCTCCCCAGCTAACTCACTGCATTCTGGTTACTAGTAAGTCCAGGTCTACTCTCATCCTTATTTATTTATTTTTAATGCATTTGCTCTTCCCATCACCTCAGACTATCAGCCTACAGATGTTGTGTTCTACATGGATAAATTCCCAGAATGTTCTAATTCACTCCTTCAAAATTTTCAATCCATTGTATCTGACATTTTTCATCTTACTCAAATAAAGATCTTCTCTATGAATTTACCAACTATCTATGCACTACTAAAAAGGATGATCTGTTTTGAATCTCCTACTTTGACCTTTCTTTTTTGCATATTTGATGTTATTGATCACCTCTTACTCTTGGACCCTTTCTTTTATCCTGACTTTCATGACATTTCTCTCTCCCATTTCTTCTCCTACCTTTCTGACCTCTCCTCAGAGTCCCTTGATGGATCATCATCCTAGGCTCTGTCTCTTTAGTATGAAAATTTCCTAAAGAAGTATTCCGTTCCTGTCTCCTTAGTATTTGCATTTCCCCAAAGATGTATTCAAGCCCACTTTCTTCTCACACTGTACTTTTTCCCCACCAGTGATTGTACAACCACCCATGGGTTCAATTATCATTTTGATTAAATTAATCCCTGATGCAGTTTGAAAGGTTCAGGGACTCCCTTTACCCAAGGACTGAACTATAGGACAGGGTCATCTGGAATGAATTAATGGACTCAAGCATTCTTCAAGACAAGTTGGCAAAGATTTACTGCAATGCCGATATAGCAGGCAGAATCCCTTAGGGAGCTTGCAACTTAACAGAAATAATGCGAAAGTTTATAAAGGAAAAATAGTGGATTATTTGGCAGATATGCTAATTAAGTGATAGCTTACAGTCCTGGTCACTGGCAATATTCAGTACTGGAAACTAGGGGAAGGGATATCTTAGGGGTGTATTTTTGGTTAGTCATGTCTGTAGCAAGATAGAGTTGATATTTATAACTTTGCCTCTGGATGGAATATGATGCCTTTGGGAATTGAAACATGGTAGTGTGGTCACAAAGCCTTGTTTTTATAACAGAATTTCTTCATAAGTTAGCTTGTTCTTGTGATGGGAAAAGAATGTTTTACTGGGATCCACTCATGAGTAATTGTAGGGAAAGGTAGTTTGTCTTACTGGGGTCCATCCATGAATTATTGCTAGGCATAGTGTCCTTAGGCTGGGGAGAAAACTGTCAGGGGTAGTGTTTTGAAGTTAGAGAGAAATGTGATCTTGAAATTGGGTTCAAGCACAAACACCCCATCATCCCCAGCAGATTTTAATGGTTCTTTGTCACTTTTAGAACAGTGATTTTGAAGCATTTTTGTGTCATGGTCTCCTTTGGCATTCCTGTGAAGCTTATGGAGCTCTTCTCAGAATGTGTTTCTTTCTTCCTATGTAAAATAAAATGCATGACATTACAAAGGAAATCAATTATATGTAATAGCTATACCAAAATATTTTTAAAGTTCATGCAGGTAAAGAACCTCTGATTTTGAAGACAGAATAAAGGAGGATACCTCTAATTAAAGATGTCCACACATCTGGCTACTATCTTACTTTCTAGTCTTATTTCAGTTTAATTCCTTTTGACATACTGGCCTATTTTCTCTTCCCTGAAACTACCCCTTGCCTTCACTTAGTCCCTCATACTTGCCTAAAATTCACTACTTTATCTCTACTCAGAATCTTCATCTTGTTTTCAGGGACAGCTTAGGCATTACCTTCTTTATGAAGGCTTTCCCTATCTCCCCAATTCTTTGTGTTCTCTAGCTTCTAATTTCCTTTACGGATCCTAAGCTCGCAGGGACTTCAGAGATAAAATAAGAAAACCCTCTCATTCCAAAAATGAAAAAGCTGGTATTCCTACCCAGGTCTTTTGACTCTGGATTCTGCCATCTTTCCTAAGTACTTTGTAGCTTTCCCACTTATTTCACTATCCATTTTGAATCTATATCCCAGTAGACTGGAAACTCCTTGAGGGCGATGACTTCTTCATTGTTGTATTTGAATCTCTAGGATTTAGGGGGCTAGTGTGTGTTCAGAACACACCTCTGGTGTGAGGGCTGCTTTCCTGCTGAGCTCTCTTGCAACAAAAGCTGCTCACCTTTCAGATCTACTGGGCTTTGTGCTGTCTATAAATGTGTACACATTTCATGTACTAATGGTGAGTAGGATCATCTTTGCAGAAATTTTTGTAATTTACTCAGTAGGTAATTTCATCAAAATAACAGCCTTGAGTGAAATAAGTGAAGGCCAGGTTACTTAAGATGGAGCAGGATGAACACTTTTCTGGAGCAGGCCATAGTGAAGGGCAGCACCTTGAAGATGGAGCATGTTTTGCAATAAACACTAATCTAGTCAACAATGCCTACCAAAAGGGGTAAATAACGGCTCATGATGATGCCACTTTCAGGAAATTGCCACACTGCCATTATTAGTGTCTATGCTCCCAACATGACAAATCCTGGTGAAGTCAAGGAAAAAAAAAATTTGAAGATCTGGAGACTCATCATCAACATGACAAAATAGGGCAAACTTAATCATTCTGGGTGGGTTTAATTCCAGAGTAGGCTCAGTCTATCAGACAATGCAGGGAATGTTTGGGAGAAATGGAGCTGAGAACAGCAACAGCAATGGTCACTTCCTACTGAAGGCTTGTACATTTCAGGACCTCATCATCAATATTGATTTGCATTTACCAAGATGCAATAAAACTTTGTGGATGTACCTTCACAGCAAACATTGTCATTTAGTAGACTATGATTTTAAGAAGACACATACTGGATGTGAGAGTGATGAAGGCAATGTGTAGCAGAGTGCAAAATTGATCATTGATTATTTCCTCCAAGTTGCATCTTCACATTTATCAAAAGTTGTGGCGCCAAGGCAAAATGAGTACCAGAATACATGATATCAATAGATTAGAGCACTTTTCAGAGTGGGAACAATTTGTTGCTAAAGGAAGGAAGTTTGAACCAACACATGATTGGCAACAATGGAGCAGAAAAGAAATAGAGAGCTTTTGGATATTTGGTGTACAGCATTTCATTTTCTTATCTGGGTCAGAACATTCACAAACATGAAGACTTGTTTGAAGGAAATGATGGGGAAATTCAGAAGCTTCTAAATGAATAATGAGAACTCCACAGGGTTTAACAGTAGTATAGTTCATCCATATCTAAGAACACAACATTTTACTCCATGAAAAGTAAAGCAAAAAAGAAACTTGGAGAGATGCAGGATTCTTGGTCCAGTGGAAAGGTAGATGAAATTAATTTTATGCTAATAGTAACAATTCAAAGTGATTTTATGATGCCCTGAAGGCTATTTATGGTTAAAGACATATGGTACAATTCAGCTTCTCAGTGCTGAAGGAGTCACATTGATTAGTGATAAGGAAACGATGATAGAAAAATGGGCTGAACACTTCCATACCCTTCTCAACAGACCATCATCAATCAATGCTGAAGTCATTGACTGTTTACGTTAGGTTGAAGTCAATCCCTGTCTAGACAAATTTCCAGCTGAAGAACTTTTGAATGCCGTTAGGCTCCCCTCCTGTGACAATGCACATGATGCTGATTCTATTTCAACTGAGGTTTACAAGGTGGGGGGTCCATTGTTCGTATAAAACTGAATGAAATTTTCTGGGTTATGTGGCAAGAGAATGTTATTTCCCAGGATTTCAAGGGTTCCTCCATTGTTCATCTCTATAATAGTAAAAAAAAAAAATAGATTGTCCTGTAGCAATCACAGGGTAGGACTTTCTCTCAGGCACTGGTGGGAAGATTCTTGCCAGAGTACTCCTCAATAGGCTGATGTTTCACTGGAAGATGGTCATCTACCTGAAAGCCAATGTGGTTTCAGAAAGGCCCCAGGAAAGGCTGATGTAGTGTCTGCTGCCCTAAAACTCCAGGAGAAATGCCAAGAGTAGAATAGAGGTCTGTACACAAAATTTGTAGATCTGACCAAAGCCTTTGATACTGTCAGTTGTCAAGGCTTTTGGAAAATTGTCAAAATTTGGTTGCCTGGAGAAGTTGATCGACATTGTACATCAATTTCATGACAGCATGTTTGCCTGGGCTTTGGATAATGGATGATGCTCTCATGCTTTCACAGTCACTAATGGAGTGAAACAAGTCTGTATGCTTGCTCCCATGCTTTGTAACATGATGTTTTTAGCCATGTTATCAAATGCCTTCAATGAGGACAAATACGACATCAAGATCAACTATCGCACTGATGGTAAATTCTTCAATTTTCACAAGCCAAGACCTAAGGGAAGGGAGTGCTGGTGCATGATTTTGAGTTTGTAGATAATTGTTTATTTAATACAACCTATGCAACTGAGATGCAACAAACTATGGATAGAGTTTATGCTCCTTGTTCTAATTTTGACCTAATAATTAACAACAAAAAAGATGCAGGTCCTCCATCAGTTAGCACCACACCGTCCACATGGAAAACTGAAGACGTTTATAATACTGTGGGCAAGTTCGCTCATCTTTGAGTATGCTTTCTGGGGATGTACGCATTAATAATGAGGTTAATGCATGCATAGCCAGAGTTAGCTCATGTTTGAGAGGCTCCAAGGGAAAGTATGGGAGACAAGAGGTATTAGACTGACTATCCAACTGAAGGTCTTCAGAACCATTGTGCTGATCCCATTGTTGTATGCCTGTGAAACCTGGACAGTATATCAGAGTCATACCAGGAAAATGAATTGCTTCCATTTGAGCTGTCTTGGGAAATTTCTGAAGTTCACCTGGCAGGATAAGATACCAGACACTGAAGTCCTTTTTTTCAAATTAAACTGCCAGGCATTCAAATTCTACTGCAGAGAGTGCAACTCTTATGGCTTGACCACGTTGTTCTAATGAAAACTTACACTTGCCCAGAAGATTGCTTTATAGAGAACTCACACAGAGTAAGTGCTCATAAGGTAGTCAGCTCTCTCTTAAGAAATTTGGAATAGATTACATGCCATAGGAGACAATGACACAGGACTGCCCATCATGGCATGCTCTCATCAGAGATGATGCTGTGCTCTGTGAACAAAGCAGAATTGAAATAGTTAAAAAGAAATGCAAGATGAACAAATTTAGAGAATGTAACTCAAATGTCCATAGGGCCTATTTGTGCTTGACCTGTTAGAGTAATGCTAAAGCATTCTGAGCTCATGTCTCCTCAACCACAGTCAGACACACTGTAACTTCACTCTAATATAGCGATATCATTTTGGATCTCTTGGAGCAGGAAGGATACCATAAGTAGCACAGTTTCTGGAACTGAGTAGGTGCTTACTAAATATTTGCTTGATTGGATTATTGACTATCTGGTCTAAGATACAGTACGTTTCTAGTTGTTACTTACTTGCTTGTTCAATGATCATTTACTCATAACCTTTTTAAACTCTAAACACAATCTTTTAATGTTCCCTTTCATTATTTACCCCAGGTGTTTGTTTGGCAGAAGCTGGAGAGTGGCTAAGCCAAGGAAGATGAGCAGTCAATATATAGGAAAATTCTAGACTATATGAATTTGTAAGCAATCATAAGCAGTAAAGCAGACTACTACTGATATGTCATATCTGTCATCGGTAAAAAAGATTATGAATATATAAAATATAAATGTTTTTAGTTTCAAAAAAATGGAATTCACAAAAAACTTCTAATCCATTTCCATATGAAAAGACATTGAAATAGGCTTGCACTATGACTGTCTGGAAGACTTAAAAATTTATAAGTACATTCCAAAAAAGTATGCATAATTCAAGTTAACATAATCAGTGCTTGCACTAGTAAATATTCAATTTTGCTTTAAAGCATTTTTAATTATTAAATTTGGCGAAAATCAAACTCCACAAAATAGTTTTCTATTTTTAAAAAATAAAATGTCGTCAGTTCTTTATTAGCTGCACTATGGTTTATTGTTATTACTATTAGGAACTTTTTCTTTCAACTGTCAGAATAAGCAGAGAAGCATATGCAGTTATTTTTTAATATTATGTTATTTTAGTCTGTGGTACATGGGATTTGATTCCACTCAGCAGATAATTTATTAACTGCCTAAGGTCAAGGTGGTATAGTAGAAAGAGCAGGGGTTTGGATCCATAAGACATGACTTTGAATCTCAGCTTTGCTATTTGCTACTTATTTCTTGGACAAATAATTTCACCTTGCTGAGTCTCACTTTTATTGCTGGAGCAGGATAATTTAAGAAGGACTTCAAGAATATGGAGAGCATTTAGAGAAGGGCATTGAAGGGCTAATATGACAGAGAAGGGTTAGGCTAATTCTGCTTGACCCAAAAGAACAGTCAGGAATAAGGTGAAAGTCGCAAAATTGCAAAGAGACTGATCTAGACTTGATGCCAGGCAAAAAAAGAAAAAAAAAAGAAAATAAACAAACAAAAACTTCCCTAATAATGAAAGCCATCCATAACTACACGGTGCTGTCTTGGGAGGAAGTGAATTCTCCTCAGGGGTAAAAATCACATGTCCCTTATATTATAGTTGGGATTGCTTTGGGGTATGGGTTAGACAGATTGGCAACTGAGGTCCATTCCAACTCAAAAACTCTGTGATTCATCATCTGTAAAATGAGAGAAGTACATTTGTTCAAAGTCAATTACTGATAGCTTGCAGGTCTCTTCTAATTTTCTTTAAAAGAAAGAAATTAAATTAAAAAGGGGGAAAAATTGCCCTGACACAGATGGTTGACTCATATTAAGATTTCAGACCACTAAAATTCCCATTTATCTTTTGACAGAAATGGTCTAACCACACTTCCCCAACCTATGCAAATTATATTTCTTATTTTTAACTTAACTATAAGATTTTGTATGTATGCCTCTTGATTTTCATCATTTGGGATTCATTGAATTGTTCTGTCAATCTGAAATGTATTTAGATTCAAACTCTATCATATACTATGTTATTATCCCTCTTTGATTTGTGCTCTCATCATAGTTGATAAGCATACCAGCTATGATTTTATCCAAGTCATTGACAAAAGTGTCAAACTTCACAGCACTAAGCATATGTTACTGGACGTTCCACCGATCTCCTTCCAAGTTGACATTCAAATATTAGTGATAACTCCCATTCAGTGTAATGAACCCACCCTACTATTGTCTCTCTAATCACTTCTCCATCTTCTTATCAAGAAAAGTCTAATAGACTTTAGCCAAATGATTTACTAAAATGCATAAAAATTTTACTATTATCAATAATTCTGTCAGGAGAAGGGAATAAAGATAGTTAAAGGTGATTCATTCTTAATGAAACCATGTTGGTCCTTTGGGATCCTAATTCCTTTTTGAGGTGTTTACTAATGATCCATTTCATTCTATAATCTCATCCCACCCCCAAGCAAAGTGGCATTTACACTTAATATTACAAAGATTTTGTTTTCTTCTCTTTAAATCTGGAAGAGCAAATCTCCTAATCTCATTAGCACTACTCTTAGTTTACATAATCTTTCAAAGGTCATTGAAGGAAATCAGCCTTGCCATTTTTTTTTTCAGTAAATAGATGAACTATAACTTAAATTTTAATCCATCTGGGTTGTGTGGCTTGAATTTACTGAGCACAACCAAGTGCTTTCTTACCTCTCTCTCTCTCTCTCTCTCTCTCTCTCTCTCTCTCTCTCTCTCTCTCTCTCTCTCTCTCTCTCTCTCTTTCTCTTCTCTTCATAATCTTAAAGTGTTCATTAGTTCATTTTTACTCTCTCCTTAATCTAAATATCATTCTCCTTTTCAATGAAAGCAGAAGCAAATAAAAGTTGATCAGTTTCACTTTCCTTTATTTCACTTAAAAGCTCAAAATTTATGCTGTTAATCACTACAAAGAGAATAGGTTAAGGGGTATTGCCACTTCCCTATTGGGGATGATAATGTGTCTGTTTGGAAATTAAATCTTGCAGAGTTCATGATGATATCACTCAGAAAATTTGACAGGAAACTTAGAATGGGAAACTTGCAGGTTGATAAAGAAAGGTGAAACAAGGAATTGGGAGGGAAAGAAATAGCCTCAAGTCTAAGGCATTCACCACTTATCATGACTTATTCTATTGGAGTTTGCAGACATGAACTCTAAATCTTCTGTCAATGTCAGGTCTATGAATATTAATACACTAGTTTAATTGAAGACACTGAAGTTTTCCTCCTATACCTGCCAACACAAGCCTTTGGACTTCATGTTGTCATGCCCTGCCAACTCGGAGACATTTCTCCATCTGAATTAAAATTAATATCTTTAACATCCTGATAATTCTCAGTTCTAGTGGTGAGAGGGCCTAGTGACTCATATTGTGAGATTCCATGCTTTGGATGGTCATCAAATGGGCAGATCGTTAGTGTATTTCTTCCTATTTCCTTAGATTTGTCTCTTGAAATCACACACTCCTTTTCCTAGTTAAATGGCAGTTTGTTAAAAGATGTTTGCTGATTGATATATTTTCCCACTACTTGCCCTAATTTTTAATTTTAAAGTTTAACAACTATGGTGTACATCATTCTCAGCTGGTCTGGAGGGTATGCTAAGTTTTTTTTTTTTTTTTTTTTTTTTTAATGAAGGCACAGTGGAATAATTAGGATGAATATGAACTTAAATCATGTACAAAAACCAAGAAGTAACATAAAATTAGGACATTTCGGTGATGCAGTGGATAGTGATTGGCCTGGGTGAGGAAGACTCATCTTCATGAGTTCAAATCTGGCCCCAGACACTAGCTATATGACCCTCAGCAAGTCACTTAACATTGTTTGCCTCAGTTTCCTCTTTTGAAAAATGAGCTGCGACAAGAAAATGACAAACCATTCCAATATCTTTTCCAAGAAAACCTGAAATGGGGTTGTAAAGAAATAACTGAACAACACCAGCCACAGCATAAACTTATATTCCAATAGAATAGTAGATTCAGTCCTTGATGCTTATTAAATTTCCTCTCTGATTATAAGCAAGTCACCTAACTACCTTAAGCTTCAATTTCCTCATCTATAAAATTGTGGGTGGAGTGAAATATGACTTCCTGGCTGAGTGTATGGCACAAAGTAGGTTAAGGGATCTAAGGATTATCTGCCCCATGAATATTTTTCAGTGTTAGTGGGAAAATTGAGTATTGACAATGTGCAAATCAAAATTTAATGCAATGATAACATGATGATGAAAATTTAAAAAAATAGTCATAAATTGCAGAGGGAAGATCAATAGTTTGTGAGCTTTATTATGCCAAAGGTTTCTCACCTTTATTCAGTCAATTTTTACCTTCTTATTCAGTCAATAAACATTTATTAAGCACCTACTATATTCAAGACAGAGTTCTAAAGTGCTTATTAAAATAAAGCTGCTCAACAAATAAGCTACTTTGGCCAATTTTACTAGTCATTTGTCTAAATGTGGATGGTCAAGTTTGGAAAACAAGACATTGGTTGGGTAGTGACCAGTTGGTGGCTGGCTATTTCAATCAAAGAATCAGATCAGTTTGTGTAGCCATAGGACCACCCAATTTCTTCAGGTAGGCAAACTCCTATATATCTTCATTTGGATTGTGTCATTTAGACTATTAGTCTACAATTATGTACCTTCCTTCCCTGACCAAATCTATTTGAGAGAGAGAGAGAGAGAGAGAGAGAGAGAGATACAGACAGAGAGACAGACAGAAACAGAGACTGACAGAAAGAGAGAGACAGAGACAGAGACAGAGAGAGACAGAGACAGAGACAGAGAGAGACAGAGAGAGAGAAAGGAGCTGAAATGTACCTTAGTTGGTCAACAAGCATTTTTAATCAGCTACTTCATGCCACACTCTGTTAAGAGGTCATCTAGTCTAATCCACCCACAATTTATAAAGTTCAAGTTAGTTGGATAACTTGCCTATGGCACATAGGCACTTTTAACAAGGATCAAGTACTGAATTTGAATTTACAAATTAAGAAACATTGCTTTTTCCACTATACTCTGAGGCTTTGTTTTGGAAATCTATATCACACATTTAGGAAGACAATAATAAAAATCTCATTTTGAAAACTAATATTTTCAATCAAAGAAGAAAGATCATGAGAATTGTTTCCATATTAAGACTGAGTCTCTATAACTGCCTGGAAACTACTTTCAATCAATATAATAGGAATAATGAGTTTCCTTATCACATTCAAGCTTGCCCACACATTTTGCTCATCCCAGACCTTGAGACTATGTGCTTCTCATATACCAGATTTTTTCTTCAAGCATTTGACCTCTCTGATGTCAATAAGTATAAATAAACATGGTAAGTAAATCATAGATTAGATATTAATTTTTATACAGGAAACTAAATAGCAAATAGGACTCAAAGATATATTTTGAGGCTAACCTTTCCTAATTTGTCTTTCCCTGTTGTCTAAAAACATGCTTAGGTTTTCTTATTCTTAAGTATAAAAAGAAGGAAAGAAAACTTGACAGTTTTTTCTCCCCCCATGCCACTATTTTTCTATAATTTCTCTTCTAATGCTTTTTTTTCCAGTCTTCTAGAAAGAGTTGCCCATACCTTTCTCGTTTTATGATTACACTATTGAACTGACACTGCCCTTGGCAAAGTTACCAATAATCACTTAAATATGTAATCTACTCATCTTTTCTCAGTCCTGATCATTCTTGACTTTTTTGCAATTTTTGGTACCTATAATCACTCAACACTTTGGAAGAGGAGGAGGAAAGGAAATAAACAGTTATTAAGTACCTATCACATAAGTGAAATTGTGCTAAGTACTTTCCAAAAATTATTTTATTTGATCCTTCCAACAACCCTTTGAAGCAGGTGCTGTTATTCAACCCATTTTACAGATGAGGAAACTGAAACAAATAGGAGTTAAATGACTTGCCTTGGGTCACACAGCTAGCAAATGTCTGAGGCCAAATTTAAGGTCAGGTCTTCCTGACTACAGGCCCAAAACTCTATCTGCTGAAACACCAAGCTGCCTCAGGATACTTTGGATACTCTAATTTATCCTTTGGCTTCCATTCTGCTGCTTCTTATATTATCATTATTTGCTATTATTATCGCCCTATCTTTTCTGGCCTTTTTTCCTTGGTTAAACTCCCCATCAGACCTTTTTAATGTGAATGCCCCTCCAGACTATGACTTGGTCCTGCTTGCCTTCTCTCTCCCTTTCTCCCCTTGGTGAAGTCAGTTCCCATAGGTTCAATCATTATCTCTATCTCTGTTCAGGAAGGTACTCCATTTATATATCCTAATCTCTTTCCTGGACTCAATTAGCAACTGAGCATTTGACACTGGTGCTAGATCTCAAACACAGTATGTATGAAATAAAATTTATATATTTTTCCCCTAATGCTCCATGTTCTCTAAATCTCTAATTTTTGTTGAGGGCATTATTATCATCATTTTCACTCTGTTTTGCAACTTCATCATACTGTCTCTACAAAACACAATACATTGTACTCAGCTGAACTCCACACTATTGGCACAGTATGATGGAAAAAGCTGTGATGATTCAGATCCAGAAGCTGTTAGTGTCTTATGATTAAGGGCACTCTTTTAATATTAATTCAAAAAAGGTCTGACCCCATTAGAAGCTGAGGTCATCAGTAGCATGCCTAGGACAATTCACTGAATCATAAATTTAGAGTTTGGAGGTATCACAGAAGTTGTTTAGGGAAATCTTTCCCTTCAGATGAGGAAAAATTGAGCATCAGAGATGAGATTTTAACGCAAGTCCTCTGACTACATAGTCAATGATTCTTTTAATATCTGAAGAAGGGAATTTACTAATTAAAGCAATTACTTCTGAAATACCTTTCACCAATTTTGACCCTATGTATGAAGACTAAAAATGGAGGGATAAAGTACCTTTACTTTTTTATATGGAGACAATGAGCCTGGCTGGAATGTGACATTTCATTTTCTGCTTTGTTTGTTTGATTCTGTTTTGTCTCATTGACTTAAAGTGATTTATTGTTTAGTAAACCGTGAAATTCCCATTTTAACATATTTAAATTGTGGGATATATAGAATCCAAGAAAACTGATTTTTAACTATAATGCAAGTTAAGGGAGGGGCAGCGGCAGCACAGTGTAGGAGAAATTGCATTGAACTAGGAATTGGAAGACCTGAGTTTGAATCCCATCTATGACAATTTATAGAAACATGATTTTGGACAAGTCACTTAATGTTGTCTTAAAAGGCTCAATTCTCTCCTTTTTTTTAATGAAAATTTATTTATTCTCTGCTTTTTCATTCACTTCCATAAAATTTTGAATTTCAAATTTTCTCCCCTTCTCTCTCCTCCCTCCTCCCCAGGACAATATTCTGATTGCTCTTTCCTACAATCTGCCCTCCTTTCTCTAACCCCCCCCCCCCATTTCTTTCCCTTCTATTTTCCTATAGGGCAAGATAGATTTCTATGCCCCATTACTTACATACTTCATTTCCTAGTTGCATGTAAAAAAAAACCTGTAACATTCATTTTTGAACCTTTGAGTTCCACATTCTTTCCCTTCTCCCTTCCCCACCCACAAGGCAAGTAATTCAATAAAGGTTATACATCTGTGGTCATGCAAATTACCCCCATAACAATGATGTGAAAGACTAACTATATTTCCTTCAATCATGTCCATTTATTCAGTTGCCTCCTTTGCCCTGTCCCTCTACCAAGGTATTTGCTTCTGTCTATCCCTTTCCCCAATCTACCTCTCCTTCTATTATTCCCCTCTCTTACCTTCTTTCCCTTGCTTTCCTATAGGGTAAGGTAAGCTTCCATACCCAACTGATTATATATGTTATGCCCCCCTGAAACCAAACCCGATGAAAGAAAGGTTCACTTATTCCCTCTCACCTTCCCTTTATTCCCCTTCATTGTAAAAATCTTTTTTTGAACTTTTTTTATTTGAGATGATTTATTGCATTATAACTTTCTCCTAGTATATTCCTCTCAACTCTTAATTTTCTTTTTTAGATATCATCCCTTCATATTCAGCTCTCCCTGGATATACTCTCTCTCTGTCTATCTGTCTCTGTCTGTCTCTCTGTCTTTATCTTTCTCTGTATCTCATTGTCTCTCTGTATATGTATATGCACACACACACACACACACACACACACACACACACATAAATATATATGTTCCCTCCAACTATTCTAATACTGAGAAAGGTCTCAAGAGTTACAAATATCATCTTTCCATGTAGGAATATAAACAGTTCAACTTTAATAAATCCCTTATGGTTTGTCTTTCCTATTTACTTTCTCAAGTTGCTCTTGATTTTTGTATTTCAAAATCAAATTTTTCTATTCAGCTCTGCTCTTTTCAACAAAAATGCTTGGAAGTCCTTTTATGAGGTTGTACTCTCATATGGAGAACTTTGGTACAAGCATGAAAATTTTAAAAAAGTGCATTTGCATAAGATAAATGTAATGAAATAAATAAATAAAGGATATAAGACATTGCCTCTTTCCTAGGTAAATAGTTTTGTAGCCCAAAGTTAGTTTACAAGTATTTTTAAAGTGTTTACTGTGTGACAGACATTTTACAAAATGATGGAAAAGAGGGAAAGAATTAAGGATGTGAGGGACAGTCAGAGAATAGTCATAATATTTAAAAACTCAGTGACTCTTTACCATGGAGTATAAGGAGGGGAGAAAAGTGCAAGAAGTCTATAAAGGTTGGAAGGGATTTAAAAACAAAACAAAACAAAATCATAACAAAACAGAGAGCTTCATACTTCATCCTATAGGTGAAAAGGATCCATGAGTGGCAATGGTGTTGTGGTCAGACCTGTGTTTTAGAAAAATCACTTTGCAGGGAAGGAGCCAAGATGGCGGAGTAGAAAGACTCATGTATGCTAGCTCCGAACCCACAGCCCATAAATTTCCTGTAAAAAGAACTCCCCACAAATTCTGGAGCAGTGCAAGCTGCACAGCAACAGAGTGGAGGAGATTTCCATTCCAGAGAGCCCTGAAAGACCGCCACCAAAGGTCCATAGCACACCGGACAGCAGAGCCTAGCCCTGGCCGCGTGGCCCTGAGAGAAGCAGATCCAAGCTGGCTTCAGGAACGGAATCTCCCGTGGCCACGAAGGTCCCTCCACCCACAGATGCTACAGGTCAGTGAGAGAGACTTCTGGGCTGGCTGAGAGGGGAGCGGGGTGTCTCCATAACTCAGGTCCCCACAGGAAGCAGCAGAGGAGGCAGCAACAGGCTGGGACTCCCAGAGCAGACAGGAGCTCAGGGCCATTACTGAAGGTCTCTGCAAAAACCCCCTGAGGAAACTGAGCCTGGGAGGCTGGCCTGCCCCCACCTGAGCACCAGAACTTAAGCTCACATTGAATAGCAGCCCTGCCCACCCCTGAAAACCCTGAGGCTGGGGAGCAGCATTTGAATCTCAGACCCCAAGCACTAGCTGGGCAGATCTAGGTGGGGGTGGAGAGGAATCTCAGAAGTCAAGCAACTGGCTTGGAAAATGCCCAGAAAAGGGAAGAAAAATAAGACTATAGAAGGCTACTTTCTTGGTGAACAGATGTTTCCACCTTTCATTTCTGATGAGGAGAAACAATGCTTACCATCAGGGAAAGTCATAGAAGTAAAGACTTCTCTACCCCAAACATCCAAAATAGATATCCAATGGACTCAGGCCATAGAAGAGCTCAAAAAGGATGTTGAAAATCAAGTTAGACGGGTAGAGGAAAAACTGGGAAGAGAAATGAGAGAGATGAAAGAAAAGCATGAAAAATGGATCAATACCCTGCCAAAGGAGACCCAAAAAAATGCTGAAGAAAATAACACCTTAAAAAATAGGCTCACTCAATTGGCAAAAGAGGTTCAAAAAGCCAATGAGGAGAAGAATGCTTTCAAAAGCAGAATTAGCCAAGTGGAAAAAGAGGTTCAAAAGCTCACTGAAGAAAATAGTTCTCTCAAAATTAGAATGGAACAGATGGAGGCTAATGACTTTCTGAGAAACCAAGAAATCACCAAACAAAACCAAAAGAATGAAAAAATGGAAGAGAATGTGAAATATCTCATTGGAAAAACAACTGACCTGGAAAATAGATCCAGGAGAAACAATTTAAAAATTATAGCACTACCTGGAAGTCATGATCAAAAAAAGAGCTTAGACATCATCTTTCATGAAATTATCAAGGAAAACTGCCCTGATATTCTAGAACCAGAGGGCAAAATCAATATTGAAGGAATCCATCAATCATCGCCTGAAAGAGATCCAAAAAGAGAAACTCCTAGGAATATTGTGACCAAATTCCAGAATTCCCAGGTCAAGGAGAACATATTGCAAGCAGCTAGAAAGAAACAATTCCAGTATTGTGGAAGTACAATCAGGATAACTCAAGATCTAGCAGCTTCTACATTAAGGGATCGAAGGGCGTGGAATAGGATATTCCAGAAGGCAAAGGAACTAGGACTCAAACCAAGAATCACCTACCCAGCAAAACTGAGTATAATACTTCAGGGGAAAATATGGTCTTCCAATGAAACAGAGGACTTTCAAGCATTCTTGATGAAAAGACCAGAGCTGAAAAGAAAATTTGACTTTCAAACACAGGAATGAGAAGCATGAAAAAGTAAATAGCAAAGAGAAGTCATGAGGGACTCACCAAAGGTGAACTGTTTACATTCTTAAAGACAATATTTGTAACTCTTAAAACTTTTCAATATCTGGGTAGTTGGTGGGGTAACACACACACAGAAACACACACATGTATGTACATGTGTGCGCACACACACATACCCACATGCATGCACACACAGAGACAGAGAGCACAGAGTGAATTGAATAGGATGGGACCATATCTTAAAAGAAATTAAGGTAAATGGTGAGAGAGAAATGTAGTGGAAGGAGAGAGGGTGAAATGGAATAGGGTAATTTATCTCTTATTCAAGAGGCAAACAGGAGATTTTTAGTGGAGGGAAAAAGAGGAGAGCTGAGAAAAAATCATGAAGTTTACTCTCATCACATTCGACTAAAGGAAGGAATATGATGCACACTCTTTTTGGTATGAAAACCTATCTTTCAGTACAGGAAAGTGGGGGAGAAGGAGATAAGCAGGGTGGCGGGGATGATGGAAGGGATGACAATGGGAGGAGGGAACAATTTGAAGTCAGCACTTGAGGAGGGACAGGATCAAAAGACAGAATAGAAACAATGGGGAGGCAGGACAGGATGGAGGGAAATACAGTTAGTCTTATATAACATGACTATTATCGAAGTCATTTGCAAAAATACACAGATATGGCCTATATTGAATTGCCTGACTCCCCAAAGGGAATGGGTGGGGAGGGAGGGATGGGGAGAATTTGGACCTCAAAGTTTTAGGAACAACTGTTTAGTATTGTTCTTACTACTAGGAAATAAGAAATACAGTTAGTGCAGAATAGAAAGCCATCTGGCCCTACAGGGCAAAAGAGAAGATGGGGACAAGAGAAAGGAGGGATGGTAGAAGAGAGGGCAGATTGGTGATAGGGAAAATTAGAATGCTTGGTGTATTGGGGTGGGGAGAGGGGATAAATGGGGAGAAAATTTGGAACCCAAAATTTTGTGAAAATGAATGTAAAAAGTTAAATAAATAAATTTATATTTTAAAAAAATCACTTTGATAGCACTTTTGGAGAATGGAAATTGGAGTTGGGAGAGAAAAGGCAAGGATGTTAATCAATAAGGTATTCCAAGTGAGATTATGAGAACTTGCTCTAGGATGTTATCTTACTCTCAAAGCAGATTGCGAAGTGATCATAAAAAAGCTACTAGTAGCCAAGTCAATGCAGCCAAGTAGAAAGCAAGTTGGTTTGCACCTGGTCACAAATTTGTCCTTTTATTAAGGAAGTTGATAAGTACTGTCATACAGTGCTTCTAATATTTGATGTCCAAGTTGCTGCCAATGATGAATATAGTGTTTTTGACAGTGATATCAATTAATTTTTTTTAAAGGGATTTTTAGCCATGGATCTTAGGACTGGTAATTTAAAGAGTGACTAAATTGCCATCCTATATTAGAATCTGGATTGTCCCCAATTTTAGTTTAGCAAAAACTGATAAAAAATTTTATACAAAGCCATAGATTTTAGATATGCTTGAGCAGGTTGATTGAAAAAGGTATACAAGATGAACTGGAGGTGGTGGTTGTCGTGGTGGTGACAATTAGGTGATACAGTGGATAGAGCACTGGCCCTGGAGTCACATCTGAATTCAAATTTAGTCTCAGACACTTGACATTTACTAGTTGTATGATCCTGCACAAGACACAATCCCAATTGCCTCAGAGGGAGAAGATCAGCTGGAGAATAAACATATAAACTCACACTACTTTTGAAAGCATCTAAGGTTATATTTCTTTTGAATGTGATAAGATGATAATTGGAAAGGAAAAAAAACAAAAAAATTTACAAATCAAAAAAGTGTGACCATAAATATACACCATCTTCTGTGACAAAGACTAAACAATTGAACTTTATCAAGTCTCTGGGACAGACAAAGCTGTAGCCATTATGCCCCAAAACTAATTTGTATGCTTTAAGATATAAGATAGAAGAGCATGAAACTATTTAAAAAATCAAGTGACTATTAGGAGATCATGAAATGATTTTTGACAGATTATTAGACAGATAAGAGAGTGGATTTTTTATCTCATAAATGAAAGGTGACTTACTAAGAACCAGGAAGTACCAATTTGAACTATCAAAACTAATAATACTAAAGATTCTATGAAGAAAATATTGACTATTGAAGAAATTGTAGTGGAGGTTAGAGTTGATACTATCTCTGAAAGGGGTATGTGATAATGTGGTCACCTCAACAGGTACAAAATTAAGGTTGAAAAGAGATTGGAGGTCATTGGAGAAGGGTTTCAATACCAAGTATTGCCTTTTAATGCCACCAATATTTAGTTGAAGAAATGTGAAGTCTTTCAGAAGTGCATATTACTTTCTCTTGCCCTCTGTAATTAAAGAAAAAAAAGGGGGGGGGAAGAATTTGCAGCTTTTTATGTAGAGCAATACTGAAATCTAATTGGGCAGTATAGAATACTTGAGACTGAAGAGCTGGTTGAGGATTTTTGTCTTTCATCAAGAGCTAATTTCCAATGAGTTGTTTGTTACACACTCATTAGATAATGCAGCATCTTGGTGAAGGAATAGCTGGTTGGGTTTGTCTGCGTTGATCTGAGTTAGCTTGATGAACCTTGCTCTTTTCTGAAAAAAAGAAAACATATACATATATACACAGAGAGTTCCTCTTAATCCTTTAAACTATAATTGCAAATTAAAAGCTTCTCCATTTTCTGGTAGTTCAAGAATCAAGGAAAATATGATTTTTCTTTCCAACTAGAGAGTGGTAAAGACCAGAAGGGAAGTTGTTGGCATGGTAGTATCTTCATGTAATATTATTGTACCTGAATGAACAGTTAATGTCAAAACCTGTAGTCCAGAGTTGTGATTTACCCTAGGAATACTGGTTTTCTTTTCTTTTTTTTTCACCTGCCAGCATCTATGAGAATGGCCATTCTCTTCCACAAATATAGAGTAAATTATTCAAGGAAAATTGCCAATGTATATACGTGAATTTTGATATATTTATTGTCTTTTAATTTGGTTTGAGTAAATTTGATGAAATTACTCATTTTTTTCTTATTTAAAAGGAAATGACTAAGTAAAAGTGACACCATTGTGAGTATTCGGTTTACATCAATGGCACCATATTGATGGAAGTTCAAGAAATTAAGGTAGTGAGAAGGAGGAGTCTGTTCCTTCATGATAGAGTTAAAGTTAGGATCAAGAAAAAAGTTTGAACATAACCATCTAGTGATAGTTCTTTTCTGGGGACCTTTATGTTTTGAGTAAGGGCAGATTGGAGATAGCAAGATAGCCAGAGAATAAGTAGATGTTTCACTTCATGTAAGAGGTATAGAACACTACCTCACTAGTGGTCACCTCACACATGTACTACAGTTATAAAATACAATAATAATATTTGTTTTAGGGAGTTATCCTTAAAGAAAATCAGTTCATTTTTTTTTCTGAAACATAAATGTGCTTCTGAGAAAAGCAGTTGCTAAGTTAGGTTTGCCTTTAAGATTCACTTGTCAGGGGCTCAAAATTCTAAGAGAAACAGTTACTGAAATTAAGTCTGACTTAATGTTCTGAGACAATAGTTGCTGATTGAATATGATAGCGTAAAATATCATAGAAATGTTGGAGTGAATGGAGAAAAACATTCCATGAGCAATTTCATATGAATTACTGGAGAAGTTTTAGCTTAATAATGAGAAAATTATAGAGACTATAAATATTGTACAAGGGCAGGCTAAAAGGAGGGAAGAAGAAAAGGGGAGAATGTAAGTAGGGTTGGAGGGGAATAGGACAGAAAGAGATAAACTTTTCTCGTCACTGTAACATTCTGTTTCGAAGACAAGAAGAAAAAAATATCCTCCAAAGGATCTAAAAAGGAGCAGCTTTTACTTACTTTAGTTGAAGGCATCAGTAAATCTGAAACTAGAAATGATGGACACTAAAATTTCTATTGAAGAATAAGTTTAGCCGAAAAGAAGAACGGCTTAGAAGCAGAACATCAGAGAAAACATCTATTGGATCAATTTGTCAGAAAAACCCAAGTCTAATGAGATATTAGTCAAATATAGCATGAATCAATTCAGCTTGGCAGTAGAATCATTTTTTCAATACAAAAAATGTGGTCGTCAAGGAAAGTAAGGTCATCAATGTATAATTTCTGATGTAGAAAGAAGACACTAACTTTATACTTTTAGAGTTGTGGGCTGCCTTGTGCAAAAGTGTTTATTTCACTCATACGCTTCCCTAACAGGTTCCTGTCAGGTGTGTGCCCCCTCTTTCCCATAGATACTAAGTTCATTGGTGGGAAAATGAAAACAAGACTTGTGTGTAGACTGGGATTGCTTTTCCATATCTTCATTTGGATATTTCAGTGCCTTTGATATTGTTGTTTTCGTGGTTACTTTCACATTAAATAATTATATTTAAGATCTAATGTGTCAGTACTGTGACTAGATAATTTGAATAAATATTGATGGGGGCTTGGGAGACATATCAGTGAATAGGGAGAGCCTAACACCCATAAGAAATTTATTCCATAGAACCCTGACAAACTATAGGTGGTGATGGTGGCCCTTCTCTGGATACCAAGATCTTCCAGTATTTGACATGAACAATCCAGGCCAGAAAGCAAGAAAGTAACATATGAATTGTCTATTTAATTGCTTACTCTATAAATCAAATGACTTTATGTGTGAACTGCAACCATTCTATAAGATATAGATAAAAGGGAATTAATGTTATTATCAGGATTTTGAATAGAGTCAAGTTACAATGACAAATCTATCTTGCTTTGTCACATTATGTTAGGGAGAGAGATCCTGACTAGATGAGTATTTCATCAAGGAAAGCCTACAAGGCTGATTAAATGCTATTGGGAAAACACTGATATTGATCTGTAAGGCTAATGATATACCTTACAAGCATTATCCCCGTTGATAAGAGACAGCACAGTTTAGGAAGCAGATAAAAACCAGGACTTTGAACTTAAGTAGACCTGGTTAAAATTCTCCCTTTGACATATCTTAGCTGTATGACCTTTAGTAAGTCACTCATTTAATGCCTCCCTCAGGGTCCCAATCATCACTTCAAGAATTTAAGAGACTTGAGAGTTGGCAGTTTTGAGAGTAGAAAATATTCCCGCAACTGAGACTTCCAGCACTTCTGAAATCACAGATCTGATGGAAACAAAAAATCCCATTCGACCTTTACAACAAACCTGGAAGGTAGATGTCACTAGTATTATTATCCCTATGAGAAAACATGCTCTGAGGGGTTTACTGACTTGTCTGAGTATATAAATAATAAAGGTCAAACTTGGGATTCAAGTTCAGGTCTCTCTTGGCTCCAAGGTCAGTGGCCTTCGTATTTTCCCAGAATTCATTTTACTGAAGGTCAATATTTTACCAGTTTTAATAAAGTATCATAGTTGATATTTTGAAGATATTTGCCTGGACAAAAATACTGGTACATTTTCCACTTTTTATCTGCTTTTGCTATTTATATTTCTACTTTTACTTATTTTTAAAGTTTTTTTTCCTCCTCCTTAGTTCTGGAGGAAAAAGTGGATAGCAAGAAGAGACAATGGGAGAGAAAGGGTATTACAAGAACCATAGATGAAAAAGTGTCCACCAAAGGACAAAGAAGCACAGAGAATGAGAGATGAATGTTACAAAAGGAAAATAGGAAACATCAAAGCTTCTAAATTTCTCATTTTGAAGTGAAAAGATCAAGAGACACTAAGGACAGAGACAACCTGGCAGGAGCAACATCTTATTCTTCTGTCAGACAATCTCCAAAGGCTTTGGGAAATCTGTCTGCCTTTTCCTAGTTCTGATTTAGAAATGGACAGAGCCATTTATGAAAAGTAAAGGGGTGATCTCTGTGTGATTCACATTTTGAAAATCTGCTTTTATATTCAGCTATAATGGACTTACAAAGAATCTAAAGATATGGCGATTCCTTAAAAACAATTAAAATATTTTAAATAGTTAAGGAAAATTGTAAAATGCAGCTAATTACTATAATTCTTTGCCATTGGGTACTAAGGAAGTCAAAAAACAAGAGTTTAATAAGCAGGACTGAATTGGAAAGTCAAGGAACTTAAGAGACCTGTGATTTCCTTGACTGAGGATCCTGTGGATGCAAAGGATCTAGGTTTGAATCTCAGCTCTTTTAGTTATTAGCTCCGACTCTGTGAGAAACTAAATTAACCAGGACAGAGAAATTTTTCCTTTTTCTTGAGGCACTGATATTTTGAAGGAGCTAATAGCACTAGAAATTTTCTTGAATAGAGAGGCAGCAGAGTAAATCCCTAAATAATAATTCATAACTATAACAATAGCTAACATGGATGTTATTGTGGTCCACTTGTTTCAGTCACGTCTGCCTTTCAGTGACCACATTCGTGGTTTATGTGGCAAAATCCTGGAGCGGCTTGACATTTCTTTCTTCAGTTCATTTTATAGATGTGGAATTGAGGCAAACAGGATTAAGTGACTTCCCCTGGGTTACAGAGTTAATAAATTTTTGAGGCCAGATTTGAACTCATAACAATGTACCTTCCTGACTCCAGGTCCAGCATCACCTACCTGCTTCAGTTAACATTTATGTAGTACTTTTGAGCCAGGCACTGTGGTAAGCGCTTCATAAAGAGAAACAAATCAAGTAACTGAGGGAAATGGGTTAAGTTATTTGCCCTAGGTCACACAACTAGTGAGTGTCTGAGACTAGGTTTGAATGCTGGTCTCCCAGTTTTATCTACTGCATCATCTAGCTGCCCATAATTACTTATCAAAAATAGTTTGATTAATTTATTGATTTAACAAACCAAGGATTTTTTAAGTGTGTCATACTCTGCTAATTTTGAGGGATACAGATTAAAAACAAAAAGCAGTTTGTCCCTTCAAGGAGCATGTATTCTAGAAGTCAATATGTACACAGATAAATAAATACATATGTAGATAGATAGATAGATAGATAGATAGATAGATAGATAGATAGATAGATAGATAGACAGATAGATAGATAGCATAAATACAAATTAATGTCAGATGCAAAGGACATTAGCCACTGGGATGAATAGGAAAGTCTTGTAGAGAAGTTTATATTTGAGCTGAACTTTAAAAGTATTTGTACTGCCAACTTGATATTCACAGCTCCTACATCAGCCGTGAATATCCTGGCACAATTTTGGATCAAGAAATACAACAGAATCTCCACATGGAAGATAGAACCAAAACATTTATTCAGATACCGGAAAGCCAAATCCATCATAATCTACACAGAATAACAATGCAGAGGACAGCACAATCCTTCCCCATACAAGAAACTTCCCACAAACAAAAAAATCCTCACCAGCCTAGCTGTCGGCCTTCTCTGTCTCCCTCAATACTGACTGCTCTGACAAATTTCCTCTCAGCTCTGCTCTACCCTTCCTGCTCTATCATCTCAGCAAACTCCTACCACTACAGGCTCCATGTGACCCAGGCTTCCATGTGACCCAGGCATGGGTCTACTAATGAATGGGAGAGTTTTTCCAATTAAAATTACCATTACAGTATTCTAAGTAGAAGTTTCAAAGGGGAAACAAAAATGGTGTGTGAAATGTCACAGAGATTGTAGATGAATGGCATTTGAGGGAAACAGAAAGCAGGCCAGTTTGATTGGAATGGAGAGTACATAAGGATGAAGCCTTAGTGGAATCAGGAAACTTTCAGATAGTTCTTGTGCTTCCCCTACATGCACCCTTTACCAAGAGTCCTTTCCTTCAATGAGGTGAGCTATTTTGAACAGGCAAATTAAGGATCACAGGTCAGAGAGCTGGTAGGGACCAGTGCCATCACTATACTAGAAGAAAAATAATAGCTTAATGCTTGACTGCTATTGCATCAGAATTCTCATTTTTAATTAAGGCTGGTATACATGCATATGGAAAAGTGCCTGGTGTGCTCACAGCTGTGATCATGTTTGCATGCAGAAGCAAATGAACTACATACAACCAGCAGAGTTGGGTCATTGTTGTTTAACCATGTTCTGCTGTCTTAGTCAGTCAATATGTATCTGTCCAGTGGACTACGAAATGATCAGAATATACTATCAATTTTATTCAGACAACTTCCCCAAACTGCTTATTGTTCCTGAAGGTATGAGTGAGAAACTGATTAGCCTGAAAGACCAAGATAAACAAAACATTTTAAGTTTGCACCGCATACCTTTTGGGCCCCAATCACTACTCAATGTTTTATGTCCAGACTCGGATCCTATTGATTTGCTTCCTCACGTGAACTGAAATGTCTGCCCCTTTGAAATATAATAAATACCGTTGTTATTTTTGTTTTGTTTGGACTTACGAGTTTATCAGCCCAGAGAATTTCTAATGTGGAAATTACCTCCACTAATGTAAATCATCTATAACATAGACTTTTGTCTGGGATCAGTGAGAGAATAAATTACCTGTCAATGTTTGCAGAGCCAAAATCCGACAGAGGCAATAATGGTTTTCCTATTCCAAGGTTTTCCTAACTAGCTGAGGTTTTCCAATCTCTAAGATCAGCCCTCTAAGGCATTGTGCCATGCTGTCTCTGGTGAATGAATGGATGATAACATTTATTAAATGTTTTCTATGTACTAAGAGAAATGATAACTTGTTATAAATAGTAATTGTCCTTCATGTTTTCCCATAATGTTTCCAGATTGTGAAGCACCATACATACACACATATATATATTTATGTATATATTTTTGAGTCTTACATATATGTGTGTGTATATATATAAATATATATAATTTGTAAGTACCTGTATATATACCTACATTTGTAGCTATGCATACACACATGTATATAGATATATTATATCATATGTATATATATGCATAGAAACATGTGTGTACACATACTTATACATATACATTATTCCACTTGATCTTTGTGATTACACTGAATGAGGTGCCATTATTAACTGTTTTACAGATGAGAAAACTAAAGCTAAAAGAATGACTTGTCCATAATCACCAAGCAAGTAGATATTAGAGGCAGGACTCAAACCCAGGTTATTCTGACCCCAAGTTTAGTATTTTTTTTCACCCAATGTATCATACTGTCTTAAGACACAAAAATCAGAAATAATATGGTATTTATGGCATGACTTCTCAAGGACACAGGAGACAGGATCTTACCTAGCTGACTTTTTTTTTTTTTAATAATACACCAGTGATTCTTGGGAACTTTGTCACCCTGAGGAGCATCCAGTGTACAATTTATCCATGACTTAGTGAATAAATCCTAGGTAAATTGCTAGAACTATTTGAAGGTTAAGTGATTTGCCCAGGGCCATACAGCTAATATGTTTCAGAGGTAAAATTTCAATGGAGAACTTCCTGATTCTAAACCAAGTACTCTTTCTACTTCTTCAGCGTTGCCCAATCAACGAACAGAGGTGAAACGTTGAACAAAGATTTAAAAACAAAGTTCAGTATCATGCCCCTGAATGTGATCTAACAGCCCTTAACAGTTCCTGATTAATCATGTGAATACTATTATATGATATTGGAAATAGAAAAGACATTGAGTTCTCTGCCAAGTTCAAACAGTGTACTGCTTTGGGGAGAAAATTAATGATGAAAAGCATTACAGAGCATCATCTCTGTTAGATACTACTAGGTGCTTTGCTAGATATTAGCATCTACAGATCTCACAGAATTGGCATGAATACATTAATTTCTCCATGATCATAAAATGACTTAAAAAACCTAATGTAAATCAAGTCTCTTTATCCTTGTTATTACTGCTTTCTCATCCATACAGAGATCCATTTGGGGCTTCCATTAGTCACATGCCCTCACGTCAAATAGCCTCCTGTAAGGCAATGTCTTTGAAAACTGATGCTGTTGCTTCAGCCATTCTGTCGAGTTCTATTCAGCTGACTAGGTAGAGCTGACAGTGGATAAAGTAAATCTTGAAAGCCTTGTACCTTCTTTCTGTTAAGTGGAATGGGAAAGAATTCAGCAACATCCCTACCTTGTGAATCTATCTTGATGGCTACTAACTTTAAAATTAATAATGAGTCCCAGGGAGTCATTAAAGATCAAATTGTCTATTCAGATATGGGAAACTTCTTGATTTAAGTTTTCAGAATGTGAAATGTTTTGACTTCTTTGCATAGGAATTTGAGACTTTTGCAGGAGTCTGAGGGAAAATTTGTGAGCTTCCAAATCCATTTCTGCACAATAGTACTCTAATATTTCTCTAATATTTTCTCTGTGTTTCCACATTATCCCCACAAAAACAAACAAATGAACAAAAAAAACCCATATACACATATCCAAAAGTAAACTTTGTTTCTTGCTCACAGAAAGGTCATAAAGGGTAAGTTTCTTGAGACTTTGAATCCCTAGTACCTATCTTAGTGTCTTCTACATGGGAAAACAGGTGCTTAATAATTGTGAATAGAATTAGGAGACATATACTGGTACTCTCTTTATTAAACTACTGCAAAATGGAATAATTTTTCCAAATGAAATAATTATCTTCCAGTAGAATTCAATTATGATATCCCACCATGGTGTGATTTTTCTGGCATCTCTGAAGCTAAACTGGTGGAACACAGACTTTGACAAATCCCACCAGGCTGTTGGGGCTTGGAGAAATAGTCCAGTGTCTTTATCCAAGGACCAGTATAACCAGTTTCAGAAGGGTTCATCATAAGAAACAGTGAAGAATGTATTTGGCCTCAAAAACTCAATAAATGTTTGCCAATCATTTCATAGATGGCTGGCCACAGAGATGACTAGTACCTTAGTTGGATAACCAATATAAAGAGTCTGACTAAGCAGATGTAGCCAAGGTATTCATGCAGAGGATGTTATTCTGAACTTTTAAGAGTTAACTCACTTTGGATATTCCATGTCAAACAATTAGCAATAAGGAATAAAAGACTTAGCATAGGTTTCTAACTTTATTGGTGACCTACAGATAGGCATAATATGCTATTGCACACAAAATATGTGTGATCATTTTGATTTCCTCTAATTGGGAATCAGTTTACTCTTTCTGACTTAAAGTCATATGAGGGTCTTACTCTTCCTATCTATTTGTGTATCCTTGGGTGCTCCTAGAGTGTTGGCTACTTGGATAAATCAATTATGATCACATAGTTTGTGAGTATTCACTTTGAGAGCAGAACTTCTTGTAAAGGATGTCAGTCTCTGTTATCAGGAATGGAATGGGGATTTAGACAATAAGAGATCTGCAATTGAATTAATGTTGTAGGCAGAGTCACAGCTAACAAGGGATGTGCCCAGAGCAACATAACAAAATCTACCTATGGCAAATAACATGAAATATTGTCTCAAATTAGTATTTAAAGACATTTATTGTTTGAAAGGTGGGAAGAAAACTTAAAGTATTCTTATCTCAAAGGTAAGCCTATTATGTAACATAGAATGTTAAGACTAAACAACCCATTTTTATATAATAAAAAAAAAAGATCTTAGGCAAATCACAACACTTGAGATTCACCTTTTTTCTCTTAAATAGATTTGTTGATGGTCTCTTTGACTGATTTTTGAAAAAAAAATATTACTGGTTTTGAAAGTGCTTTGTTCTTGGCCCCAGAGGACTAATCCTCTCCTAGCAATCACAGAGATGAGTCAAAATGTTTTTGAGCTTTGCTTGTGACTGATTCACAGAAATATAGATTTGGTAAAGGTGAAAGGAATTCTCTTATTCCTCTATTTCCTATCAACCTTAATTAACTGCTTAAATCATGAATATTAAAACCATCTTTAAAAAGAGATGACTTTTCTAAATAGAATAACACTTGAATCACACTGATGGCTTAAAATAGCCTCCATTAGAGAAAATTCAGGTTGATTGATTTTAACTGACAAATAAAAATTGCCACCAAGTGCTCTGAATGGGTAATGGGTAGAAATGATTCCATAGTATCAGAGAGCAACCTTTAACTTTGAATTTTTGTGCACATATAGTATTAATGGAATGAATGAACGAAAAAAATCATTTATTAAGTGTTTCCTACCTACAAAGTACTAAATACTAGAGATACAAATAAAAAGGTAAGAAAGTCTCAAGGAGCTCCCATTTTACTAGGGAAGATAACACTTAACGCAGCTACAAGTCATATAGAAAGATCTCTTGATCCTTAGGGTGCAGTAGCAAAATAGATGGTAATACTTCTTCTTTAATGCCATTTTCACTGATAAAATCATATCATTTTCTCATGCTGAACCATTTGACAATGCCAAAGATTTTAGTGACTAGAGATTTTTCTTTTCTTCTCCCCCCCCACCACCCTGAGTCTTTAGTAGCTGTGTATAGCATTTGCAGGAGTAGTTGCTAGCTTGTATCCTCACAGACTTTACTTCCCAGAATGATGTCTGAAGACATTATTCTAGAAGCATTGCTATTTCCATAATTTTTTGAGGTCAGGGTCCTGGGTCTTATTTATCAAGGTGTGAGGGGAGATATTGATGGTGGTTTGATTTGCTTTGTACAAGATTCCTGTATTTCTCTCGGGCATACTGCTGCTTTAGGAAGGCTGGCCTGCATGCACTGTGCAGGGGCAAAGGTGGGAACTTCTGACCCATTTCCCTCAGGAATTACTATCCTGGATGATAGATGATGATGATGACAAGAAGGAAGGGAATAAGAATTTATAAAGCAACTAATAAACTCCAGATGCTGTGCTAAACAATTTAAACATATATATATGTTAAACATATATACACGTGTATATACATACATCTATGTAAGTATATATTGTATGTCTAAACATCTATATGTGCATACATTAAAGCATATGCATTGCACATATGTGCATATATACACACACAAGCTTATATGCATACACATGCATACATATGTATGTGCATATGCATGATCATATACATATACATGTATACACACAGACACTTATATGTATATTATGTATGATATGTATAAATGTACAGAGACATATATACACAAAAATATTTGTTTATATATACACATATATTCACATATATACACACATATATACATATATACATATATACATACGTGTGTGTATATATATATATATATATATATATATATATATATATATATGGAAACTCAACAATAAACCTTTCAAGTAGGTGCTAGATTTTTATGATAATGATGATGATGTTACTATTTATAGAGGACTTTGCTTTGTAAAATGCTTTTCATGTTATCTCCTTTGTTTCTCACAGCAGTCTTTGTTTTAATATAGTGATAGTAGTAGTCCTCCTATTATTGCTTCCTGCTGAGGAAACTAAGGCACAAAACAGTTAAGTGACTTACCTAGGCTCAAAGAAGTAGTAAATTTCTGAGGCAAGATTTGAACTCAGGGTTCACTCAAAGTCACACATGCAGCTAGCCATGACAGATGTTATTATTACGCCGACTTTATAGATGAGGAAAATAAGAATGAGAGAGGCTAAGTGATTTGTCCAGGATCCCACAGCTAGTGAATGTCTAAGGAGGTTTTTTAAACCCAGTTATTCCTAACTCCAGATTCACTTTGAAACAATTTCTGTTGCAGTTGTGTATTTAAGTATAAATTTCGTTAAGCAAGAAAGGTATAGCTATATTATATTTTGCTTATTTAAAACAAATCAAAGGAATAAATCAAAGAAATCTGTTATTACCTAAAATCTGTCATACCTAAAAACTATAAGCAAATATTAAGAAAAAAAAGTAGAAACTTAAAAGAAAATTAATTCACATTCATTTTTTCATTCATTTAATATCACTTTCCTCTTAGATCCTTTTACCTTGAGGGTTTTAGAATTGGCTAATCACTAATTATGGAAAATTCTGAATCTAGAGAGAAAGAATAACTCTAATTAGGAACATGAATCCAGAGTAGTTGAGTGAGGTTGCATGGAATTCATAGAGATGGAGTAAATAGCTTATGGTTAACATATTAAAATCTGTGTGGCTGTGGTAAACCCTGGGACCCTGCACTGTCAAAATGGATCCATAAAAACTG
This sequence comes from Bettongia penicillata ogilbyi, assembly GCA_023548195.1. Taxonomy (NCBI): domain Eukaryota; kingdom Metazoa; phylum Chordata; class Mammalia; order Diprotodontia; family Potoroidae; genus Bettongia; species Bettongia penicillata. The sequence goes on along the minus strand of JAJHZJ010000470.1, from coordinate 12,639,627 downwards.
GACCCCATCAAATCTTAGAACACCAATCAAAAAAGAGGTGACAGCACATTTCCTCCATCTCATGGTTAGACTGCAAAGCTTATCCCACATACTTAGTACAGTGAGAAACACTCAAGCTCTGAAGTTCTACTAACTAGTTACATAATGTGGGGCAAAGTGGTTTATTTCTCTGGACCTTTTTTTATTTGCAAGTTTAATGACTTAATGTAGATGACCTTTAGTCTCTATTCTGTGAGATGTGACTTTAAAAAGGAAACCAAGAGTTGATACATGCCTCAGTTGTGTGAGGGAGGGTGTTTTGGGGGACAGGGAGAAGTGAGAAAAGATTTTCCTCAAATTTTCCTTATTTTCTAACAGGTCAGAGCAATGGGTTCCAGAGAATGTATAGTACTTTATAGCAGGGCAGTTAGGTGGTAAAGTGGATAGAGCACCAGTGCAGGAGTCAGGAGCACTTGAGTTCAAATCTCACCTCAGATACTTGACACTCACTAGCTGTGTGACTTTGGGCAAGTCACTTAAACCCAATTGCCTCATTCTGGGTCATCTCCCATCATCCTGATGAATGTCTGGTCACTGGATTCAGATGGCTCTGGAGGAGAACTGAGGCTGGTGACATGCACAACCCTCCCTCACTCAAAATAAAGTCAAGTGCAAGGCATGTCATCATTTCTCTGATGGCATGGTCTTCTTCAGCAACAAAGAACAAACACATACGGTACTTTATAGTTTACATATTTTTTTACAGGACCCGTTGAAATTAGTTCTCAGAAGCAACAATCTTTAATGAATTCCAATAGTCAAGACAGACCTTATGCTTTTGTTTTTGTGGAAACTCATTGGGGGGTTGCTTGAGACTAAGAGTGTTTAGTTGACTTATTCAGGGACACGAAGCTAGCATCACAGACAGAATTTGAATCTCTGCCTCCCTTTGCTTCTTAGAAGACCTAGATTTCTTCAAAACACTGCTTCTCTCTTAATGAGAGTGATAATCACATAAATGGCACCCAGTATTAGTTACCACAAAGACTATCTTTGGGAATCCTAGCTGTTTTTCATTTATTTAATGAATATTCAAAGCAATAGGAACTGTTTTACATATGCATATGAAAAGAATCAAAGGATTCCTTTAAGTTATTAATACCATACTAAAATCCAGTGGCATGTGTACAGTGCTTAATCTTGGTTGTAACCTGAAACGACCACCTTCAATCACTGTCAGTCTGTGGAGTCCTCTTTCCTTAGCCTCTCCTCCACTTTGATTCACTCCAGCAGCCAAGTCAATGTCTGGGGCGCCTTGCAGGGTGCCTTAGAAGCTTCAGAAACCCCCTATGATCCACTGATCTATTTATCAAGAAATGACATTTTTGCCTCAGAATTGGCAACCCACTGGCATTCACAAAAACTGCTGGGATGGCTGCTAGTAATGTTCTCAATTGTAAACTGCTTAGGTTCAGCATCGCATTGTCAAGAACTCTCTTTTGGCTGCTTTTGGATTCACCTTCACATTTTTCAAAATGTGCTTTCCAGTGAGTGATTCAGCCAGGAGGGAAAATAGCCGAAAACTTCATTTCAGTTATTCGTGCATAGTGTTTAGGGGCCTCAGACCAGTGCTGCTAGAGAGTAAAAAGTGCTTTGTGTATTAGGTGATATTATTTAGAGTTGTTGATTAACGAGACCTTAGTTTAGCTCTCCCCACTATGGGGAATTGGGCCATTTTCAGTGCACCAAAATACACTTGGAAGAAAACACCAAATATTTAAGGTAGCAAATGCATCTCTAAAATAGCTATGAAAGTGGGCTTTCTGACCTGCCTTCTGGTTGCATTTCTGCCACTTTCATTTTCCAGACAATACTATCTTTTCTTTCTTTCTTTCACTTAGAACATTCCATTATGGTCACATCATTTTATAGAGAATAATAATGAAAATCTAGAGAGGCCAGTTTAAGTGCTGGAAGATAGTGTTTTTATCAGTTATTGCAGTCTCCTTAAGGGGGATGTGAGGGCAAGCAAAGTAGGATCTTTTGCTGTTTTTGTTTATACATTTTGTTTTATATATATATTATATAAATGTTATATATAATATGCATAATATAATAATATATATTATATATAATATGTATAATATAAATATAATATATATATAACACCTTATTTAACTTCAGAATTACTCAGTGTGGAAAGAAATATAGATATGATGATGCCCCTTTTGGAGATGTGAAAGCTGAGACTTAGAGAAATTAAGTGACTGGCCCATGGTTATATAGCTAGTATGTATTGGGAAAAGAATTTGCATTCAGATCTTCCCTACTGATGATTCCACTCAGAGTCCGGTTGACTGTGAGATGTAGTTTGCATAGATTGTAGCTCACTTTCCTCACCACCATTCCAAGCTACATCATAGTCAATGTTTTCTATTTCTATTTCCTTTTCTTCCATTATTTTATCTAAGATCTTTGTCATTTTGTTAACAAACTGCTACTCATATTAAGATCTCTGCCCTCCCTCTTGAAATTACTTTGCATATGTGCAGTACTTCATTATATGTGCATAATTTTCCCTCCCAATTGTCCTTGAGGGAAGGAATTGTTTCATTTTTTGTCTGTATTCCTGTTATTTAGTACAGTGCCTCACATATTATGTGTGTTAATAAATGTTCAGTTAATTCTAACTAAAATAGCATTGCTATTAGAAAGGGATCCTTGGTCTTTCCATTCATGGAATAGAAAGTCCATTCTATTGATGATTCCACTGAGCATAACATGGATTGAACTTTTCTAAAGTAATTAGAGAAAAAGAAGGCAAAAGGAAGAGTAATAGAGTAAGAAGATGAGAATGAGTGAAAGGTAGAGAATGAAAGATGGAGATGGAGGGAGGGAGGAAGGGAAAGAAAGAGAGAATGAGACAGACAGACAGACAGAGGGAAAGAGAGACAGAGAGAGGGAGAGGGAGGGAGAAAAAGGGTGAGAGAGAGAGAGAGAGAAGGAGAAAGGGAGAGAGAGACAGACAGGCAGACAGACAGAGACAGACAGAGACAGAGACAAAGAAAGAGAATATCCACACTCCCATGTGTTTAAATAACAAGAGTTGACAATCACGTGGTATTAATATCAGTTGGGCTAATTGCTCTCCATGCTTTATCTCAGTTGTTATTCATACCAAACCTGTGAGGTGGATGCCATGAGAATTATTATCTTCATTTTACAGACAAGAACAACGAGTGTCAGAGATTTTAAGTGACTTGCCTAGCCATAGTTATAATATTAGTAAATAACAGGGGCAGGATTTGAAGTCTTCTTTACTCCAAATTTAGTACATTGGTTTCTAGGCTTTGCTGTTTCTCTTTTCTCAGCACTTAAATTGCTTCCCTTTTCTGTGGAAAGGCAATGATTACTAAATGTGCCAGATTTTTAGGAGGGAGGGGTTGTAGAATCTGCTCTATAAGAAGGAACTTCAGAGACTTCCTTGGTGCTGATGGAACAAGCACAGTCAAATATTGAGTTTTTGGAACCCAGAAGAGCTAAGATGTTCTGCTATGAATCTCTCTTCAATGCAGACATCAAAGAAGTCATCACATTTCCCCTTTTTGAAAGAAAATGATAGAGGATAAAAAGGGCAATTTCTCCATCATTGTCAACTTGTCAAACAAACAAGGAGACTTCCATATGCCACAATATTGCAATTACATTTAACTAAAATACTGTGTAGTAACAATATTGTCAATAAAGAGAGGTGAAATGCTGACATACACTAGAGAAAGACAATGACCAATATGATGTCCATACCAGAAAATGAATATGGTGATATTAAAGGTGATGAGCAGACAAATGAGGAATGGAGTGTGCTCATTAAAATATATTACTATTACAGGTATAGGTGTCCAAGGTCAGCATCACTGTTGAATTTATGCTAAGTCTATCCCAACTTCAGAAAGGACAAAAAAGTGGCGCTTTTTAAATTTTATTGTTAGTTTTCTCCATATATGAACACTTCACCATCTTTCTCAACAACAGGAAATTCATACATCACTCCAGAACCAGTGTTCTATCTATTAAGCCACTTAGATGCCTCCATACAAAGTTTACTGATGTACAAATTTAGAGATCAAACTTAGTTTTATTGTCATCCAGTAAAAGTAAGATCTAGGAAAAAAATCTCAATATCAGGTATGAATTAGCACTATTTCTTCACTGTCCAAAAATGTTGCCTATAAATGTATACAGAGAGAGAGAGAGATAGAGTGAGACAGATGAAGAAGGAAATGAAGAGGCAAAGGGAGATAGAGAGACAGAGACATGAAAAGACTTTAGAATTCATCAATACCAACCAGAGACTGAAAACCAGAAGGGTTAAGTGACTCCCAAAGAAGATAAAGATTATGAGAATCTCACAAGGATGTTTTTAGAATTTCCTACTAATAGAAATCATTACATTCCCTAAGTCAAAGTAGCAAACTGGGCATTAGATTGAGATGCCAATGTTTGTTTGACTTTCAAGATCATCTCTCTTTGGCAGTTTTTATTTTCCTTTCTTCCTGGTCTCTTTCAGGGATAGAACCATACTGACCTCTTTTGCTTGGACAAAATCTGTAGAATCTAAACAGTTGACCAAGGGGCAGTACAAATTCAAACAAAGAAATAAAGAAACCAAAATGAGTGGAATCTATTGGTCACAAAAAAGAAAATTCTTCGGCTGAAGGATCTACTTATTTTTTCAAGATGATGAGAAGTAGTTTTCAAGACTGATTTGACATGTGTACCCCAAATTTAACTTTTTCCTTAAAAACAAAACATTTCATTGCTGGATAGAAGACTGATAAGTGGATACAGGAAGCTCTGAGTTTGAGTCTCACTTCTGATACCTTCTGAGCTGTGTGACTATGTAGAAATCATATAAATTCTCTGAATCTTCATTTTCTCATCTGTAGAATGGAGATAAGATACTTGTAACATTTTCTTTTCCCTTCAAAGAGTGGTAGTGAGGAGCCACTATGTATGCATAATGGTTGTGCGGGCAAAATGTTTTGAAAACTTAACATGATATATGTGTAAGATATTATCATCCTTTCTTTTCACTTTTGATTTACTTCAACCTTAGTCATACTTGTACCATTGTCCAAAATGAGAATTAATTTGATTTACAACTATGCTCTGGATTTAAGTTCCTTTGAAGAGAAGTTCACCTAGTTGCTGTGAAGGAGTCATTTAAGCAATGAAAATGAAATTTAAATTGCAAATTTAAACTATCAGAAACAAACACCTGTAAGCATTCCATCAGGCAACTGCTGATTTTAACCAAATCAATAAATTGTAGCTGGACATCAAATTTGTAGTACCCCATCCAAACAAATCCTGACTATCTTCTTATTATCATAAAAGCAATAAAATGGCTTGCACAGCATTCTTCCCTTAATTTGTCTTTTAGTCTGGACCATAAAGATAACAAAGTGCTTCATTCCCCAAGAATGCATTGTTTGACTGGGTATGTTTCTCATCACTGGAGTCTGTAGAGTATTGCTTTTTAATTTGCTGATGGAAGCCATAAATTAGAATTAGCAGGAGTGCTGGGAGAGAATAATGACAACGGCAAGGAGGAAAATAGACAAATATCTTGAATAAATTAATGATATGTTGATTGCACATCTCATTGAGCACATAGCCAGACCTATTTTGTGATTAAGTAACCTACGGGTATGTCAAAAGCTGGTGGAGGAGGATCTGGTTGAAGAGTCCCCTAATTATAGTTGGAATGAAGTCAACCTCTTGGATTAAGCATCATTAAGAGCACTGATAGCTTTCTAAGTGGCAAGATAGTAGGTGGAGTGGTTGAAGAGGGTTTGGTGATCCTCTCTGAGACATTTATACTATTCAAGTCTTCATCCACTAGTGGAAGTCAAAGAGCCATTTGAATGTTCCCAGGGGCAGCCCTTAATGGACATTTGAGGGATTGCACTTGTTTCTAATAGGGTGATTTGAGTGTTACCCAAAATCCACATTTTAGAAAGGATATTAGTAAGTTGGAAATGAGTCAGATGCCACCAGGATGATAAGGGACGTCAGTTTCATGTTCTATCAGGATCACCTGAAAGAATGGGGTTACTCAGTCTAAAGAGAAAAAGCTCAGGAGGATCATGTTACTTGCCTTCTACAATTTGAATTGTCATTACAAACAAGTATCAGACTTACTCTCTTTGACTTCATAAGGAAGAACTAGAAGTAATGCATGGGAAACTTGAAATAAGGAAAATATTCCTAATAGTTTTCCCAGAATGTAAAGGGCAGCATTAAGGTGTAGTGGCCCTTCCCTCACTAGAGTTCTTCAAGCACACAAAAAATAGTCACTTGTAAAATGATTTTTTTTGGTGTAAGCATAAACTGGAGTAGAGATCATTAGAAGTCATCTGCAATACTGAGATCATGCAACTTTGATATACTTTCACCAACAGTTTTCCTCACTAGCAAGTAGATCTGGTCAAAAATTAAAATCTTAGGAATCACTTATCAATTAGAATTCAAAGACATTGCTTTCAGAAGGACACATTAAAAAAGAACGAGCAGATTCCCAAAGGTATGCTAGCATAGATAACTTCAAGAGAAGCCAATCAATATCTTAGGCCAAAAGAGGATGTGATATAGAACAATTAAATTTCAATGGGAAAGAGAAAAAATTCTCAGGAAGGGAAGACCTGGGTTGCAAGATAGGGAAAAGTCAAGAATAAAAATGGGAAGACTTGTCTGAAGGGATCTCTTTTATGGGTTGCTAAAAAGGAAAGAAAAGGAGTATTCTCACGACAAATTGTGGTACCTATCTCATTTTCCCTAGGGGCAGACTGGCCTCTCTTGACCCATTAACACTAGCAATGTTTTCTAGGCCAAAAAAAGTCCACCTGCAAGTGGTAAAAGTCTGTCTCTAATTATCAACTCAAAAATGCAAATACTTTGGCATTAGTAAACGAATTATGCCTTTATTCAGTATTTTTGCATAGAATGTTAATATTATTCAAAATCCACTGGGAATTACTGCAGTATTTTAGGAAAGAATAGTAAAGTTTTGTGTGTTTTAAATCCACTAAGAGCAAGAACACTATTTCCATTTTGACCAAGTAAGTCTAGTGTAATTAAGTCAGTCAGAATGAATTAAAATTGCTAAATTAACATGGAGCCCTTTATGCCATCCACTGTAAGAATGTAATTCTTAATTAATGTTTAAAATGCAGTTCATTTGTACTTGATATTTAATTTGTACCTATAAACAAAGTCTGTAAGCTGATGGTAATTTAAATGTTTCTCCATGGAGGAATCTGTCTGCCTTCAAATGGTGGGAAAGAATAAATACAAACATAAAGACAGTCACATTCCTTTTGTAATGAAAATCAACATTTCAATTTCTTTTTTGTGCAACCTAAAATAAAGTTAAAATTTCCATAAAAAAACATACAAGGAGTGGAGCTTTGAACATATTTTGAAATATAACTCACCAAACGTGAAGATCTCATTTTGTGATAATATTTCTTGCTGATTTCTAATTATTACATTGGAATTTCTGGGTAAAACTGTAACCGAAGAACCCAGAAAAAGAGGAAATGGTATTTCTCCCTGTAAGATATGATTTCACCTAGTTGCATAAAACTTGGACCTAGTTTCCTTAACAAAGCTCTATCAGTTCTTCAAATTAATATAGAGGCTTCAATGGAATCCAAATACATGCTTTAGTGATGAAGTCTGTGTTTTGTTTGTATCTGCAAAACAACAATATTTATTTCTATAACTTTACATTCCTATCAACTGCTTATATATGAATCAAAGATTTATAAAATATATTTGCATATGTGGTATTTGTGTATTGTGCACATACATGCATGTACACATATATATGATGCATGTATGTATACATGTATGTATAGCAATTTTATTCTTAGAGCTAACAATTCTACCCTTTGTCATTTGTCCTTTAAGAAATTTTTTTTGTTAGCAATTCCTAGGTTATGATAAAAGTTATTAAGTGCGTACTGTGGACCAGCCATTGTGCTATGTCTTAGGAATGCAAGTAAGAAAAAGAAAGACATTCCTTTTTCTCAAAGAGCTTACAATCTAGTGTGACAAGATAATACATAAAAGGAAGCCAAAGTAGGGGCTGGGATGGTATCAAAAAGTAGTCAGTGCAGGAACGTGATTCAGATGGAATTGAAACCAAGCAGCACATTTGTTGGTAAATGAAAAGGTTCCTGGAATTTAAGCCTTCTATAAAAGGAAGCTATGGGAGTTGGGTTTTTTTTTTTTTGGTTTGTTTCTTTGTCTATTGTTTTGTTTGTACTTGCTTTGTTTTCAGTCACAGCATTTCCTCAGAGCAATAATCTCTCTCTGCAATCTCGATCCACTTTCCAAATTGCATTCAAAAATATTGTTAATAACAGCATAACTGACAGTAATGTAAAATTGACAATTCTTTTAATCTCCATATTATTTGAAGGTAATATACTTAACCACTAATTGAATATGTATTCCATTTGATACCATTTTTGTCAAAAATCAATCAGAAACTCTGAACAATTTTTGGATACCAATAGTAATTCTCAGACTTTGAGCTGAATGAGAATTCTCACTTTCTTTGGTAGTTTGATACTTCTGTGGATGACAGATTTGATCAGTAAGACTACTCCTTTCATGGTTATAGTGTACTACCTGGACCTCTTATATCTGATATTCTTTATTTTTGCCCATGTCTCTCTATAAATACTTCATAGAGAATTTACTCTAAATATTGGAGAAGTATTTCTCCTGGTTCTTTTAATATTCTGTGGATACCAGGGTAGCAACCAAATATTCACCTGGCATCCTTCACTATCACTGACCAACTTTGTATTTTATTTGTATGATTTAATGCTGTCATCTGACCAATAAGCAACTTGAGAGCAATTCTCTTCCTCTCCTAGTGTGGCTAGTTATGACAGTTGAGGAGGCTTTCTGGGTTTCAGAACTCAGTGAGGTTTAATGACATTTCATCTGGCTCCCTCTTCTCAAATAAGAGTTTTGGAGAAATGTTTTCTTTTCCCTTTCCATGGCTACTCTATATGTTATTGTGATATTTATCCTTAGACACAAATTAGAAGGCTGCATTTAACCTGAGAAAGTTCACATTCTTTTTTATTTCAGAGTCTGTCCTTAGCATATCCTATTACAAGAGCTGATGGGTTTTCAAATGATATATGAAATCATATCACCTACTTTTTTTAAAGCATCTTGACATAGATCCATACGCTCTCTCATTAAGTACTCAAAATTATTTGAGTTGTATTCTATATTTTCTTGAGAGTTAAGAAAAAGACCATGGTTATTATTTTAATATTCTTTTTTCATTATGCCTGAAAGCAAAATGTCACTTAAAGATAAAAGGATAGTAGTTCTTCAACTAGAAGAAAGCTAAAAAATATTGTAAAATGTGTATTTCCACCTTCACCAAAATCCTGTAATATTTCCTTCTTGTGCAGTGGAGGTAACCTTGCTTTCTTGAAATCTATGCCAAAGAAGTCAAGCTCTTGGAAATTCCTTCCAAGTTAGAAAGTTTTTTCAAATGGGTCCAAAGAAAGATTGTGTTTTGTGAAAGGACCAGCCTAGCTAATTTCAGAGACACTCCATACTAGAAGATGAGAATCAACAAAATGAAAATTGTTGGTCAAAGCTACTCATAAAGACCATCTAAGGTATGAAAAAGGTTACCAACCATGCCACTGAGAGGGTAATCACACTAATGATCAAGGCAGTAGGGTGTATAGAATATAGCACAGTGGACCTGGAGTCAGAATAACTCAGTTCAAGTCCAGCCTCAGACAACTTCAACTGTGTGACCTGGGGCAAGTCATTTAACCTCTATTTGCTTCAGTTCATTCAACTATAAAATTGAGATAATAGAACTTACCTCCAAGGGCTGTTGTGAGAATAAAATTAGATATTTGTGAAGGACTTAATACAATGCCTTTGACAGACTAGACTTTATTTAAATGTTAACTGTTGTTATTATTGTTATTAAAATTAAAGAACTTTGGCAGTACTCAGATTTATGTTCTAAATAAAGGGGTAAGGCAATATTACTATAGTCATCCTAATGGTTTGTACGGATTCTTTCACCACCAGTTTGACGTCAATGATATCTCTGAATTCTGAAATCTGAAAGTCATCAATGATTATGCTATTTTACATACTAGGCATAAATAGGATATTTCATGCTTCTGATGGCCTGCCTTTTGAGGTATCTATCGTTGAAGGCATTCAAAGAGAGGTTGAATGATAGGGTATGTTGTGGATTAGATACCTATTTCAGGTAAAGGTTGAATTCAATGTTCTCCAAAGCCTCCTCTGATTTTAAAATTTATACCATTTTGTGATTTGGTGTGATTGACATATTATGAACTGCATCACAGTGCCATAGATCTGGAGCTGTAAGGGATTTCAGAGATGATATAGTTCAACTTCTATATTTTGCAGATAAGAAAATTTATGCCCAGCAAGGTTGAACAACTTTTCCAAGGTCATACAAGATTTAAACTCAATTCCACTAACTACAGAACCAATGTTCTTTTCTCTGTGCCTCTCAGATACAAAAGAGGCCTTAAAGGTCACCTGATCCAATTCTTATCTAAAGTAGAAATCCTCTCTTTAATTCTCACAAGAATTGATCATTAAACATTCACTTGACTATTTCCCAAGACAGTTGACTATTTTCTGAGGCACTGTATTAGATAATGTAACTGATTTCTAAGAAAGAAGTTCTTCCTTATTCTGAGATTAAATGTGTTTTAATCCTAATTTTTACTCATTAGTCCTAATTCTTCCATTCTGGCCCAAATAATTTGACTATTCTTCCTTCCACATAATTAACCTCTTCAAACATTTCAAGACCTCAAATCCACCTGCCTTAAATAATTTCTTCTCCAAATGATTCTTACATGACATTTTCAAATGGCGATAATGGAATTGTTTGTCCTTTATTCTCGAAGAGGACTATGACATCAAGATGATGACTTGCAGTTGACTTTGGTTTGAGTGAGGGAGGGCTTTGCAGGGTCATAAGCCTCACTTTCTTCTCCTAAGCCATCTGGATCCACTGGCCTGATATTCTTCAGGATGACTGGAGATTGCCCAGGATGCAATGTGAGACCTTGGTCCTTTCAGACTAAGTCTTATCACATTCTCACTTTAAGTGAGATGCATCCATTCAATGAATAGGCTTTTTTGAGTTACTCAAGGGAAGGCCCCTTTAATAAAAAATATTCAAATTGGTTGAAGACCCAGACGATAATGAAATAGAGGCAGTGTGAGGGAATATTAAAAGGATGTTGGCTTCAGAGACAGCAGAACCTGAGTTTAAATCCCTCCTTCTGCATCACTTTGTTTACGTTGAGTGAAGAGAGGTTAATTTCTCCAACCCCTAGTTGTTCCTATTTGTCAGTGCTTATGCTGCATATTATGCTGTTTCCATTTTTATATAATTTGTATCCATGTATATGTATACGTATGTATATATACATATATATATTTTTTTTTCATACATATTTGTGGCTGTTCAGTCATTTCAGCCATGTCGGATTATGTGACTCCATTTGGAGTTTTCTTAGCAAAGATACTGGAGTGGTTTATCATTTCCTTCTGCAGCTCATTTTACAGGTGAGGAAACTGAGAGTGGGAAGTTAAGTGACTTGACGGGTTTCACGCAATGAATATGTGTCTGAGGCTGGATGTGGACTCATCTTCCTGACTTCAGGACCATCATTTTATCCACAGAATTACCTAGCTAACCTAATATAATGGAAGACCCTTTAAGTCAGAGAATGACTGGGAAAGCACCCAGGGCTTTGCATGTAGCAGGAGCTTAATAAGTGTCTGTTGAATTGAATTACCCTGCAGTTTGAGTTCATTTTAGGAAATGTGCTACTTTCTGGAGCTACAATGATGGAAAAAAACCAACAACCCACAATCAACTATGGAATTTCCCCTCAATGACCATATACATAAATAGCTAGCATTTATACAGTGACCTTATGGTTCACAAAATGATTAATAGGTATTATACCATTTGATTTTGGCAACAGCTCTGTGATATACTTCCCATTATCTTTCATTTTACAGATAAGCAAACTGAGTTTTTGAGAAGATAAGTCTCATCCAGAGACATATTTAATAAGTGACCTAGGCAGAATTTGAATTCTGGCTCATACTTTACTATTATATCCATTAAATCATATCTTCTCTCAGTCTAGTAGTGAGAATTGGAAGCTCCTTGAGAATAAGGACTTTTTGCCTTTTGCATTTGTATCATCAGTTTATTGTACATGGAAAGGATCAGTAAGTCAATGTGTTTTGATACTAGTAGCACTGTTTCCCTGTCCCAATCCCAGCCCCAGCTGCATCCCAAGACCACTGGTCTTTCCTCCAGGCTTGCATCTGTAGTCATAATTAGGGAATCAACTCTTGTGGAGATGCAACTTGGGAAATGCTTCTCCAGATTCTGTAGTTTTTGCTTCCTCCACAGACATATCTACTGAAGATGCCTGTTTGGGTGGGGGTGAGGGAGAGACAAAATCCTTTGTATTGTCAAACAGTCAACATCACAAATGTACATGTTGTCATAAGTGAAAAAAAATATAATGATTAATAATACATTTATGTAGCACTTTAAGGTTTGCAAAATGCTTAATATATGTTATTTTAAGTGATAACACATTAAAGAAGATTCATTTTTATCAACCTTGGTGATGTACCCTCAGAAAGGACCATAATACCTTTCTATTAACCATGCATCTGAAGCACTCTGTAGGTATTTTCTCATTTGAGCATAGGAAATTGTCTTGCTTTTGCATTTGTATTCTCAGTGCATTATATAGGATAAAGACTTAATAAATGTCTTATTTATACTTTTATTTACAATATAAGGTAAAATGTGATGAATTAATGTGAATGTAGACAAAGTGTTTAAGGGGAAAAAATCTCATAGAGCAATTTAACATGGGAGATTAAGAGAGACTTCCTAGAGGATATGAAAGCTGAAATTAACCTTAAAAGAAGAGGAGCATTCCAGCATTGGAAGAGAAGAGGTAACTCATACCCAGAGGTTAGAGATAGAAGGATATGTTTAGGTCAGAGATAGCAGCCTAGTGTGGCTGGCACACAGGATTCATAAAGCATGAAAGAGTAGGTAGAGGGAGAAACTTACATAGGAATCAATATATAAAACGATCTCAATGCCCTAAAGACGTTATTCTACAGACAACAATACGTTGGTTGTTTTGGAGATTTGCTTTCTAGAAATATCTTCTTCATCCCTTTATAAAGAATGGACTGAAAAAAATTAAAAAGAATGGATTGGAAAGGGGAAAGGTGAAAATCTGGGAGACTAGGAGGCCTTTTTTTAGTAAAACAGGTTAAAGACTGATAAATTTCTCTCGTGCAAGAAGAGAGGAGGCAATGAAAGTGCAAAATACTGTGACAGTTATCCATATAACATGGCAAACACTTGAATATGAAGGAGACTGTGTGTGTGTGTGTGAGAGAGAGAGAGAGAGAGACAGAGAGAGAGACAGAGAGACAGAGAGAGACAGAGAGAGACAGAGAGACAGAGATAGAGAGACAGAGAGACAGAGATTTGAGTCATGAATGACTCAAAGGTTTTGAACCTGGATGCTGGGAAAATGTGAGAATGATTGTATCAACAGAAATAAGGCAGGTGTGAAGGATAGGTTTAGGACATAGATGAAGTGTTAAGTGTTTGGAAATGTTGAGCCTGAGGTAATGATAGGGCATGCATGGAAGGCAGATATGTTCAACAGCCAGCTGGAAGCTAGATGTAGATGTTTCAGGGACAATTGCTCAAAGGCATTGTGAAACCAGAATACAGCATAGTCTAGTTGATAGAGGCCTGGACTGAGAGTTAAGGAACCTTTGAGTTCAAATCTTCAATCTCCTATTTTCTTCTCAGGTGAATTTGGGGAAGCCATTTCACTTCTTTTGTCTTCACGTTCCTCATTTGTAGAAAGAGAGGAGGATTACATTACTCCACTCATAGAGTGGAGTAAATCACCTAAGAAGAAAAGTACCTAAGACAGGACCTTGGAGACACCAATGCTTAAAAGGTAAAAAGAAAATGGAAACCAATAAAGCAAATTAAGAAGAATATTAACATCACAGATTTAGTACTGAAAGGGACCTAAGAAGCTATCATATTTCCCTTACTTGTTTTATGCGTGAGGAAACCGAAGTCTAGAAAGGAATATTGACTTAGTTCAGCTCCAGCATACTATCCCCTGCATCATACGGCTATTCTGAGTCATAAGCTAAGTAGAAAAAGAACCAGGAGAATATAGAAGGAGGGAGATAAGTATTAGGGAGAGTAGAACTGTTTCCCTCTGACATAATGAAATCAATCAGGGAATTCCATAATGGGCTGAGATCCTTATTTCCTTTGCTCTCTGGGACCTCAGACTCTTCATAGTTACTAATGCAATACCTCTAGAGCCAGTGACTTCAGTGCTGTGGCTTCTTCCTTAGTGTAGCAGATCATATCCTCCATAATCTATAGAAGATTTTTTTATTTTGCAACAGAATCACAACTTGAGTCATCCTGTAACAGTAATAAGCCTCAGTGCTTAGCTAGGCTGGATGTTAAGTCATCGGAACACGTTCCATTACATTTCTCCATCATGGTAGGTCTTGAGAAAATGTCTCTGCTTTCAGAACCCAAACTTTACTTCAAATTATGATGAGTTATCACTGGAGGATTCTTGTGAAATATCAATCTCAGGGCAACTAGGTGGTATAGATATTTTCTACTGGTATGGCCCAAGGCTAATCACTTAACCTCTCACCTTTAGTTTCTTTTCTGTAAAAAGGGTGATACTATTATTATTTACCTCACATGATTATGAGAATTAAATAATATGTATAAAGGGCTTTTTAAACTTTAAAACACTGTGTAAATACCAGTCATTCATGTTCAACAAGTTATTTCAAATTAATCAATATAATTTTAGTCAGATTCTAGTAGACTCTGATAGGTTTGGAGAGAGATTAAATCTCAAATAGTACTTGATCAGAAGAAGCTAATATACAAGGATCCAATATAATTTAGGTTTCCCTGCATATTTAACACTTGGGAAGCTCTTTTTGATTTGTCATTTATAGATGATGTGTTCTATTTTTAATCACAGACAAGCTTTAGAGTATCTTCTTCACTCTTGGCATAATACAATGCAAGATGGAGACAGAAAACATAAAAATTCAGAACAGCTAATGTGAGAAATATTATATAAAAGATTAATTCATGAAGATGTTAGGATGTCTTATAATACAAGCAGATCAACTCCATTTTCATTATATTTTCCCAATTACTTTGCTTAATTTCATTATTTATCACAAAGTTCCACGTTTGTAAGAGCATCTTCTTTATTAATTTTTTTTGTAATTCTTCATTTTAGTGTGTCATACATGACTAAAAATAGTTCAGCATTTTAATTAACTTCCCATGTATGGAATTTGTGGCAATATAATGAATCAAACTGTGTAATTATAACTGTGTAATTATATATCCTATATGTGGAACATGTTTTACTGAATTTAGGAGGAATAATTAACACTTAAACATAATCATGAACTGTTTTTTTGAAGTAAGAGATTATATGAAAATCTTAATTCAGAAGTTTTTATTGCACTCATTATTTTATGTCTTAGTTCCTCTTAGCCTGGGGTGAAAATATTTAACAGGTATTTACAGGGGTTGCGGAAAATGTTGAAGAATAGCAGGATACAGTGGTTGGAAAGTTGAATTTGGAGTGAGGAAGACCTGGATTAAGATCATGCCTATTACCTCAGCTGCATTACCCTAGATAAGTCACCTCTTCGAGAGTCAAATGATTTTTAAAAATTTTATTAATACCTATATCTGATTGCTATAACTCTTGCCATAGACAGAAATAAATGACACACACATAGGCACATCATAAATATATATGTGCATATATATATATATATATATATCACATGCAAATATATCATGGATGCTCATATATGCATCATATACACTAACCAAGGCAATTCTATTATTTGAATGCAATTCAGCTCCTCTCTTAACTCCTGTATTTATTTTATGGCTTCAACGGCCATCAAAGGTATCCATTATACTAGACAAATTTAAAGGACCTTCCTCAAACCCATTAATAAGTCAGGGGAATGTTTACTCCAGAGACGGGGGTAGGAGAGAACACTTTTTTTCCAGCGGCCATGAAGGCAACTGAAGCAGATGCTGTGGAGCGCGCAGAGCTTGGTTAGATGTCAAAAATGTCAAGGTCATCCACTACATTCAGGACCATGGTCAGTCATCTTGACTTTTGTCTTGCCACTGGACTTGTACAACTCTGGAAAAAGGAGTGCGGCTGATGACTTTGTGCAACTCTGCCTCACTTAAATCACATTTATGCACAAGGCAAGAAATCACCCGATGATATCCTCTTTAAACATGAAAGACAAGTAATAACTTGTAGTTAGGTTGTGATATGAGTAGAAAAAGTTTTCAGGGTAACAGAATCACAAGTTCTTCATGTATTAACATATGATAAGAGTTACACAGATCATCATTCCAGGCCTCATTATAAGCCTTCCCTCACAAATAAGGCAATGTATTTATTAAGTGCTTATTATGTACAAAACATGATGCTATAGTCCTGATGACACTAAAAGAACACTGAAGAGTCCTTCAAGGAGCTTACATTCTAATAGGAGGAGATAGCATATATAGGTGGAATGGTGACAAAGTGAGAGTATTGTGCTTTGAAAAGTTACAGGGAGAACATTAAAGCACAAATTCTCTCTCTGGCTCTCTCTCAGCTATTTATTTATTTCATATATATATATGTATGTGTTTATACTAAAAGGCAAAATGAGAAAAGAAAAAAGAAACATATAACTTTTCATTTCAAGAGAACCTATATAATAAATACTACACATTATATTCAAAGCTGCCAAACTTTGCATCTTTGTTGGGTTTCCTTTTTTATTTTTATTTTTCTTCTCCCCCCCAAAAAAGTAACAGGTAAGGATGTTACACACACATACATACATACATATATATGTACATGTATCTATGCATATATAAACATGTGTGTATACATAGACATAGACACATATAAACATAACTATCTATACACATATATGAAAGGCCATACTATTTTTATTTTCCACCTGCTATCTGTTTCTCTGAAAGTAGATAGCATCTTCCTTTAAGTCCAAGTCTCTTTGCGTTTTTCTAAGTCAACCATCTCGTCATTTCCCACACCAAAGAAATATTCCAACCCAATCACATCTTGTCTGAGAGATGGTCTTTGAAAATTTTTCACCCAATTTTCCAAATTTCTTCTATTTTTGATTGCATAGTTTTTTTATACAGAAACTTTTAATTTAAAATAATTGAAGTTATACTTAAAAAACTTCAGGAATGCTCTCCCTTATAATATGGTTTAACATCCGATATTGCTGATCCTTTACAATTTTTTCCTGGTTTCTTCGAAGTTCCTGATATTTTGCTCTTCCAAATGAATTTTGTTAATTTTCTGTAGATATTTTTTGAGTAATTTGGATGACATTAAGTAAATAGATTAGGTAGGTAAAACTGTCATTTTAAAATTATATTGTTTCACCTAACCATGAACAATAAATATTACTTCAATTATTTAGATTTGAGTTTATTTGTATAAAATGTTTTATGTTTATGTTCCTATGATTCCTTTGTTTTGGCAGGTATATTCTCAGATATTTTATACTATATTGGCATTTTTAATTGTCTAAAATAATAATGAATAACATTGCTGACACATAGCATATTTTCCCTATTTTTCATTTTTGATTGAAACTATTTTAATTCCAGCATTGCCTGAGGTCATAATTACTATCCCTGCTTTTTTCTTACATAATAAATTACATAATATATTATACTCCTGCCTTTTACTTTAAATTTGTGTATTATCTCTCAATTTTGTAACTCTTCCTGAAATTCAACAACATATTGTTGAATTCAAATTTTTAACCAATTAAATATAGCTTCCATTATATTGGTAAATTAATCTCATTTACATTCTAAGCTACAATTACTTATTGTGTATTACCCCCCCCTTCCTATTTTTCCTCAGTATCCTCATTTTATTCACCCTATTTCTGTTCACTCCTCTGCTTTAACTTCTACCCACTACTTTGCCTTCTTATTCCTTAACCTGGATACCCCTCTAAAAGTCTCTCCCTTATCCTTTTCTCATCCTTGTCATGTTATTCAGAAGACTTAGACACACACACACACACACACACACACACAAATACTTACACCCCTTATATTTCTCCTGGATGCATTGTTAAATGCTCATGTTTTTTCCATTCAGGATTATATTAAATTTTGCTGGTTAAGTTGCTCTTGGTCATAAACGCAGCTTTTTTATTCCATGGAATATAGTCTTCTAAGACCTATGGTCCTTCAATTTAGTAGCTGCTAAGCCTAATATAATCCTTATTGTAACTCCATGATATTTAATTTCTTTTGTTGCTTTCCACATTTATTCCTTAACCTGTGAGTTTTGAAAGTTGGCTATGAAATTCCTGTAAGTTTTCATCCTGGGATTTCCTTCAGGTGGCTATCCATGTTTTGTTTTGTTTTGTTTTGTTTTTGTCTATTTTTGCTTTGTCTTCTTGTTCTAGAATTTCAGGACAATTTTCCTTGATAATTTATTGCAATATTGCATCAAGATACTTTTTTACTCATAATTTTAATCTACTCTATTCTTCCATTATTTGTCCTCAATCTGTTCTTGAGACCTATAGTTTTTCTAATGAGATGTTTCTTTTTCTCTTCTACTTTTTTTCATTATTTTGATTTTGTTATATTGACATCCTTGCCCAATTCTAGTTTTCAGGAATTATTTTTTTCCTTAAGTTTTTTACTCTCTATTTCAAGTTCTTTGACTTTCTTTTCATGATATTCTTGGATTGCTTTTATTTTTTAAAATCTTTCCTCAATCTCTCTTATCCAATTTTAGTCTTTTTTTAATTTTTTCCAAGAACTCCTTTTTTGCTTCAGACCATTTTACCTTTCTCCTTGAAAAAGAAGTGCCTCTTCTAGCTCCATTATATTCATCTGAATATGAATACAGATCTTCTCTATTCCATTAGTAAGTACCTATGATTGGGATGTTTCTCCTTTGCTTGCTTATTTTTATTTTCTTATTTCATTTTTTTTTAGCAGTTATTAGTGTAATCAAGTTGTAGCCCCAAGCTATGGGGAATGATGACTCAAGTCTCATATCTTTCTTACTCCTTTACTTATATTTCTGAACTCTGTTTCAGCACCCAATATTATGATCTCCTCTCCACTCTTAGGTGTCATGGTATCATTGCTATGACCCCCAGCCACATTGTCCTGCAAATGTTCTTGCTTCCTGAAGTCCCTGTGGTGGCTATAAACTACAGCTCTCTTTGCCTTGAAACTGAAAGCAAGGACTCTGATCTCCTACAAGTACTCACAGTCAACAGGGTCCCTGCCCCTCTCTAGTGTACTCCTTAAGTGTATGTTAGTTCCTTTTCTCTGCAACCACAACCTAAGACAGCACAGCCGCATTTGGTATCCCACCACAGTGAAAAGTCCTTCAATCTTCTTCTGCTCAGCCAACAGACCCCTACTCTGTCAGCAAAATGAAAGTGTCTAAGACTGAGGCTGCCTCTTAACCTAGCTGCCCCCAGGGCTTATTTCTTGATTCTTTACAGTCAGCCTGGAGGCATTTATGCTTCACTGTGGTGAAACCTGTGCCCCCAGAGGTCTGGTCTTTCTTGGGTTCTCCTCAAATTATCTTAGGAGGACAACTGCTTTACCCCACATTTACTTCTACTACTCTGAGGACATGCTCTATCTTTTTTGTGGAGGAAATTTGGAGAGCATAAAGTTTTTTGACCTACTCGGTCATATTCCCAGAATCCTCCAAACACAAATTCTGAAAACATTGGTAATGTTGATTTGAGATTAGTTCTAGAACAAGAAAATAGAAAAGGATTATGAAAGGTTGGAAAGTATTTCATAGCAAAGTTTTTTTAAGGAGATTATAGAGAGTAAAAAATGAAACATTTTTGATTGACCGTCTGGAGTTCATTGGCATTCCTTTGGAGATTTCCTTTGGCGACAGGTTAATTATCTCCAATGAATTCATCTGTATTTGGACTCCATTTCCTTCCCCATCAGCTTGAGAGTTGCTACTAATGCAATTAGTCTCCCCATTGTGCACTATTTTTGTTTACATTATGCTTTGGCTCTCAATAGATATTTAGGCCTTCTTATATTCCCTTTCTTCCATTATTTCTCCAGGCATCCTTTATATGATTAGTGATAGAGCAAGAAGCCTAGTGGTGCTGGCTGGCCCCATCTCTCAGATTTATGCTCTCAGTCATAACAGTGTGCCCAAAATTCAGCAGATGACATCCCCAATACATTGCTGGATTCTCCATGAGTTTTGTTAGAAAGAGAATGAATCTGTCAGTCCAGGAATGTGGTACTGTGGTCCCAACAGTTATTTTCCTTTGTTGTTCTAGTCTTTAATAATTGTTTTGTTGTAAGTGCTTTGTTTGACTCTGGTCCTCTAAGAATATCAAGGATGGAATCTGAGAGCATCTAAAAGATTTAAAAAGACTCTCTTCTCTTTTTGGACATTAGCTGGGGATTTCCAAGTAAAGTGAGACATTCTAGCCATTTGGAGTTAGCCTCTATTTTTGTGTCCTGTCAATCATGCATGCAGATAGCCTTTACATTTGAGTTTACAATGATTAAAAAATAGGCAGATCATAAGTGCAAATAATGTGAATGATTGGATATAAGCTGGACAACGTATCAATTTGTGATATCCTATGTGACACATTCCATCTTTTCAATTTATATGAATCTTCATAGGTCATGGTCCTATGCAATTTCATAGAACTTCCTCCCTATGTCATATTGCCTATAAATCTAACATACTGACCAATAAATATCAGTATTTAAAGCTTGCTCAAATATGCCCTTCCTGATTGCTCATGAAGATGATATACTGTTATTCTCTACTCTGTAGCCAATACTACCATATATAGAGGCTTGGTAAACCTGCTTCCATTCATGAATGTCTGGGGAGCTGGTATCAGGCAGAGATTATGCAGAATAAGAGGTTTTCTGGTTGACTACAAAGACAGAGAAGCCCATGACTCAGAATTCATGAGACAGAAATGAACTCACATTAAATATAACACTAATAATTGTTTTGCCCCTCCTTTGGGCTCTTATATTTTTCCTTCTTGGCTGATAATGAGGGAATATTGGGGTATCGTCCAGCTCAGTGAAGAGACCCCCAACCAGCGGGACATCTCAAATCTCAGGCACGCAGTGATGAAGTGGGAGACAGAGATGTAGCAAGCTCCATTTATTATTAGTGAATACAAGCCCTTATATACTGTTCAGCCATAAGTTCCATACTCAGGGCAAGCTAGTGATAACATTAACTTTTACTTAAGTTACTCCTCCTTAAGATACAGATACCAGTCCTCATGACTGCCTTGGAATGTCTTATCAAGTTTATACCTTGGGGCTATTGTGTAGGGTACTGGAGGGCTGAACCAACAACCTTTGCTCCATTTGCACAATCGAGTGGGCTTATCAGGCCATCATGTGCTCCTGAAACCATTGTGGACCTCTACAATTCCCTACAAAGGAAGAACTTCTGTGAACTACCAGGTGTCAAAGGACCAGTGACACTATGTTTCCCATTTAGTCACTATCAATCCATGAACACATGGAACTTCTGTTTTCATTGTTTTATTTTTTCTTTGCTTTATTTTTGTTTTGTTTTAACTAAAGACTATTCAAAAAGGAAAGTGGACAGATGACTGGTAAGACTAACAGATGCATCAGAGTCATCAGAGGGTCTAGAAGAAATCAGACATGGTAATACTAGCAATTGTCTGGTGCTCTGTTAGTATAACAAACAGCTGATCTGCTTGACCATGTCAAGAAATAGAATTACCTTTCAACAGAGAAATCATGCCTTTCCTGCAGCCAGCTTAAACCAACTGAACAAAAGAGCAATTCAATATCTCAAACTAAATGAATCTGTTAGGGACATCATAAAGCAGGAAGTAGAATCCATAAGTCACAAAATACCACTTGGTCCCATGTGTTCCCTACCTCAATACCTTTTCTGCTTTAGGTTTGAGTCCACTCTCTTAAGAGACAGAACAGGAAGAAGAGTGCATCCCCTTTTGGGAGGAGGGCTGTTCTGTAATTTTTGTCTTCTCCATATCATCTCTACAAATATTTTATTAAAAAAAAAAGTAAATCGCAGCCAACTGATTGATATTGTTACCCTAGGTAATGGCTAATGGATGAAAATACTAGAAGTCTGACTCCTTTAGAACATATTTAGAACATAAAGGGAAGAAATAGTCAGTTATCTTCTGGAATTCCAACCTGACTTTGGAAGTTGGGAGAATGAACTCAGAGGGAGTTCTAAAATATGCCTTCTACTTACTAATGACTCACACAATCTTTAACTTCATTCAAGCTTCAACTTAGGTGCCAAGAGAATTATACAAGAGAATTATCTTGATGCATCTCATTTATTTAATATTTATTTTATCCATTTTGTATTTTGCTATCTGCATTTATACTGTTTTCTGCCAATTGCATATAAGTTCTTCTATAATTAGGGCTATTTTATTTTCATCTTTAAAATCCAATACCTAGCATATTGCCTGGCATATTATAGACACTAAATAGATTGTGGTAAAATGTTTGAGCTAAATTGGAAAACCTATCTCTGTAATTCATGGAAGAGGCAGTATATAAGAGCAGTACAATCTTCGACTTTGGATCGGAAGATAGGTATTAGAATATCAGCTTTGTCATGTACTGTTTGGATAAGTGTAGGCAAGTCATGACTTCTGGTGATCTCTGTTTCCTCATCTATAAAATGAGATAATTAGATTAAATGTCCTCTTTCAGCTCTGAATGCTGATCCTATGATCAAAGACCCATCAGAACCCAAATTCCTTGTCAAAAAATGTAAAATTAGTTGTTTGAAGTTATAATAGGAATATAACATCATATATTTATACTGTTTTCCTACAGTCCATTTGTGTCTTCCTTTCTCTTACTATTTATTTTTAGCATTTCTTCAGTTTCCTTTATTTTCTAGTATCTAAAGAGATTTGTGATAAAGCATTATTTATTTCCTACCGTCTGGCAGTTCAATTGTCAATTGTACTTTGTGGATTGGCACATTTCTTTCTCTTTTCCTTGTTCTCATTATCAGGGAGTCTTAATCTCTTGTTTCCACATTTCTAAATAATCAGGCTATAGCACTATCCCAGTGGAATTCAAACAAAGATTAAGGAGAAAGTTAGTATCCCAACAAAATAGGTTTGGGTAGATGGTATTAATAATGAGAAATCAATAAAATATACAAGCAAACTTTTTAAAAATCTATTTGATATGTTCATATGTCTTTTATATTTTAATTCCAAATTGTTTCACTTATTTTGAATTCAAATTTTAAATCAGCTTTTGTTCTCTCTTTTTTCCAAAGAAAAATTTGAACCATAGTTATCAAGGCCTATGACTGTCAGGGAAGAGAATAAGCACCTACCACAAGTCAGTCATTGTTCTAAATGCTTTACAAATACTTTCTAATTTGTTCCTCATAATATCTCTGTAGGCAAGTTATCCAACTTGTATCCAGTCATCCACATTATTCACGTCTTTGATCTGTTTTTTATCACTGTAAATCATACCCACATCTAAGGGTTATCTGCATGCACGGTAGATAGGAAAGTGTGTGTGTGTGTGTGTGTGTGTGTGTGTGTGTGTGTGTGTGTGTGTGTGTGTACTATCTGACAAGCTTATAAAATTAAATGGTTTCATCCTTTGTAATCACACAGATTTCAATATTAATTGTTCTTTGTTCCATCTTGATCATGAAGAATTGCACTAATGAACTCTAATAGCCATTTTGGCTATGTCTGGACAGAGGTAGTTAAGTATCAAAGATATAGAGTAGTCAGGTAGAGGGAAAAAATAGAACACATTCAACTTGTTAAAATATAGTCACTACTTTTAGGAGTTAAGCAATAAATCACTTTTTCTCCCATATCCAGCTCCGGAAAAAAACATAAAATAGAGTTCCAGAACAAATCCTTAAACAGTGGAGCCAGTGTAAAGATGGAGTGGAGTAGTCTTTTAACCAGGGAAACTTTAAGGATTGGCAAGAAAGGTCTATCTCAGTCTGATAAAAATGGAATGAATGTATTACATTCTGGAAGCATTCCAGAAGCTAACAGTAAGACACATCTTAGCAAACCAGTGAGACATCCTGAGCCCAGTGCAGTGGAGCAGGCAAACTCCAACATCAAGTCACCCTCCCATGCCTTAGCGTAGAGAGAGGAACCAGCAGATTCCAATTCAGAGAACCATCACTTGCTTTGGCACAGACCAGGCTGGGCAGGCATCTTCCAGTAGCCAGACCTTCATGTGCTTCAGTGTAGCCCCTGGAAACACAGAAAAACTCATCTGACTTCATCACATGCCAGATACCACTACTGGAACCTAGACTCAGGATGAGGGAAGCTGACAGATCCCTATATATCCAGTCGGCAATACCTGAGGATACAGCACACAAAGCCAGTGACCAGGTCCCTGGACTCCAGGACAATAAGCTTGGTATAGTGTACCCTGTGCTCCACCAGCACAGTTCAACTTTAAAAGCTACAAAGTAGGCAAACAAGATGAACAAAAAAACAAAAATGAACATTGCTTATAGAGAGTTATTATGGTGACAGGGAAGATCAAAACACAAACTCAGAAGAGGACAACATTGTCAATATGCCTGTATGTAACATATTAAAGACAAACATGAATTGGTTCCAAGCCCAAAAAGCATTCTTAGAAGAGCTCAAAATGAATTTTAAAAATTAAATAAAAAAGATAGAAGAGAAATTGGGAAAATAAGTAAGAGGTATGCAAAAAAAGAATCAACAGCTTAGAAAAGGAAAGATAAAAATTGACTGAAAAATTCTTTAAAAAGTTAAAATTGGCCAATTGGATAAAAAAATTCACTGACCAAAGCAACTCCTTAAAAAGAAGAACAAAAATTCCATGAAGAGAAGAACCTGTTTTGTTTTCAAGTAGATTTGGCTGAATGGAAAAGGAGGTGCAAAAGCTAACTGAAGAAAATAACTTAAAAATTAGAATTGGGCAAGTGGAAGGTAATGACCCTATGAGACATCAAGAATCAGTCAAATAAAATATAAGGGATAAAAACAACAGAAGAAAATGTAAAATACCTCATTGGAAATACCATTGACCTGAAAAATAGATCCAGGAGAGATAATTTAAGAATTATTGGATTATCTGAAAGCCATGATTAAAAAAAAATAGCTTGGACAATATCTTTCAAGAAATTATCAAGGTAAACTGCCTGAAGTCCTAAAACCAGAGGGTAAAATAGTCATTGAAAGAATTAATCAGTTACCTCCTAAAAAGGGATTGCAAAATGAAAACTTCAAGTAATACAGAAGGTAAATTCCAAAATCAGCAGGTGAAGGAGAAAATACTGCAAAAGCAAGAAAGAAACAATTTAAATATGATGGAACAAAAGTATCAAAAGATTTGGAATATGATATTCTGGAAGGGTAGGGAATTGCAAGCAAGAATCAAGTACCCAGAAAAAGTGAGCATAATCTTTCAGGGGAAAAGATGAACATTCAATAAAATAAGGAACTTTCAATCATTTCTGGTGAAAAAAACAGAACTGAACAGAAAATTTGATCTTCAATATTTACTTTGAGAAGAGGAAATGAGAGGGCAGAAAAGGATAAGTTACATCACATGAAAAGGCACAAAGACCTATTACAGCAGAGGAAAAAAAAGTGAAAGAAGTGAGCATTGTTTGAACCTTAGTCTCATCTGATTTGACTTAGAGAGGGAATAACATACATATTCAGTTGGTTGTAGAAATTTTACATCCTGATGAATATCTGGTCATTCAATCCACATGGTTCAGGAGGAGAAAGTGAGGTTGGTGACCTTACACAGCAGCCCTCCCTCACTCAAAACAAACTCAAGTGCAAAGTCATGTCATCATTTCTTGATAGCATGCTCTTCTTTGGCAACAAAGGACAAACACAACAACAGAAATTTTACTTTATAGGGAAGTAGGAGGAAAAGGGGGAAAGAAAATAGAGATGAATTGATGGAAGGGAGGGAAGATTGAGTGAGGCAGTGCTCAGAAGCAAACCACTGATGAGAAGAGAAAGAGTGAAAGGAGAGAGAAAAGTAAAAATGGAGGGATATAGGGTGGAGAGAAAGATACAGTCAGTAATCATAACAGTGAATGTGAATGGAATGAACTCTCCCATAAAATGGAAATATATAGCAGAGTTCATTCTAAAAACAGAATCCTCCAGTATGTTGCTTACAAGAAGCATATTTGAAACAGAAAGACACACAGAGAGTAAAGGTAAAAGGCTGGAGCAGAGTATAATATGCTTCAGCTTAATTAAAGAAAAACAAAAGCAGGGATCTTAATCCTGATCCCAGACAAAGTAAAATCAAAAATAGATCTAATTAAAAGAAATAAAGAAGGAAACTATATTTTGCTAAGAGGTACAATTGACAATGAATTACTATAAATGCTAAACATATATGTTCTAACTGGTATAGCATCAAAACTCTTAGAAAAATTAAGTGAGTCACAGGAAGAAATAGCAAGACTACACTAATGGGGAGGGAGGTTCTCAATCTCTCTCTTTCAGAACTAGATAAATTTAACCACAAAATAAACTAGAGAGAAGTTAAAGAGGCAAATAGAATTTTAGAAAATTTAGAATTTTAGAAAAGTTAGACCTCTGGAGACAATTGGGTGGAAATAAAAAGGAATATAACTTTTTCTCAGGGATATCTGGCACCTCCTTAATAATTGACCATCTACTAGGGCATAAACACCTCCCAATCCAATGTAGAAAGGTGAAATAGTAAATTTTTCAAAACTTGATGCAATAAAAATTAAATGTAATAAAGGACTATGAATAAATCGATTAAAATTAATTGGAAACTAAACAATGTAATCCTAAAGAGTGAGTGGGTCAAACAATAAATAGTGGAAAATATCAATAACTTCTTCCAAGAGAATGACAATAATGAGATAACGTGTCAGATTTTATGGAATGATGTCAGAGTAGGTTTTAGGGGAAATTTTATATCTCTACATGTGTATGTGAATAAAAAAGAGAAGGAGAAGAACAATGAATTGGGCATTCAACTAAAAAAAAGCTGGAAAAAGAAAAAAAATCCCTACTAAATACCAAATTAGTTGTTCAATAAGAAATGATGAGCATGTGTACTTCAGAAAAGCCTGGAAAGATTTACATGAACTGATGTTCAGTGAAATGAGCAGAAGCAAGAGAACATTGTATAATGAATACCTTTGATAGACTTAGCTCTTCTCAGCATTGAAAAAATCTAAGAAAATTCCAAGATGCTCATAATGGAAAATGCTATCCATACCCAGAGAAAGAACTATGGAGTCTGAATGCAGATCAAAATATGCCATTCTCTCACTTTCTTTCCTTCCTTCTTGTCTTCTTTCCTTCTTCCTTCCTTCCTTTTTTCCTCTTTCTTTCTTTCTTTCTTTCTTTCTTTCTTTCTTTCTCTCTCTTTCTTTCTTTCTTTCTTCCTTCCTTCCTTCCTTTTTTCCTCTTTCTTTCTTTCTTTCTTTCTTTCTTTCTTTCTTTCTTTCTTTCTTTCTTTCTTTCTTTCTTTCTTTCTTTCTTTCTTTCTTTCTTTCTTTCTTTCTTTTTTCTTCCTTCCTTCCTTTCTTCCTCTCTTTCTCTCTCTCTCTCTCTCTCTCTCTCTCTCTCTCTCTCTCTCTCTCTCTCTCTCTCTCCCTCTCTCTTTCTCTCTCTCACTCTCTCATGGTTTCCCCCTTTGTTCTGATTCTTCTTTCAAACTCAAAATTTTATAGAAGTGAATTTTGAAAACTAAAATTTAATAATTAAAAAGATATAGTCACTATCCTGGGCCAGATAACTCACTGATGTACACCCCCCCACACACACACACACTATGTTGTTCCTGACACCACATCTCCACCAACTTCCCACCTTTACTAGTCAAAGTCTCACAAGCTGGCATGGGAGCACCTAATGAAGAGCCAGTAAAGCATGAATGAATTTGAGAATGCTATGCACACTGAGCAAAACTATATATAGGAAATTGTTATTCAATGATATCAAGATTAAGAACAATGCAGTAATCAATATTGAATCAAGAGAACAGTATCAATGATAAAAACCTGTCTCTTTTTTCTTGTTAGAGAGGTGGAGGACTATAAGTTTCACTCAGTCATTGAATACCTATTATGTCATAGGCACTGTGGAACATGCCAGCAAAGGTCAATAAGTAATTTCATTTTGCAACAATAGTTCTTTGCTAAAAGATAGGGATCTGTTGGGGGAGCAGGGGAGTGTTGAGAAATGACAGGAATTTAAAAATAAGCAATAAAATTTTTTAATGAATTGCTAATATTAAAAAGGCCAAGGGGAATGCTGTATTTCCTATTTTCACTGGGGGAAGAGTCAAATCGTTTTTACATATAGATTATAGCATATTATAACAAGTATTTGAGAGCTCATACTTTAACCTGCTCAGATTCCCTCACCCCACCCCTACAATATCAGCTTCTTTAAGTTAGAGACTGCTTCATTTTTGTCACTTTTTTCTCCTCTCCCAAAGCAGTACTTGAAAAATAATATATGTCCTCAAGATATGCTGCTTGATTCATCGATTGATTTTTCCAATGAATACCTGTTATGAAATTAAAGCAATTTCTGGGGATACAAATACAACAAAAATATAGTTCATAGTTAAGGAGTTTATGATGT
The DNA here is from genome assembly GCA_023548195.1 of Bettongia penicillata ogilbyi. Lineage (NCBI taxonomy): Eukaryota > Metazoa > Chordata > Mammalia > Diprotodontia > Potoroidae > Bettongia > Bettongia penicillata. Next base: position 12,610,662 of record JAJHZJ010000470.1, on the reverse strand, counting down.
GGTAGGGGAATACAAAATATAAAAGGGAGATAGAAAGTGGAAGAGGGAGGATACAAGAGAGAAGTAAAGCCCCTGACTTTGGAGTCTGGTTGGGGAACATGGTATTGGAGTTCAGAAAACCAGAAACACAGTTAGGATGGGATTGAAGTTTGACCTGCCTTGACCCCTTGTCAAATAGAAGCACCAGGAGCAACTCATTGATGGGAGAAAGGCACCAGCTTAACAAGAAGGATGTTTCAAAATAAGAAAATTACAGAAGCAATGGATATTCTAAGACTAGACTGGAGATGAGGCATACTGTTGAAGAATATGTAGTCATAAGCACAGGTCAGCGAGTAATGACAAGTTTAAACAATCTTTCCAGTAGAATGAAATGTATTTCAGTACAAGATTTATGTATTTGTTGTTGCTGTTGTTTTTTTTTTTCAAAGTATGGATCTGCTGTCTGTGCTAATTTTGGCCTAATAATTAACACCAAGAAAATACAGATGCTTAATCAACCACCGCCACATCATCCATATGTGGAACCATCAGTTACAGCAAATGGAGAAGTTTTGAATTCTTTAGGTGAGTTCACTTATCTTGGTAGTGTGCTTTCCAGGGATGTACACATTGACAATGAGGTTGATGCACACATTTCCGGAGTTAGGTCAGTGTTTGGGAGGTTATGAAGAAAAGTTAGAGAGAAGAGGTATTAGATTTACTACCAGACTGAAGGTCTACTGAACTGTTGTGCTGACCTCATTGTTGTATGCCGTGGAACATGGACAGTCTACCAGCGTGATGTCAGGAAGCTGAACTGCTTCCTTTTCAACTGTCTTAGGAAGATTTTGAGGTTCACCTGGCAGGATGGATTACCAGACATTTAAGTCCTTGTTTGAGCTGAACTGCTAAACTATGCTTCTGAGAGCACAACTGTGATGGGCTGGCCATGTTGCTCAAATGCAAAACGTATGCTTGCCAAAAAGACTATTTTATGGAGAACTTGCATGGGGCAGGTGATGACATGGCGGCCGGAAGAAATGATACAAGCACACTGTCAAGGTCTCTCTCAAGAACTTTGGATTTGACTATGCAACATGGAGACATTGGCACAGGTCTGCTGATCATGATGTGTCCAAATCAGAAAGGGTGCCATGCTCTATAAGTAAAGAAAAATTGAGACAACACAAAGTAAACGTAGGCTGCATAAATTTGTGGTATCCTCCTCAAATATTACTATGGACTACCTCTGCCTAATCTATGGTAGAGCATTCCAAGCTCGTATTGATATCAGCCATAGTTGGACAATGAAATTTCACTTTACCATGGTGATATCATTTTGATCCTCTTTAAAAATGAAGGACAGCAACCAGCCAATATCTTTGTTACCTAGCACAATTTCTGGTATATAGTAGGCATTCAATAAATGCATATTGTTAGGATTTTTATTGTTTTTTACTAAAATTTTTGAATATTCTTATTGACAAGAATCAAAGATGATGATCTTTTTTTTTATTATCAGTAGACTGTTTTTCCTTTTAGAGTTCTTCTATGACAATTAAAGGAGGAAAAGCCAATCAGTTTCCTGAGGATAATCATGAAAAGCTGGTCTTCTATGACAAGATTTTGTAAAAAAATTTAAAGTAGCCTAACCATTCACAAATTCCACTTAGTATCTGTTATTTATTGAGAGACAATCTTGTGATTCAAACTGAGTTTTCCTATAGTAAATTAAGTTCAAACTAATTATTTCCCTCAAATAAGGTCTTGCCTTAATGTATTCTTGACTTTAAATGAATATTTAAGATGCTCAAACTCTTTCAAAATTCCATTTTCTTTAGACTGCCACTTTGATTAACTCCACTCTTGCCAAATGCTAATTAAATTGATATTAATAAACTTATGAAATTATTTTTGCTGATTTAAATGCCTTAAATTACAGTCAAAAAGTAGATAGAAAAGTTCATTTAACATAGTTATTTCTTAAAATAACAAAACTTTTTTCCATTTCAATTAATATTATTTTTTTCTCTTTGATGACACATGTTTCTAACATATGGAAATGAACTTGAATATTTATTTTCTTTTTAATTTGATTAAATTAATATTCATCAGCATTAGACACTTGAGAAGAACAGTCTTTCACATCTGTCTTTTAAGGTAACAACGAAAGAAAAGTTTGTGTAGGAAATAATTGGACAAAAATTAGCACCAAATTTCTTGGGACTCTCCAAAAACATACCAGTTGCAAAATTTACATTAAAAAAATTGAAATTGAGAAGGCTGGGAATTTGCGTGCCAAATCTCACCTAGAATTCATATAAACACAGTTACAAAACTATTTTTATAGAAATGAAGATAGATCTAAACAAATTGAGAAATATTAAATCTTCATGGCTATGTCAAACCAATATTTTAAAAAATGACAATTCTACATAAATAAATTTACTTATTCAGTGCCATATCAATCAGATTAAAATGTTTTAGAAAACTAGTATCATAATTCAGCTGGAATTATGAAAGGTCAAGAATAACAGGGAGATCAATGGGGGAAAATTGCCCAGCAATACCATATCTCAAGCTATATTAGAAAGTGGTAATCATCAAAACAATGTGATACTGGTAACAAATAGAGAGGTAGATGAGTGGAACTGATTAGGTAGAGAATACACATTAATGAACCACTATTACCTATTGTTTAAGAAGCCAAAAAATCCAAGATTTCAGGACAAGAAATCACTGTCTGACCAAAATTACTGGGAAAAATGGAGAGTAGTTTGTCAGTCACTAGTTATAGAAGAATATCTCACACCATATACCAAGATAAGTTCATAAAATGGATTCATGGTTTAGACAAATATAGTAACAGTATAAGCAAATGAGGGGACCATGGAAAAATTTTACTTTTCAAAACTATGGATAAGGAGAGAATTTATGACCAAACAAGAGACAGAAAGCATTAGATGATATAAAAAGCATAATTTTGATTACATCAAAAACAATTTTTGTACCAACAAAAGCAATGCAGCCAAGATGAGAAGAAAAGAAAATACAGGAAGTTTCTCTGATTATCTCCTTATTTCTAAAATATTTAGACAACTGAATCAAATTTATAAGGCTACAAATCATCCTCCAATTGATAAATATATCAAGGGATATAAGCAGACAGTTTTTAGGAAAGAAAATCAAACCTATGTATAATCATATAAAAAAACATGCTCAATAACTACTGAGACAAATACAAATGAAAAGAAATCCAATGTACCACCTCATAACTATGAGATTGATTAATATGATTAGTATGATAGAAGTATTAATATGATAGAAAAAGAAAGTGACAAATGTTCTAGGGAACGTAGGAAATTTGAAACACTGAAGTATTATAGGTGGGATTATGAATTGATCCAAATACTCTGGATAGCAACGTGGAACTATACCCAAAGGGATTTCAAATTGTTTATACTCTTTGATCCAGCAATACCACTTCTAAGTCTGTATCTCAAAGAGATGAAAGAAAAAGGAAAAGGTGCTATATGTATAAAATGTATTTTTGGGGGGATAGCAAAGAATTGTAAATTAAAGGAATGTCCATTGATTGGTGAATAGCTAAACAAATAATGGTATATGATTTTGATGGGATACTATTGTGGTATAAAAAGTTACAAAGAGGGGTATTTTCATAGAATCCTGGGATCACTTATATATACTCATGCAAAGTGAAGTGAGGAGAATCAGAAGAACACTGCAAACAGAAACAGTAATAGAATGTGGTGATCAACTGTAAATGACTTAGCTATTCTCAACTATATAATGATCTAAGATAATTCCTGACATGATGGAAAATACTCTCCACCTCCAGTAAAAAACAAAAACAACACACAACACAATAATATAGCCTGAATGCACACTGAAGCATACCTTTACTTTAAACTTTATTTTTCTTGCTTTTTGGAGGGAGGGGTCTATTTTTTCAATATATCTTACATGATAACATTTTGCATGAATGCACATGTATGGCCTATATCAAATTTCTTGCTTCTCAAGGAGGCTACAGGACAGGGAAGAAGGGAGAAGAATTAGACCTCAAAATTAAAAAAAAAATAGAACATGTATTTGAGAAAAAAATTGACAAAGCAACATTTATTTAATATGATGCCAAAGAAATAACTAAAATATTTTGTATATGTGTATATATATATATATATATATACATATATATGTTCCATTTCTGTAATTATATCCAAATGGATCAGCCACTCACATAAAACATTTTGATTGATATTGTGTTGGTTGAGTTCATGTGGAGAAACCTGGTCCATAGAGGACCTTTTGGTTCCACTATTCAAACTTGACTCTTTCATAGCCTCCATCTTAAAGGAAATTTAACATTGGTTTTATTTAATAAATGTAGTGATTTGTATCCATTATCAGCCTTTACTAATGCTTTGTGAATAACTGTCTGTTTCAAAAGTATTTTGGGCAGTGCCTGACCTGTTTTTCATGCACTCCGACAATATTTAACAGTTCAGTCCTCTGCCTCATTTTTTATGAGAAAATGTCACCTTCATGAGCTTCCTTAATATAGCTACCTTGGTTTATTGGAGCATGAATTTCAGCAACAGTTTATGTGGTTTTGTTTATAAACTTCCTAAAGCTCTTGCCATCTTTTTACACTATTCTGAAATATTCATAAAAACTGATATTGTGAAGGTGCAATTACTTTGTATTCTTCCAAATGAGATTTGATTTCAGGATGTCTATAAGACTTTTGACAAATAGAGCCTCAATTTTGTCCTCATTAACTCTATCGTCACTACATTTTGCCTAGAGAAGATCAAGATATTTATTACCTTGATCCAGTGGCTATATTGGTTTTCCAGATTCATGCTTAAACTCTTTAGTTTCTATTGATCTTTGGTCTACATTAAAAATTTTACAATTAGCAAAGATTATTATTGGCTGGTACTTACATAATATTTAAAGATTTGCAAAGCATTTTATAGTATTATTTCACTAGAGCCATACAACAACCCTGCAAGTTACACATTAGATATTCTCATCCCCCTTACAAATAGGGAAACAGAGTTTCAAGACAGTTACTTTTCCCACAATCATATAAATAACAAACATTAGAAGCAGGATAAATCATGATTTGTTGATTCCAAGTCTAGGATTCTTAATGCTACACCAAATATTGAAAACACTTGGTCAATTTGACATTCTTTTCCTGGTTTTTCACATTAACTTCAGGTATTGTGCCTTTCCATTAAGATAGATATTACAATTGTCAATAAGCAAACACTGTTCACATACACAGCCTATAGTGACAATGAGATTAGTGTGGGAAAATAGGTTGTGAGATGGCACAGTGGATATAGTGGTAGACATGGAAGATAGGAAGTCCTAAGTTCAAGACCCATGTCAAATACTTCCTAGCCAGGAGATTCTGGACAAGTAATTTTAACATCTCCTAAATAACCTCATTTTACTCCTCAGTAAAAGGGGGATAATAAAAGTATTTACCTCCTAGAGTTGTTGTGGGAAAAAAAATGAGCTATTTGCAAAGTTCTTTAAAAATCCATAAGACATTAAATTTTTGTCATGCAATATTAATTATCTTTGTTATCCTTTACATCATCTATTTCCATGCCAACTATTTGCATTTTCTGTGGTCTTTCCCTGTTGTGATTTTTTTGTAAAGTATTTTTAAAGGTCTTCTTGGATCTTTTAAATTAGTTACAGGAGAGATAATGTTTATTTTATTTTTTAAAATGACTTTTGAGAAAGAAGAATATATTATAAAGAATGATTCACTCTCTTATGTCTCATTCTATGGTATAATTCAAGCTTTTCTTTTTAATGGGCCTTTTACTTAATTGAATGCCCCATTTTTTCCAATTGGATGATTTATTATGGTTTTTCTAAAAGCTTCACTTTCTCAGGTTTTTTTTTAATTCATGAAGAATTAAACAGGAATAAACTTTGTATTTACCAGTTATTGAAATATAAGATGATATATAAAGAGACCTTGAAAATGTAACATTGCTCATTGAAATCTCTGATGAGATAATTTTCAAGGAAGAGAAATCAAATTCCATATGGACACAACAAATAGAACTTTTTGAATGGAAAAAAGAAATTAGCATAGAAGTGGAATTTTCAAATATGTGTTAGAGATCACATAAGAATAACCTCAAACCAAGATCTCCACTGCAGTTAGTAAGAAATGTTTGTAATTAGACCTAAAAATGCAGAGAAAACTAAATAAATAGATTAAAATGTTAAATGTTTAAACCACATATGGCTATGCTTAACTTCTTTCTGATGCAGTAATCATGAAATCCTTTCCAATCATGGTGATTTCTAGGGGACTAAATTATATTTCATGTCCAGGAAGAGTCTACTTCTTACGGAAAAGACTTTCAATCACAGTGAATCTTTTATTTACTTTACTTGACTCACTCTAGGGAACAGTTGGTAATTCTATTATTACACTTATCACAGAGAAAAGAAGAAAAAAGAAATGAATGACAATATTTGAAAATTTAGAATGATAAAAAGTGATATTTTTACATTTTAATAATACAATTAAGTATTTATTAAGCATGTAATATACATATAGTGTTACATCCTTACTGTCTTTTCTTACATAGATTTGAACATTACAGAGTTCTACTCAAAAAGTTCCAAGGGTTCCTTTTATACTACTAAGAGAAAAAAACAAACTCTCAGGCCCACAGATATACGGGACCTCAAAGATTGTATCTCCAACCCCATTATTTCCCAGATGAGGAACCTGAGGGTCATAGAGGTTAAGTGTCTTGCCCAAAGTCACAGTCTAATAATTTTAATGGTAGAATTTGAACTGAGGTCATCTGACTCTTTCTGACTGGAATGTACTCTTACTTCACTTCTAATTCTAGAAACTTCTGGCTTCCTTCAAAGTTGAGCACAAGTGCAATCTTTTACATATTTGAACATTTTCCCAAATTTGCCTAGTTGTTAGGGTTCAGTTTCACCTCCCCCAAAATTTAATTATTTTATGCATTATTTTTACTCTGTAACTGTAAACTCCTGGAGAAGATTCTGATTTGCATATTTGCTTTATTTCATTTCTGTCTTTGTATTTAGAGTCTCTAGAAGACTGCCTAAAATGTACCATAGGCATTTAGTAAACATTTAATAAATGCTTGCTGAATTGAATAAAATTGAATTGTCCAAGACCTCACATCTACTGTAGTAATACAAGTCACTCACATCCAAGTCTAATGCTCACCGAACTAAATATTGGAGATATGATATATAGCTATCTAGTACATATGTTAAAGTGACTGTATCTCCTATGCTTTTTTATAACGTATATTTCTATCATTGATGCTGTGTATTCTTTATCTATGATGGTATATTATAAAGTGAAACATACCTCAGAGTGTTTTCTTTCCAGATGTTATTATACTATGCACCTGTAATGGTAACGATGCTTTCCAAAAGCCTCTCTCTTTTCTGTTGCATATTATTTTCCTTGTTGGAATTTCCTAGGATTTATCCTTTTAGGGTTATAACCTCTGATTTTGATCCAGTGGCAAATTTACTTCTCTTTACATTATAGCTGCATAAGTGCCAGGGTGATCATGATAGGGAATCTGAAAACAGAATAGAATAGCCCCTCTTAATAAATCTGTTTACAAGTTTTGATCTCACCACATCAACTGCTTTAAAATATTTTGAACTGGATGCTTTTTAACCTGTTATGCTTGAGGCTTCTGCTCCATTTCAGATAAAGCCAGCTATGGTGTTCTGTTCCTTACAAGTTCTGAAAGTTTTGAAGATTGCCAGGTCATATATAATTTTTTTAAAATAAGAAAAGCGATACCCCAGAGTAAAAGGAGGTAGAGGAGAAGTGGTTGATCCTTCTGTGTTGTGCTTTGGTCAAAATAACAGGAATATTCTGTTGAATATTTTGTTGATTTATGGATCCTATCTTTCCATATCGTATGGAATTATAGGTCGGCAAGGAATGTTTAAGTCAGAAGGAGACTTAAAGATTACATAAGGCAATAATTTCAGAGCTGGAATGGACCTATAATGACATGTCTGACTAACATCAGACTGAAAATCCCCTCTCTGGCATCCCAACAAGAAGTTAAACATATATTACTAAAATTTACAGTGTGGATTAACACACTGTCTCCCACATCTGTTCCACTTTGGATAGTTCTAAATGTTATGGGAATTATACCGAGGAATTGTGCTATAGTTGGCAGCAATGGTTGAATAAAAATAAGAGGCGAGTAACTGACTGACATTACATATATGAAGATAAGTATGATTCAGACCTATTCTCAAAGAAATTGAAATCTGAAGAACAATAGAGTTTTACTGAGTTGTTGGAAAGGTAGCTGAGTGACAAAGTGTATAGACTGATGGACCTGGAGTTAGGAAGATGTGAGTTTGAATTTTGCCTCTAACATTTATTGGCTTTATGTCTCTCACAAGACACTTAAATTTTTTCAGACTTAGTTTTCTCAACAACAATAAAATAGAAATAATAACAGCCACCCCAGGTTGGAGGTACTTAAAATAATATGTATAAAGCACTTTGCAAATGTTAACAATCTACTGGTAAAATAATAGGGATGATAAAGATGAAGGTAAGAAATGAGAACTTAAGTAGCATAGAATCTAATGATTACTCCCTGCTCTTAGAAACTCTCTTCTTAGTTTTTAGTCACTCCTCTCCTTTGATCTTTCTTCTTATCTCTGCTACTATTTAGTCATTTTTTTTTGCTGAATATTCATCTATATCACACTTTCTAAATGAGGGTGTGGCTCAAGGTTCTAATCTTTCCATCTTTTCTTTTTATAATTTCTCAGTTGGTGACTTCATCAGCTGCCATGAATTCAATTATTATCTCACTGCAGATGACTCCTGGAGTTACATGTTTATCCATATTGTCCCTCCAAGTTTTGATCTCACCAGATCAACTTCCTTTAAGATATTTTGAATTGGATGTGTTGTCAAAATGAGTACTCATAATCAGATACTGTCTTAAATATTCTCTTATCTCTCAGATATTTGCTTTTTCCATTATCCATGTTTTCATTTCCTTCCTTAACTACTTTTTAGACAATAACACTCTAATAATACTACTAGTAGGATAGTTTTGTTAGTTCACAGCAGACCTATCAAAATCGCTAAAAGTAATGGTCCTAAAATTCCCTAAGGACATGTCATAGTTGGAAAAACGTTCATTCCTCTAAAGAGCAATTATTACATTGATGCAAAGCTAAAAGGGAGACTAATGGTCTACTCTGATTGTTTTATCTGATGGAGGAAAAAATGTAAGACTCAAAGAAGAGAGAGACCTCCCCAAGGTCATTCAGTAAACATATAGCACAACCTTTGAACTCAGGACCCCTAGATTCCAAAAGCAGTGGATTTGTCTCTACATCACAGCTATTTCTAATGCCCTAAGAAGTGATGACTTTCAGTGAAATGTGACCTGGGAATGCTTCTTTTCCCTCATAAAAATGGCAGAAATATCCATTTGCAGTTAATTTGAAGGGGATAGAAGACAAGCATTTCTGTGATTCTAAATTCTGAGCCCTTAGCAGGTCAATTTCACAGGAAACAATGACATCACAATCAGTTAAAAGAAGACCTAATGACTTAACTGACACTTCAGTTGATAGATTAAGTAGAAAAGGAATCAAACTGGCTCATTTTAAAAAAAAATATCTTTACTGTCAATTACTTCACCACCTTTCCCTCTCAATTATTTTCACCTCTGAACCTTTCTCATCGTTAAATTAATTTTAAGAAATTTTCATTAAATATATTGGTTACCACCAAATATCTGAATCAACTATTGAAAATAAATTAGAACCATTTTTCAAATAATGTTTTCCTGGAAAGAAAAGCAAAAACATGAAAATTGAATTCAAAATATATAAACAAAATACAAATTTATTGATAATTCAGATAATTCATTTACAAAGTAAATGTCTTCCTTAGCACCTAACTTATTTAAGCTCTATCTAGTGCTAAAGGAAACCTTCATCTTCAGCTATTTGAACCTGTCCTTTTCAATGAAACCAACAGTTCACATTTTATAAATAATTCCTGTTTATCTGTAAAGGAATCCTACAATCCTTCTGACAAATATATTTTACCCCGGTTATGGAGAAATCTACAGGAAATTTATTTTCAACCAGACAAGGGAGGTCATCATTGCCTGCCCTCAGGACTCCTTGCCCCAGGGAACATATTCCCACTTACTCATACCATTATTTTTTCCCCTGAGAATTCAGAGATCTTCATTTATAAATATCCAATTTTTATTGTCTTTTTCCCCCTATGACATCAAAACCCCTTGACAATAGCACTTGAATGTATCTTGAGGCAAATTTGCAGAATTCTCTGAAGCATCTCCAAATTTTCTTAGTAACTAAGGGTAAAATACACAGGAAGGTGCTGAAATAAGCTCTATTACTAGCCATCTTTAATCATCTCAGGGCAGAATTCTATCTGATGTGCAGCCTGTGGGGCTTGATTAGAGCTTTTGTGTCAGTCTCCTGCAAAGTTCTACCTTTGAAACAGAGAAAAGTGCATTATAGCTGAGAAAATAAAACACAGACACTGGGGAAATATAATAGAAAAGTGCTTCTTTATTACACTTTTTCTTATATAGTGGTAAGAACAACTTGAGACAACTAGATAAAATAAAACACAGAGAGATGGTATTTGTATAGAACAAACTGAAAGCAAAACCTCCACTTAATTCTTAGTTGTCTATTAAGAAAATGGATAAGAAAAACTATTCCCACAACTTTGCCTTTCTTCTGACTACCTGCATTCACAGATGCAAATTTTGTATGATGAAAAATGAAATTCTTCATTTACATTTGGCTTTGTAAAACAGTACTGTAATAATCATTCAATAAATTAACAAGAATTTACTAACCGCCTCCTTTGTCCCAAGCCCAGTATTGCATGCTGGGTAAACAAATGGTGAAAAAAAAATCTCCTTTTAAGGGACTTATATTCTATCGATTTCAACACTATTTTAACGCATTTTTACATATTTGTACACATTTTAGTATATTCAGAGTGAGCATAAATAGCTGTGATGTAGGCTCGAGAGGAAGGGATTTAGTATTAATGAGAACATTTCCATTTTGGTCTTTTTTTTAAAGCAAAAATTGTTTATTTTATTTTTTTTGTGAAGGGTTAAGGTTTTGTCAAGAAGATAAAGATAGACTCCCAACTGGAGGAACTGGGAAAGGCACCTTATGGGAGGCAGCACCAGAGCAGAGCCTTAAAAGGAAGTAGTCATTTAAATTTCCCTAGAGATCAACTATAAAGGAACAGTAGTCCTTCAGCTATTTTGCTTATTTTTTGTTTTCATTATCCCACTTTTGTTTTGCTAGTTAGCCTTCAATATTTTTCTTCTTACTTAACTGGAACAAATTGCAACTAGGTCCTAGACTTTGGTTCTTTCTTACTTATAAAACAATTTCCTCTAGGAAGTAGGTAGAAGTATCAAATCCTATCTCAGATACTAATCTCCAAGTGTCTTTTTTTGGGAGGGGGAAGAGGAGAGGAGTATCAAAGTGGGGCAGAGAAGTTAGGCACGTGTACCTATGAATTCTTGGAGGTGATCCTTCTCTTTTTCTTTTTTTTTAATTTAACTTTTTACATTCATTTTCACAAAATTTTGGGTTCCAAATTTTCTCCCCTTTTCTCCCCTCCCCCACCCCAATACACCGAGCATTCTAATTTCTCCTATCACTAATATGCCCTCTCTTCTATCCTCCCTCCCTTCTCTTGTCCCCATCTTCTCTTTTGTCCTGTAGGGCCAGATGACTTTCTATTCCCCATTAACTGTATTTCTTGTTTCCTAGTAGCAAGAACAATACTAAATAGTTGTTCCTAAAACTTTAAGTTCCAAATTCTCCCCATCCCTCCCTCCCCACCCATTCCCTTTGGGAAGGCAGGCAATTCAATATAGGTCATATCTGTGTAGTTTTGCAAATGACTTCGATAATAATCTTGTCATGTAAAACTAACTGTATTTCCCTCCATCCTCTCCTGCCTCCCATTGTTTCTATTCTGTCTTTTGATCCTGTCCCTCCCCAAACGTTGACTTCAAATTGCTCCCTCCTCCCATTGCCCTCCCTTCCATCATCCCCCCCACCCTGTTTATCTCCTTCTCTCCCACTTTCCTGTATTGTAAGATAGGTTTTCATACCAAAATGAGTGTGCATTTTATTCCTTCCTTTAGTCGAATATGATGAGAGTAAACTTCATGTTTTTCTCTCAGCTCTCCTCTTTTTCCTCCACTAAAAAGTCTCCTGCTTCCCTCTTGAATGAGAGATAATTTACCCCATTTCATTTCACCCTCTCTCCTGCCACTACATTTCTCTCTCACCATTTACCTTAATTTCTTTTAAAATATGGTCCCATCCTATTCAATTCACTCTGTGCTCTCTGTATGTGTGTGCATGTGTGAATGTGTGTGTGCGTGCACGTGTGTACATGTGTGTGCAGGTGTGTGTGTGGTCCCATCAACTACCCAGATATTGACAAGTTTTAAGAGTTACAAATATTGTTTTTCCATGTAGGAATGTAAACAATTCACCTTTGGTAAGTCCCTTATGACTTTTCTTTGCTGTTTACTTTTTCATGCTTCTTCTTATTCTTGTGTTTGAAAGTCAAATTTTCTTTTCAGCTCTGGTCTTTTCATCAAGAATGCTTGAAAGTCCTCTGTTTCACTGAAAGGCCATATTTTCCCCTGAAGTATTATACTCAGTTTTGCTGGGTAGGTGATTCTTGGTTTGAGTCCTAGTTCCTTTGACTTCTGGAATATCCTATTCCACGCCCTTTGATCCCTTAATGTAGAAGCTGCTAGATCTTGTGTTATCCTGATTGTATTTACACAATACTAGAATTATTTCTTTCTAGCTGCTTGCAATATTTTCTCCTTGACCTGGGAATTCTGGAATTTGGCCACAATGTTCCTAGGGGGTTTCTCTTTTTGGATCTCTTTCAGGCAGAGATGCATGGATTCCTTCAATACTTATTTAGCCCTCTGGTTGTAGAATACTGGGGCAGTTTTCCTCATTAATTTCATGGAAGATGATGTCTAGGCTCTTTTTTTGATCATGACTTTTAGGTAGTCCCATAATTTTTAAATTGTCTCTCCTGGATCTATTTTCCAGGTCAGTTGTTTTTCCAATGAGATATTTCACATTCTGTTGCATTTTTTCATTCTTTTGGTTTTGTTTTGTGATTTCTTGGTTTCTCAGAAAGTCATTAGACTCCATCTGTTCATTCTAATTTTGAGAGAACTATTATCTTCAGGGAGCTTTTGAACCTCTTTTTCCATTTGGCTAATTCTGCTTTTGAAAGCATTCTTCTCCTCATTGGCTTTTTGAACCTCTTTTGCCAATTGAGTGAGCCTATTTTTCAAGATGTTATTTTCTTCAGCATTTTTTTGGGTCTCCTTTAGCAAGGTATTGACCTGCTTTTCATGCTTTTCTTGCATCTCTCTCATTTCTCTTCCCAGTTTTTCCTCCACCTGTCTAACTTGCTTTTCAAAATCCTTTTTGAGCTCTTCCATGGCCTAAGCCCACCGGACACCCACCTCGGATGTCTGGGATACAGAGACCCCGACCTCCATGTCTTTCCCTGATGGTAAGCATTGTTCCTAGTCATCAGAAATGAAAGGCAGGAACATCTGTTCCCCAAGAAAGTAACCTTCTGTGGTCTTATTTTTCTTCACTTTTCTGGGCATTTTCCCAGCTAGTTACTTGACTTCTGAGATTCCTCTCCACCCCCACCTAGATCTGCCCAGCTAGTGCTTGGGGTCTGAGATTCAAATGCTGCTCCCCAGCCTCAAGGCTTTCAGCAGCTGGCAGGGCTGCTATTCAATGTGAGCTTAATTCTGGTGCTCAGGTGGGGGCATAAACCCCTTAGGGGGTTTATGTGGAGACCTTCAGTAATGTCCCTGAGCTCCTGTCTGCTTTGGGAGCTCCTGGCTGTCTCTGCCTCTGCAGCTGCCTCTGCCGCTGCCTCCCAAGGGGGCCCAAGTCACAGAGACACCTTGCTCCCCTCTTGGCCAGCCCAGAAGTCTCTCTCACTCACCTGTAGCACCTGTGGGTGGAGGGACCTTCATGGCCCCCAGAGATTCTGTCCCTGAAGCCTGCTCATATCTGCTCCTCTGGGGCTGCACGGCCAGGGCAGCACAGGGGTGGGCTCTGCTGTCCGGTGAGCAACGGACCCCTGGGGATGGCTTTCCAGGGCTCTCTGGGACAGAAATCTCCTCCACTGCGTTTCTGCAAACCTTGCTCTGCTCCAGAATTTGCGAGGTGTTCTTTTTACAGAAAATGTATGAGCTGTGGGTTTGGAGCTAGCATATGTGAGTCTTTCTACTCCGCCATCTTGGCTCCTCACCAATCCTTCTCTTTTTCAAAGACAAGCCTTCTAAATGGACCATTGATTTCTGTCTCCTCCACACTTCACTAGCAGATTGCCTCCACAAATATTCTCCTCTTTAATTTTCAATTTCTTCCCATCTATTGGCTTCTTCCCTGCCATAAACAAACACTCCCAGGTTTTTGGCATCTTAATCCCCTGCTTCCACCAAAACAAAACAGAAACAAATATCCTTTACTAGTCCTTATCCCTCCCTAAGTCTATCTATCCTCTATTATTTATCCTCCCTTTCACAGTTAAACTCACAGAAATACCTGTGTATAGATGTTACCTCAGCTTCCTCTCCTCTTACTCATTTAAAAAGGATTTTTGCATTAATTTTAAAATGTTCAATCCTAAATTGTCCCCCTGTCTTTAGCCCTTCTCTCACTCACTGAGAAGGCAAGGCATATGATACATATTATATAAATGGTGTCACAAATTTTAAACTTTGAAGTCTGACTTCTGATCACAATTACCTGAAATTATGCTCTACAAAGTTTCTAGTGTTCTTTAAAAAACTTGAATAACAAAAATCTATTTTCTTCCTCTCCTGCATCTCTGGGGAAAGAAAAGAGAAAGAAAACCAAATCCCTTGTAACAAATATGCATAGTAAACAAAAGAAATTACCACATTGCCCACAGGAAGGCCCCCAATAGCTTAAAACTTCAGTAAGCCTTTTTTGGGATGCTCTGTATCTGTCTCAATCCATAGCCTAAGTCCCTCATGTCTTTCTCTATTTGTTTTTAACTTTTATTTAGTATTCATTTTTCTCCAGTTACATGTAAAACATTTTTTTAACATTTGTTTGTAAAAATTTGTGTTCCAAATTCTTTCCCTTCCTCCCTCCTCACCCCAGGCCCATTGTGCAAACCATATTCGTAACAGTCATGTTGTGAAAGAAAACACGACAAAAAAGAAGAGAAATAAGGAAAGTAAAAAAAAAATATGCTTCAGTCTGTATTTAGACACAATCAGTTCCTTCTCTGGAGATGGATAGTACTTTTTATCCTAAGTCTTTCAGCGCTGTCTTGGAATGTTGCATTACTGAGAATAGCTAAGTCATTCACAGCTGATCATTTAAAAATATCACTGTTACTTTGTAGAGAGTACATTTCACTTTGTGTCTCACCATGCAAGTCTTTACAGGTTTTTCTGAAAACATCCTGCTAATCATTTCTTACAGTACAAAAGTATTACTTTTTGATCATGTATACAACTTTTTCTGTCATTTCTTAATTTATGCAACTTCTAATTCTTTAACCTAGAAAAGAGTTTTATATACAGATAGATAGATAGATATAGATATATATGTATAGATATACACACATACATGTATATGTATATAGATACATATATATACATACATACACACACACATAAGTGCTTGTATGTGCTCTTTTCCATTTGGCCAATTCTGTTTTTTATGGCATTTTTCTCCACATTGACTTTTTGGACCTCTTTTACTATTTGGCCTAGCATTTTTTTAAAGAATTCTTTCCTACAGTATTTGTTTGTGTGTGTGTATCCTTTACCAAGCAGTTGGTGTGTTTTTCATGATTTTCTTTTATCATCTTCATTTCTCTTCTCAAGTTTTCCTTTATCTCTCTTTTTGATGTTCAAAATCCTTATTGAGCTCTTCCATGGCCTGTGACCAACTGAAATTTTTCTTGGAGACTTTAGATGCAGGAGCTTTACCTTTGTCTTCTTCTAGTGTGTGTTTTGTTATCCCTTGTCACCATAATAAGTTTCTATAATCAGAGGGAATTTTTTCTGATTGTTTGCTCATTTTCCCAGGCTATTACTTGATGTCTAACTCTTTGTTAAAGTAGGGCTCTGCTTTCAGGGTGGAGGGTACACTGTCCTAAGCTTCAATGTCTTTGTGCAGCGATTTTCAGAATAATTCTAGAGACTTGTAAGTTTTAAGTTCTTCCATGGTGGTATGATTTAAGGTGATGTGTTTATTACTCTTCTGACCTGTTTTCTGTTCTGTGAGTGACCACAAGCACTCTTTTTTTGCCTTTGAATTGTGAGAAGGGTGCCGCCTCCATTGCTACCAAAAACTCTGCTATGTCAGTGCTCCACCCTCACCAGGGACTGCCACCCCTGACTGTGGTCCAGATCCAAACATGTGCAAAGCAGTGGCTTCCCACCTCAGTGCTAGCAAAAAAAAAGACCCTTTAAATCTCTCTCATCCCCTCCTCAACCTCCTCTTTTCCATGAGCCAAGAGCTCTGGAAGCAGTAACTGCCATGGCTAATGCAATGGTTCCTAAAGCCCACTCCAGGCTTGCCAGGTCTGGGACTGTTCTGGCATTCAATCACCCGGAAAAGTGTTACCTGCTTGTTGGGTCAGATCTCAACTGTCATGGCCTGAGCTGTATGGTGCTCTTCTTTCATCCTGGTGACCTTTCTTGCCAACCTTTCAAATTGTCTTGGGCTGAGCATTCATGACAACATATGTATTGAGATTTTTTAGCTCAATATAAAGACAATTTTGTTTAATTTATCAAGGGACTATTTAGGCATTTGCTAAAGCAAAGTTTTAGGTATTAAACAGGTTTTAGTTTAGATTTTTGAAGAAAGCAGAACTAAATTTTAAAGAGTGTGGCAAAACTCTTGGTTGATATAGCAGATATTAGAAACCTGATGGAAAATCATTTCTGAAGTCCAAATTAAGGTGGAACTAAGTGGAAACTAACTTGTATAATTTACTTGAGAAAGGGAAAGACACTACTAAGTCTCTTTTCAAGGACATACTATCAGTTATACGGGGAATTCTCCTAATTTATATTTTCTTGTTTGGCCCAAATACATTCTTTATTTTATTTTACTACCAATCTTCTTTTCTATAATTTGTCTCCATAAATATGGAGTACTTTTTAAAAATAAGTTGAAGTGGAAATACATCTGACTGAAACAAAGCTTCTCTTTGAAAAATGCTTACAGGGAATTAAAATTCATCAGATGATATATGAAATTTAGACCTGAAAGATCCTAGGTATAATCAAGTCCAGTACTTTTATTGTCCATATGGAACATGACAGTGACCAATGTTTGAAAATCAAAGTGACAATATAGATGGTGACAATATGTTTTCTCTTTGAAAAATTTCTAAATAGGTAAAGAAAAGTGGAAAATAAAAGCATCTTTCTAGATTTGCACATAATAGGTATTGAATAAAAGCCTATTGAATTAGACTGAAAAAAATAAAACAGTCAGAAACTTAAGATAATTGTAAAACTAATTCAGATACAGTAAAAAAGTGGATATTAATTTTAAAATTACTTTGGAATAATAGATACTTCAAGGCTTGAGTTAAGAGAATGGTGATAAAATTAGATGTGATGTTTATTCAGGGTAGGGCATTTTGTTACTCAGAGTTAATTTAAAGCACAGCAGCAAATGCAAAGTGGAATTACATATATATTCATCCATTCTATTCATTTCCTTTATTCTAACTTGCACCTCTCTATAAGATTTTTGTTATTGTTGCTTTGTTTTGTTGCTACCATAAAAGTTCTGCTGTGGATATTTTTGTAAATATAGAGTCTTTCTGTATTTGAACTCATTAATGTTGATAAGGAATTTAAAAGGAACTAGAAATTATTGTGACTTTAATGCATGTGATTATTATTACTTCAAGTTTACCTTGGTATCTTTAAAATTTTGATTGATTTAGGTCTTTGTGAGGTCTCATCTTGCCTTCTTATCATCTATTTCTGATTTTCTGGACTTCATAACTCTGCCACAATTCTCTTCTCACCCTGCAATTTGTCTTTAACTTTTTCATCATAGAGCATCCCTCTTTCCCAATTCTTGCCTTCTCCTGTTGTTGAATTCCTCCCAGAAACTACATTTTAAGGTAGGGCCCAAGTCAGTCATTCTACATTCCTCTTTCAAGTCTACTTATGATTCCAGACTTGCCATCATGTCCTTTTCCCCATGCTTTTTAGCTCCTTCATATGTATTGTTACCACCTATAAAATGTAAGCTCCTTGAGGGCAGTATCCGCCTCACTTTTGCTTATACTCATATCTTTGGTGCTGGTTCCTTCTCAGATCAAAATAAGTGCTTCTCAACTTGATGACTTGCTCAGAAAATTTTCAGAATTTATTAAAGTTTCTAATAATAGATATCAAAGCCTAGGAGAAATTAATACTCTATTATACCACCTGACTGCCTCATATGCAGACTCTGCCCAAGAAATTATACATATACATATGCAATTCCCATATACATATACACATACACACACACACACACACACACACATATATATATGTATATGTATATATATATATATATATATATATGGGGGGGAATATATGTGTATATACATATATACGTGTGTGTGTGTGTGTGTGTGTGTGTGAGAGAGAGACATTGTTTTCATCCATGGTTTTCCCCCTCTGTGAATGGTTAAACTGAACTCTTATGAAGATTACAATCTCATATAAGTGGTTTAGGAAAATTCTGAGATTCAAAATAATGAATATACTGTAATCTACAAATAGGATACTTTAAAAATTCCCTTTTCTCAACTATAGGAAATCTATCTTTGACTTCTCTTCTCCTCTGTGACAGTGGCAAACACCTTTGGTAAGCATGTCTCTCTTATTTTGTATTTTGTGCTTTAACTGATATTAACGACTCTCTTTTAGTTACTTTGAAAATTGGTCCTTCAACATCCTGTTAATTCTCCCTTCCAGGAAGTACCTCCTCTTTGTGTACATTTACTGTTGCTTTTCCTTTCTTCTATTCATTGTCATTTCTACATCCTTTATAAATATATCTAAGATTGTGATGGTAGAGCTCAATTTTCCTGCCTCCATCTCATTGAATGTGAATTTGTTTTAAAAGCCTTTGCAGATCTTTTTTCATGTATCAGGTATTTGTTTTCCTCCTAGTTTCATCCTCAGATACTCCTGGCATGACTTGAGTTACTTTTCTTGATCCTGTTTATTGAGATAGTACAGCTCATACCTTTCCATCATTCTTTTCCATAAGAAGTTACAATTGATTTTATATATGAATCCTTGCCTTTCATACCTCTCTAACTGACAAATAAGTGAAGTATTTTCCAGTTAAAGTACTTGTGAGGCAAGGTCTAAAGTTTTCTTTCCTATTATAATCGGTTTACATCAGTTAAACTTCTGTATATAAAAATGGAAGTCTCCTAATATGTCCATATTTTCTGCTTTATAACATGTAAATATCAGGTTTGAACTATTTTTACTTGTATGTCATACCTTTCTCATTTTAGTTTTTTTCATCTTTCTTTGTATTAATTTTGCTCATTCCTAGAAAAAGTCAGTAGTCTAATTGGACATGGATAGCTGATTCAAGAATGACTCCTGCATTGGCAAGGAGTCATTCTCTATCAGGGTTTACCATATTTAGCACCTGTGGAATGTTTTTCTCAGTTGAAGTATGTATTATATACGACATATGGTTTCTCAACTGGACACGAATTTACTGTTCCATATTTTTGAATCTTATTTAACAAAATGTGTTTCACCTTCCTTATATATTTGTAATTTTGCAATGAAGTCATTGAAGGTCAAAGCATTTAATCCGGAGGATTGTACTGGATTATTTATAGTTTACCTTCCACATTGTCTACAGCATATATTGTACTTAAAGTCCAATTATATTGTCTTTGGTATTTTAGCAAATTCTTATGAATGCTGAAATAAATCACTTAATGTCCCATGAAGTGCTCTTTGCTTTTGTTTAGGAGCACACCAAAAAATTAATTCCAATGACTCTGTTTTGTTTTGTTTTGTTTTGTTTTTTTCCTGTGAACCATCTTTTCATTTAGTTGTCATTTCCTTGGCTTCTGACTTCATGTGTTGTGAGAATGTCAAAATGCTGTATGCTCTTTAGTCTCTTTAGTTATATATCTACTTATTGATCACTCAACAAGGAGCTCATCATTAGAACCCCAACAATTAAGTTAATTAGATAGATGTTCTAAAAACTCTGAGATCCTTGGCACTTTCTGACTCTCTTTCTCCATTCTATTATCACCAAAAAACAAGAAGGGTGCTCAGGCTTGAAGGGCACTTCCTATTTTTTTGTTGCATGACTTATTATGGCCAGAGAAGTCATTTTAAGTGCTTACCTGATGACGATGAAGCTTCTTAACTAGTCTCATCCTTAGAAACTGTTCACATTCTGCTACTGACATGTTCTCCAAGCCTTTGTGACAAGGTAGAACCTGCCAACATTTGTGCTTCAATAACAAATCCTTTAAGGACTTAGGGTCCTTTCCATACAATAATGAAGTATAGGATTATGATTTCATGGAAGTTTTCACTCATACTCATACCACTCATACCATATATTAGGAAATCTTAAAAACATATTTTCTATGGCATAGTGATCAGGGTCAGTGTCCTATAATCCTCATTAACTGTAAGTAGGAAGAGGGATTGTGCTTGGTCGAATCTGGACATCTTTCCCAATACCTTGGGTAGTGCTCAACATACAGTAGTTATACTCTATATATTATCATTCATTGTATTTATAAGATTGAGATGATTTATTTATTGCATAGTCCTACATTCTTTTACTTATTTGGGAGGGGAGAGGTGGGGAAGGTATAAGAAGAAACTATTATTCATTCCATGAAATTCTCTCATTTAGAAATCTCAGCTCATATGTCTCCAAATGCTTAAAAATATCTCAAGACAATCAGTTCATAATTCTTAGTTTGAAACCCTTAGACTCTGAAACCTGCTGCCTTCCACAATCTACTGGATAACCAGTATTCCTTTTGGATGAAATAAATCCATTTAAATTCACAGCTGCTCCTTGAACTGAGTATAAAAAGTTGATCTTAAAAGAATATCTCTTAGCAGATCAATGCAGGAATAACTTGGAACTGGCTGAATTGTAGATGAAGAGAATGATATTGCCTCCCCTGAGTAGACAGTAACGACTTACACCAGTTGAATTAATAATACTGCACTACTTAAAAGAAAAATGACCTTTCTTGGTTGAATTTTCAAGTCTTTAACTCGCATTACAATATGTCTATAGAAAGTTAATGTTATTTCCTATATTTCAATATTTTGACTGTTCTGCAATCTCAGTGGAACTTTTTCAAAGATGTAGACTGCAACCTATACAACATAAGAAGATGTTTCTTTCATTTTTGGCTTGTAAAGGGGAAAACTGAGGTTGAATGTGACTACATGAGGACAAGGACTCCCAAGCACCAATCACAGAGCCATTTCTTTCTCTCTCTCTCTCTCTCTCTCTCTCTCTCTGTCTGTCTCTGTCTCTCTCTTTCTCTCTCTCTCTTTCTTTCTCTTCTTACACACACACACATATACACACATATGTGTGTACATATATACATATGTAAGTCTAGTAAAAAAATGCAATCTTAGGGAATTGCTTAGGGCACTACATTTCAACTCTCATCTTCTGTCCTCTGCACAGACTGTACTACATGCCTGGAATGCATTCCCTCCTCATTATTACCTCTTCTTCTTAGAATTCTTAGGTTTTTTTTTCAAGGTTCAGCTCATTATAGCTTCTAAACAATGCCTGATCCTTTCAGTTGATAGCACCACTGCCCCATAAAGATGAAAATTACTTTATGTTGACTATTGTATCTATAACAAAGAATCACCCACTCAGAAAAATTGACCATAATTCATCTTGGGAAAAATAGATGATTAAACATATAAGACTTTCCAGCATTCCTGATGAATGACCAAAGCAAAATGGGAAATTTGACATTTAAACATAAGACTCAAGCACAAAATTGTAAACATGAAAGAATAATCCTAGGGAATTCAATAAAGATAAATTGTTTATATTTTCATGCAGGAAGATGATACACATAACTCCTAAGAACTATGTCACTATTGCAGAAGTTAAAAAGAGTTTACATAGACAGAGGGCATGGATATGTATCAATTTCTCTGGAATGATCTCCAAAAAATAAAATGAAGGGGAAAATATTAGAAGAGGAAATGGGGAAGAAGAATTGGGACATATTTCACAAATAAAAGAGATATGGGTAGAGAAGAAAGAGTTTTTACATGGGAAGGTAAAATGGGGATGGTGGTGGCAAGTAATGATTATACCTCATTCTTTTTGAAGTTGGTTCAAAGAGGAAAAAGGAAAGAAAGAAAGAAAGAAAGAAAGAAAGAAAGAAAGAAAGAAAGAAGAAGAAAGAAAGAAAGAAAGAAAGAAAGAAAGAAAGAAAGAAAGAAAGAAAGAAAGAAAGAAAAAAGAAAGAAGGAAGGAAGGAAGGAAGGAAGGAAGGAAGGAAGGAGGGAAAGAAAGAAAGAAAGAAAGAAAGAAAGAAAGAAAGAAAGAAAGAAAGAAAGAAAGAAAGAAAGAAAGAAAAAGAAAGAGAGAGAGGAAGGAAGGAAGGAAGGAAGGAAGGAAGGAAGGAAGGAAGGAAGGAAGGAAGGAAGGAAGGAAGGAAGGAAGAAAGGAAGGAAAAGACGGATATGCATACATATACATTTGTGCATAAAAATGCAATTCTCCAATCAGGGAATAGGATAGGAAAGGAATAAGAGAAATGGTAGGGGATGATCAATTTGAAAGAATGAAAACTTGGCTACTATGATCAATTCAATGATCCAAGACAATTCCAAAAACCCATGATGAAAAAAGTACTCTACTGTAAACTAACAGAGAGAATCCATAAACTGAGTGTGACTTGAAGTAAAACTTTCCTACTTTTTAAATTTTTCTTGCTTTTTGTGGAAATATGGCTATCATGGAAATATGTTTTGCATGATTTCACATGCTTATTTTCTTGCTTGCCTTGTCTGTGAACAGGGGAGGCATTAGAGGAAGAGGATTTTTGACTCAAAGTGTAAAAAGAAAATAATTTTAAAACAACAAATTAAAATGTTAAAAATAAATTTAGAAAAAAGAGGCACTAGAGTAGGTTGAATAGTATGGGAAAAAGGAAGCAAAGCACATGTTTAATTTTCACTTATATCTTATATGAGTTAAATAGAACTTGTACTGTATCTGGATGGGGCAGGATGCATTGCCACTTGTTAAGTGGTTTCAACCTCCTAGCTAAGAGTAGAATGGCTCTTTTGTTCAAATGTGAACTCATTTCATGCCACAGGGATATTTAGCCCATCTTTCAATTTGGCTCAAGTCCTCTGGACTTCAAATAATGTACAACTGGGGACTTTAACTTTAGAAGTCCTCTTCATACAAGGAGCATGAGACTGAAATATTTGGTGTTATTATTTTAAACTAAAAATGTATGACTTTCATTTGGATTTTCCTGCAGCTATTCTTTTTTACACTATGGTGTGAAAGGAAGTATGAAGGAAAGGATTATGAAAGCAATATTTCTATTGTCACATGCTTTCTTTTCTTGCTGTTCATGGAGAGTAGCCTTCTCTGAACACTTTTGTCTCATCTTTATAAACCTAGGACAGTAGATGCAATTCAATAAAGTCTTTCAGTCAAGCATCCTAATTAAAATAATTTGAAAAATCTCCAAACAGTGACTGTCTGTCTGTTCATTGTGCTCCATTTCTACTTTGACCACAGAATCTTCTGGCAGTCATAATTAGTTACAACACAATCACTAACACATTGATAGTTGATACAATATAAGTCCTTGGAGAGTAAGGAGTTTAATTTTGATCTTAGCATTGTGAAAGCATAGCATAGGGCTGGGCATATAATAAATATTTAATAAAATCTGTGTTGAATACAATGCTAGACAGAGCTATCAGCTCAGTAACAACAGCCGGAGAAAGCCCCAAACTCCCTTTAATTTTGTCAGTGTCCTCTGGAAAGGATAGGCGTCATACCCTGGTGCATTTATATCTAAAAGACTTTGGGTCCATCCTCCTTAGTTTCTCAGAGGCCGGTCAGCTATATCAATTTTTCATTAGGTAAAAAGGAGCACTGAATGAAATTGCAACAGAAAATACAGCCACACACATTTCTGTTGACTTACATTAGTGATTCTTGCCCATTCTTTGTAAATAATACTGCCTCAAGATTGATTTTGCCATAAGACTTGCAATCCTAGTGTGGGGTTATTGCTCCATTAAATTATCTCAAGTTTGTCAAAACCCACAGAGAATGGCATTGCCTACCCCAAGTATTATCTCATCACTAGAGAAAAGTGAAGGAGAGCATTACTCTGATTCATTTTTAGTACTGGGTAATGCACATAAATGCATCACACATACATCTATTATGGAGGTAGAAAGTCTCCAGAAAGAATAAAGAATCCTTTGAAGAAGCATGTAATACATACAGAACTTTATAGCTGCATGCCTCGAGTTAAGGGTCCTCTGGTGCTTCCATTATCCAATCTGTTTTTCCTGGAGTTTAAAATTCAGCTAGACCCATTCACTTCAAGCAAACACTTGGCATACACTCTCCTACCCAGGAGGCAAGTTTTAGAAGAACTCCTCCATTTCCCTAATATACCTGTAACCTCAGTGATGATATAGGAAGTCCCTCCAGTAATGTCAAATGTAGTCTCGACATAGGCCTTCCTATTCTGTGAGAATTTTGTCCATGCCTACCGACAAAATTTTATGAACGATCCACACAATATACTAAGGGCCTTATCTGCTCTCTCTCAATATCAAGAGGCACACAAAAACTGGAAATGATGTGGATTAATCTGAATATATATATATTACATTATATGTATTGTATATTATGTACACACATACATTATATGCACATAGATGTATACATCTATATGTGCATGCAAATACATATACATACACAATGTACATAAAAATACACACATATGTACACACATTCAATTATAACAACGTATTACAGATCATACAAAATTCAGATTGAAAACTACAATTAATTCACAAACTTATTCAACCCTTCTGCTCCCTTCTACTCACCCTCCTTAGGAGACTATAAACCCCTTGAGGGCAGGGAGTATTTTAATCTCAGAGTCTAGTAGAGAGAACACTTAATAAATACCTGCTGAATTGAAATGAACTATCAGTGCATAAATACTCTTTTGTTACCTCTCCCATACTGAAATCTTTTTTTAGAGTTTTACATTTTGTAGTGTCTTAGAACTATAAATTTAAAGTTAGAAGGGAGCTAGAGATCATCAAGCCCAGTACTTATTTTAAACATGAAGAAACAGATGCAGAGAAGTTATATACCTTGCTCAAGGTCACACAGGTCTTAACTTGAAGCATTTAAGATTTTAAGTTACAGAATATACTTTGGGATACAAAAATTCTGTCTTTGAAGAAGTTCTCTAAATTTTAAAAGTTTTGTGTGTATGATTATTTGGAGGGTATCTGCTGACATTGAAAAAAATAGTCTGGGTAATGAAGTCAGAAATAGGATTTGTCTATTTCATCAATCTATTCTTCAGGTCCAATCACCAAATCCTATGTACTCACTCAAGTGCTTTACTCAGTCCCATAATTTTGTTCCCAATAAAGTAGTGTCTCATTTAATTTTTCTCTCATCATTCATTCATCTGAATGCCTTTTTGTTAATATAGAGTCTGAATTACATCAACCACCTAGATCTGGTGATTATTTTATAGCTCTGGCCCAGCCATGGTTCTTCTGGGGCAAAAGTCAGTCCCTGACAAATTCATTTGTATAACTATTGAAACAAGGGTGGAAAACTTCTACCTGCAACTGTTACTTCCAAATAGCATCTGATCCTCCTAGAGTAATTAAAATCAGAATGGAAACTATTGAAAAAGTAACAAGATCAGATAATCCAGTAGGTCAAACGTGAATTGCTTCCTTTTTTCCCCAGTCTGACATCACTTTTAATTTTCCCATTGTTTGGGCCCTAATATAACAAAAAGGACACTTATATACACAGGAGGTCCTGCTTACAAGTTCTTGGATTTGCTTTTCTAAAAAGAAAGCCACTTGTGAGGGGTCAAAAATCTCTTTAATTAAGCACATATATCATTCAGTTGGTTCAGGGAAAAAAAATGTCAGCACCCTGAACTTCAGAGAGAATGTGAGCAGAGAAGCAAAGACCAACAGACAGGGCTTCCAGTTGTCTGACCATAAGCAATACATACATCACAGATCAACAGAAAGATCTGACCATTACATACATAATTACCAGAGAGAAAAGCACAATCACCTAGGTTTTCAAAGCTGGGGGCTCCTTAGCAGCTGCCTAAAGTCTTCTCTGGCCAAACAAAAACTTCCAATGAGTAAATTCCAAAGTAAAACCTCACCTCATAGTATTTATGCACTTTTCAGAGCCAAAGGGCAGGACCCTTTGAGACAGTGCCTCAAGAGAAATTAGCAAAAGTTATTGAGGCCTAATAATGGGTGGAGAAGTTCTTTAATTCTGCCGCCCATCAACCATGAATCCTAAATTACCATTACACTTACGTATTGAACAATGCATCTACAATTTGGTAGCAAACAGTGGGTACCAGCCCATTGCCCCCCAGCCCCCATTTTTCCCTGGATTCAGCTTATGCTTAGTTCCAGTCAACCTCCTCCACAGGGCCCTCTCAAGTCAGGGATGGCTCTATGCCCCTTGTCAACAGGAAAGCAGTTTCAGAAGCCAAGACCTTCACTCCTTCCCTTTCAAAGATTTTGGGTTCCTTTGTTTGAGGGAGGAATTACAGGGTGATGGAATCTCAACCCCTAAAAGAAAAAAAAAACTCTGATTCTGTCCCACACAGACCAGTCCCTGGCATCTTACCCAAGGCATCTGACCCAGCCCAGCCCAGCCCACCTATATAGTCAAGAGACCTTTCACAGCCCTATTGCTGTGGCTCTCAGACCACTTAACTCCTTTCATTGTCTACCCCTGGCCCAGGCTACTTCCCACTCCTTAATCCCATCCAGATCTTTCCACTGACACTCTTTCCCATTTTTTGTATTTGTCAGTCCCAGTTTCATCAAATTTACAGATTTACTAGGAACTCTACCCACTTCTCTTGGCATTACAATATTGCAGATTCACTTGGAACATAGCTTTCTTCTATTGGCACCATGAATAAACCTTGCTATTTTGACTAAAAAAAAAAAAATAAGCAATCCTTTAACTTTCATGATAATTTGTCTTAATCCTCTCGACTCCCTTTGAGAATGAATTTATTTTGAAAGGGGGAATCGTTTTCTGAGCAGGTCTTAGCACCTTAGTTTGTTCCCTTTGATATCAATGCACAATACAACAGCCCACACAAATAGTACTACAAGACAATTTCAAATCTGCCTTTGGACATTTCTTTACTATATGGCCATAAGCAAGTCACTTAAATTCTTTTTGCTATACTTTCCTCAACTGAAATATGAGTAGAATAACACCACCTATTTCACAGAGTTGTTGTGAGAATCAAAACAAATAGTACTTGTAAAATGATTAGCCCAGTTTCTGACACACAGTGGGTGCCATATAACTATTCCTCCTTCCCTTTCTTTCAACATTCCTTCCTTCCAAGCATCATGCTAGAACTTAACTATGAGACATAGCCCTTACCTTCCTTGAGCTTTTTGTCTGGAAAGAGAATGATGCAAAAAGAGCTCTGAAACTTATATGATAACCACACTAGTGAATAGCCACACACAGGGGCCTTGCCAAAAGACCCTTGCACATTCCTGTGCATCCACAGTCTGTGATCTTGAAGTCTATGACATTCCACTGGACAATGCTTTAATACCATTTAGGAGAGGAAGTAAATATGATTGTTTTTGCTCAAATTAAATTTAACAAATGTTCATCTATAATTTGCAAACACTCAGCCTACAAACATCCCATCTAATCCACCCAATAACCCCAACTCCACCTCTCAGACCTTATTGCAGTTGCTACTGATATCTAAATGGGTCTAGTATGAGTTCTTCCTTGTAGAGCACATTCATAATGCACTTAACCTCAGTGGAATATTGGATGCCCAGATCTGGGTTCCCTTTTCTGATGATTGAGGATTGAGATTGACTTTAGAAGATCAGAAGTTTAGCTCTTCGGCTGAATCTGCAGTTATTCTAATCAGTCAAAAAAGGACTTTTTTTTTTTTTAAAGAAACCGATATTTATTTTCCATCAGCATTTTTTCCAACATGATTAGAACATCTGAGGTTAAACTTAAGACCACCCTGTGGCCTGAGCAGTAGGAGCCCCAGACCAGTCCTCAGTGGCTGGCTGAGCACTCCAATCTTCAGTAGGGAACTGCGAAATGGGCATAGAAGGCACCTATTCTCCCACAGATCAATCAGCCACTTTGGGTTTAGTAGAAGTGCACTCTGGGGCAAGTACAGTCCATTCACCCTGAAACTTCCACTTTGTCACTGCCTTCTCAGCTGCAATCTCCTCTGAATCCCTGTAGAAGTAAAGATTAGGCATAATTTCCCATGGGTTTTTATGTAGGACTTCATGGGTCAGCGTCAACCACATCAGACCCACTGAACGAGCTCCCTTGTTGTCATATGAAATAGCAATGTCCACATAGTGCAGTGGGCAGTCTGTGTTTTACAGCACAATGGGCGGAAGGTTAACATATGATGCTTCATTTCGAGGCTGATGATCTTCTCCAGGATTAGTGACCACCAAGAGGCAGGGCTCCCTGAAAGTTGCCTGGATCTGGTTAGTGAAGGTGCCTGGTGTGAAACATCTAGCAATAGGTGTGGCACCTGTGGCAGCAGGAAACTTAAAAACAGCCTACTGGTCAGTGTTTCTGTTTGAGATAACACTAACATCAGCTGGGTTTTCAATGGCAACAATGGCATGAGCTGCCATCAGAAGCATTCCCCATGTTCTTTTCAAGTTAATGATGTAGATGTCATTACTCTGTATTTTGCAGATGAACTGTTCCATCTGGAATTCCAAATTGGTGCCACCCAAATGGAGTAAAAGTCATGGGATTCTTTGCATC
Source organism: Bettongia penicillata ogilbyi (assembly GCA_023548195.1). Lineage (NCBI taxonomy): Eukaryota > Metazoa > Chordata > Mammalia > Diprotodontia > Potoroidae > Bettongia > Bettongia penicillata. The sequence continues at coordinate 12,581,337 of JAJHZJ010000470.1, read as the reverse complement.
AAGGAATCTGAGGATATTCTCCTCCTTCATCTGCAAGACATCTAGGGATTTGGACATTGTGAACGTTTTCCTTTAAAGTTGGGATGGAAACTGAGAACAATGCTGCCACAAAAGGATATTTAAAGAAGATATTATATTCCATTTCTGCTCAGATGCTCTCTCATATCTGGTATCTTGACTTCCAAATAGCATGGGATCTCAGGTTTTTGAGAAAAGTCTAGGAAAGTTACTAATTATACAGAACTTGCAAGAGGTGAGGGAGGTTATAAGTAATAAAACTTTGCAGAATAAATTTTATGTGCCCTCACTGAAAAATTAAAGGACCAAATTTTGGGCAACTTTGTTCAATAATTCCATTATTCTAGCTGGTTCCTTAATAGCTCTAATCTTTATGTTGGGTTTACCTCTCAGACATAATTTCCCTTTTTGAAAGATGATCCCTTCATACTCATTTCACGTTTCCAGGCTAAGGCATAGGTTGTGCTAAGACAAAGTACAAACCCTGAGTTCAGTAATTGTTCATAAAATTACTCATGTACTGCTTCCCCAAATTCTTGGGGATGAATCATCTTTAAATGACTTCTTCAATAGGGGAGTGACATCTTGACATTTTTTAGAACATTGTTACTCTAGATTTATAATTATTTTAAAGCACAATGAGAAAATGCCTAAAAGCCATGTTGTTATCATAAATCATAAGATATCCAAAAGACTAAAGTAAGTAACTGCGAAGTGGGAGAGATGACATAATCCCTGAATTTGTGTGGTCTGACATCAAGCACTTTGTGATAGATCAATAGTAGAGTAAAAAGACAGGTTGCACATCATACTACATTTAATAGCCAAACATCAGTCTACAAAATAATCAAACCTAACCCAAGTTTAATCTCTCTTCCCTACCCATCCTCTCTCTTTTTTGCAAACTCTCCATCTTCCCATTTCAGAGCCAAGGCAGTTATAATTGTTACTAGCTAGTACCCACAGATTTTATATGGTTGCCAATGGGGAAATTCAGCCCCTCTGTTATCATCAGAATTACTTGATGACTGCAGCAGATGCATCTTGGAGAAAGCACTGACTGGTGAATAAGAGTCTTGCCTGCGCACTTTGCACTTTGGTTTGAACAGTGAAAGTGTGTCAAACAAGATGAGCAAGCTTGAATAGTTTATTACCAACCATCCTCCAAACTTCGCTATGACAATTAAGGACACCATCACATTCCAATTCACCCAAGTTTTCAATATCTCAGTATTATATTTGACTTCTCATTTTCCCCTATCCCCAATTTACATTTCCAATCAATTGTCACATCTTGTATTTTTTAAATTTAAATATTTTATTTATTTTCTGTTTTTAACATTAGCTTCCATAAGTTTTAAATTTTCTTCCCCTTCTCTCTTCCTACTTTCCCAAGACAGCATGCAATCTGATATGGATTCTTCGCATACATTCCTATTAAACACATTTTTAGATTAGCCAAGTTGCATAGAAGAATTATAATGAATGGGAGGAACTATGAGAAAGAAAAAATGAACAAATGAAAGAGAAAAAAACAGTCTCCTTCACTCTCAATCCAAATCCATAGTTCTTCCTTACGATGTGGATAGCATTTTCCAGCATGAGTCCTTTGAAAAATTTTAGGTCCCTGAAATATTGAGAAGGGCTAAGTCTATCAAAATCAGTTCTCACACATTGTATTTGTTACTGTGCACAATGTTCTCTGAGTTCTGCCCATTTCACTCAGCATCAGTTCATATAAGTCTTTCCAGGTTTTCTGAAAGTTTGCCTGCTCACTATTTCTTAAAGCACAATAGCATTACATTACATTCATATACCACAACTTGTTCAACCATGCCCCAATTGATGAGCATCCCTTGAACTTCCAGTTTTTGGTCACCATGAATAGAAGTGCTATAAATATTGTTGTACATGTGGGTCCTTTTCCCATTTTTATGATCTCTTTGGGATACAACCCTAGGAGTGACATTACTGGGTCAAAGTGCATATATGTTTTTATAGCCCTTTGGGCATAGTTCCAAATTGCTCTCCAGAATGGTTGAATCAGCCCTCAAGTCCACCAACAATGAATTAGTGTCCCAAATTTCCTACATCTTCTCCAGCATTTATCATTTTCTGTTTTGCCATGTTAGCCAGTCTGATAGGTGTGATCCAATATGTCAGAACTATTTTGATTTGAATCTCTCTAATCAACAATGATTTAGAGCTTTTTTTATATGACTATAGATAACTTTAATTTCTTCCTCTGAAAACTGCCTGTTCATATCTTTTGAACATGTATCAGTATTTATTCTTGTAAATTTGACTCAGTTCTCTATATATTTTAGAAATGAGGACTTTACCACAGATAATAGTTGTAAAAATTCTTTCCCAGTCTTCTGCCTCTCTCCTAATCTTGGTTGCATTGGTTGGTGCATAGAAAAACTTTTCAATTTAGTATAATCAAAATTATCCATTTTGTATCTCATAATGTTGTCTATCTCTTGTTTGGTCATAAATTTCTCTATTCCCCACAAATCTAACAGATAAACTATTTCTTGATGCCCTAACTTGTCTATAGTATAATAGAATGATTTTTTATCCTGCAACTTGGCTAAAATTTAAAAACTATTTCAAGTAGTTTTTTTTTACTTGATTCTCTATTATTGTCTAAGTATATCATCATACCATCTGAAAAGAATGATAATTTAGTTTCTTCTTTGCCTATTTATTTTCTTCTTCTATTTATTTTCTTTTCTTATTGCTAAAGTTAGCATTTCTAGTTCCACATTGAATAACAGTACTGATAATGGGCATTCTCGTTTCAACCCCAATCTTATTGGAAATGCATCTAATTTATCCCCATTATATGCAATGCTTGCTGATGGTTTTAGATAGGTGCTACTTATCATTTATTCCTACGCTCTCCAGTGTTTTCAATAGGAATGACATTGTATTTTGTCAAAAGCTTTTTCTGCATCTCTAGAGATAATAATATGATTTCTGTTAGTTTTGTTGTTAATATTATCAACTATTCTGATAGTTCCCCTAATATTGAACCAGTCTTGCATTCCTGGTATAAATCCTACCTTAACAAAGTGTATTATTCTCATAGTATGTTGCTGTAGTCTTTTCATTAATATTTTATTTAAATTTTTCCATCCATATTTCATTAGGGAAATTGATCTATATTTTTTTCTCTGTTCTGGCTCTTCCCAATTTTGATATCAGTACCATATGTGCATCATAAAAACAATTTGATATGACTCCACCAATTTGCCTAATTAACATTGGAATTAATTGTTCTTTAAGTGTTCAATAGAATTTGCTTGTAAATTCATCTCACCCTGAAGATTTTTTTCCCCAGATAGTTCATTGTTCAGATGACTTGTTCAATTTCTTTTTCTGAGATGAGATTAAATATTTTATTTCTTTTTCTGTTAATCTGGGCTATTTATATATTTTCAGATATTCATCCATTTCACTAAGATTGTTAAATTTGTGGACACACAACTGGGCAAAATAATTCCCAATTCTTGTTTTAAGTTTCCTCTCCATTGGAAGTAAATCCCCCCTTTTCATTTTTGAGACTCGTAACTTGGTTTTCTTTTTTTTGTAAAATCAAATTAACCAAATGTTTATCGATTTTTGGTTGTTTCTTCTTCAAACCAGTTCTTAGTTTTATTTATTAGTTCAACTTTTTCCTTAATTTCAATTTTCTTAATCTCTCCTTTGGTTTCCAGTATTTCTAATTTGATATTTAAATGGGGATTTTTATTTAGTTCTTTTTCAATTTTTTTCAATTGTTTTTCAATTCATTGATCTCCTCTTTCTCTCTTTTGTTCATGTAAACATTCACAGATATAAAACTTCCCCTAAGAACTGCTTTTACTGAATTCCATAAGGTTTGGTATGGTGTCTCATCATTTTCGTTCTCTTGAATAAAATTATTGATTATTTCTTTGGTTTGACCCACTCACTCCTTAGGATTAGATTATTTAGTTTCCAATTAATTTCTAATTTATCTTTCCTGGACCATTTACTACCTATAACTTTTATTACATCCTGATCTGTAAAGGATGCATTTAACATTCCTACATTTCTGCATTGGATTGTGAGGGTTTATGCTCTAGTACCTGGTTAATTTTTGTGTATGTGCAATGTATTGCTGAGAAAAAGTTATATTCCATTCCACTTCAATTCAATTTTCTCCAGAGGTCTATCATATTTACCTTTTCTAAAATTCTACTCACCTTCTTAACTTCTTTCTTGTTTATGTCGAGGTTAGACTTATCAAGTTCAGGGAGGGGGAGTTTGAAGTCTCCCCCTAGTACAGTTTTGCTATCTGTTGCTTTCTGTAATTTCCTTAATTTCCTCTTAGAATTTGGATGCCAAACCACTTGGTGCATATATGTTTAGTAATGATAATTACTTCATTGTCTATGGTTCTTTTAAGCAGGATATAGTTTCTTCCTTATATTTTGTGATTACAACTATTTCTGGTTTTGCTTTGTCTGAGATTAAGATTGCTATCTCTGTTTTTTTTTTCTTTAGTTGAAGCATAATCTATTCAACTCCATCCTTTTTCCCTTTACACTGTGTGTATCTCTCTGTTTCAAAAGTGTTTCCTGTAAACAACATATTGTAGGATTATGGTTTTTAATCCATTCTACTCTCTCTCTGTTTTAGGGGAGATTTCATCCCATTCATATTCAGTTACGATGACTATCTGTGCCTTTCTCTCTATCCTATTACTCCCCATTTATGCTTCTATTTCTCTCTTCCACTCCTCAAAATAGTTTTCCTTTTGACCACCATTTCCCTCAGTTTTCCCTGCCTTCTATCAGCCCCACATCCCTTTTCTTTCTCTTTTCCCTTACTACTTCTTCCCTACTTTCTAACTCCTCCAACCCCCCACACACATTCCTTTCCCTGTTCCTTCCTACTGCCTGTACAGCAAGTTATAATTCTATACTTGAGAGTATGTTACTTCCTCCTTGAACTCTATCTGATGAGATTAAAGCTCAAATATTGCTTATCACCCCCTTCTTTCCCTGTATTTTAGTATATTTTTGCGTCTCTTCATGTTTTGTAATTTACCTTTCTGCCTCCTCCTTTCCTTTTCTCCCATTAGAATCCCTTTTCACCCCAATTTTTTTTTCTCATCACATCAATTAATTTATACCCCCATCCTCTACCAATGTATATTCCTTTGAAATGTCATAATAAATACATCATTCTCAAAATTAACAAATATCATCCTTCCATATAGGGATCCAAACAGTTGATCCTTATTGAATAATAACATCTTTTTTCCTATTTACCTTTATATACTTCTCTTAGGTCTTACATTTGAAGACCAAATTTTCTATTGATCATTGGCCTTTTCATCTGGAAGGTCACAAAATCCCTTATTTCACTGAATGTCTATTTCCTTGCCTGAAAGATTATGCTGAATTTTGCTGGTTATTTGATCCTTGACTCCTTTGCCTTATGGAATATCATATTCCAATTCCTCTGATCTTATAATGTAATAGCTGCAAGTTCCTGTATGATCCTGAGTGTAGTTCCTTGATACTTGAATTATTTCTTTCTGGCTACTTGCAATATTTTCTCCTTGACTTGATAATTCCTGAATTTGGCTACAATATCCTTAGAGTTAACGATTTGGGAGTTCTTTCAGAAGGTGTTCAGAAGGTGATTGGTGGATTTTTTCAATGATTATTTTACTTACTGGTTCTAGGACCTTGGGGAAATTTTCCTTGATGCTTCCTTGGACAATACCATCCAGGGTGTTTTTCTATCATTGCTTTCTGGTAGATCAATAATTCTTAGAGTTTGTGTTCTGGATCTATTTCCAGGTCAGGTGTTTTTCCAATAACATATTTCAAATTTTCCTCTATTTTTTCGTGCTTTAGATTTTGTATGACTGATACTTGAAGCCTCATAGTGTCATTAGCTTCTACTTGCTCAATGTTAATTTTTAACGGATTTTTTTCTTCAGTTAAATTTGTACCTCCTTTTCCATTTCACCAGTTTTACTTCTCCAGAGTTATTTTTTCTTATACTTCCTTACCCATTTGACCAATTTTTCTTTTTAAAGATCTGTTCTCTTCAGCGATTTTTTTTCCATTTTTCCATTGCATTTTTTAAATAGTCAATTTTTCCTTTTACCTCTCTAATTCATCCTTTAAAAACCCTCTGTAAGTCCTTACAAGAATGCTTTTTGGGTTTGAGATCAGTTCATATTCTCCTCTGAGGTTTCAGATTTGGTCATAGTATTTTGATCTTCTCTGTTCCCACAGTAAGGTTCTGTGATCTTTGCTTTTCTAGTTTGCTTCTTGTTCATTGCAATTGCCTTTCTTCCTTGTTTTTAATGTGAATCTCTGCTTCTGGTGCATAGGGAACTCTGTCCTAAGCTTTATGTGCTGAGTGCTATGGGCCTTGTTACTGGCTTTATGTGCTATGGCCTGGGGTTCTGTCGGGTAGAAGCTAAATAATACTGTAGCTCACTTGGTGCTGAACTAGATGTAGTTGATGTGTGCCAAGGCTGAGGCCAGTTGAAGTCTTTCTGAGTTTCCATGGGGTTATACTGGAGCTTGCAACACAAGGTGTGGGGAATAGATGGTCTGGCCACTGAAGATTTCCCCCTCCCCTAGAGATGCACTAGAGCACAGGTAAACCCAACAACTGGTTGATGCCCATCCACAGTGGTATCTGTTGATTCTCCTGGCTGTGTGAAGGCACACTTGAGGTCCTGGTGTTGATGCTTGCTGGCTCCACCCCACTGGGGCTCAGGATCTTCAGCTGCCAGTGGTCCATTCTGCTCTGGAATGCTGGAAAGTCCACTATTTCATTAATTATCCATTTTTTCCAAGTCCAGTACTGTCTTGGTCCCCTTCAGCCAAAGTAAGAGAGACCCTTCCCAATGATCTCCCTAGCCTCCTGAGCTAAAAGACTGCTGTACCCCTTCTTCTGGCTCCCCTATTCCAGGATTTTTACTGGGGCAATATTCTCTGACTTTTTCAAGATCAATATGGAGAGATAAGAGCATTTACAGTTTACTCTGCCATCTTGGCTCCTCGAAGTTCAATTAGGTGACTCTCAAACATTTAATCTGTGTGCTGATAGCCCAGGAGTAGTGGTTGCCATGCCACAGTACCTGTCCTTCTCTTTCACCCAGTTCTGTCCTGCACTGAGAGGTTTGGGAATCATTGCTTTTGCTGGTGATTGAGTTTGCCAGGCTGACTGCTCCTTCATAGTCAGGTGTAGACTTGTGTGCTCTGAGCTCTGAGCTCTCCCAGCCCATGCAATGGATCCTTGCCTTCAAACTCCAGGACTCTCCTGGACTGGCAATCTACCACACTCTGTCTCCTAGTGTATTCTGCCACTGTCACATTTGTTCAGAATCACTTTTTAGAAGTACCTCAAGGAATTTATGAGAGAACTCAAATGAGTCCCTACTTTCAATCTGCCATCTTGGATCTGCCTGCACCAGGTCTTGTTCATTCAGTCTTCACATAGTTCATTTCCATCCCCTACCCTTCACTCACAGTCACCACATTAGTTCATATCATCACTACATCTCTAATTGACTATTGTGGTAGTTTGATAATTGGTCTCTTCGCCTCATTCCTCCCCATTCAGATACTCTGATAATATCACTCCCCTACTCAGCAAACTCCAGAGGCTCCTTATGTTTTCTAGGATCAAATATAATTTTTATTTTACATTTCTCTTTTTTGTGTAAGTATCCTTCAAGATTTCTTCCAGACTTTGATCACCTGTTGTGATTTTAAGATGTTAAAGACACCAGTGTAAAACAAACACCCTCTTAAAAAAATAAGAGAACTCAGTAATCCTGACGCAAGTCAGGTCATTGGAATAGACAGGCTTGTTTTCTATACGTTGCTCTTTCAAGTACAGCTGAGTAGTTCTGGACATGTTACTTAATTGTTTCAATTCTCAGTTTCCTTATTTGTAAACTGGAAATGATAATTGTAGTTCTTAGCATACAGGTTTCTTGTGAATTAAAAACAAACAAAACAAATATTTGCCAATTTTAAAGTACTGTATTAATTTTGACTAATGTTATTATTTAAAACCTTTGCATTTCTGTTTCTCCATGATCCCCCTTGGCATAGAGGAAATTAATCAAAGACACTAATTCATACTAAAATAATGGTATCTAACAAGCACTTGATATGCTAACTCCACAAAGGGTTCTTGCCTTTTGAAAGTGGATCTCTGTAGACAACAATAAGTAGCCTAAATGAATGAATCCATATTGGCAAAAGAAGAGGAAATATTCTGCCCCTGACTCAGTGTGACCTTAGATTCCCTTAAATCTTACCACACAGGCAACCATTGATTCTATGCACACACAAAAATTGCTATTCATAAAGCTAATGGCAAAAGGAACATTATTTTCTAGTTTGTCTAGAGTCAGTCTGTCTGATCATATGAGTATGATCAACATCTTGATGAGTTTATTGAATGTCTATCTTCCTGCGCACTGTCAGTAAAGTGTTTTAGTGATATGTCATAGCAAAATCTGTATGTGGGATGAAGAAAAATATAAAGCATATAGATATTGATTATTTCTGGGGGAACTTGGGTTGAAATTAGCATCTCCTGGCTAACTCAAAGACTTCATAAAGAACTCAGGCAAGATGCCAAGGACACAATATGATGAAGAGTAAAAGAAGGTCATATCGAAGGAAACAATTGACTTCCCAATTAAAAAAAAACAAAAAACTTCAGGGTCAGAGTCAAGATGGCAGAGTAGAATGCAGAGACCTATAGAAGCTCTCCCTCCATAGTCCAAAAAATTCCTGTAAAAATAACTATAAACAAATTCTAGAGCAGCAGAAGCCACAAAATGACAGAGTGAAAGAAATTTCCAGTCCTAGACAGCCTGGAAGGCAGACAGGAAAGGTCTATTGTATCAGGTTTGGAGCATGGTATACCCCAGCCTGGGCCTCCCTACATGGCATAGATAGGACTGGAGAAGGCTTCAGAGCACAGAATCATGGGTATTAGCTCCAGTTCCCAGATTTCTCAACCCATAAATGCCAAATACAGCTTCAAAGGTCAGTAAAAAAGCTCTTTCACCTGGATGAAAGGGGAAGGTGGTTCAATCCCATCCCAATCTCAGGGTGGCTGCAGTCACTGTGGCAGAAGTGTTCAGTTTTGGAGCTCTTGGCCTAAAGACCCTGGGGGAATTGAGCAGTTGATCAGAGTCTTAGCCCTTATTGGTGATCATGGGGTGAGGAAGAGAGCTGGTGTGGTGGAGCTGGTGGTGACTGTAGAGAGGGACTCTACTCACAGATCCTGGACATATAAGGGTACTTGTAGGTGCTTACAGAACAGAGCACAGGTCTCTACCTTGATTGTGCCACCTCAGAGCAACTGAGAATTTAGAGGTCTCCATTTGACAAAGACTAAAAAGTCAAATAACTGGCTGGGAAAATGCCAACAAAAGGGAAAAATGATAAGAGTATAGAAGGTTACTTCCTTGGTGAACAGGTATTTCCTTCCATTCTTTCAGATAAGGAAGGACAAAGCATACCATCAGAGGAAGACATAAAAGTCAAGGCTTCTACATCCAAAACCTTGAACATAAATATGCAATGGTCTCAGGCCATGGAAGAACTGAAAAAGTATTTTGAAAATCAGGTAAGAGATGTGGAGGAAAAACTGGGAAGAGAAATGAGAGTGATGTAAGAAAACCATGAAAGTGAGTCAATTACTTGCTAAAGGAGACCCAAAAAATGCTGAAGAAAATAACACCTTTAAAAATAGACTACACAAATAGCAAAAGAGGTACAAAAAGCCAAGGAGGAGAAGAATGGTTTAAAAAATAGAATCGGCCACAAGAAAAAGGAAGTTCAAAAGCTCACTGAAGAAAATAGTTCTTTAAAAATTAGAATGGAGCAAAGATAATCTAATGACAATGAGAAACCAAGAAATTACAAAATAAAACCAAACTAATGAAAAAAAATAGGTGACAATGTGAAATATCTTATTGGGAAAACACTGACCTGGAAAATAGATCCAGGACATATAATTTCAAAATTATTGGTCTATCTGAAAACCATGATAATAAAAAGAACCCAGGCAGGATCTTTCAAGAAATTATCAAAGAAAACTGTCCTGATATTCCAGATCCAGAGGTTAAAATAGAAATGGAAAGAATTCACCAATCACCTCCTGAAAGAGATCCCAAAAGGAAAACTCCATGGAATATTGTAGTCAAACTTCATAGTTCTCAGGTCAAGGAGAAAATTATACAAGCAGCCAGAAGGAAATAATTTAAGTATTGTTGAAATATAATCAGGATATTATAGGATTTAGCAGCTTCGACACTAAGGGATTGAAGGACTTGGAATATGATATTCCAGAGGTCAGAGGGGATAGGATTAAAACTAAGAATCACCTACCCAGAAAAACTGAGTATAATACGTCAGGGTAAAACATGGAATTTCAATGAAATAGAGAACTTCCAGGCATTCTTGTTGAATTTGTCAGAGCTGAATAGAAAATTTGACTTTCAAATACAAGAATCAAGACAAACATGAAAATGTAAACAGGAAAGAGAAGTCTTAGGAAGAACCCATTAAAGTTGAACTACTTACATTCTTACATGGAAAGATACTTGTAACTCATGAGACCTTTTTCAGTATTAGGGTAGTTAGAGGCAATATGTATATGTATATATATATATATATATATATATATATATATATATATATATATATATATATATATATATATATATATATATATGTAGGTGTGTGTGGGTTATGTATGTATGTATATATCATATATATGTAGATATGTATGTGTACATGGGTGTAAGTGTGTATGTATATATATATGGACATATATATACATTTTCATGTATTTATATATATATGCATGTATATGTATATGAATATACATAGAGGGCATAGGATGAGCGGAATATGAAGGGAGAATACCTAAAAAATAAAATTTACTGTTGAATAGAATATGCTAGGAGTAAGAGAAAGGGAGAGGAAGAATCCAGCAAATTATCTCACATAAAAGAGGGAAGAAAGAGCTTTTGCAATGGAGGTGAAGAAGGAGGAGATGAAAGAAAATAATTTAACCTTACTCTCATGGAATTTGGCTTAAGGAGGGAATAACACATACTCCATTGGATATAGAAATCTATTTTACCCTGCAGGAAAGGAAATGGGAAGCAAATAGGAGAGGGAAGATAATAGAAGGGACAGCAAATTGGGGAAAGGGATAATCAGAAGCAAACACTATTAGGGGAGGATAGATCAATGGAGAGAATGCAATAAATGAAGGGCAGGATAGGATAGAAGGAAATGTGGTTAGCCTTTTACAACATAACTATTATGGAAGTGCTTTGCATTGTTATACATGTATGACTTATATTGAATTGCTTGTTTTCTCAATGAGGGTTGATAGGGAAGGAGGGAGAGAATATGGTATTCAAACATTTAAGAATAAATGCACACTCATTTTGGTATGAAAACCTATCTTACAGTATAAGAAAGTGGGGGAGAAGGAGATATTGCAAGGGGGGGGATGATGGAAGGGAGGGCAAAGGGAGGAGGGAGCAATTTGAAGTCAACAATTGAGGAGGGACAGGTTCAAAAGACAGAAGAGAAACAATGAGGGGCAGGTTAGGAAGGATGGTAATCCAGTTAGTCTTACACAACACGACTATCAGGGAGGTCATTTGCAAAACTACACAGATATGGCCTATATTGAATTGCCTGCCATCCAAAAGGAATGGGTGGGGAGGGAGGGATGGGGAGAATTTGGAACTCAAAGTTTTAGGAACAACTGTTTAGTATTGTTGTTGCAGCTAGGAAAGAAGACATATAGTTAATGAGGAATAGAAAGTCATCTGGCACTACAGGAGAAAAGAGAAGATGGAGACAAGAGAAGGGAGGGATGACAGAAGAGAGGGCAGATTGGAGATAGGAGAAATTAGATTGCTTGGGGTATTGGGGTGGGGGGAGGGGAGAAAAGGGGAGAAAATTTGGAACCCAAAAATTTGTGAAAATGAATGTAAAAAATTAAATAAATAAATAAATAAAAACTTGTTTGAGCTTTTAACTGGAAATTAAACTATACAGGCAATGGAGGACAGAAATATATTTTCCCTGCGGGGAAATAGAGTCAAAAAAGGATGGAGGAAGGGTGGGTAATAGAAGGGGGGAAAGACTAGGGGAAGGGGTGGATAAGGTGCATGCTGAATTGGGATGGAGGGTCAAGGTAGATGGGAAGAAAATTTCGAATTCAAATTCTTGAGGAAGTGAATGCTAAGAACTGAAAAATAAATAAATTATATATTTAAAAAAGAGCTTCCCTAAAGACTACCGCTGCTGCTGATAAAACCAATGTCTTAAAATAAAACTGATCTAATCTCAGTTATGTATGCACATACATGAATATTCTCATAGAATTGACATAATTATTTCTGCTCATGAAGCCTGTTGTCCATGAACTTAAATATATTTTGATTACTATAATTAAATAGAATTAGTTTCATTTACAATACAATAATGAATTTTATGCATTTAAAATTGTTATGAAAAGGAGTTGATAGGCTTTACAGAACTCCCAATAGTGTCTACGACAGAAAAAGAGGTTAAGCTTTAGAAGATGTTGTTTTGTTTTGTTTTCAGGGGAAAAGGGCTTTTTAATTTTTCTGACATTGTGACTGCTTTTAGAGTTAATGAGGCATCAACATGTATATTTAAACTGAATTCTTTCTTAGATTGATCACTTTCCCTTCAATAATAATTCACATTTATATTCAATGGATTAAAGCTCCTGAAAATTTTCTGTATCAGAAGCATGTGACAACTAAGAAGTAGTGAGTATAGAGTATTGGGCAAGATCTTAGTTCACGATTTAATTATTTGTGTGACTATAGCAATGTTACATACTTACAATTTATTTCAGAAGGGGAGTTTCCAAGTTTGGTAAGGATGAGAAAAGTATGTCTAGAAATGATTGTGAGTTAAGAAAAATGAAATAAGAAACTGGACTTAGGAATTTCTAAACTCTCTTCGGTTCTAAATCATCATATTCCATGACTTTGTATTAACTAGTTACTCCAAAGATATGTGAATTTATCATTATATCTGTAGCCTCACTTGAGAAAGATGATAATCTTTCTTTACATCAATAGATGGTATCATGAGTTGCTAAAGTTAAAAAAAAAAATCACCATATGAAATTCAGACTTTTAAGACAACCTCTTTTAATTTAGCTTAATTGACCAGTCCTTAGATAATGATCAATGAAAAAGAATTGGAACCTAAGTCTTCCTGAGCCCAGAAGCAACTCTCTATCTTAGACCTTTCTTGCTTTGCACAAAAATTCAAAGACTGTGTGTGTGTGCATGTGCATGTGTGTGTGAATTTGCATGTATATGAACACATATTATAAACATTTGTCTGTGTGTATGTACTGATTTTCAGCAACAAGAGAACCTGTCATATCACAGTTCATCTAAAATATAGTAGCTCATACCTAAGGAGTTTCTTGGGGCATATGTAACTTAAATAAGTTGCCCAGGAACACACCATTAGTATAAGAGATGGGATTTGAACCCAGGTCTTTCTGATGCTCAGTTGGACTCTATCTGCTACATTATGTTTATTGTTAAGGTCATTCTGCGGTCTTTAATTTTAAAAGACATTTGGAAGGCAGTGCACATGTAAAGTTTTAAGATTTATACACTAATAACTTATATTTATTGATGGTTGACTATATACAAAATCATTTATTAGATATTGTTGAGAGGCCAAAGCTGTGTGACTTGCTCTCAAGGGACTTTTTGGAGAGAAAGCACATGGAAAGATGCCAGAAAAGACATGTAATAATAATACAAAATAAAGTTTGAGATGTTTCGTAAGGCAATCAAACAAATCACATAGGGACTCAGAGCATAGGAACTCTGGGAAGGGAGATGAGATTTTAGCCTACACAGTACTCAAGGGGCTAATTGGATGCTCTTTTTTTGAGGAGGAGGAATTTGGTTGGTCAGAGATTGTGAAGGAGGTGGATTGAATTAAAATGTCATCTGTATGTGAAAGTTCAGATTTATTCATGTTTTAAAAAGATGAAAAGGATGAAATGTTCCAAAAGAAAATTTGAAATTACTTATTGTTTGGGATAAAATGTGATGAAATGATTATAGAATAGTTCTAATCTGATGGGTTTTTAATGAGTCAAGTTTGATAAAATAACTATTACTTCTACTGTCACCAATTCTTTACTCAATACAAAGGGAGAATGAAAGGTTTACTGTCTTGCTTTCTCAACTTTGCAAAGAGAGCAAAGACATACTGGGAATGAAAGTTAGAAGAACTGCATTTCAATCTTTTGTCATCACTTATAAAATACAAAATTTTGACTTGAGGCACTCTAAGAAAGAGGGCATAATTCTCCAATTCTTCCACTTATTCTCTAATCCCTTAAATGTTTTCCCCTTTTTAGAAAATGGAACGTTGACTTCCTTAAGAAACAAACTTGATAATAAACTTCTTTAAACCTCCATATATCTTGTTGGTTCCACTTCCACAGATTCTCTCTACTCTTCACACTCTTCCTTATTTTTGTCTCCTTAGGATCCAAAAAGTTACCAAATAGATTTCCTTACTCCAATTCTTCCACTGTTCCACTACAATTTTTTTTCACCTTCTTGTCATTTGCAGCATCTATCCCAGATACATGTGTGCATACACAAACATGCATGTATGTATATATGCATATGATATTGATAATAATATAAGCTAACAGGTCAACTCTTCAGGTTTTCCATCTATCTGTACATTATAGTCCAGATAATTAATATTGTTCATCCACTGGGTTTTCCTGTATGGAGTGTTCTGGGTTTAATGTAGTTAGTGTTCCATCTTTTAAAAGCAGCTGCATCTGGAAAACATAAGAACCTGCAGGTATATAGACTTTTATTTGGACTCTGTCTTAGACATCCTCCATCCAAATGCCAAGAACTTTCAGCAAGCAACTAACTCCCAGTTTCATGTTATCTTTGATATCTATAATCAAAATTTCATCAAAGATATCTGTTGATGCATCTTTTTGTGAATCATATACGACTAACATATATTTTGGAAATGCATTGTTAGAAGAGAGCCTTTAGAACAGCACTTTTCTCTAGCTAATAAAACATTTTTATAGGAAAGGAAAAATTACCACAATATGATTATGTAGTCTCTACTGATTTCAATTGTGTGGGAAGTAAAATGTGGAATAATGAAGAAAATCATTTGCAAAAGACTGAATGTTTTCCTTCATCATATTTTCATCAAGGATGCCCTTAATGTGTGTAGATTGTTTTCATTTTTAATAAATTATTTTTAAACAACAAAAATATGCTTTCTCACCCTCCCATTCCAACACTAGGAAAACTGTGTAAACACAAAACCTTTGTTGCAGACATGTATACTCAAATAAAAAAAAATTTCCATATTACCATTCCCAAAAGAAAATATTCACTCTGCATTCTGAGTCCTTCACATCTTATCAGGACTTATGTAGACTATATTATCATTGATCCTCTGGAACTAATGATTCCATTCCATATTAATGGTGGTTGGTCTTTACAGTGATAATTTCCTAATTCTTTCAAAATTATTTGTCTTTATGATATTGTCATCATTATCGAACTGTTCTCCAGGTTCTGTTCATTTCACTCAATTCCCAAAGTCTTCCCAGGCTTCTCTGAAACTATTCCTATGATTATTTCTTACCATACAAATGCATTTTATCACATTTTTAAACCATTACTCATTTAATTATTCCACAATTTACAGATGCCTTCCAAGTGTCCATAGCAAAAATTTTCTTAAAATATGCTGTCTCTTTTATTGGACATGATTTAGGTAGACTAATACATCTTAAATTCTCTCTCAATCTTTTTTTCTAGTTCAGAATTTTTAATGTGAAATTTATACATATTCTTCTATTTTTCTCAGTATTTTGCTTTTGATTTGATATCTCTTTTTGTCTCATGGAATTTCCATTTGTTCCCATTCTAATTTTCCTAGTATTTGTTACATAAGCAAGTATTTGTACTTCTTGCGCTAAATTGTTAATTCTCTTTCCAAATGTGTGTGTATAAAATGTATGTATATGTATATGTTATTATGTATGTATATATGCATATGTGTGTAAGTATATGAATATGTGTGTATGGTATATATATACATATATATAGTATGTATATATATAGTATGTGTGTATATATACATATATATATAGAGAGAGAGAGAGACAGAGAGAGAGAGAGTGTATATACACATACACACATATAAATATATTTTTATAGGTCTCATTTTTCCCCTAACAATCTCATTTCAATGATAAAAATCATTTTAACTCTTAAAACAAAAGAAAACAATACTCTCAATACAACTCTTTCAAGAGTTGTAGTTTAATTTATGTCAAAGCTATATTTTTCTTTTAGACTTCATTTGCAAATATTTTAGAGTCATCCTGTTCTGGGCTTATGCCTGCAGTGTCTTGGTCACCATAATAAATTTTTATGATTGAACTATGTTTGTTTTCTAACTTTTTAAGCTTACTTTCGAACTTCAGATTTAATGTCAGAACCAGTCAATACACTGAGATGGAAAATGATAGCAGATCTTGTTTCTGCTTTCTTGGAATATTGAATAACTCTCTCATCCTACCCCCACCCCCATCCCCACCAGGATATTAGAGACATCTCAGAATAGTAACTTTCAGAGAAGTTTTCAGTGCTCATCTGGGGGTGAGGGTGGGAGTATAGAGTATTCAGACGTTGCCCTGGAAAGTGGTCTGATCCAGGGCAACATCTGAATACTCTATACTCCCATCCTCACCCCCAGATGAGCACTGAACATCCCTGACCTGGATTTGAGTCTAAACAGCAATTGATTCCTGCTGAACTCAGGCACTCTAAGCCAGCTGGGAAGCTTGCCTGGTACAGTGACACAACTGATTCATTCCATTTGCTCTAGGATTTTTTCACTGATTATACCTCAGTAGCTTGCAGATTGTGATGGAGATTAGAAATCAGACACTGCTCTGCTCCTCGGATCTGGGTCACAATGATGCTAGTTGCTTCTGACTTGCTTTATTTTATTTTATTTTTTTGGTATAATATCACAGACCTGGGACTTCATCTTGCTCCATACCAATCTCAATACCCACCTCTTCTCCAACCTTGCTTCTATAACCCATGATTGGGTAGTGGGAGACAAAACTGTCATTTGACACCTGTTCCCACCACAACGTCCTGATATGGGTCTTGGGGTGCCCAAGGGGTCTGGGATATCCTCTTGTGCTTGTGTACTGCTTTTTTTTTTTTGGTGCCACAATGTTTCTTTAGTAGTATACCCATGTACAGACCCTATCTATAATCCCTATAGACCAAACTATTTATCTTCATGTGCCATCCAGAGCTGGAAAAACATGATTCCCTGTGACTTTTTCTTGGAAATTCCCATCAGAATTTGATTCAGCAAGTTTGCTAGATCTTTGAGGAGGAGGGTTTTTTTGGAAAAACTTGATATATTTCTTTTTCCTACAACACCATCTGGATTCTGCCTTCTGTGGAGTATTTTCATAAATATTTTGTAAAGATGACAAAGTTTTCCCGTACATGGGAGGTCTTTATATTTTCACATTTCTCTATCACTCTGTTTCTGTGTCTGTGCCCATCTTTCTGTCTTTTCCAGTAATAAGAGTATTCAGCTCTTTAAAAGTCTACTAGCAATGGAATGAGCTCTGTTCTACTAGGCTGATTTGGGGAAAGTCTATACAACTTGGTAACAAGGGCAATCCAAACCTATTTTTTATTATTCATCAAAGGAAGTTTTGTGTTTTTCTTGGCCTCTTGCATTGCCAAGGCAAAATAATTCAAAACATTAGATCCAGACTACTGGTTATGAACTTTTTTGTACTTAATTAGCTAGGTTGTTATTCATAAATAACTTGACCATGTCAGTGCATCTAATGATTGATTGAAATATTCCTTCATTTCCTAAGTGATTTCATTTCAAGCATGCTGCCAAAATTTGGGAACAGCTTTTAATGAAAGCAAAGCAGTATATATCTATATCTATATATCTATCTATAGATGGATAGATAGATAGATAGATAGATAGATAGATAGATAGATAGATAGATAGATAGATATATCTCAGTATACCTATGCTTAATTCTTATTTCAAGGGCGATGCTTTGTAAATGTTAAAAGAACATACAACTGTGAGTTATTAGCAGTAGTAGTAGCAGTTACTGTTGATGTCTTGACTTGGGTGTGAACTGTAATTAAGTGAAGCAGTTGTGCAAAGTTGCTAGCCTCGCTCTCTGTTCCAGAGTCACTGAAGTCCAATGGAAAGACAAAAGTGAGGGTACCTGGCAGCAACCTGGGATACAATGGATGACCTTGGAGTTTTTGATATCTGACCAAGCTCAAAGTATTCCGTTGAACATACTTTAGCCACCTTAATAGCTGTTGGAATAAATTATTTTCATCAGTCCATTTCACTGAAGGAAGTCATCCCATGCTTGGGGCAAACATTCCTCTAACTCATTAATGGGTTTGAGGTCTTTTGACTATCTTCAACTTGCTTTAACCTTTCTACTGAGGTGTTTTACCTGATTGGGGCTGCTGTGCTGTTGCAGCTTCTTAGAACCACAGATTATAATTAGTTGAAAGATGGATACAAAAGGTTGGTGAACAGCCCTGAAAAGGATTGGGCAAGGTCTCACACTAGAGGTAATAGTCTTCCCTGCACATACAACTTATACAACTCAAGAGGGTGAGGAGCAACAGCAACATGAGTAGTAGTAGTAGTAGTAGTAGTAGTAGTAGTAGTAGTAGTAGTAGTAGTAGTAATAGTAGTAGTGTAGTAGTAGTAGTAGTGGTAGTATAGTAGTAGTAGTAGTAGTGGTAGTATAGTAGTAGTAGTAGTAGTAGTAGTAGTAGTGGTGGTGGTGGTGGTGGTGGTGGTGGTGGTGGTGATAGTAGTAGGAGTCAGTGATAGCAAAAAGTTGCAAAAAGCCAAAACTCTATTTCCATGCTTCTAATCTCTAGTGTGAATATATAATGAGAAGATAGGCAAAGAAAGATGGAAAAAAGCCTTTATAGAATCATGTCATGGACCAACATTTATCTTTGTCTGCCTTTTGAACAACGTTTCCTCATAAATCAGTTGCAGAGACTGAATGTATTTGTAAGGTTTCTTCTCATTCTGAAATGAAGATAGCTGCAAAGGAACAACTTTCTAGATAATATGATCCAACCTTTGCCACTGAAACGTGCATAAATATATTCATATATATTGTTGTGTGTTTATAATAATAGCTTGTATTTCTGTGACATTTTAAAGTTTACAGATGCTCTATAACTATAGTCTCATTGTATACTCATAATAATTTTGGGAGGTAAGTGTTAATGCTATATGCATTTTAAAGATGAGGAAATTGAGGCAGAGAGATGTTAAGTATTAAGTAAAGCCCAAGAACGTATAGATATAAAGAGCCTGAGGCCATATTTAAACTCAGACCATCCTGACTATAAGTTTATTGCTCTAATAATAATAACTCACAATTGCATAATGCTTACTGTGTGTCAGACTCTGTATTTAAGCATGTTATACTCAGAACAAGCTTGTGAGATGCTATCGTTGTCTTTCCCCATTTTATAAATGAGAAAATTGAGGCAAATTCAAGTGAATTGCCCAGGTCACATAGCTAGTAAGGGTCCAAGGCCAGATTTGAACTCAGATCTTTATGACTGCAGCTCCAGTGCTCTGTCTACTGCACCACGTAGCTGCATCATTAATTCTAACATAACATATCAGTACTATGCTTTTAGGAAGATTAAATCATGACTATATTATACTCTCCAGTGTCAAATACTTTTCTGCATACATAATCTCGTGGTACCATAGAATTGAATTTAGGATTTAAAATTTGAAGGGATCTTTGAAAACATCTAATTCAGTTTCTGAATTTTATGACATAGAAACTCAGATTGAGAGCTCTTAAGTAACTTATATAGGTACTTTGTCCAGTGGTGCAGACTGTACCCCTCATTCCCATCATCTCTGCATTCTGGGGTTCTGTCTTGTGTTCTTTGTTATATATAAAAACTTGGGTCAGAATACATGTTTATTTTAAGAATCAAACTCATCTGTTTCTGTGTCTGGCTGTAGACTTTCATTCCTCATTTACAAGTTTCATTCTTTGACTTTTACCACCTTCAAGTTGCCATGATCAGTTTCTACTGAGCATACCCTTTCTTGCATTTCACAAACCAGTTTTCCCTTGATAGGAAGCATTAAGTATAGAACAAAAATTTATCTTATTACTTTCTCCATCTTCCGAGAAAAGACAGTTAAAGAACTTACAGACTTTCCATTTTATCACATTTATATTACCAGTTATTGTCACCATATTTGTTGACTACATCGGCCTCTTTGTTATGTCTGCTTCTCCATTAATTTTGTCATCTGTATTAACAAAGTATCCTCTAGATCCTTTCTGGGAATTTTATGCTCCATTCCCATAACAATATCATATCTATTATTATACCCTTCAATTTTCACTCAAATGTGCTCAACCATCCTTCAATATCCATCTTAATTCTACAACCTATGCATAAACATTCCCTCAGTGGTCTGTTCTATAGCCTCATCATGCTTTATTTTTTCTTCTTAAAAAATCTAATCTATTCTCACAGCTTCAATCATTACCTCCATTTAAATGACTTCCATATTCTTCTTTCCAATCCTGACTCCTCTCTCAAGGGTCCAGTTCCCCTCTACTTTCAAAATCCCCAGTCACTACTAGGTCTTTCTACTCTGCTACTTTTAGGAAATCTTATATTTAAACAAGCAGTCTGGCATATGAACTCATGTTAATATTGATTCTGATTTTCTCTTTTTTTCTTACAAAAATGTTTTCTGTAATAGGCCCAAAGGGACTTCAATAGAAATGGTAGGTATAATGGGGATTTACACATGCACAGAGCATCTCTGATTTCACTCCCCACAGGGAAGAAGCAGGGAGTCTCTTCTCAAGGAGACTCATACTGAAGTGTAATGGAAATTCCTTGGAGAAATATTGTAGTAAGCATAGAGAAATTGTAATTGGCTCTAGCCTTCCAACAACATGGTGAATGGCGGTCTCTGTGGTTGCTTGAAGTTATAATACAACTAGAACTACAGGCATTATCAAAACATCTTAGCCTCCTTCTCTTCACCTGATATCTCTGTATTTCTTTGTCTTTGGTATGAATCCCTCAATTTCGCAATCTAGTGAGAGACAATGTAATAAGAATAGGAGTCTTGGACCCTCCCGATTTTGGCTGTTATATGGCCCCATTCATTACATGGACCTCATTCCTTTTTCTTTATGTTTATTATTTTCCATTTTAAGTAAGGGGATCAAAACTATCACCTTATATGTTTCAAAAAGATTAGGAGAGCAAACCTCTGTACACGTGGGAATCAACCAAGGACTGGGATCTTGGAAATCTTGAGTCCTTGCTTGGTTTTGCATGTAACACATCAATAATATTTATCCTTAATAAATGTCCTGAGGAACAAGGAGTGACCTTTGAGAGTTACCTTCAGTCGAAATGATAAGAATTTGTCCAATAATATGGAAGTGAAATTTCCCTGAGACCTAAATGGGATAAGGAATAGTTTGCCCTAATGTTGTGAGGAGAGGTATCTGTACTTCTTTACTCTTTTATCTTCCAAGTGAATATCATTTTGTGAAAATTAACTCCTGGTAAGTACTTGAATGAAAGCCAGATGCTGATCACTTGTGGCCGCCAGTGGAGAAACACAACTGGTGGGTATCTGAGTCAAGGACAGCGGAGAAAATTCAGCCTAACCTCTCAGGCCACCCCTTACAGCCCTCAGGGGAAGACAGAACAGCCTTATTCTGGCATAGTAGTCCAGAAAGTACTAACTACATAGAAATAGAAAATATACCAGGAATAGAGAAATACATTTATTTAGAAGTAAATAAAGATTCTTTGCTGCTAAAACATGCAACCACACTTAAATCAGCATATATTGAAAGCATTATTAGCATTATATGGTCCTCTATTAGCCACATGGGCTGCTCAGATATGTAGCTTTCCCATGGTGAAGGAGAAGTTTAAAGAGAGTAAGAGCAAAGAATGTCCCCATTCCTCAGCTCCTCTGTCTCTCCCTGCATTCAAAATTCTTCAACCTCTTCTTCCAGCTGAGAAAACAAACATACAAAACTATACTTCTGTGGTTCACATGGCTAATACAAGGCTCCAAAAGACCCCACTTTATCATTCTTAGTTTTAGCAAGGTCTGGCTTATGAACTGAAATAAACTTATTGCAATATCTCTACTACTAATTGGGATAACAATTCAGGATATGAAAAAAATGTTTAAAATTTTTAAGCAAGGAATTATAATGTTTTAAGATTGGCAAAAGGTTATTTATTTGTGATGGGAAAATGGGAATAGAGAACTTTTCTTTTAATCAAAGACCTTCTTATAGCCCTTCTAGTGGATTCCCTGAGACAAAAAGTACAGATTTTTATTCATTTAATTCATAATTCCAAATTACTTTTACAATAATTCACTGCTCCACTAACTATACATGTGATCCTTTCTAAAAGTTTCCCATTAACGATTTCTATATTTCATCATCTTTGCCAATTTCATGGAGTATAAAGTGAAGTCTCAGCATTATTTGGATTTTTGTTTCCTTTGTTATTAACGGTTTGAAGCATTATTTCATTTTTCATCCCCTTTTAATAGTACCGGTAATAATGACACCAGTAAAATTGAGCTTATTAATGTATAAATTTGTACAGCCACTTTCTTAGTTAATAAAATTAAATGAGAGAGAGCATCTTCTTGCAAAGTAAGAAATTACTTACTTACTTACTTTATACTTACTTACTTTGTACTTACTTACAAAGTAAGAAAAACTTTAGAAATATCTATCATCCATCTAACTGTCTAAAAGTTTATCATTAAGTTAAAAAAAGAATAACAAAACCCCCAAAACAGTCTTCTCATTCTTACCTGCATCCTCTAAAAGTATTTGTGTGTGTATCACTAAAGACTTGGGCAACTAGATGGTGCCTTATATAGAGTACTGGACCTGATGTCAGGAAAATTCATATTTCTAAGTTAAAATCTGTCTTCAGATCCTAGACAAGTCATTTAACTCTGTTTACCTCAGTTCCTTATCTGAAAAATGAGCTGGAGAAGGAAAAGGCAAACCACTTCAGTATCTGAAAACCTCAAATGCAATAACAGAGTAAAATACTATGGAAACAACTGAGCAACAATATTAATGATGACTTCCTGATTGAAATTAGAAAAATTATCATTATGTTGTAATGAAGAAAATATATAGATCATACAATTTTACTCTTCTCTACCCACTTCTCCCCACTCCCCACTATCTCTGTACTAATTGATCAAAACTGTAAGTTCCCAATGGAAAGAAAATCAAGTTCCCCTTAGGGAAATCGAGCACCTGGCAATAATAATGAAGAATGAAAACATTCAATATCATTTACCATAGGCAAGAAATCTTCAGTGCACAAGGCATTTGAGCACTTTTTTCAATGAGAAGAAGTATTCATTTATAATGTGAGATGAGGGATTTGAAAAAACTGTCACTGATGGGTTGGTTCATACTGTAACACAACAGTTTTTCCCGAACTCTTAAATCAAGTAAGTAAGTGAAGTCATTTCCACAGGCTGAAGGGATGGAAGCTATGTCAATATAAGCCCTTTCACCTCTTCCCAAGCTCTTAGATTCCTACTGTCATGCATGAAATGACAGGTACATGCATCAGGCTGTTGGGTATCATGTAAGTGACAGGAAATATCTCATCACCTTTTTCTTTGATAGGTTTTTGAGTCTCATTTTTCTTGTTGAATGTAGCACTTGGGGACACTACAGACCGATGCTGGGGCTAAATTTCTAATGTCATAAATAACTGTATTATATTAAGAATCAGATATTCATAGACAAGACTAACAGTGAGAAAGATACAAGCCAGCTTACAAATACATGAGCAGAAGCGACCTATGTCAAAGTGTGCCTTGAGACCCCTTGGTCTCAGTAGGGACAATTTTCCTTTCTTCCCCTTGTCAGGAAACCTGTAAAGAAACATACCTAGAAAGGTTCCTTTTTGTAAGCAGGTGTGGAGTGTCTCACTTTACATCTGCTTAGAGATATATAACGGCACCATTTTCCCCCCTAGGGGGGTAAAAAGTTGATGAGTAACTGATATCTGGGAGCTGGTCCCCCAGAAAGAATGTATAATCTCTCTCTCTCTCTCTCTCTCTCTCTCTCTCTCTCTCTCTCTCTCTCTCTCTCTCTCTCTCTCTCTCTCTCTGTCTCTCTGTCCCTGTCTCTCTCTCGATATAGATATAGATAATATAGATAGGTAGATATATAGATAGATATAGATAGACAGATATACATACAGGTATCTATCTATACATACATATAAGATTTTGATAAAATTAGAATAAGTGGATTGAAATTTAGGTTGAGTACTTGTTTTGAAATGTGAAGATCTGAGTTCAAATATCTCCTGTTACTACCTTTGTGATTTTCCTTTAGTAGGACAACTAACATCACTAGTCTTCAGTTTCCTTGCTGATAAAATGATGAGGTTGGACTGGATGGTCTCTAGGGTTTCTTTTAGCTCTATATCTACATTTTTATGATTGTACTACCTACATGATTTTGGACAGTTTAACATCTCTGGGTATCTGTTTCCTCATGTATAAAGTGAGTGGTTTGGAGTACATGATTTCTGATGTCTCTTCTTTCTCTAAATTACCAGATAGAGCTGCTTTATTACCCACAGTACACTCTCTACATAAATTTGTATTACACAAATTCAACTTTATTATATAATCTGAAATACATTTTTCCATGAAAACACCTATGTTTACTTTAATGTACAGTGCTATGCTCTCTATTTCTCCCTTTCTGCCCTTGTCTCAAAACTCCATGAAGCCTTCCACCTCACCAAAAAGAAACCCTTAAATACTTTTTTAAAATCCTTCATGTAAAAGCAGAACTGACAGGTGGAGAGAGTGCCACTGCTGCTATTACCTAAGCAATTGGCTTAGTTTGAGACCTCAAATTCCAAGAAATAAAACCTTTGCTCTTCATTGACCAGCTCATGTTGGCCAGCCCAGTGTTTTTCTACTTGAGTCAGTCTACTGGTGCAGGGAACTAGCTGTCTCAAGGCCACATGAGGCTTTCCAGGTCCTCAGGTGTGACCTTATCACTGAATCCAAACTTCAAAGAACAAATCACCTTAAATAAAGGGATTCCAGGCCCTCATGTGGCTGGCCACCTCTCCCTCCTCTACTCTTGTTTCTCTGTTGTCAGTCCACAAATGTCCTTGCTTGCCCCTGCCCTCACCAAGTGGTAGTCCCCTTCCCTCCTTCTCTCCCTTTCTCCCTCCCTCAAGTCCATAGAGAAATTTGTAATACATAAAAATAATTTTATGTAGGCATCTGAAGAATGGCAACTTAGATAAAGCAAAAACTGTTTATATTTATGTTTTGATTTATTTTTCAGTTCCAAATTCTCTCTCTCCCCCTTCTCTGCCTCCCTCAACTCAATGGAGAAGGCAAGAAATAATATATATATATATATATATATATATATATATATATATATATATATATATATATGTGTGTGTGTGTGTGTATGTATACATATGCATACACATACTTGCGCATATACACATATGCATACATATACACACATAAATACATATATGCCTTCAATTAGGACAAAAACGACATCAAGTTCAGCTACTACGCTGATGGGAAATTCTTCATCTTGAAATGTCTACAAGCCAAGATCAAAGTAGAGGGAGGGTTGGTGCATGATTTTCTGTTTGCAGATGAGTGTGTGCTCGCTGCAGCCTTTAAAGGCGAGATGTAACAAAGCATGAATTTAATTCTCTGACATTCTAATTTTGACCTAACAATTAATACCAAGACAACAAAAAGAGCAACAATAGCATCTCAGTTGTTCCATCAGTCAGAACATCCATACATGGAACCATTGGCTATAGTAAATGGAGAAGCTTTAAACATTATGGATAAGTTCATTTACCTTGGCAGTGTACTTTAAGGGATGCACACATTGACAATGAAGTTGACGCATGCATTGCCAGAGCTAGCTCAGTGTTTGGGAGGCTCCAAAGGAAAGTGTGGGAGAGAAGAGGTATTAGACTGACTATCAAATTGAAGGTCTATAGAACTGTTGTGCTGACTTGATTGTTTTATGTCTGTGAAACCTGAACAGTTTACCAGTGCCATGCCTGGAAATTGAATTGCTTCCATTTGAACCGTCTTAGGAAGATTCTGAGGATCACCTGGCATGATACGATACCAGACACTGAGGTCCTTTTCACACTAAACTGCCAGACATTCAAACTCTACTGTAGAAAGTGATGAGCTGGCGATGTTGTTGGAATGCAAAAATGCACACTTGACCAAAAAACTGTTTTATGGAGAGCTCACAGAGGGCAAGTACTCACATCATCAGAAGAAGCGATACCAGGACACTCTCAAGGTCTCTCTTAAGAAGTTTGGAATTGGTGGTATGACATGGGAGGTACTGCTGATCACAGGACACCCAGTATGAGGTGCTGTCATCAGAGAAGGTGCTGTGCCCTATGAGCAAAGTGCACCAAAAGAAAAATGAGATGCATAAAACTGAGACAATCCACCCCAAATGTTCACAAGGACTTTTTGTGCCCAACCAGTGGTAGAGCATTCTGAGATGGTATTGATCTGATCAGTCACATCCAGACACACTGTAACTTGACTATAGCCCACTACTTTATTGGTAACCTGAGGATTATTTCCAGAGGATTATTGAACAGGATTATTTCTGTTTTTACACATTCAAAGAAATTCTTCTTATGTGTGGAATGGAGATACCTTTTCTTGTGAGAACTGTAATCTGTCCAAAATTTACCACACTTTCCATGAACTTCAAAATAAAGTATCCTAGGCTTAAGATAGATTTGTTATTAAGAAGGAGTCTCAGTGAGAATCTCAGACAATCCTTTTGTGATCCCCTTTAGTGAATGAAATTAATCAAATACATATAGAATGACTCTAGGAAAAGATACTCTATGGAGTTATCAGAGTTACATAGTTCCCTTAGACTTACCTAAGGTGTTTTGCTTCCTACCTAAGAATCAGGGTCTCTATGACACATCTAGCAAGTACCCTTGGAAAACATACATGTCTCTACTTCATTAGTAACCTAAGGTATATTTTCAGACCCATTGAACAGTTGCTTTTTTTGTAAATACAATCATCTTGAACTGGTTTTCTTTAAATTATTTTCTAATCATACATAACCTTCCTGCTTGATTTGCTGCTTTTCTTCCCCAAACTCATAATTGCATCACTTACCTCCATGAATTAATAAATAGTATTCTCCTCCACCTCCTCCCATGAGGCAGCTAGACAGCATAGCGGACAGATTGCTAAGCCTAGAATCATAAAGACAAATTCAAGTCTGGCTTTGGATTTGATGGGGGTAAACCACTGAAACTTGGTCTTCCTCATAATCTTAATACCAGCTTTCAGAGAGCTTCTTTTCCTTAAATGTTATCTCCTCCATGAAGTTTTGCCCGATTCTCCCATTTCCACATACAAATGTTTTCTCTTTTGTCAATTTGGAAAGAGCATTATGAAAAGATTTATTCTTTGTTCCCAACACACCCAAATAGAATTTAAACTTCATCATGGCAGGGAATGTGCTATTAAAAAAAAATCTATCCAGTGTCTCTCACAAGGCCTTGCTCATCTTTGGTACTTAAATGGTTCTTTTTTTTTTTCTTTTCTTTCAGTATTTTTAAAATTAATTTATTTTTTTAACTTTTTACATTCATTTTTCACAAAATTTTCGATTCCAAATTTTCTCCCCTTTTATCCCCTCCCCCCACTCGATACACCGAACAATCTAATTTTCCCTATTGCCAATCTGCCTACTCTTCTATCATCCCTCCCTTCTCTTGTCCCCATCTTCTCTTTTGTCCTGTAGGGCCAGATGACTTTCTATTCCCCATTAACTGTATTTCTTATTTCCTAGCAGCAAGAACAATACTAAACAGTTGTTCCTAAAACTTTGAGTTCCAAATTCTCCCCATCCCTCCCTCCCCACACATTCCCTTTGGGAAGGCAGGCAATTCAATATAGGCCCTATCTGTATAGTTTTGCAAATGACTTCGATAATAGTCGTGTTGTGTAAGACTAACTGTATTTCCCTCCATCCTATCCTGCTCCCCATTGTCTCTATTCTGTCTTTTGATCCTGTCCCTCCCAAAGTGTTGACTTCAAATTGCTTCCTCCTCTCATTGCCCTCCCTACCATCATACCTCCACCCTTGCTTATCTCCTTCTCCCCCACTTTCCTGTATTGTAAGATAGGTTTTCATACCAAAATGAGTGTGCATTTTATTCCTTCCTTTAGTCGAATGTGATGAGGGTAAACTTCTTGGTTTTTTTTTCTCAGCTCTCCTCTTTTTCTCTCCACTAAAATGTCTCCTGTTTGCCTCTTAAATGACATATAATTTACCCCATTCCAATTCACCCTCTTTCCTCCCTCTACATTTCTCTCTCACCATTTACCTGAATTTCTTTTAAGATATGGTCCCATCCTATTCAATTCACTCTGTGCTCTCTGTCTCTGTATGTGCGTGCATGTGTGTATGTGTGTGTGTGTGCACGTGTGTACGCATGTGTGTGTATATGTGTGTGTGTGTGTGTGTGTGTGTGTGGTCACACCAACTACCCAGATACTGAAAAATTTTAAGTTACAAATATTGTCTTTCCATGTGGGAATGTAAACAGTTCACTTCTGGTAAGTCCCTTATGACTTCTCTTTGCTGTTTACTTTTTCATGCTTCTTCTCATTCTTGTGTTTGAAAGTCAAATTTTCTTTTTAGCTCTGGTCTTTTCATCAAGAATGCTTGAAAGTCCTCTGTTTCATTGAAAGACCATACTTTCCCCTGAAGTATTATACTCAGTTTTGCTGGGTAGGTGATTCTTGGTTTGAGTCCTAGTTCCTTTGCCTTCTGGAATATCCTATTCCACGCCTTTTGATCCCTTAATGTAGAAGCTGCTAGATCTTATGTTATCCTGATTGTATTTCCACAATACTGGAATTATTTCTTTCTAGCTGCTTGCAATATTTTCTCCTTGACCTGGGAATTCTGGAATTTGACCACATTGTTCCTAGGAGTTTCTCTTTTTGGGTCTCTTTCAGGCGGTGATCGATGGATTCTTTCAATACTTATTTTGCCCTGTGGTTGTAGAATATCAGGGCAGTTTTCCTCGATAATTTCATGGAAGATGATGTCTAGGCTCTTTTTTTATCATGACTTTCAGGTAGCCCCATAATTTTTAAATTGTCTCTCCTGGATCTATTTTCCAGGTCAGTTGTTTTTCCAATGAGATATTTCACATTCTCTTCCATTTTTTCATTCTTTTGGTTTTGTTTGGTGATTTCTTGGTTTCTCAGAAAGTCATTAGACTCCATCTGTTTCATTCTAATTTTGAGAGAACTATTATCTTCAGTGAGCTTTTGAACCTCTTTTTCCATTTGGCTAATTCTGCTTTTGAAAGCATTCTTCTCCTCATTGGCTTTTTGAATCTCTTTTGCCAATTGAGTGAGCCTATTTTTCAAGGTTTTATTTTCTTCAGCATTTTTTTGGTTCTCCTTTAGCAAGGTATTGACCCATGCTTTTCTTGCATCTCTCTCATTTCTCTTCCCAGTTTTTCCTCCACCTGTCTAACTTGATTTTCAAAATCCTTTTTGAGCTTTTCCATGTCCTGAGCCCACCAGACATCTCCCTAGGATGTCTGAGATACAGAGGGCCCAACCTCCACATCTTTCCCTGAGGTTAGAATCTTTCCTTGTCATCAGAATTGAAAGGCGGGAACATCTGAACCCCATCAAAGTAGCTCTCTATAGTCTTATTTTTCTTCCCTTTTCTGGGCATTTTCCCAGCCAGTTACTTGATGTCTGAGATTCCTGTCCACCCCTGCCTAGATCCACCCAGCTAGTGCTTGGGGTCTGAGATTCAAATGGGCTTTCCACAGCAGGAGAGGCTCCTATTCAATGTGAGCTTAAGTTCTGGTGCTCGAGTGGGGGCAGGGCCGCCTCCCAGGCTCAGTTCCCTCAGGAGCTTTATGTAGAGACCTTCAGTAATGGAGCGGGTAGGGGCAGGGCCGTCTCCCAGGCTCAGCTCCCTCAGGGGGTTTGTGCAGAGATCTGAACTTCTGCCTGCTGCTGCCTGCTGTCCTGGGCTACCGCCGCTGCCTCTGCCCCCACCGCTGCCTCTGCTGCTGCCTCTGCCGCTCCCTCTGCCACTCCCGCTCCCTCCACCGCTGCCTCCGGAGGGGGCTCGAGTCAGGGAGACACCCCGCTCCCCTCTCGGCCAGCCTAGACGTCTCTCTCACTGACCTGTAGCATCTGTGGGCGGAGGCACCTTCCCGGCCGCTGGAGGTTTTGTCCCTGAAACCTGCTCAGATCTGCTCCTCTGGGGCCATGCAGCCAGGGCAGCTGGGGGTAGACTCTGCTTTCCGGGGTGCGACAGACCCCTGGGGACGGATCTCCAGGGCTCTCTGGAACGGAAATCTTTTCCATTGTGTTTCTGCGCACCTTGCAGTGCTCCAGAATTTGTGGGGAGTTCTTCTTGCAGGAAATATATGGGCTGTGGGTTCGGAGCTAGCATAAGTGAGTCTTTCTACTCCACAATCTTGGCTCCACCCCACTTAAATGGTTCTTAAGAGAAATATTTATTGTTTGAGAGATTCTCAAAAATTAGCTCTCTCTATTCTTTTCCTAGATTTGACTTAGATACTTTCTGTTTCCCCAGTAGAATGTAAGCTCTTTAAGGGCTTTTCACTTTTTTCTTTAGTTAATATAATATTTTGCACATAGTAGGCACTTGAAGTTTTACTGAGTTCAAATGAAAGGAGGGTTAACACCAGCTTCATTGATCATAGGAGACTTCACTAGATTATGATTTCCATATTATAGACCTGACTTTTGAGGTACAGAAACTACTTCACCTCTGCCAAGCCTGAAGAAACCATTAAAATTTTTGAAGAAGAAAAATATGTCCCTTTAATGCAGCCACAGCATCAAGACAGGGGCAATGGATGTGGAATGTGACAACATAGTACCAAATCCAAGCTATGTCTCTTATGACCTATGTGGCCTTGGGCAAAATACAGCAGCTCTTCATGCCCCGCTTTTCCCATTTATAAAGTGAAAGTCTTCCTAGATCAGGGATGTGCAATCTTCTGTGGGTGAATCATGGTTGCCATTGTCAATATATTGAGAACTATAGACCCCTTTTAAATATGATGCCTTTAAATGCGTAAAATCAAATATGAAAGAATACACAGGAAGCTAATTATATTCCAATGAAGTTTTCTTTTTCTTTCAAGCTCATAGACCCCCAGTTAGCTTACTAAGCTCCAGTTCTAATTTGTATCTAGCAGTCAATTAAAAAAAATACTTATTAACACCTACAGTATGCCAGGCACTGTGCTATGTGTTGGGAATACAAAGACAAAATCAAACAGTCCTTGCCTTGGAAGCCTTAATATTCTATTGGCAAAATGACATTTTCACATTTAAGTATACTTAAAAATGTGAAACCAATTCCATACATTCTTGAAGTTGAAATTTTGAGGCACTAGAAGCTGAGAGGATCAAGAAAGGTTAGGGGTGACATTTGGGCTGAGCTTTAAAGGGGACTCAGGATTCTAAGAGAGGAGTAAGGAGAGAATTAATATGGTCCAGCGTTTTTAAAGGCATGGCTGTTACTGTTAGTCTTTCATTCTCATCAGGAAGGTGATGCCATGACTTGCAAATGGATTGGATTTAAGTGTCAGGGGGCTGTGTTAAATCATCAACCTCACTCTCTCCTCGGGAACCATCTGGATCCAATGGCAAAATACAGATCAGGATGACTGGAGATGGCCCCAGATGCAGTGGGAGAGCTTGACTTTTTAAACTAAGGTCTTTCCCAGTTCTCAGCTTGTCTGAAACATTGCCCATTCAGTGATTAAGGGTAAGAAAGAATTGAGTCAAATAATGGCCTTTTATACCTAGAACAATCTGGTGGGGAAAAATCTCAGGGTTTCTGACCAAAATTGAAACAATTGCTATTTACTATCACTCTGAACTATCAGGGCTCAAGCAAAGCCAAAGTGAGACTTGGGCTGGGGCCTATTGTTGGACAATCAATGAGAGTCAGAGTAATTTGGGTTTAAAGCATGGTCCTTAAGAAAAAATCTAGCCCTTAAGCCAAAGATATGTAGTGAGGCTTCTCTGATCAAAATTTGTATTCTTTTGGGCACAGGACATATAAATAATGGTATGATTCCCCATATGGACAGAAGAGAGGAGGGAGGGAGAAAAGAAGAGGGGAAGAAAAGAAAGATGGAAGGAAGGAAAGAAGGAAAGGAAGGAAGGAGGGAGTTGCATTGTTCAACTGGAACTGGCCAATTGGATTCCCAGTGGGGTAATCACTAACACTCACATATTTTTCTTTATCCTTTTTTCTTGATGAGAACCATGACATCAGTAAGTGGATGCCATGGCTTGCAAGTGAATTGAATATAAGGACTGTGAAAAAATCATGGACTTGGAAGGCATGGACTTGGAAGATGGAATGTCATGTATAAGAAAGTTCATGTAGCAAGAAAGTAGAGTGTGAGAAATGGGGAAAAAAAATATATTCCCTGTGAAGTAGCTGGGCCTCCTGCCCTCAAGCAAATCAGAAAAATGTCTCCTGTGTAAGGATGCTTAGTGATATTAAAGACAGTGTAACATCATGTTAAAGAAGCTGCTAATCTTACAGCAGCAGTAATGACAGGAGGTACACACCATCTTTGTGCCAATGCATTTTGAGGTCCCTCTTTGATCATTTTCTCTCAAAGAAAGAAAAAGAAAAAATGTGATATTCTCTGAAAATCCATGTGATAACACAGTTCAGTGTTATTTTGAATGTTGTAATGAGAACCAGGACAGGTCTCTACCATTGCCTCTGATGGTGACATTTAAAAATCCTCTAATCCGTTTTTTCCCTTTATGACTATTCACTTATCTTAACAAGGAGCAGGAGTGTCTGCTTCATGCTCACTTCCCAGAAAAGAATTAGGAACTAATACCTCTTTCCAGTTCTATAACTTCTCATCAGCAATGAATTCCTGAAAAATAGTGCAGTTGTCCTTTCATTCTTTGCAAATATGGTAGTCTACGGGTATAAAACAGGGCACTTAATGTCAGTTTCCATTAATGAGTTAGTTAATTTTGCTAAACTTCTTTTTCATTTTTCTTTTTTCTATTTCTTATAAAATATGACACGTGATAGGGGAGGAAATAAATGAAAATTTTAGAAAAGCTAAAGCTAGTAATAATTTTAAATTTAAAAAATGAAGTTTCTTTTTTTAAGAGAACATATAGTCCTGATCAAAATCTCCACATTGTGTTCTAGGCAACAGGAAAATTTCTTCCATTGAGATTTGCCCCTAGAATTCCCTCTCTCTCTCTCTCTCTCTGTCTCTCTCTGTCTCTCTCTCTCTGTATACACACACACGCACACGTGTGTGTGCGTGTGCGTGTGTGCTTTGGCTACTCTGTACCTAATTGTCTAGTTTTGTCATATTTATTTATGATGAGGAGACACATCAGCATGGACAGAATATTAGACTTAGGCTCACAAAGTTTAAGGTTCAAAATTTGCCTCTATGAAAAGTTCCTTAACTTCTCAGGGCCCACATTTCTTCATCTTAACTCAGTTTCCTTCAGTTTCATCATCTGTAAAATGAGCTGGAGAAAGTCAATGGCAAGCCACTCCAGTATGTTCACCAAGAGACCAAATGGGGTCAAGAAGAAATAGACATGACTGAAGAGTAAATCAGATTGATAGATAGATCTATATCTTTATCTTTTTTCTCTCTCTCTCCATATATATATATATATATATAATTATTATTTATTATAGTTTTCTGACAACCCAAACTTTCTGCCACTATTAATGGAACCTGCTTCATTATGTACTGTGGAATTTATGTCCTTATTAAAAAGTATTCAAGTATTTATACCAAGTATAGCATTCTATCACATACTTTGTAATAAATATGACCTCCAAATTAGATATCTCCATGTGCCATGGGGTTGATTCTGGGTTCTCAAAGGCCAGACTTGTGGAATATGATCTCTAAAAGATACTGGTGCTCAGTAGCAGAAAGTATTGGGTTTTCAAAGGTCAGGCTATTTAAGCCCAGAAAGGTTCAGCACTGATAAGTTAGCCATTAACTATACTTCAGCCATGACAAGGTTTGAAAAGACTAAGAATAATATCTACCCTAGGAAGCACCATCAACCTCATTTAAAGCACCAAGCAAGGGAGTCAGCAGAATGAATATCTAATCTCTTTCCTGACTTAAAAAAAAGAACAAGCGATGTATTCAGGTTTTTATCATTTGTAAGATCGCAAAACTTCTATACAATATAACATTGCAAAGATGGTCTGGATGCTAACCACCTACAAATTTATGCTATGGGAGAAAAAGTGGTGGGACAGGGTCTCGTGCCTGGATTCAAAAATTACTGAGCTCAAATCTCATTTTTTAGGGTTATAAGTGACCATGTGACCATGGACAAGTGCTCTGTGACCATAAGCAAATCACTTACATTTTTTTGATCCTTGATATTGCATCTTCAAATACAGGAATAGAAATACTAGCATCTACCTCACAGAATTATTGTGAGACTCTAATGAGATAATATATGTAAAACACTTTCTAAACTTGAAAGTACTGTATAAAAATGAGTTATTTTTATAATGGATAAATGCCACAGAATTGAAAGTACATGTCACTAAGTAACACTCTTAATATACATATTTATTTGCAAGTATATATATACATAAATTTTAATGTATATTTCTGCATATATACAGTATGTCCCAAAAGTCAGAGTGTAGTTTTAAGATTGAGTACTTTAAAACTATACCTACTTTAAACATACTCTGTATATACATATAACCATACATATACATACATATATGCATGCACACATGTAGGTATTCTTATATGCCAATTTATAGATTATCTAAAAATATATAGCTAGCACAGTGGGTGTAAATTACTGGGCCTGGAGTCAAGAAAACCTAAATTCAATTCTGGACTCAGACACTTAGCAGCTGTGTGACCCTGGAGAAGTTACTAAACCATTCTCTACTTCAGTTTCCTCATATTTAAAATGGGAATAATGACAGCATTTAACTCATAGAATTATTGTGAAAATTAAATCATATAATTTTAAAATACTTAGAACAGTTCCTGACAAGTAGGAAGCACTATATAAATGCTAAATATTATGACAATCATTATCAAATAAATGTATATATGTATATGTTAATTTCTAGATTCATCTAGACCATTCATTCATCTAGAGTAATCCATATCAAAACAGAGTACTAACTCTAACATATCCATCCATTCCTCACCCAGTATTTGCTTAAAGACCTCCCAGGGAGGGTAATTCACTACTTCCCAAAACAGCACACTTCACTTTCGGACCAGAAATCTGTCAAGAAGATCTGATCCCTTCTGTATTGGAGTTTCTAATTTAAAATGTAGGCTCCAGCTATTAGAATTTCATCAGGTTGGACAGTTCTTTGACAGAGTATGATAATCCTTTGTGCTAAGAACTGGAAATTGGTTCTTTGCTTTGTTTTGTTTTCTATTTTAAATGTATGGAATTTCCATCCATCCAAAAAGAAGGCCCAAAATGAAGAATCTGGTAGGAGATTTGAATGTTCATCTGTGACATTTTTTTCTTATGACAAAGCTAGGAAATCTCTCCTCTTCGCTCCATCAAAATGATTCAAATAATTTTATAAGAGGAGGTCTAAACAGATGGTAGGCAGATGGAAATACTGGTCATTATCTAAATCACACTTGGGTATGAATAGCAGGATGGAATTGCAGGTACAAGTCAGTAGTAACTCCTCATGTTCAATGTGAAAGATGATTAAACCAGAATAACATGGTCCTTTCCTTTGTGCTGAGGACAGTCAAAC
This sequence comes from Bettongia penicillata ogilbyi, assembly GCA_023548195.1. Classification (NCBI taxonomy): domain Eukaryota; kingdom Metazoa; phylum Chordata; class Mammalia; order Diprotodontia; family Potoroidae; genus Bettongia; species Bettongia penicillata. The sequence goes on along the minus strand of JAJHZJ010000470.1, from coordinate 12,545,127 downwards.
ACCCCTGGACCTAAGCAAAGGCAGAAAAACCTCATTTCCCAAACTTGTGTTTGTCTGGTTCTGGCCAGTAGTACGCTCTCCCATCAGCGCTTTAGTAAATGCTCTTTAGATTTGTTGCTAACACTCACTTGGAGGCTGCTTTGGAAAGATGGTATTTATTTCTTTTTTTCCCCTCTCTGCTTCAGAAAGATCTTATTCTCTTTCTAATCATCAAAGAGATTAGAGCTGAACTGAAACCAGAAAGAGTTCCACTGGCAAAGCATCTGGGGCATTCACATGCATTTTTATCATGCTCTTTAACATTTATCACAAAGCCTGGCAGTGGATATATTTTTTTCTACTGGCTAGATACTGAATTCAGATGAAACTACAAGGTAGAAATTATACAGAACACTAGGAAAATCAAGGCACAGCAGGTTTTTTTTTGGTTGTTACTTTTGCATATATACAACATGCATATATACACCTATATGTATCTATTAGAGAGCCAGGTGAGATAATGCTTTCAATTCGTTTCTTATAAGCTTACTGTATTACTTCTTAACTACTGTTAGCATGTGGAGGAAGTGGGGCACAAAGGATGCAGTCAGTAGAATAAAAAATCATCCCTTATCTTATAAGTGAATCTGATCTGGGAAAACAAACTTCACAAGAAAACTTTCCAGCAATTATCTCCAAATTTGGCAATCCCAGCAGACAAGCCCACTTGTCCAACAGGTTTTCCTTAGTCACATTAGAAGTTTCTCTTGTGGACTTGGTTCTTAGGGGAAGAATCATTATTTTTTTTGCTTTTAAGATTCTAAATGATAATTTCTTTAGGACAATAGCAGTCATAAAGAAAAGTGTGAATCTTACAAAGTACTATATCACAACATCTGAAATTAAAGTAGAACCAGAGATTATGTAATTCAACCTTCACTTTTTTTAACTGATGAGAAAATTGAATACCTAAGAAACTGAGTAACTTACCCAAGGCAAAACAAGTTTTAAAAATGATGGGACAAGGGAAAAAATAAAAATAAATGAGTGACTATCAAGAATAAACTTGCCAAGATAGCAAATGGTTTGGAAATAATTTCTCAAAAGACATGATTAAAAGAATCATCTATGTTTACCTGATAGAAAGGCCTATAATTTGACTAAAATGGAACCTGATATAATAGTCTAAATATCTCAAAGGCCCACATTTGAAAATGAGAGAAGACTTGTTCTCATTCCTACAAAATCCAAGAAGGATATGTTGGGAAAAGTAGGAGATGCTAGCTTCTAACTAAGTACAAGAAAACAAAATCTGATAAATAGAGCATCCAATGATAGCTGCTTTTCAAAGGAGTAAAACATCCATGAGGTCACCAACAAAGCTCTTCCGAGATTTTTTCCTTGCTACTTTTCGAAATATCCTAGTGTTTTGTTGCTGTTTTTTTTTTTTTTTGACAACTGTAGGAATATAATATAGGTCTCCAAAACCTTACTGCCCAACCGAAATTATACCATGAGAAAAAGTAAAATGGGAAAGCAATGACATTTTTTCTGGATAAATGGCATGAGGTTGTAGCCTTGGATGGGCATTCCCCTCTGTGGGTCTCAGTGTCTTCCTTATCTATCTCATAAATTAAAGGAGCTGAGCTAAACAATCCTTATAGTTGCTTTCTGTCTAGTTCCATGATCTAGCAGAATCAGCATCTTTGGCACTTACAGTCATTAGATGTTTTCAAAATAAAGTGCTTTATGAAGTTTAAGGGTGAATGTCATTGCCAACAGGGTGGATCATGGAAGACTTTCTGAAGGAGGTGCATGTGAGTTGAGCTTTACAGAATGAGTGAGAATCTATCGAGCAAAGCCAGAGAAGGAGAACCATTGTCTGACACATAGCAAATGCTTGATCAATGCTGTTTTATTATCTGATTGTTAAGATTTTTCTTTCAGGGTGTCTTAACCTATTTTTTTCCCAAAATTCCTCCCCTTCTCATGACCTTTCTGTGGCAGTCAAATGAACCTTTTCTAATGTACAATATTCCACCTCCTACACTTTTGTATAAGTGTTCCTTCATCTAGATCACAAACTAAACTTACCTCTCATGATCTTTAAGCATCCTTCAAAGAAGTTTAGCAGTGAATTCCTACATGAGATCTTTTGTGATTCTCTTAAATATTGGAGCTATAATCCTTTTCAATTTACTTTGAAATATTTTGTATTTACTTAATCAATACCTTCATTATCATCTTTGCTAGTGCTTTAAGATTTACAAAATGTTTTTCAAATATTATCTCGTTTGACCCTAGCAAAAACCTCATGAGATAAGTGCCATAATTATACCCATTTTACAGATGAGGAAGCTGGGACAAATAGAAAAGACATGACTTGCCCGAGGTCACCTAACTAATGTCTCAAGAACAATTCAAATTCAACTCCTCCTGACTTCTGTCTACTTTGCTGTTTGTATGTCTGCTTATTTTCCAGTTTACGTATTGTAGCTTCAAAATAGAACATAAACTCCTTGAAGTAAAAGACATTTTGTTTTGATGTTTGTATCTCCACTGCCAAGAATATTCCAGGGACTAAATAAATGTTTGTTGAATTGAATAGAACTGAGCTGAATTCATCCTTCTATAGTAAAACACTATTAAATTCATGACAAATTAAATAATGAAGGCCTCTAGTAAATTGTAATTGCTTCACCGACTCACCTCAGTTGATATATTAGACTAGTTTTCATTATAGCATGTGCTTGTCATTTTATTACTGAAAATAACTACATTTTAAAATTTATAATTTTGACTGGTATCTAGAGAACAAGGGACTATGGAACCAAAATATCTTGTTTGATGTAGAGAAAGAGATTATAGGATAGAAAGTGTCTTTGTTGTTGAGGGCCCATTTCTTTATTTAGTGTGATTTGTTTTGGTTTGCCTTTTGTCTGACAATTACTGTGTTGCTTTATTTTTGTACAGTTAGACACAACTTGGAGCAGACTGATATGTTCCTCTTACAAATTATTGATGTCTTATAACGTAATTATCATTCAATATGTACAATGGTTAAAGTATCATAGGTAACAGATAATTATGCAAGTTTCTTGTTTGGTGAAAATAGTATTATAACTTTAGAAACTTTTTAGTCATTGAACTACATGACTGAACAAATGGCTTCATCTTTTTTGTTGTCAGTTTCCTCATCTGTAAAAATAAATGGTTGTAATAGATAATCCCTAAGTTTGCTTCCATCACTAAATTTGTGATCTAATAATTACAGACCTGTTGAATCATTCATTTACACAATTAAGCAGCTATACTTAACAGTCCAGTGGTAAATATCTCATTTTAACATTAGAGAAAATAAAAGGCCTAGGTATGATTTCATGTTTCAGTCATCCCCAATTTAAGTAAAGAAATGAGGCTGCATTTCAAAAGTAGAGATTCTCTTCAGCATTTAAAAAAATACTTTTTCACAAAATGAGCAATGCAGCTGTTCCTATTAAGGATAGGACAAAGGATTTAAGTACTTTTTGTAAGAGCATATGGTGTGCTGTGAACATTGTTTTAGGGAATGTAATGCTACAGTGAAAAACTGGTTGATTGTTTTACCACTTAATTTAACATTAGAGGAAAAGAGTTTCTTTATATCTAAATATGATTTGTAAGCTTCTGGAAAGGTACACAGACATGCATGTGCAACACATGTACTCATATATGTGTGTACATATAATGAAATAAGCCTATAATTACATATATATATATATATATATACGTATACATGTAACCATGTATATAACTCTCTCTTTTTTTCTCTCTCTCTTTCTTGCACACATATGTGTGTCTCCAAACTAATTCCAACAGATAACAGATTAAGAAATGCAAAGGACCTTAAAGGTCTTAGTCTATTTCCTTTTACAGATGAAGAAATGAGGACCCTGAAAGATAAAATGACTTCCTAGTAAGTGTGTGAGACTGGATTTAACTCAGGTCTTCCTGATTTAAGGCACAGTGTTCTAGCCACCATGACACCTAACTACCATATACATGTAGTTAATACATGTCAGGTTCCAGTATAGGTCCTGATTTAAAATCTTTACCATTTCCATTGTACCAGGCCCTCCCATCAGTAGATAAGGAAAATGCAGCCCAGAGAGACTGAAGTTACCCAAGATTCCAAAGAAAAAGAACTAGATCTGTTATATTTATGGTTCTGGAAACTCCCAGTTGAGGAAACTCCCTCTGCTAGTATAAGTCTCCACCTCCTATGTATAGTATCATATTACTGAGCTGCTTATATTACTGATCTCCTGTCACTTGCCCAGGCTCACATTGCCAATGTGTTCCAAGCAGCAAAAACAGGTTTGAAGTACAAGGTTTCATTTCCCCAAATCCCATGGCCTTTCCACCTTTCCTCTTCAAGTCAGAGAACACATAATACAGTATCAGTAAATGGATAATTAGGTCTTAAATTCTCAACATGCTTGACTCTTATTTTAAATGACAGAGGCAATATTAAATAGTGAAAAGGGAACTTGCCTTGGAGTCAGGAAGATCAAAGTTCAAATCCTAACTCACATACTTAAAAACTGGATACATCTGAACAAATTTCTTAAATTCTCCTTGGCTTGGTTTCTATCACCTATACAATGAAGGGGTTGGAGATGACAGTCTCTGAGTGCCCCTTTAGCTCTAAACATATGATTTTATGGAACATTTCAAATTGCCCACTAATAGCTTTATGCATTTAGGCTCAAATAAATATTTTTCCCCATAGACTTGAGCCTTAGAAGAATCATTCAGTACTAGAGATATAAGTAAGAATGACTTTATATAGACAGAAGAAAGGGTTTGCTGTAATGCAGGGCTAGAGGGGACAGTTCCTTTTTTAATTGTAAATAGTATTTTTTAAAATTATACATAAAACAGTTTTTCAACATTCATTTTTATAAAATTTATGAGTTCCAAATTTTTCTCTCTCCCCACTCCCCTTTTCCCTCCCCAAAATGGCAAGTAATCTGATATAGCTATATATGTGCAATCATGTTAAACACATCTCCAAATCAGTCATGTTTTGAAAGAAGAAACAGAACGAAAGAAAAACACACACGCACGTACACACTGATGCACACACATATACAAAACAAAACAAAAAAATGAAAATAATATACTTTTCATCTTTATTCAGACTCTATAGTTCTTTCTCTGACTCTGTATTGCATTTTCCTTCATCAGTCTTGTGGAATTGTCTTAGATCTTTGTATTGCTGAGAAGAGCTAAGTCTATCACCGTTGATCATAGTTCAAGGCCTCTGTTATTGCATAAAATGTTCTCCTGCTTCTGCTCACTTCACCCAGCAACTTTCATCAAAGTCTTTCCAGGTGTTTCTGAAATCCACCTACTCATCATTTCTTACAGAATAGAATTCCATTATATTTACATATCACAATTTGTTCAGTCATTCCCCAATTGATGGCTATTCAAAAAATAGCTGCTATAAACATTTTCATATATGTAGGTCCTTTTCTCCCTTTTTTTAATGATAAAGGGCAGTTCTGACACTTACAAATGTGTCCTCTTGAGTAGTTCTTCCTAAAACAAATAGATACTCATTTACCTAGATCATTTGGAAAAAGTAAAACTTTGAAGTAGATAGAAATGACCTTTACTTCAGAGAGGTATAAATGAATAAATTTTGCACTTGAAGACATGGGAGACCTGAATTTGAATCCCCTCTCTGCTACTTCCCAACCATTTATCCCAGGGCAAGTCACTTAAAGTCTTTCAGTCAGTTTTCTCATGACTTTTGCAATGAAAGTTAACCTTAATGTTCTTCATGAATAGAAATTGCTTTTGTTATGATTATCCCCAAATATGTACTAGCTGTGTGACCCTAGACTCCTCATGTAACCTCAACTTGCCTCAGTTTCCTCAAATCACAAAATGATGATAATAATGGCACATACCTTGTAGGGTTATTTTTGAGAGTCAAATAATATTTTTAAAGTACTTCACCCAGTTCCTGGCACACAGAAGGGACTATAGAAATATTTCTTTCCTTCCTCTTATCAGTATTTCTCTTTAAGGAAGGGAATCATCTTCTTTTGTTGAAACATTTCTTGCTTAGTTGTCTATTTTTAGTTTGGTTTCATTAGGGGTCTAGAAGGCATTCTCCCTTTAGATGTTGGCTGTTGGTGACTTTGGAGAATCACCTCTCTCCAGGACATTTGCATTTCATTAGTTTACTCATCAAGTGTCAAAGGAATAAATAATCTGTCAGACGTAGCACATGAGTTTGGTTTGTTTTCCTTAACTGTAGTATGTTGTAAGGGAAGGTTCTTCTGCAGGCTGAGTGTATTTGGAAAGTATTAGGGAGAGCAAGAAGAAGGAGGAAGTGTAGAAGAACTTCAAATTCTTGGAGCAGAGCAGTACAGATTTTAAAAGACTGAAATCTGGAAAAAGTTTAGATACTTTCCTTTTGCTCCAGAGGGAGAAATGAAAGCAGTAGGAGGGAAATGCAAAGGGATAAATATATGCTTGAAGTAAGGTTGGGGAGGAATTTCTTAACTTTTAGTGTTATTGCAAGTGGAAGATGCCGTATCATGAAGTAGTTGCTTCCCCTCCATGAGTAGAATTTTTCAGGTACAGGCTGGATGACTTTTTGTTAGGTATTCTGTGGAGGGAATTCTTGGTCAGCTATTGGCTTGACTAACAGATTTCTGAGGTCTCCTTCAACTCAGAAATCATCTCTTTCTGTGATTATCTAGAAGCTCATAAATCACATGATGTAGACAATTAGCTCATTGGCCTGGGTGTAAGGTCAGCCCCACATGACTTAAGAACTGGTATACCCAATAACCTCTCAAGGTCCCTTTCAACTAAATGAATTAACAACCAGTGTGGTCCAGGTGGTCAGGGACATTCTGTCTCCAACACCATTTTTTTTTGTAGTAACATTGTATTCAGGTCAAGTCTCCCTACTAAATTATATATTTCTAAATACAAGTATCTAACAATCATTTATCCAGGCAGAGTAAATCATGTTCTTGTGCTCCCTTTTAAAAGAAATAACCTACATCTGGAGCCTGAGCTCAGAGACTGCTTGGTGCTGTCAGTGATCAGTCTAAGTATCATAATAAACAAACTGGTGATATTTGCCTTCAACAGCTTTGCCTTTCAAATCAGGAACACTAATTGTCTGGAAAAAGTAACACCTGCTATTATTGTCCCTGAAATATAGCTCAAGTTTTAAATAATTCAAAAAAGAAAGGTTTCAGTCTGGTCCATTTTTTAATGGCATGTTTGAGAACATTTCAGTTAGTTCTACTTCTGTGGAGCAGATGACAAGGGAGGATTAGATTGGAAACACCTTAAGAGCATGAAGAGAATCCACTATGTGAGAAAATGATATTGTAATATAATAAAGGTTAGGAAAATAAATGCTCTCATATGATAGAAAATAAACTATCTAAATCAATATAATGATGGAAAGGTAGTGTGGTTTAGTGGAGGGAGGCTTCCCTTGGATTCAGGAAGATCTGGGTTTAAGCTACTACACATACTACCTAAGTGAGGATGGGCAAGTCACAACTTCTCAGTGCCCTAGGCAACTCTGGTAGAGTAAAAGGAATGGAGGAGCTGTTAGTATGAACTACTGATAGGAGTCTCTGTATCTCTACAGTAAGTAAATGATGGCTGAACCATAAAGAAATAATCTATAAATAAAAGGGGAAAATATATTCTATTGGTACTCTGTATCCAACACCTCCCCCGCCCCAAGAATATGTTGTAACAGTGCATTTTTTAAAATCTAAAAGTATGTATGTATGTGTATATATACATATATATGTATATATACACATAAACATCTTAAAGGGGGTTTTCTATTTAAGGAAACTAAGGTTTAGAATTTGATCCTAATAATATCAGGAAAAAAATAATATATTAAAGCTCACATCCTACCATTGTTGGCTTAATAGAATTCTCTTCATGAAAGAGAATATTATTTTGATTTTTAAAAGAATAATTGCATGTAAAATCTAGGAAGTAAACCTTCCATTCTATTCAATAATGCTAGGGCCTATGGACAGTTTTAGTCTTTGCCTTTTATAAAGATAGAGTTGAGAAAACTGGAACAGTCCCAAGAGTTGAAACAGGAAGTCAGCGTGGCAGGGCTCTAGCATAGCAAACTTCAATCAATATTCAAATTATGAGATATTTTCAGAAGGAGACCGAAACCCCCCTCCAATGATGATATTTTAGAACATTTTTGTAGTTGCAAAAGGGATTTCCTTCTCTTTTTTCTCCTATTGCTTTTTCACCCCAACTCCTTTTTTTTTCTGACTTTCATGTTTATCATTATCTTTTTTTCTATTTTTTTCCTCTTTTTTATTTTTCTTTCTCTTTTCCTCCCAAGGTACAGTAGGTTTTTATGGTCCCTTACAAATTTGTAGCTTTATGAAATCTGTAGAGAGGTAGAGAATCAAATATTCCCAAATATTTATATAACAGGGAGAAAAATTGTAGAAAATGTTCATAACTTTAACTAGAGCTGTAACTACAGTTTTTGACTCCATGACCCCCTAAGAACAGCCTGGGTAAGATGATCAAATTTTCACATTATCAATCAGACAAGCTTTCTTTTCCATGTACACCTAAAGAGCTTTGAATACTTCAAAACAATTATTTTCTATAGTGAGTATAGAAATCAGAGCATTGTCTTTATCTTATTATACATGAAACTTCAATAAAAGTAAGGAACCATTTGAAGATATTAGCATTTTCCTTGGACATTTGTGTACAAAATGTTTCCTTTACAATATTAACTTTAGAATTTTTTTTTCCTTTTCTCATTGCTTAGATAAGCTGTTCTCATTTTTACCTGTATTTGTTCCATCTCTTTCTGAGGCTGGTGGTCAGCCATATATGTCCATTTTAAAATGAGGCTATTATGGAGCTTATCAATTTACTTAAATAAACAATAATGAATTACATACAGGATATTTTGTTTGAAAATCCAGTTTTCAACTTTATTATCATTCCAGTAAGCAGTGGCTTAATATGATTTGTGGGAGTCTACTGGCTTGGAGAAACAGCATCTCTCCTATAAAGAAAGAGAAGAAGGAGAATGAGACATGAGAGAGAGAAAATCATCCCTGATTCACCAAATGAATCTGTGGATAGAAGCAGCAATAATTCATCCTTTGTGATGTGTCTTTCTGATGGGTCTTCCCCTTTACTTCCCCCTTTTCTCTTTTTTATTTTTTTCACTTATGCCTAACATGTTTGTAACTGGAAAAAGAATCCAGGGATAGTGAAACCAGAATAGGATACACAGCAGAAAAGACCTACCAAATAAATAAAATGACCACTTTTTTAGGATTAAATAAACAAAAACATAGTAGCCTATATTATTTAATTAAAAATAAAATTCTCCGTGGAAGATTGCAAAAAAGAAAAAAAAAAGCCCATCCATTCCGGTTTTCTATTTGATTTTTCAGTTTGGAAATGTCACAGTTCAGGAATCCGCATGGTCAGAAGATGGCGCTCTAGTACTTTTTTTTCCCCAAAAATGATAGAAAATGTTGCATGAAGCTTATATTTTCCCAAATGCAGCCTTTTCCAGTTGCTGGCCTCAGGGCCATAGTCAGTCCTGCAATTCACTTCTTATTGCTGGGGATGTCTCATTAGGAGACTAACTGTTTAAAATGCAGTGCTAATGTGAAAATTTTAATTGGGAAGCCCTGTTCATGTTAAATTAATCTTAAGTACTTTTATCTTGAATCTTTCCTTCGTTTCTGTGATGTTTGGTATTTCTTAACGTCAAAGTTTCCCAATTTCCATGGAAAGCACTACAAATGGACCAGTAGCCCCTTTTATCATTACCAATATGCTTTTGAAAATTCCTTTTCCACAGTCTCCATAAGGACAGTAGAATCTTTGGATTTTTAGGGAATTTTTGTCCCTTTATAGGTTGGACTAGCTCAGGGACTATTAATGGTGTGTGTGTGTGTGTGTGTGTGTGTGTGTGTGTGTGGTGATAGAAACAGGGAAACTGATGGAGACACACATAGAGACCGAAACACAGAGACAGAGACAGAGATTAGATCACTTTGTGAGAGCTTTCTCAGCATAATGTATTTAAATGCATAAAATAAAATATATAACATGACCGTTATACTGAAATAATTATATCTATCTACACCATATGTAGTATATGTATGTATGTATATGTACTCACATACAGACACACACATTACAGATTTAACATTAAGACCCATCCGACTAGATCGCCTCTGAAGATCCTTTCCACAACTAAAATTCTGTGATTTTGAAATGCATGTTTGTTGCTCACATGGATGTCATTTTAGCACTGGCATTCATTAGTTCTGATAGTGTGGTAGAGTGGGTTGACCTGAATTTGGAGTCAGGAGTATCTAGCTACAAATTATCCCTCACAATCTTATTAGATATGTGATTTAGCACCTTGGAGTCTCAGTCTCCTTATTTACAAGATGAAAATTATAATATCTGTAATACCTAATTTACACAATTATTGTAAACTTCAAATTATATGGAATACCTGAGGTTCTTTACACATCTTAATATACTATATCTATTTGTAGCTATTATTGTTTCTGCTTGAAAGAAAAATGGAACTGAACAATAAAGCAGGAAAACAGAATATGAATAAAATTTCTACATTTCTGTTGTCATGTAAATCAATACATCATTGACATTAAATTAAAATAGAAATTACTAAAATGTTTATTCTTTGACCCAGAGATCTCATTGCTAGGGATATAAACCAAGGAATTTAAGCATTCATATATAAAAAGGAGCATTATTTTTTTGTAGAACTACAAAAAAAAAGATAGAAATAATATAGTCTCTCATAGACAGTGGTTCAACAGATTGGCTTCCATAAATTTAATGGAATATTACTGTATGATAAGAAATGATGAATATGAGGAGTTCAGAGAAATGTGGGAAAACATAAAAACTGTTACAAGCAGAATCAAGAGAAAAATTACTCAACACAAATTTGTAAAATATATATATATAAAATATATATATATTTACATTACAAATATAAATATATATATATATATACCATGACTTTAATAACATAAATTAACAGCCCCCCCCAAATGACACTTGCATTGTATTTAAGTTTTAACCAGAAACCTTGGTTCTAGAGAATAGTAGATGAAGCCTAGAAATGATGCATACAGAAAACCATGTATGGTCTTAGATGTGTTTGTTTTGTCATTCAATTATAATGAACTATATTTGGTTTTATTGCTTGCTGGCTTGGTTGTTTATAAAAAGAGTGTAATAATGGCAGAAGATTATACTGAGAAAGAATTATATTGTAAAAAAAAGTGATCATTTAAAAAAAGTGTGGCATTCACATTTCAGCAAAATGTACTTCCTGCTCAACGAAGGGACAACTCTACATTGTCAGTGACAAACCACAAAAGATACATTTTTATTTCAAGATGCCTGTGGCTATCCTGGCCTCCAGCCTACAATTGGTTCTGTCATAACTGTCTTGCCTGAAGGTAGACAGACAATTTCATGAAAAAGAGCCAGTGTCATCCAAATCACAGCTGTATTGGTTCTTAAAAATGGGAGTTGCCAATGCTTTTCCCACAGATTTTTCTTGGGAGATTAATCCTGACCAATAGTTTAAAAAAAGAAAAAGAAAAGCACCCACATAGCACAAATGGGCTGAGAACTGAGCATTAAAAATGTTCTTCACAATTCAAATTGTCTTGTAACAACTGATTTGCTGTCATTGAGACCAGAGCAGATCTAGTAGCTATTGTTTAAATCCACTGAGTCTTAAGGGACCAGCTAGTATGTTTACAAAGTCATAGTGGGGCAGTTATGAAGTCCTATGACTGCAAATCCACAACTCTTTCCATAAATATTTTGAAGAAGAGAAAGTTTTCTGAATGCTTAATTGGTCAAAAAAATATTCTGTTGACACTAGGGGATGGAGCTGAACTTTGAATGATATGTAATGCTTGTTCAGAAAAACAGAAAAGGGACTGACTCAAGGGGATAAAAAGTAAATGTTGAGAAATATGGATGAGTTTTAATATCTTTATAGGAATATGACTGTGGTGGAAAATGAACGTTGTGGAGCAGTACCAAAGAATTTAAAACCTGAGAAGTAATGTAGAATGAGATAATAATACGTAATGTGTGATAGATAGATAATTAAAAAATTTTGCAAACTTTGAAGCAATATATTATCTAGTTCAGCACATTTATTTAAAGGGTAAGGAAAACTAGATAGAGGTGATTTGCCAAAGATCATATAAGTAGAAATAACAGAATGAGAATCCAGGTTTTTTTATAATAATGATAAATCAGATGGGATAAATTATTTGGGAGATGGATTACAAAGGAATTCCAAAAGTCTGTGAAAACTATACTACTAAAGAAAAAAGCTGTTGAAAGCTTTTGTAGGAAAAGACAGAGTGAACAAATTGGAATTTAATTTTTAATTTATTTATTAAAATTTATTAATTTTTAAATTTATTATTTATTAAATTTATTTATTAAAATTATTTTAATTTTATTTATTAAAATTCATTTATTTATTAAGGAGAGTGAGACATGAGAGAGAGAAAAAAAGAAATCACCCCTGATTCACCAAATGAATCTGTGGATAGGAACAGCAATAATTCATGCTTTGTGATGTGTCTTTCTGATGGGTCTTCCCTTTTATTTCTCCCTTCTCTCTCTCTCTTTTTTTTTTTTACTTATGTCTAACATGTTTGTAACTGGGAAAAGAATCCAGGGATAGTGAAACCACAATAGGATACACAGCAGAAAAGACCTACCAAATAAATAAAATAACCACTTTTTTTTAGAGTAAATAACCAAATACATAGTAGTCTATTTTATTTAATTAAAAATAAAATTCTGTAATTTACTGAAATTATAGTATAGCAGTGTGGGGAAATGTGTCTTTTGTTTATTCCCAGAACTAGGAACAAAGGGTAGAAGTTGCAAATGGCAAATTTAGGGTCTAAATCAGGGGTGAAAACAAAGCAAAACCAAAATAATACCTTCCTGGACAATTAGAGCCAGCCAAAAGTGGAATAAACTGCCTTGGGCAAGTAGTAAGTTCCCCTCATTTACGGATACCATTTTGCTCTATAGGTTCCAGAGGAGATATTTTAAGGGCAGTCCTCCCAAGTTTCATTTCTACTTTAATGTTCTCTAATCAGAAGGATCTGAGAGAAGATAGTCTCAAATTGGCAGTGCAATTATGAAGCTGCAGTTATGTTTGTGTGTATCCTCTTCTCATATTTAAAATATGTGTAATTTGTTTGTAAAAGTAATTATTTTAATCCGTTTCTACAAAGTATCCATTGCAAATCCTTCTTAGCTTCCAGGTTAGAAGTGCCAATGACTCTAAAGTATTTTGAAAACTTTAAACATTTTATAAATGATTATCTTTCCTGTTGTTGTTGCTATGAAATTCTAGACTCTTGAGTAAAAAATATAAATTTTTGATCCATTTGAATATCATAGCTATTATTGAGAGAGAGAGACAGAGACAGACAGAGAGATAGACAGAGACAGAGATAGTTCAACTCTGGAAATGCCTTAGATATGTTACCTCTTTTGAGCTTCATACAAGCCTTGTGAATCTATTATTCTGATATTACATATGAGGAAGCCAAGCATCAGAGAAATAGAGGAATTTGTCCGTGGTCACATAGTAAGAAAGTACCTAGCAAAATTCAAACTCAACTCTTTTGGACCCAAAGTCCAGCATACTTTCCCATCTTTCTGTTAATAAATGCTAATTGAATTAAATTCTCACACTCTACTTGTACCTCTCTCATTGTTGCAGGAACGTAAATTTTCAAGAATATAGGTGGTCCAGCTCTTATAATTACCCTTTAATTTGGGGGCTATTTAAATGGTGTTTTTTTTTCCATCATAAGTATCCCATAGATACACATTTCATTGGAGAGAAAACTTAGAACCAGTTTAGGGGCTTGGTTTTAAAATTTTCCCCACAGACATTGTTAGTATTTGCTATGGATGGTTTTCCATTTTTGCTAATCTATTCACTGTGGCTGATTTTGTTCTCTTTCTATACAGCTTCTTTTCCTGGGTAACATCAATGTTTTTGTTTGGCTAACTGATGTTGAGTGACTGGCTAATAACCCCTGACATTCGTGTTTTTCCTTGTTTTCAATATCTGGGGCTAGATCTCTGATAGTATGTATAGCTCAAGAGGACCATGCTATTGTAACTATGTGTGACAGTGATGTTTGGCAATGCAATCCTGCATTTGGTGATACATGACACCTAAGTCAGCAAAGTGCATGTTACAATATGTCATCTCAGCCAGTCATTGAGACACATCCTTTTTTGATTGGCACAGCCTGACTATTGTATCTGGATCCAGGATGCATGTCAAAAAGATTCTGCCATCTTCTCTGATCCAGACAGCACCCGCCGCCAGTCATTCCCAAAGAGTTTAAATTCCAATTTGCTCACTCACGCAGGTTTGCAAAGTCATTTTCTGCCACGACCCATTTCCCCCTCCTAAGAACAAATGGGTATTTTAAAGGCAGATCTAACACTTATTGTCATCTCCAACGTCCTGTTTCCTCTTTTCTCTTCCTTTTGACGTTTTCAAGTATTGGCCTAAAGATAATATGGAAAATTTGTTCTTACAGAACATGAACAATTCTGGAGTGAGACTTCAGCTCTTAGTGATGAAAATGCTATTTGTGTTTTTATGCCATCTATTCATAGGCTTACGGACTCCTGAGACGATCACACTATGAATTGCTCCCGAGTGCTAGATTTTGTCAACTCTTTGGGTTGCCAGATATGAAGAACTTCATAGCCAGGTAATTCCCACAGGACAGCACAGCTGCAGCTGGTGATGAGAAGCAATTAGTCCCGTGAAGGTCAGCATTTACTTATGCTCAAAATCTGTCCTCTGGCTTTACCTGTGCAGACAGGAAAAGAAGCTTCTTTCATATGTTGTTCAGGGAGCTATACCACTCTTGTGCACAAAGGTGGCGTGTTTGTATTTTTGTAACATGAAAAATAGAGATTCCTAAGTCTTTTGAGTAGCATAAGCATCAGTTCAGATTTGCCATTCTAATTCTGCAGACATCTTGCTGAACACCTTCTTCATAGAACATAACCCATTTCTTTCTTTCAACACATTTCAGTTCAGTATGTGGAAAATATGGTACTAGACACATAATATACAAGTAAGATAAAAACTGAAACAGTCACTGCCTGCATGGGACTTACATTCTATTAGAGTAGATACTTTAGACTGACTCATTTTAAATAGCCTCCATTAAAACACTGATTGTATTTATAGTGAACTGTTTGAAATGACCCCCTTCTATGAAGCTAACATCTTCCTAAATAGTTTTGTTCATTTTGTTTTTCCCTCTGCAGGGGCAGAGAGATATGAAGCCACACAGAAGTAATTTGGTACTTTGTGTGTACCTAGCATAGAAGTAATTCTGGAAGGAGATTCCCAGGCACTTATGACCTACACTATTCCTAGCCCTCTACTTAGATATGTGGTCCTGTCTGGGTTCATTGCAATGAAGCTTGCTAATGTCCTTGAGGGAGATTTCTTACTTGGTTCAAGTCTGGGACCTTCCCAAAAGGAAAAATTGGAATAGAGGCTATAATACAATAAATAATTAAAAAAGAAAAAGATTATTAACTATGGAAGAATCACAACACATATTAACAGAATTAACACAGATTCAGTATAATTCCAATGGAGTAAGTGGGGAGAATTGATACTTTAAGGCTCATCAGTACATACAGCTTTAGTATGATATTAAATATCAGACATTTTATGTTTTACTTTGGCATCGACTACTGTCCAGACAGTCAAGCTTTATCTTTGTGGGAAACTCTCATCAAGGGAGGTGTCGCCCCTGCCATTAGACAATGCCATTCTAATGGTAGCCACTGTTCATCTCTGACTTCCTTTGTGACTGCTGATGGGACTTCCAAATCTCTTGAACTCAAAAGATCTGTGGGACACATCCTTCTTGAACTACTGTTCCATCAAAGATGAGGAGAAAACAAAGGTCATTCACAGTCTACAGCAAAAGGCTGTCTCGTTGAGTTCACATTCTGTCTGAGGAACTGCTGTAGGGTCACCATCAGAAGAGAAATTAATCATTTAGATCCTCCTGGCTGTGTGTGTGTACACACACACACACACACACACACACACACACACACGTGTGTGCATGTATAAACAGATATACATGGGTGTATATACAAAGATAAGTCTACATTATATACAAATCTGCAAGTGTATATGTATGTATATGTGTGTATACACACATGTATACTTTTGTATGCATCTGCATATAGGGATATGCATGTGTACATACATGGGATACTAACATTAAGGCTAATCAAAATATTAGTAATTATATAGTCATTATTATGTTTCAAGCTCTATGCTAAGACCTTACAAATATTTCATTTGAGTTTCACAACAATTCTGTAAGGTGTTCTATTATTATCATCATTTTATATTTGAGAAAACTGAGGTAAATAAAGCTTAAGTAACTTGCCCAAGGTCACACAAGTAGTGAGGGTCTGAGACCAGGAAAGTCTTCCAGAATCCAGGTCAAACTTTCCTAGATCTCTACTGGACCTCCTAGCTGCCTCCTATGTGTGCGTGCGTGTGTGTGTGTGTGTGTGTGTGCCAGCATGGCAAAGCATATAAGCCAGACTCAGAGCCAAAAAGACCTGGATAACTAAAGTCCTGCCTTTGTCATCCAGTGATTTGGTGACCCTGGACAGATCATTTAATCTTTCAGTGTGCTAGGCAATTCTCTAAGTTCCAGAGATGGGACTCATCTGCATTGATAGAAAGAGTTTCTTATACTCATGGTCTAGTCCCCATTTCTATCCCTGTTCTTATTTGAGTGTTTCATTATATGCAGATAGATAGATGGATAGATAGATAAACAAGCACATGCATGTGTACATATTATATATGTGTGTATTTGTATGTACACATGTATGTATGTATGCATCTATATCACTATGGAAAACAGATATCCAGCCTCCACCCCAGACATACACATATACATATATGTCTATACATAAATATATATGTGTGTGTGTGTACATAGGTATAAATGCATCTATATATGCTTACTTTTACATCTCCCCAGATAGATACCATGATAATGAAAAGGAGGAAAGGACAGGGATGATAGAAAAATTTCACAAAATATCTCAATGATGATTACATTTTCATTAAAAGAGATTGCAGACAAATTCTAGAGTGGCAGAAGCCACAAAATGACAAAGAGAAGCAGATTTCCAGTCAAAGGCAGCCTGGAAGACTGAACAGGAAAGATCTATTGCAATGGGTTCAGAGCTGAGCACACATGGCACAGACAAGACTGGAGCAGGCTTCAGGACACGGAATCACAGGTTGTTGCTGAGGATTTCCAGATGTCTCAACCCACAAACATCAAAGACAGCTTCAAAGGTCAGTAAGAAAGCTCTTTCACCTGGGGGAGAAGGGATCATAGTCTAGTCCCAACCCTAGACCAAGGGCAGCAGCATTGATTGCAGGCAGCAGCATCCACTTTTGGAGCCCTTGGCCTAAAGATCCTGAGGGAATCAGGCAACTGATCTGGGTCTCAGTCCTGAGTGATAGCCCTGAGTTGAGGAAGAACCCTGGCATGGTAGAACTGGGGCAGCTGTGGAAAGGGAATGTACTTATAGTTGCAGTGCAGAAAAGAGTGCTTTTGGTTGCTCACAGACCAAAGTGCAGACCATGAGAGGATAAATTCCTCTCCCTTGATTATGCCATGTTGGAGGAACTGAGAAACTACAGATCCCTAGAGATATCTCAGAGATCAGCTTCAGAAAAGCTTTGAAGCCTAGGGCTTCACTTCACTTGACAAAGAAATCAAAAGTCAAGTAACTGACAGGGAAAATGCCCCAAAGGGGAAAAATATGACTACAGAAGGTTACTTTCTTGGTAAAAAGGTATTTTCTTTCATCCTTGGGATGAGGAAGAGCAAAGTATACAAATCAGAGAAAGACAGCAAGGTCAAGGCTTCTATATCCACGGCCTTCAAAAAATGCAATGGTTTCAGGCCATGGAAAAGCTCAAAAAGGATTTTGAAAATCAAGCAAGGTGCAAGAAAAGTTGGGAAGAGAAATGAGAGTGAGGCAAGAAAATCATGAAAAAATGAAAAAAAAATCATGAAAAAAGCAAGTCAACAGCTTGCTAAAGGAGACCTCAAAAATGCTGAAGAAAATCGATTCTAACCCTAACTCTAATGCTTAAAAATAGAATAACCCAAATGGCCAAAGAAGTCCAAAAAGTCAATGAGAAGAATGTTTTAAAAAAGCAGAATTGGCCGAATGGAAAAAGAGATTCAAAAGACTGGAAAAAAAATAGTTCTTTAAATATTAGAATGGAGTACATGGAAGGTAATGACTTTATGAGAAATCAAGAACTTATATAACACAACCAAAAGAATGAAAAAAAATAGAAGACAATGTGTGATATCTCATTGGAAAAATAACTGACCAGAAAAGTAGATTCAGGAGAGATCACTTAAATTATTCTAGCCATCATCTTCCAAGAAATTATCAACAAAAATTTCTCTCATATTCTAGAACCAGAGGGTAGAATCAAAATGGAAAGGATTCACCAATCACCTTCTGAAAAAGATCCAGAAGATCTGAAAAGATCTGAAAAAGGAAAACTCTTAGGAATATTGTAGCCAAATTTGACAGTTCCTAGGTCAAGGAGAAGATATTACAAAGCACCCAGAAAGAAACAATTCAAGTGTTGTGGAAATACAATCAGGATAACACAGTATTTAGAAATTTCTATACTAAGGGATCAGAGGGCTTGGAATATGGTATTTCATAGGTCGAAGGAGACAGAATTAAAACCAAAATTCACCTACCCAGAAAAACTCAGTATAATCCTTCAGGGGAAATAAATGGCGTTTCAATGAAATAGAGAACTTCCATGCACTTTTGTTGAAAAGACCAGGGCTGAATAGAAAATTTGACTTTCAAATACAAGAACTAAGAGAAACAAGTAAACAGGAAATAGAAGCCTTAATGAACTCATTAAAGTTTAACTGTTTACATTCCTACATGGAAAAATGTTATTTGCAACTAGTGAGACCATTTTCAGTATTAGACTCATTGGAGGGAATATATATGTGAGTGTGTATGGGTATGTGTGTGTGTGTATATTATATATGTATGGGTATGTATATGTACATGGGTATATGTGTATATACTTACATAGAGGGTATAGGGTGATCTGAATATGAAAGAAGAATACCTAAAAAATAAAATTTACTGTTGAGTGGAACGTACTAGGAGTAATAGAAGAAGTAGAATGTAGCACACCATCTCACATAAAAGAGGAAAGAAATTTTTACAATAGATTTTTACAAAAGAAAAATTTACAATAGAGTGGAAGAAGGGGGCAGATGGAAAGAAACAAGTCAGTCTTACTTTCATGGAATTTCACTTAAGAAGGGAATAACACACATTCAATTGGATATGCAAATCTATTTTGCCCTGTAGAAAGGCAAGGGGGAAGGAGATAGGAGAGGGAAGATAATAGAAGGGACAGCAAATTGAGGAAAGGAATAATTAGAAGCAAATATTATTGCAAGAGGACAGACCAAGGGAGAGAATGGAATAAATGGAGGACAGTATAGCACAGAGAGAAATACGGTTAGTCTTTCTCAACATAACTATTATGGAAGTGTTTTACATGCCTACACATGTATGATCTATACTGAATTGCTTGTTTTCTTAATGAGAGTGGGGACGGAGGGAGGAGGGGAGAGAATATGGAACTTAAAGTTTTAATAATGAATGTTAAAAATTGTTTTAGCATGCAACTGGAAAATAAGATGTACAGGCAATGGAATATAAAAATCTATTTTGCCTTACAGGAAAATAGAGAGGAGGGGGATAAAAGAAGGGGGCATGATAGAAAGGAGGAAAGACTAGAGGAAGGGATAAATGGGGTGCATTCTGTCCTGGGGTGGGGGGTAGGGAGAGATGGGGAGAAAATTTTGACTTCAAATTTTTGTGGAAATGAATGTTGAGAACTGAAAAATAAATATATACTTTAAAAAAGAGATTGCAACGACTTTTTTTTTAATCAAGAGGAAGATCTTATTAGGATAAACTTTTACTGCCTATGGTTTCTAAAATATAATTTATTCAATGACAGGGAAAAATCACTTGGCTTTATTGTATCTACACTTGAGTTTCTCAAGAAAACTTTGAACTTCTAAGAGTGTGATTGTTACTGTAACTGAAATCATTCTATTTACTGTCAATTTATTTTAAACAACTATTTTGACCTGCTTTATTCAAGTAAATTTTCAACCTTCAGTGATTTCTAAATTAGATCTAATTCAAAAAAATTTTAGATATCTATTGTGTTCAGATTTCTCTGTTAGGCAATTGGAGAGAGACAGTTAAGACAAAAGAATGTTCCATCCCTTACAGAACCTGGTCTACCTATACATTTTTAGAAATAGGGGGAAGATTCAAGAGGAGGTAGGAATGGCAAAATTTGACAATGGATTGACTATGCGTAGTGAGGGAAATGTAGATAGGAAGACGAACTTGAGTCTGTATTCTATGGTGTGTGGAAATAAGGAAATATCCTTAGTATCACTTGGAAATTTTTGAAAAGGGGTGGATTTTGGTAGAAAGGTAATATAATGAAATCTACAGTACATATGCCAAAACAGCTATACCTGCTCTTCATGTACAAATCATTCCCACACAAAACAGAAAAAACAAAAGGGGTAGGAAGGAGGTAGGATTCTTGGTCACTATCTGGAGAATGGAACCACAGGGCATGATTCATAGCTACAAAGTGATGTCCGAAAGTGATGAGGAATTGAGTTTGCTAGGGAGTAGAAGGAAATGAAATTTTTCCATTGAAAGCCACCTTTACAGCTGCTGCTGTGGGTGATTACATAGTGGATAGTTTAGGTAGTACAGTGGATAAAGTACTGGATCTGGGTGAGAATGATCTGAATTCAAATCCTGCTTCAGACAGGGAAGGTGCATGTTCACCAATTACTAGGCATGTGACCCTAGGAAAGTCACTTTATCTCTGTCTGCCTCAGCTTCCTTATGTGTAACACAAGGTTAATTATAGCATCCAGCTCCCAGGATTGATGTGAGAATAAAATGAGATAATACTTTGAGAAGTACTTTGCAACCCTTAAATCTCTCCATAAATGCTATTATCATTATTCATTGTGAGTGTCAACACCTGCTAGAAAAAGGGAAAAATTAAGAGCTTAAAGAGAGTAGAGGTCCTTAGTGAATAAAGGTAGGTCTGTTGAAAAGTTAAGCACCTGGTTACCATGGGATATCTTCTAAACTTTTTATTAATTGGTCAAATATTCCTTAAGATCACTGTTCTCTGCTGTCCTTATTCACTTTGGAGGCTGTTGCTGTTGACAATAGTAGTACTGAAGAATTCAGAGCTAGAAATATAGATCTGAGAGTCACATCTGCAAGTAAGTGTTAGATTGGGTGAGCAAATACAGAAGGGTGGAGCAGAAAAGGTCAGAGCCTGTTGGGGAATATCTTACATTCA
Organism: Bettongia penicillata ogilbyi; assembly: GCA_023548195.1. Lineage (NCBI taxonomy): Eukaryota > Metazoa > Chordata > Mammalia > Diprotodontia > Potoroidae > Bettongia > Bettongia penicillata. The sequence continues at coordinate 12,523,478 of JAJHZJ010000470.1, read as the reverse complement.
GGGATCAGGAAGAAAAAGAGGAATTATGAGAGAAGATGGAAGGAACATTTAGAGCAAAGAAGACTATTGATATAGCATGATCCCTCTGAAGCCAAGGGAGAAAAGAATATCCAGGAAGAATGTTCCATTGTGTCATGCTATGAAGAGATCAAGAAGAATATTAATTAATATATATGTAAGTGTATATATAGATATATGTACATATATGTGTGTATACATATATGTTTCATGTATGTATTTATATATGTATAGACACAAAACTGCTCAACCTCCATATAGATATGGAGGTTGAACAGTTTAGTTGAAATACAGTCCAATACAAACATATTAATTTTCTAATATGTTCTTGGCTATGTCCCAGGTGCTGGAGACAAGAAGACAAAATGAAAATAACACCTGCAGTAGAAGAGACTGCATTCTATTTGGGTGGTACATGTAATGAGCATGTGCAAGGTGATTTGAGGAGGAAGTGGGAACTATTATGTAAGGAGTGAGTTTACCACAGTCATGACAGACTGTCTGAGTAAAACTATGGTGGTAAAAGATAAAATACTGAGTTCAGGGAATGATAATATGATCCTTTGACAGGAATGAGGATAATATGCAATAAGGTAAGAAAATTTGACTGGCACTAGATTATGAAAACTATTAAATTGCACACTAAGGAATTTGTATTTCATCCTAAAAATGAAAACAAAGACATAAAAAAAAACAACAAATGGAGTCCTAGAAAACTCAAATACTCAACTGGAACTTTTATCTCATTGATTTGAGAGTCCTCTCCAATAATTCAGATGTCATTCCATCTTGCTTGCCAAACACATTAAGTTACTGTCTATGTCTTCCAATAAGGTCTCTACATGTAGTCTATCTATGATCCTGGGGGCCTTCTCCTCTCTTGGAGATTGAAAGGGTACAAATGGCCTTCAAGATGCCCATCTTTCATCCTTGTTTTTGTTTTTGCCATTGTATCAGCAAGCTCCCCAGCATACGCAGGAGAGCCTGCTATCATAGGTTCTTAGATCTGCTTTTCTAAAAGGAAAGCAACTGTTGAGGGGTCAACAATCATTTTAATCAAGCACATACATTATTCACTTATTTCAGGTGAAAAGGTCAGCACCCTGAACTTCAGAGAAAATACAAAGAAATAATAATATACAGACAGGATTTCCAATTGTCTGACCATAAGCAATACATACATCACAGATCAATAGACATATCCAATTGTCTGACCATTACACACATACATATATAGTTAGCAGGTAGAAAACCACTGACATCTGGGTTTTCAAAGCTGGGGGAGTCCTTAACATCTGCCCAGATTCTCCTCTGGCCAAGCAAACATTTCCTATGAGTAAGCTCCAAAGTAAAACCTCACCTAAGTATTTATACACTTTTCAGAGCCAGAGGGCATCACAAGTCTTGAGAGCCAGTGCATTAGAAATTAACAAAAGGTGTCTCCCCTAATCAAGCTTCCCTTATTGGGCAGGTCCATCAATGGCTGAGGAAGATCTTTAGCTCTTCAGCCTTACAACCATTTGACCTTCTGTTCTTAAAGTGAAGTTCCTTGATAGGACCTTTATTTCTGTTCTTTGGGATTCCTCACTGGTTACATGGTACAAACCAGTTACACCTGCTCTGCCTTGTCATTGTCCTTTGTTTGATACTTATTTTTAATTTTTTAAAGACAGTTGTATTCAATGTCTTGCTGCCATATAGCAACATTGTCAGAATATTATGTTGTTTTCTTTCATGGGAATGTAATGTTTGTCCAATATATGCTTACTAATGTACAAATTCTTTAGTTCTACAGGGTATATATTCAAATTCAGATATTGGAGTTTTATTGCTTGGGATATCAAGAACATTAATTAAACAACATTTCATGGGCTTAAAGACATAAAGTTTTAAGATATGCTAGTTGGACTTATACCACAATAATGCAAAGGCTAAATCTGGTGAAAAGTGTATATTCACATACATACTCATAAATATAAGTAAATACATATTCTATGCATATACACATATCTATATATATATATACACATATGCATACATGTGATGGTATATGTATTGCATCATATATATGTATGTGAGGGTATATGCACACAGACATACACATATATAATATAAATCTTTACATGGTACTTTAAGTACATTGCCAGGCACTGGTATTCTAAGTATATAATATCTATATATAGCTTATGTCTAATTTCAGGCACATGATGAAAATAGCAATAAAATATCTATACTTAAGCATGCAACTATACAAAAAAATAAAGTAATCTGGTTTTAACTTTCCTTTCAGCCACTTTTTGTAAAGCCACATTATTAACTCTAAGTAAGGGTGGCTTGGAATCCCAAAGCATTATATAAATGTAAAGAACCTAGCATACTATATTACCTTTTATCTTTACCTCATAAGGCAGGAGAGGATTTCGATTGTACCCATTTTATTCCTGAGGAAACTGAGCCTTTAATTCTTGTATGTTAGTGACTGAGTACTGTTGTCACTTGTACTAATGAACTGCATTGCAGAAGTGACTAAAACAGTATCACCAAATATGTAAATCATTGCAAGAGAAAGTCTTTCAGACATGTAGGGAATGAGGAGTAAGAGATTAGCCTGAATGTTGCACTGGGCCCTTTGAAATGTGGGGCAGACCAGAAAAAGGCTCATGTGGTGGGGGATGGATCCACCATGGAGGATTTATGGAAAAAGAGAAACAGGAACTTCATTAATGTAGGATATATAGAGGGGCTGTTCTCTGAACTGAAAGAATAGTGCCTATATAAATGGAATCAAGAATCCCCTGAAGTATGGAGTATCAGAAGATCAGTCCACCACATTGCAATAAACTTCTTTTATCAATATCACATTATAAATTTTTTTTTGTAAAGTGTCACCCCTAGCAATAATTCAAAAGAGCTTCACATTAACAACTGTTATATGTTGATACTTTCTATCCACTTAATTAAACCAAAAAGTGAAGAACATATTCAATTAATAGCTTAAATCAATGAATGCTAAAATGACCTAATGGGATGAAGTTCATCATTTATTTTTTGTGAACGCTAATGAGTGAATTAATTTGGTAAGATCTGGGTGGGCATTGAACTAACTGTCATGGGAGAAAAGCACAATTGGTCTCTGTTTTACAAATGATGTAGGTTTGAAATAATTAATTTCGGATTTCTTAGATTCGTTAGTATTGCATTTTAAATAAGGTTTAGATCATTTTGAAAGTCCAGAGGTTACTAAGAAGTAATTTGGCTTGCTTTGGTGTATTGATAGGTCATCAGACCCACTTCTTATTGTGCACCTTAACACCTGACAAGACCATCCCTGAATATAGTTCAAAATAGGATACTACATTTATAGATGGAAGGGATCTTATAGGTTACCTAGTCCAACAGTCCCATTTTATAGAAACTGAAAACCAGAAAAATGGAAGTCATGCATAAAAACTCACAGGTCATTAAGTTGTAAAGGTCAGAATCTGATTTAGGTCAGTAGATTTCAAATCCAAAGTTCCTTCCACACCACAGCTAATTCCTTATTTCATGCCTTAGTTGCCAAACTAATCTCCCATTGGCATCATCAGATTAGCTCAGTAAGTAGATAAGTTCCCATAGGGTGAAAAATAAAATAAAATTTCTCCCAAGAACAATGGCATATAATAAGAAGTCCTATGCATGCATTTTGGAGGAAGAAAACAGAAGATTGGTTTAGGAGATGAAGGTCATGACAACAAAATCAGTAAAAACAAAGTAAAGACAAGATAAACATATTGGTTGATGTTGTCCTTTGTTTTCAAGGACGATAAAAATGACATCATTATGTTGAGGTCAAGGAACAACTTGTCCGACTATGGCTGATCAGACCAATATGAACTTAGAAGGCTCTATGACAGGTCTCGCACAAATACTTAATGTGAACATTTGGAGTGGAGATGTCTGGATTTCTGCTTCTCATATCTTTTAAGTTACTGAAATTTAGAAATTTCTTGATGTAGGCATTCCATGCTGGGTAAGCTTGTGCCAGTGTCTTTCATGTCTCACCATCATATTCCAAAGTTATTCAGAGGAACTTTGAGAGTCCTTGTGTGTGCCTTTTACTGACCTCCATGTGAGTGTTTGCCTTGTGTGAGTTCTCTATAAAACATTCTTTTAGGGAAATGTACATTTGGCATTTGAACAACATAGTCAGTACTTCTCTCTTGGACCTCCTTTGAATGGAGAATATAGTGAAGAATGCTTTCAAAACCTCCACCTGAGAAGTGTGCCCAGGGTAGCTAGTTCTTCATTTTCCATTTCACTGTTCTTCATTGAACCTTTTCAACATGAACCCATGAGTACCTTTCCTCCTTCCTTTTACATATGCCTTCCTTCATTAGATTATAAGATCCTTGAGAGCAAGGACTGTCTTTATATTTTACATTTGTATCTGTGCTTAGCACAGAGCCTAATACATGGTAAACCCTTAATAAACATTAATGACTAACTGATTGACATTTCAAAACTCATAAGGATGTAGCCTCCATTTTCCTTCATTGAAAAGGAACAAATATCTAAGTGAAGTACAAAAGCTGCATGTCAGTCTTGGAAGAAGAAGGTTCAAGGCTTTCCCACCAATTGTTTGAACCTTATTGCTTCTCATTTGATTCCATAAGTCAGGAAAAAGTCATAGGAAAATAAGTCCAACAAATAAAAGAGGTAGAAAGCTCTGCATAACTTGACATTTTGAAGGGATCCCTACCAAACCAATAGGATCTGACTTACCATGTGGTTGGCAGACCAAAAGCATTTACAGAAGGCTAAACATGTTAAAGTTCAGGCACTTCAACTAAGTGCCATCCTGTTTTCCCAGAATCAGAATCCCTAGGCTCATCCACATGAGGAAATGCATAAATGGACCTCTTTGTATGTCAGATATGCTAGACTCAGTTACCAGTCCCTGAATTCATAAATATCTTCATTCTATCACAATGAATGGTTATGTTAATTTTTTAAAATATCCATCACACATTCTAGCCCTTTAACTCTAATGGATATAAGAATGTCCACTGAATTGTTTTAATAAGTGAAATCAACTAGTTATTTGTTTATTTGACAGGTAAGTCAGGAGCTCCAACGTTATGTGAATATCTTGACTTGGGGCAATGGAACATAATATGTTTTATTATGCATTTATTCTTCCAAATATATTATCAAGAACAAATCATCCTCTACTCAACCTTTTCAATTCTAAAGAATTTTTATTTTAGTAATCTACACACTTTCTTGATGAAGGTATGAGAAGGAAATAGCAATCATTAACTAATGAGATTCTACAGCAGTTATTTTTTATAATCATAGAATTTAACAAAAGATATAGAGAGTACAGTATCTCAATGAGTATAACTTTTAAATGTATTTGTTCTAATAGAGCAAAATGTTGTGTTAAAAATTTCCTTTAACAAGATATCTCTAATTTTCTTGTGAAAAATCATAGAAAATAAAAAGATATAATAACATTCATATCTTGTTTAGTGACCAAGAGGCTGTTGTTTTTTTTCTATTTTATTAATATAAATTTATTAATTTAATTTTTTACATTCATTTTCACAAAATTTTGGGTTCCAAATTTTCTCCCCATTTGTCTCCTCCCCCACCCCAGTACACCAAGCATTCTAATTTCCCCTATCACCAATCTGCCTTCTCTTCTATCATCCCTCCCTTCTCTTGTCACCATCTTCTCTTTTGTCCTGTAGGGCCAGATGACTTTCTATTCCCCATTCACTGTATTTCTTATTTCCTAGTAGCAAGAACAATACTAAACAGTTGTTCCTAAAACTTTGAGTTCCAAATTCTCCCCATCCCTCCCTCCCCACCCATTCCTTTTGGGAAGGCAGGCAATTCAATATAGGCCATATCTGTGTAGCTTTGCAAATGACTTCGATAATAGTCATGTTGTGTAAGACTAACTATATTTCTCTCCATCCTATCCTGCCCCCCATTGTTTTTATTCTGTTTTTTGATCCTGTCCCTCCCCAAGTGTTGACTTCAAATTGCTCCCTGTTCCCATTGCCTTCCCTTCCATCATCCCCCCACCCTGCTTATCTCCTTCTCCCCCACTTTCCTGTATTGTAAGATAGGTTTTCCAATCAAAATGAGTGTGCATTTTATTCCTTCCTTTAGTTGAATGTGATGAGAGTAAATTTCATGTTTTTTTCTCAGCTCTCCTCTTTTTCCCACTAAAAAGTCTCCTGCTTGCCTCTTGAATGAGAGATAATTTACCCCATTCCATTTCACCCTCTCTCCTCCCACTACATTTCTCTCTCATCATTTACCTTAATTTCTTTTAAGATATGATCCCATCCCATTCAATTCACTCTGTGCTCTTTGTTTCTGTGTATGTGCGCAGGTGTGTACATGTGTGTGTGTATGTGTGTGTGCAGTCCCACCAACTACCCAGATACTGAAAAGTTTTAAGAGCTACAAATATTGTCTTTCCATGTAGGAATGTAAACAGTTCACCTTTGGTAAGTCCCTTATGACTTTTCTTTGCTGTTTGCTTTTTCATGCATCTTCTCATTCTTGTGTTCGAAGGTCAAATTTTCTTTTCAGCTCTGGTCTTTTCATCAACAATGCTTGAAAGTCCTCTATTTCATTGGAAGACCACTTTTTCCTCTGAAGTATTATACTCAGTTTTGCTGGGTAGGTGATTCTTTGTTTCAGTCCTAGTTCCTTTGACTTCTGGAATATCCTATTCCACGCCCTTCGATCCCTTAATGTTGAAGCTGCTAGATCTTGTGTTATCCTGATTGTATTTACACAATACTGGAATTGTTTCTTTCTAGCTGCTTGCAAGATTTTCTTGTTTACCTGGGAATTCTGGAATGTGGCCACAACGTTCCTAGGAGTTTCTCTTTTTGGATCTCTTTCAGGCGGTGATCGATGGATTCTTTCAATACTTATTTTGCCCTCTGGTTGTAGAATATCAGGGCAGTTTTCCTCGATAATTTCATGGAAGATGATATGTAGGCTCTTTTTTTGATTGTGACTTTCAGGTAGTCCCATAATTTTTAAATTGTCTCTCCTGGATCTATTTTCCAGGTCAGTTGTTTTTCCCATGAGATATTTCACATTATCTTCCATTTTTTCATTCTTTTCGTCTTGTTTGGTGATTTCTTGGTTTCTCAGAAAGTCATTAGCCTCCATCTGTTCCATTTTCATTTTGAGAGAACTATTTTCTTCAGTGAATTTTTGAACCTCTTTTTCCATTTGGCTAATTCTGCTTTTGAAAGCATTCTTCTCCTCATTGGCTTTTTGAATGTCTTTTGCCAATTGAGTGAGCCTATTTTTCAAGGTGTTATTTTCTTCAGCATTTTTTTGGGTCTCCTTACCAAGTTATTGACCCGTTTTTCGTGCTTTTCTTGCATCTCTCTCATTTCTCTTCCCAGTTTTTCCTCCACCTGTCTAACTTGATTTTCAAAATCCTTTTTGAGCTCTTCTATGGCCTGAGCCCATTGGATATCTATTTTGGATATTTGGAATACAGAGGCCTTGGCTTCTATGTCTTTCCCTGATGGAAAGCATTGTTCTTCCTTACCAGAAATAAAAGGAGGAAACATCTGTTCACCAAGAAAGTAACCTTCTATGGTCTTATTTTTTTTCCCTTTTCTGGGCATTTTCCCAGCCAGTTACTTGACTCCTGATATTCCTCTCCACCCCTGCCTAGATCTGCCCAGCTAGTGTTTGGGGTCTGAGATTCAAATGCTTCTCCCCAGCCTCAGGGCTTTCAGTTGTGGGCAGGGCTGCTATTCAGTGTGAGATTAAATTCAGGTGCTCAGGTTGGTGCAGGGCCACCCCCCAGGCTCAGTTCCCTCAGGGGGTTTATGCGGAGATCTTCAGCAATGGATCTGAGGTCCTTCCTACTCTGGGAACTGGCTGCCGCTGCCTCTGCTACTGCCTCCTGAGGGGGCCTGAGTTATGGAGACACCCTGCTCCCCTCTCAGCCAGCCCAGAAGTCTTTCTCACTGACCTGTAGTGCCTGTGGGTGGAGGGACCTTTGCTGTGGGTGGAGGGACCTTCGTGGCCACTGGAGGTTCTGTTCCTGAATCCTGATCAGATCTGCTCCTCTAAGGGCCACGCAGGCAGGGCTGGACTCCGCTGTTCAGTGCACGATGGACCTTTGGGGTTAGTTTTTCAGGGCTCCCCGGAACAGAAATCTCCTCCACTGTGTTCCTGCATGGCTTTCACTGCTCCAGAATTTGTGGGGAGCTCTTTTCACAGGAAATTTATAGACTGTGGATTCGGAGCTAGCATATGTGGGTCTTTGTACTCTGCCATCTTGGCTCCTCCCCCAAGGCTGTTGATTTCAATTGAGGCAAAAAAATTTATATACTTGCCCATGGTATTTGCCATTACCTTGAAGAATGTGGAGTGAAGAAGTTAAATGAAAGGATTGTTGCTTTTGTGAGAGTGTTATTCTTGACATTACTAGTTACAGAAGACAATATGCTAACTGTACTAAGCCTCAGAACATTTCAGTCTTTCAAATGACATACACAGGTAATGAAAAGAATTTAGCTTAACTAGCCACATGGGAAAACAAATAAATAAGAACTAAACTAACCAAACAAACAACAAAACAAAATAAAACAGAAAAAAATCAAGGAGGTAAAAAATACTTCTCATTGACATGATAAGCAGGCGAATAGACAACTTGTAAGTCTCCAGAGAACCAAGCCCTAGGTATACATTGTACATGGACAATGAACTGGATTAATAATGTGAAATGCCTTTGTTAAATTGTATGGTGCTTTTAAGGAACCAAAACTCTTGTTTGGCCATATTTTAACATGAATATTGTACTAGCCTTACTTAGTGGATGCAAATAATGATTTCCCTCTGTTAATGAATACTTGTCATGTAAAGATCAATGAAAAGGCATTCAATGAATATGAGCAGGAAGAACTAGTCAAGAAAATTGGTGTAAAAGATGGGATCAGAGGATTGTAGGAGAAACAAATTTGTTAGTGTTGTATTCTAATGTGAGTGAAGGTTAATCAACACACACACACATGCACACACACACCATGTGCTCTATTGGTTTCTATGTAATAAAATAAATATAAAGAGCTAAATAATAAAGATAAAGAGAAGACTGCCGCACATTTGATCAGCCTCATATGGTGGGGAGTCTTAGACAAGGGTTCCATAGAATGTGCATTATTGGAGAGAGTGCCCAGATCAATGAGGTAAGAGACAGAGTGAAACACACAAATCAATTTTTCCACCATTTTCCCATCTTACTTTCCTACCTGTCTGAATATTTTGTTGGATTTCTTATTTGAAAAGAAAGCAAATAAATTAATATATAAATACTGATTTCTAAGGTTTATTCTGCCTCTAACAATCTATGGAACTCTATTAGATGGGAAGCTTGGGTCACATTTACATAGTCACTCTGTCATCTGTACAGTAGTTAGGGATAAACAACTTAGCAGTAGTTCTGTTATACCCATACTAGTTAGCATAAACATAAAAGTTATGTATGTATATATGTACATATATACATATATATAATATGCATATAATATATATTATATGTGTGTGTTTGTATGTGTGTATATGTGTGTGTGCATGTGTATACTGAATATCTACTTGCCCAGTGGCTCTCAGCCAGTCTCTATCTTGATACACCTTGAAAGACTTCTGTTCCTTGAAGTCAAAAGATATTAAGCCTAATAAATTAGAGTATAAATAGAAAACAGTAGAATGAGGGGGAAATTTTGGGATAAAGACCACAATCCCCAAATATATAATAAATATATTAATCCCCATAGCAATGAAAGGCAAAGCAACATTTTCCCCATGAAACTCTAAGAAGCATAGTGGAGAGGAAAGAACATTGGTCTTGGAAGTAGATAACTTGGATTTTATTGTTAACTCTAACAGTTACTACATGTGAAGTCTGGGGAAAGACTCAACCCCTCTTTCAATTTCTACAGCCAAACAGGGTGATATGAAAATCTAAGCAAATCACTTAATGTCTCTGAGTTTAGTTCTTTACCAGTAAAATGAAGATAAGAATATTTGTATTAAATGACTCAAAGATTAATGGAGGGGGAAAATTAGATCAGGTATGTTAAATGCATTTTAAGTAATCAATTAATAATTGCTATTATGATCACTATTAACTATAGTTAAATGTAAAAAACAAAACTAAACCAAAAACTTTGATTTAATTCATTCTCCATATTTCTACTATTATTGACTTGAGAGACATAAAATCACAGATATCCCCCCATACCTTTTTTGAGTATTTTGACTTAATTGTAGCTTTTAAATTGATATTCCATGAAGAGGTACACCTGTTTATTACTTGTATAAATGTAATATCATAGAATATTTTTTGGAGCAAAGTCTGGCAATTCAATGAAAATAATAAAACCAACTGATCTCATAAAATTGTTGTTTGGAATATATCTTAAAAGCTCTATTAAGAAAGTTATCTGTTCACAGATTTTCACATTAATGTTAAAAAAGTTATTGCATGATAAACAAAAACAATGCAACTAAAATGAGAAGGAAAGCAGAGAACCGGGGAAGAAATTTACAGAAAGTATCTCTGACAAAGACTTCATTTTGTTTTAGAACCAAGTGAAATTTTTAAGAATACAAGTTATTCACCAATTGATAAAAAGTCAGAGGATATGAAGTCAGTTTTCAGTAGAAGAAATCAAAACTATCCATAGTCATGTGAAGAAAGGTTCTAAATTCATCAGAGAAATGCAAATTAAAAGCACTCTGAAGTAGCACTGCAAATTTACCAGACTGGCTAATATAACAAAAAAGAAAAATGATAAATATTGGAGGGAACATGGGAAAACTGGGACACTGGTGGCGTTGTCAACTGACACAACCATTCTGGTGAGCAATTTGTAAATATGTCAAGAGGGACATAAAATTGTCCATATCCTTTGGCCCAGGAATACCATAACTATGTGTTCATCCCAAAGATATTTTTCTTTAAAAAAAGAAAGGGACCTATTTCTATGAAAATACTTGTAGTAGCTCTTTTTGTGATGCCAAAGAATTGGACATTTAGGGTATGACCATCAATTGGGGAATGAGTGAATAAATTTTGTTAGATGAATATAATGGAATATTATTGTGCTGTAAGAAATGACCAAGTGGAATAATTTCAGAAAAATATCTAGAATGACTTATATGAACTGATACAAAGAGAAGTGAGCAGAACTGGGAAAACAGTGACATTGTAAGAGCAATATTATATTATGAACAACTGTGAATGACTTAGCTATTCTCAGCGATACAAAGATCCAGTCCCAAAGGACTCACTATGAAGAATGCTATCCACCTCCAAAGAAAGGGTTGATATTATATGAATACAGATTGAAGCATACTATTTTTCATTTTCTTTCTTTTTTTAAGTCTCCTTGCACAAAATGACTAATATAAAAAGTTTTACATGAATGCACATGTATAACCTATATGAGATTGCTTATCATTTCAGGGAGAGAAGGGAGATATAGAATTTAAAACTCAATTTTTTTTTAAAAAAGCTAAAAATTGTTTTTATATGTAACTAAGGAAAATATTGTTTTAAAAGTTATTGCTTGAAAAAGTTATTGTCTAATTTCTGAATGATCTTTCAATCGTGCTAGTGCTTTTTAAAAATGTGTTGCTTAGAAGTATCATTTAAAGAGTTAGTGTAGTGCTTTGGAGACATTGACTTTGGAGCCAAAGACTTTAGTTCACACCCTATCTAACACTACTAAATATGGTTTAGAATTTAGGGAAAGTCACTTATATTTTCCAGGCTTTAGTTTCTTTATCTGGAAAATGATCATTGACCAACTTCCTTCTAGGTCCCTGAGCTCTTGTTCTAAGGTACTTTTGGATGTTCAGCTGAGTCAATATGTTGTCAGTTTTAGTTTGTCTTGAGTCAAATTATTCCCCCTTGAGCAACTTTAGAAAGGGGGGAAAACACCTCTGCCTCAAGAGTTGTCAAACTATTAAATATTTTTCTATTATAAGGACTGAGAATTGTTCACTGCAGAGAATAAAGTGCCACTTTTGCATACATTACACAAACATTTCATGCTTCATGAAACCACAATCAATTTTCTTCCTGATTACTTATGGAATCTAAGGATCTCCTGCTGTTTTCTGGAGAGTATTATTAATTTCATTCAAGTAGTAAAATTAGCACCTGTAGACAACACTTTGTGATTTTCAAACTTTGATCGTATTAGCAACAACTTGCTTCATTTGTCATGGAGCAGCTGCCTTCCCCCACCTCTGTACCTATGGCACGACAGTACTGTGAAAGTTCATTACTTTCTTAGATTCTTCGATGAAGAAAGATACTATTGATGGAATCATATCATAGGTGGCCTTAGCTTTGGCCTCTCACTTCTGGCACTAGGTTAAGCATTAGAAAATAGACTGAGTACCTGGGCTTTATAAGAAAAATGACAAGAGTTGAAATAGCTCCTTTAGGTGACCATCAATGGCAAATTGGTATAGTTATTACTGTATAGTTTTGCCAAGAACTTCCCAAGCAATGGTGGCTATTTGGAATTTTAAACCTTCCCCCTGCCCTGCCTTACCTAGCTTACTTGGCTATTCTTTCAGTGACTCTTCAGATACAAATTAACTCACTACATAGAAACAGTATATACATTTGCACGCATATGTAAATGTGCATATATGTGTATGTGCATGTATATAGTTATGCATTACATATGTTATAAGGGAAAGAGTACAGAAAAATAGATATAGGTGCTATGAGGAAGCATTATTATTATTTTTATTACTCATAATCTCCATTTCCTATTTTATATTCTCTAATTCTTAAGGCAATATTTATAGGCATCTCCTATTCCAATCATTTCAAAGTATTCTTCATAATGTCATAATGTTGTCAAGGTACCTTTTAAACCTAACCTTCCAAGCAGTGACTTATAACACTTTTGTGACCTTCTTCTTCTCCCTCATATCAAAACTTATCTACTCTAAGCTTGGTCCCTTAGGCATCCTAGTCACCATATAAGATGTTTTAGAAAGAGGTTCTTTGGTACTTTTCAAATAAGATCTGAAATATTAGATGTCTACTGTTTATAACAAAATCTTAACACTGGTCTCCCAAGCACATTAAGATTTCCATAAAATATTGACATTTTCTCTATTTTGATTACCGCTAGAATAGGGGTCTCTCCAAATTTGAGTGGAAACCCTATCAGCAAACAATTTTGAACACTTCCTCAATGTGTATAGATTCACTTATTTATAAATTATATGCATGTACTAATGGACTAATATGCATGTACTTTATAAAATTATCAAATTTAAAAAAAGAGGGAGATGACATTATACTTGATCCAGGAGTCAACAAAAAACCACAGTAATTCTTTTTTTTCTTTAATAAAGGAGTGACTTCGCCAGATCTTCACTTTAGGAAAAGGGAGATGTAGAATGTAGTAAATGTAATAAATCATCTCACATAAAAGAGGCAAGAAAGAGTTTAGTTTTTTACAATGGAAAGGAAGAAATGTGGGGCAGATAGGTGGTGCAGTGGATAGAGCACCATGCAGGACTCAGGAGGATCTGAGTTCAAATCTCACCTCAGATATTTGACACTCACTAGCTGTGTGATCTTGGGCAAGTCACTTAACCCCAATTGCCTCATCCTAGGTCATCTCCAGTCACCCTGATGAATATCTGGTCACTGGATTCAGATGACTCTGGAGGAGAAGTGAGGCTGGGGACATGCACAGCCCTCCCTCACTCAAAACAAAGTCAAGTGCAAGTTAAGACAGTAAGCAATACATACATCACAAATCAACAGACAGATAACTCTCTGACCATACATACATAGTTACCAGAGAGAGAAGCATGAACATCTGGGTTTTCAAAGCTGGGACACTGCTCAGCAGCTTGGTAGAGTCTCATCTGGCACAGAAACCTTCTTCCGAAAACTAAGCCTCAAAGTCAAACCTCACCTCAGTGTATTTATACATCTTTAGAGCCAGAGGGCATTACAACCCTTGGAAATCAATGCCTCATTAGAAAATTAACAAAAGGTGCAGGCCTCCCCTAATCAAACTCCCATTAATGGGTAGGGAAGATTTTTAATCTCATTAAGAATCAAAAGTATATTAACAATAAGCAAAAAGCCATTATCAATACAGTGTCACAATCTCAGTCTTCTCTTTTTTAATATAGAGTTGTGTTAGCCTACTGGAAAAAATAATAATAATAAATGATATCAACATCATTATCACATTATCATCATCATTCTAAAGAAGGAAGGAAGTAAACCTTAGTAATGACAGGAAAACTGAGATGTGAGTAGTCAAAGTATACATTGTGTTATTAAACTACCTAAAGGTATAAAGTTATCTTAGTAATGATTTTCACCAATATCTCCCATTTTTTTCTTTTTCTTTCCTTTCCTCCCATGTGTTTCTGTCTTTTTCTTTCTGGCTTGCTGACATTTTATATAATGGAGAAAAAAAAATTGCAAAAAAAGTCATGATTAATATGATAATATGGGCATTGGTGATATTGGTGGTTAAAACATCATTAATTGGTATAATTCCTGAGTAACTAGCAAAAATGCACCTGGGGCTAATTAAGTTGGGAGAACATAGCATATACTACTGGTGGGGTAGGAGGGAACACACTAATACGGAGGCCAATCAGTTAGGTAGGAGTAACAGTGACCAAGGCAGTCTGGATGTAAGGATAGTAAAGTGCCAATGCCTGGAGGGCATAGCCTGTCCCACAAATAGTATATCTGAGCAGGTATATCCTGCATCTCTCTGTTAAAGCTTAAGGCAAGGCACTGGCAATTTTCCTATGGAAAAGGAGGAACATTGGAAACATGTATTCCCAATGGTCAAACATATTCCGCTCTTCCTTTGTTGATGCCTTGGTCAAAGAAACCATTGCTAAATGCCAGTTCTAGCTCTCAGTATCTTGGGTATCAGGGACCAGGAAATATGTATAGGAGAGTCAATAAAATAAATGGAAGATGAGTTCCTTGCTTGTAATGGAGCCAGTGTTATAGCCCGTAGTAGCACTGAATTTGTATTCTCCTCTAATTAGGTCACAGCTGTCTTTACAGCTTAATTGCAGGTTAAAGTAAAAACCTTTGTTCTGTTTTTGTTTTTTTGTTTTTTTTCCCCAACCATCTTATGTGTTGTGCTGTAACACCATAGGAGAATATGACCCATCAACCCTTGAATCCATCTGTTAAAATACCTGGCCACAACTCATCAGAAAGCATATGGGGAAGCATTTGGAGAAAAAAAAATAGTGATCCTGTAGTGTTTGTCCTGACAATGTGTTAACCAGTTATACCAACAATTTAATCCCTAAAAAGTTCAAAGCAAAAGTGTAAACTGCAGTGTTTGCTAAGTCAATACTTTCAGATTAGGGAAGCAAATGAAATGTTTCATCTTCTTTATCAACTCCACTTTCCCCTCTCCACCTAGAGATACAATTCTAGTAAATGCTACACTTTGAACAGAACACAGAGCATGTCCATTTAGATTTCTTTACATCCTTACATCCACTACATGTTCATATCCCAAGTTTTGCTTTAGTTAAACTCTCTCCGTCTTCAGTTTACCTATGGATCCCACAAAGTAAACTCCTACTGGGTAGGAAAAGTCTGAAAGATTGATTTATTGAATAGATTAAATATGTGAATACACACACATGTAAATATGTGGGGGGTATTACAGGGGACATGCTTAATTGCTTTAGAGAAAAATCAGTGACTTTGACAATTTAATACCCTTCAAGTTTTGATGGTCATGGTGACTTATAAGACCTTAAATTATTTTAAGTTATTAATATTATTTTTGTTATTTCTGATTTTATTATTTTTTGCAGTTTTGCATCACTCTCAATAATCTTATTGGAGTTACAAATTTTGTAACACTTTGCAAAAAACAGAGTTAAGATACAATAATATGCAATTTAAATCAAGATTTAAAAGTTTACATTTCATAATAAATTCTTTAAAAGAAAGCTGACATTTAGATAAGTCTGGGGACATGGGTTACTTGTGGGTTGGTGATCTCTGCAAAGAATAGAATGTCTTAATGTCTTGATCACAATGTATTTCTAGAAGTCAGTGTTTAAATGTTAGAAGTTAAAGTATCTATGTGAACCATTTCTACTCATAGCAATCAACATTACTAAAATGATCATAATGGACAATAGTTTCAGTTATACTTTCCATTATGGCAAATAAGTTGAAAAATCACATCACTTAGATATTCATAATATTTTGTGTGTGTGTGTGTGTTATGTGGACCTCTTTAACAATTTAGCAAAGATTATGGACTCCTTAGAATAGTTTTTTAAATGCAAAAAATAAATGCAAAAATTAAATGCATAAAATAAAAGCTATGATTAAAAAGAAAACAAATTGTACTGAAATATATTGGATCCAATTGTTCCCCACAAAATTCACAGAACCCCTGAAGTCTATCTATTAACCCCTAGTTTAAGAACCCTTGACATTCATGCAATTAGGTATTATTACCTTTCTAGGTCTCCATTTCCTCAATTAAATTTAGCATGTTGAACTAGAGTAGCACTAAGTTCACTCCCAACTAAAAATCTAGGATCCTACAATAAGTGCATAAATTATAATGAAAGTATTAAATTCTGGACTTTTATATTACTTTTAATATCATATATCTAGGATCTAAGGAAATCTATGCATTTCATTACCTGTACAGTGGCTTTTACTTGGAATTCTTTGTACAGATAGAGATTGCATGAGACATTTATTGAAGCCTGTACAGGACAAGGTTGGAATCATTAATCCCATGGCCTGTCACCATTAGCCCTGAAGTGATAACTCTATCATATTAACAAAGCAAGACTTGGGGCCTAGTCATCTATACTTTGGGGTTCAGACTCTACTTCTCATATAGATGTGACAACATATGATAAAATGCCTTGACATTGAGTAATTTTTACTTCTCTGATATTGATAATTTGTGTGCCATTCAGAAGATTTGGATGAATAAATAATGCAGGATACAAATAACTCTGACCAAATCACTAATTGACATCTTATCCCTTGAGCCTAGGACAGTTCATTTCTGAGAAACAAAAACTTAATCGTGAAAGTAGTTAAGGATAGTAAACTTTATCTCTTGGGCTGTCAAGAGGGGGGAGCTAAGGACAGCATCTGGCACATTGTAAATAGCAACACATGTTTATTGATTGATTTAAATGGCGCCTGTTAAGACTTTTGATGGTTATCTACCTGCCATACAAACAAGGGTCAATGAGTCAATGTAAGACTTGTGTTCATCCTTCATCTTTAAAGATGACCATGACATCAGAGAAAGAATGATATGATTTGCACTTGACTTTGTTTTGAGTGAGGGAGAGCTGTGAAAGGTCATCAGCCTCACTTTCTCTTCCTGAGCCATCTGGATCCAATGTCCAGATATTCATCAGGATGCCTGGAGATGGCCCAGGATGCACTGGGAGACCTTGACCATTTAGGTAAGGCCTTTTCAGGTACTCACTTAAAGTAAGGTAATGCCCATTCAGTGAACAGGCCTCTTTCAAAAGTAATGAGGGGGATGGCCCTTTTAATAGTAAAGAAAAAATATAGTTAAATAGATAAATCAATATATGACTACTATCCTTTTGTTTGTCAAAAAACTTTTCTTTTTTTTACTGACAACAGTAGAAGTCTTTATTTTGTTTTCTTTTTTCTTTTTTTAAATATGTAATTTATCAATTTTTCATTTCTCAACATTCACTTCCACAAGAATTTAAAATCAAAATTTTCTCCCCATCTCTCCCCACCTCCACCCCAGGACAGAATGCATCCCGTCAACGCCTGCTACAGTCTATCCTCTCTTCTATTATCCGCCTTTGTCCATCCCCCTCCCCTCTATTTTCCTATAGGGCAAAATAGATTTCCCTACCCCATTGCCTGTAGATCTTACTTTCCAGTTGCATGCTATAACAATTTTTAACATTCATTATTAAAGTTTTAAGTTTCATATTCTCCCCCTTCCTCCCTCTCCACTCACCTTTATTGAGAAAACAAGCAATTTAATGTAGATCATACATGTGTAGCCATGCAAAACACTTACATAATAGTGATGTTGTGCAAGACTAACCACATTTCCCTCTATCCTATCCTGCACTCCATTTATTCCATTATCTCCCTTGACCTGTCCTCCCACAATAATGTTTATTTCTGTTTATCTCTGATTATCCCTTTCCCCACTTTGTTGTCCCTTCTATTATCAAACTCTTTTATCCCCTTCCCTCCACCTTCCTGTAGGGTAATATAGATTTCCATATCCAGTTGGGTGTGTGTTATTCCCTCCTTAAGCCAAATCCCATGAGAGCAAGACTCTTTTATTTCCTTTCATCTCCCTCCTCTTCCCCTCCACTGTAAAAGCTTTTTCTTGCCTCTTTTATTTGAAATGATTTGCTACATTCTACCTTTCCCTTTCTCCTACTTCTAGTACATTCCATGCAACATTAAATTTTATTTTTAGGTATTTTCCCCTCATATTCAGTTCACCATGTACCCTCTGTATATTTATGTGTATATATATATATATGTACATATATATGCATGTATTCATTTATGTATATATGTGTATACATATGTTTATGCATATGTATACACCCTCACCATACACACATGCATATATATACATATACACACAGAGATATTAGTGTATATATACATATATGCACATATATACATACCTACACATATACATACACATATATAGTATATACATGCATACATACCCATGCACATCTACACACACACAAATTTGTGTGTGTGTGTGTGTGTATGTGTGTGTTCCCTGAAACTACCCCAATACAGAGAAAGGTCTCATGACCTACAAATAACATCTTTCCATGTAGGAATGTAAGCAGTTCAACCTTAATGAGTTCCTCAAAGCTTCTCTTTCCTATTTACTTCTTCATGCTTCTCTTGATTCTTGTATTTGAAAGTCAAATTTTCTATTCAATTCTAGTCTTTTCGACAAGAATCCTTGGGAATCCTTTATTTCACTGAAATTCCATTTTTTTCCCCTGAAGTATTATACTCAGTTTTGTTGGGTAGGCGATTCTTGGTTATAATCCTATATCCTTTGACCTCTGGAATATCATATTCCAAGTCCTCTGATCCCTTAGGGTAAAAGCTGCAAAATTCTGTATTATCCTCTGTAATTCCACAACATTTGAATTGTTTCTTTTTGGCTGCTTGTAATAATTTCTCCTTGACCTGGGAGCACTTGAATTTGGCTACAATATTCCTAGGAGTTTTGGGATCTCTCCCAGGAGAATTAATTTCTATTTTAACCTCTGGTTCTAGAATATCAGGGCAGTTTTCTTCATAATTTCTTGAATGATATTGTCTAAGCTCTTTTTTCCATCATGGTTTTCAGGAACCCCATGTGCTAAACCTTTCCTGTCAGCTTTTCAGGCTGTCTTGGACTAGAAATCTGTTTCACTCTGTCATTTTCTGGATTCTGCTGTTCTAGAATTTGTTTACAGTCAGTTTTTGCAGATATTTTAAGGGCTGTGGAGGGAGAGCTAGAGGAGGTTCATCCTTCAACTCTACCATCTTGGGTCAGCCCCCCAGTAGAACTCTTCATCTGTCACAAAACTTTATTAAAACAATGAAGTACATCTTGAAAAATAGAGGCAATGTAGTATACTCTAAAAGAATGCTGTAATGGAAGCCAGAACTGAATTCTAATCCTGGATCCAGCACTAACTTACTTTGTGTCTTGGAGTGATCCACTTGGTGTGTCTGGGGCTTAGTTTCTTTGTTTGGAAAATGATTGGGCTAAACTAGAATTATCCCTAAAGCCTTCCAGGTCTAATTACTTAGTGGTTTATAATTTAGCACTACTATATGACGTAAAAATAAAGAGAATATAAGCTCCTTGAAGGCAGCAACTATTATTTTTTTCATATCTGCATTTCCATTGCTAAACAAAGCACAAAGTAGGTGATTCTCAAACCTTTAATGAATTGAAATACATTAATAAAATATTTCATGGCATAAATTAACTTAGTACTTTCTATAACTTCCTCAAATCCATATCCCTTTGCAGACATGTACTATGGATCATTTCAAGATTGCATATCTATCCACAAAGTAATTTGATTTTATGTCAGCATACATTTATTGAATGCCACTGTGAACCAGTCACTGTTCTAGGTGCTGACAATTTTATAACAACAAACAAAAGCAAAAGTAAATAGCCAAACTATACTATGAACCCTGATGATCAAATTAGCTGAGTAAATAGTAAATATTGATTTTAATTGATATTATGTATGTACAACTTTAGTAAATTCATCACTGGTCATATGACTTTGAACTCAGTATTCAGTGATCTCTGATACAAGAACAGAAATTGGAATAGAGAGACCTCAGAAGATAAAGCTATTACTGACCATGTGACAACAATCATAACTGCTCATCCTTTCAGTGAGAGGCAGGTGACAGTTCAATTTGCAAGATTTTCCCCAGGGACACACCCCATCAAAAGTGGACACTCATCTAAACTGACTTCCAGGAGCTATAGTAATGACACTCCTAGCTCTTTTTTTCTGCTGCTAATGTTATTGTGGTGGTGTTATTCCTCTCCTTTCAACAAAATTGGGCCACAGTACTAGGGACTACTTAGAAATTTCATCCCAGAGGATGTCTGATTGTGTTGGCTATTTGTAGGCAGCCACAGTGTAGGAGAATGGTTGGTACCTTCATGAATATAGATGGATAGATAGATACATACATACATACATACATACATATAGGCATATACATGAACACACACATACATACATAATACATATACATGCATATATACATATGCTTACACATGATGCATACACATACATGTATATATGGAAACAGAGACACATGTGTATATACATATTTATTCATATATGTACACACATGCATGCACACCCGTGCACACACATATATACATATACATACATACAGAGAGAGATAGTGTAGAAGAGAGGTTAGTACCTTCACTAATGCACACACACACACACACACACACAAATGTACTCCCTCTCTAATTCTAGTAACCCTTTGATAAATCACTTAGTTTCTCTGCACTTCCATACCACCATTTCTTCATTCATCAGAAGATAAAAGTTGTGCCTACATGTAGTGAATGAACTTAACTCCAGTATGGTTGACCAGTCTACCTCAGCTGTTTCCGTTAACAATTTCTATAGTCAAAGTTCATATTGACAATAGAGCCTGTAAAAAAGGAAGCACATCAGACAGAGTGTTTTTCTTTTTTCAGTTTTCCTTGAGTTAATTTTATAGAGACAGAGAAAAAATAATTTTGGAAAAAAGGGGTAAAAGAAATATATATATATATATATATATATATATATATATATATAGTATATATACATATGTGTGTATATAGATATAGCAAGAGAGAGAACTACTCATACAGTTTTTTATGAAACATTTTTTAAAAATTAACTAAGACATATTTGAGCGATGGTATTCAGAGAAAATATCACTTTGCATGGGCAGTAATAACTCAAAAAGTTTGATATTCTATAACAATGAAATTGCAGGAGACATGTTCTAGGGATTTAATCAGAAATAAAATATGATATTATTAGAAGATCTATGCATCTAGGATTTAGACATCAGGAGGACCATGAAAAATTTAAAAGGGCCAGAAGAAAAGTTTGACTTTATGCATTGTTGGTACAATACTTGAAAAAATTAATCTACCTAGAGAGAAGATATAAAAAGAGAAAAGAAAAGGTCTCAGGATGAAGCTTAAATATGTAAAAATGCTTCCCTAGAACACTACCTTATTCAAGTAACTTTGGGATCAGGGAAAATAAATACTCCAGATTACACCCAGTCTGAGAATTGAAACCATTATATGGATACAACAACAAACCCCTCAAATAAAAAAAGAAATGAAACAAAGCAAAAATAAAAACAAAAGAAAACAAAACTGTTTCCCTTATATAAAGAGATAAACCAGATTTATGTCTTGAATTACATATGTATTGGTAGAATGTTTCTACGCCAGCTTGCACTTGCTCAGGGCAAGCATGTTCCTAATTGTATATCTACTCATATATTTTTATTTTGATGCCAAAACTGAGTATAAAGGAAGGCAGAAGGCAATAAATTTCTTCACACATCCCCTTGACCTTGTTCCAAAATATTTCTCCAAGTTCCCTACCACTATTTTCCACCATTATTATCAATCAAAATTTCTTAAGTTATTATTTCATTAATGTGAGGAACTCATGGAAATGCCTGTCAAAAATGTTGTAAATTACAGTTTTAAAGAGTTGCTTGGAGCATTGAGATGCAAAGTGACTTATGCAAGGTCCCGTAAACAGTATATGTCAGGGATGGTATTGGGGTGAATGTCAGTCTTCATGGCTCCCTGGCCTGCTTTTGTCCCTTATTGTATCTTAGTGATCCTTGTAAGTTAAGAAATACTATTTGTATCATTTTTTCACTTTCTCAGTTAGTGTTTAGTAAATCAGCTTTCATAAGTATTAAATCATCAAATTCCTTATATTTAACTTTATTTAATAATATTACTAACATTATTAAATTATTTCAAAATGATTAAATTGATCCACTAATTTTAAAACAAAGAACTTTTTCTCTTCCTTTTATTTAGGAACAAAATAAGAAATTTTTATTAAAAAATTATTTTTTACACATTTTTCATTCTAAAAAGTACTTCTTTGTACAGCCTAAATACCTGATTTCATAGAATTTATTCCTAATGACATGCCAAGGCCATGCTTCTCACTTATTCAAAGTATATAATGGAGTAAGGATACACCAAATAATGGTTAATATCAATAATGATAATATCTATATAGTGCTTTAACATTTTGAAAACATTTTACAAATGTATTCATCCTCTCAACACCCCTGGGATGTAGACAATATTATCTCCATTTTATAGATGAGGAAACTGTTTAAGACAGAGGTTAAGTGACTTGTCCACTATGTCACACTAGTAATCTGATCTCAGATTTTCTTGATTCCAGATCTCATATTCTTTCTATCCATTGTGCAGATAGCTACCTCCATAAATTGCCATGTGCATTAAAAAAATCACTTTTCTCTTTGTCATCTCCATTCTTAAGAAGTTTCAGTTTTGTTTATTAAATTTATTTCCTTTCAACTATTTTACTTGTAATTTTCTGTAGTTCAGTTTTTCTTTTCTTTCCATCTATTTCTCTAGTGCCTGCTCATAAATGGAAATGGGGCAAGTAGGTTGCACAGTAGATTGAATACCACATATCGAGTCAGGAAAACTCATCTTTGCGAGTTCAGATCTGGTCTCAGACACTTACTTCCTAGCTGGGTGATACTGGGTAAGTCGTTAATCCTCTTTGCCTTAATTCCTCATCTATAAAATGAGCCGGAGAAGGAAATGACAAACCACTGTAGTATCTTTGCCAAGAAAACCCCAAATGGGGTCACAAAGAGTTGGATATGACTGAACAGAGACAACAATATAAGGAGGGAGTTGGAAGACCAATTTTGCTCTAAATATTAAAATATTTCCAACTTACAGGAAGTCTTTAAAGTTAATAATAATATTGATAATAATAAAAATGACACTAACAATGACAATTTCACCTTCTACAATATTTTAAAGGTAGCAAAGAGATTTCCTTACAGTAATGCAGCGATTAATGCATTTTGCCCCTGAGTCTGGGGATATATCAAGTATAGTTTCCTGCCACTAAGTAAATCTTAAAATGTTATGGGTATGGATTACATTAAAACAAATAAAAATTTAACAGAACAGATCTATAGGATCCCCCTTAAAATTCTTTCTCCAAGCATTAGAACCTAGATTTCCATATAACTGAGCTTTGGATCATCTCTGTAGCTCTGCTATTATCATGCTCAGTGAACTATAATCCCAGAAAACTTGTTTGGAGGCTGCTTTTCAGACTGAAGAGGAAAAGGCAGTCAGTGTGGATTACAATTTTCAATGCTGAAATAAGAAGAAATACAACAGTTTATTCTTCGAGTATCCATTCATCAAGACTGTGCTTACAGATGACCTCCTCTGGAAAACGTCATTAATGCTAAGTTTTGACATTTAAGTTAGTTGATCGTGTTTCATGAACTTTCCAGTGACAATAATCAAAATATATTTTAAATTGCTGATGTCTTTTGTTCACAAAAAACTCTTCAAAATACCAGATCAAAAAAAAAAAAACTTCTAAGATTGAAGAATTTTGCCTAATGCTATTGTCTAGATAGATTATTACAAAGTTCAGAATGAATCCAGAGGTATCTTCCTCATGATATGAGGTCCAGTGGTATCCTGTTTCCAGGGTCTTATTACTGAGTGATCATCTCATCTCCATGAGGATATATGAGGCTCAATAAGAGAAATTCTTGGTTTTTTTTCAATTTTTCTTACTCTATCTTCGGTTTACTAGAATTATAGAATAACTGCATAGAATAAGGAAAAAAATATATAGGGCTTTGTAAAGACAAATTTAAAATATCTATTAAGCTGGCTTCTCCCCAATTTCTAAAAATCTGTATATTATGTGTTTAAATGAGACACGAAAAAGGTGAATAAACTGATGATAAAAGAACTATGATCCATCCATCACCTTTTCCGTCTCACTGTTCCGGAGGCTCTTTTCTCTTTCTTCTCTCCTCCCAGTGCCTTCAGTTTCTATCCCTATTCACCCACCTCTGAGCATCTTTATCTTGTAGGAGAAAAGGCTCACTGGGTTTATTTTCAAGTATTTGAAAGACTATCCCAAGAACAAAGATGAGGTTTTGTTCTGCTTGTCTCTAGGGGCCAAAAGGAGGAATTTACAAAGAAGCAGTTTTAGTTTTCATATGTAAAGAGGTTTGATCATGACAGCCATCTGCTCCGTTTGATGTCTTCTCTCCATTCCCTCCAGAATCTCCAGCATTCCTCAAAAATGAACCTGATGAGGTTGTAGGATGTGAATCTTTAGAGCAAAGGAGAAGTCTTTAAGTAACTGTAAAAAGGGAGCCCAAACGGAAGGGGCATCTAGGTGAGTGGATTATTGAGCCTGGAGTCAGGAAGACCTGAGCTCAGTTCTAACCTCAGAAGCGTACTAACTATATATAATTCTGGGCCAGTCACTTAACCTTTGTTAGTCTCAGTTTTCTCAAGTCTAAAATGTTGATTAACAACAGTACCTATCTCCCAGGATTTGTTTGAGGATCAAATGAGGTATTTGTAAAGCACTTAGTATAGCACCTGGCACATAGTACATACTTCATACGTTTGTATATTTGTTTGTGTGTGTGTGTGTGTGACAGTGAGAGACATAAAGAGAGAGAGAGAGAGAGGGAGAGGGAGAGAGAGAGAGAGAGAGAGAGAGAGAGAGAGAGAGAGAGAGAGAGAGAGAGAGAGAGAGAGAGAGAGAGAGAGAGAGAGAATATAAAATTAACTCTTCTGAATGGTCCTCAATGATTGAAATCGGGAGGCTGGGGTTCGACTCTTGTTGGAATAAATGAATGACCTTACTTGTAGTCTATATAAGTAGGTGGAGAAATAGCCCTTCTCCCTTTTTAATCTTTTTTTTTCTTTTTACTGTTTTTCTTTCTCTCAGTCTTAAAGACAAGAGTCCATCATGGTAGGTTGGAGAAGGGACAGAATATCTCTTGCTTCATACTCCCCTGACCACAGAAGTAGAAAATGGAAACAGGCAAGAAATATGGCAATTAAGGGAAGAATATATTTAGATTTCCAGCTTAGGAGACCACGAACACACACATGTTCCAGGCTCTATCTGCTCCCTAACTGCCAGAGAGTACTAGTTCTCCAGTTAGTGGTAGTGTTGCGCTTGGGGTGCTAAAAACCCTCAAATGCGAGGATAAAACGGGGTCTACCTTGAAAGGATCTGATTACTCAAACTTTCAAAGTAGAGAGGTTTATCTGTGAAGACAAAAAGAGTGAACTAGATTCCTAGTGAATCTACACAATTTAATGAGAGTAAGATTGGTGATTGTGCTCACAAGACAGTGAGAAGATTGGGATGGAATTAAGGAGTGGTAAATAACCTGGGATGGCCAAGGGGAAACAGAGAAAGGGCCTATGTGATTAAAATGTGATTAAGAAGTGGTAAATAGCTTAGGATGGTCCAGGTGAAGACAATGAAAGGAGGGGCATGGTTGGAGAGCTACAGTGAAAGGGCACTTAAAAGGATAGGCTGGGATGGACCAGATATCTCAGACAAGCTACCAGGAACTGGGTTGCTGAAATGTATAGGAAAATTCAGGGTGCAGTTCCCATCACCCCATAAGTAGGGCCTAGAGATATGTTAGACAAGAAGATAGCAACAGAAAAACACAATGACACAGAGAGTTGCTTGTGCTTTCCTAGGTGAGCCTGAGGTGGGAGCTGTTGGACATTTTGGTGCTGGGTGCCTTCCTTTGACTATCTTCTTTCTTCTGAGCAAGGGAGAGTCTAGCATTTATGAGAAAGGAAGTTTCCAGATTTGTAAGGGATAGTTGTGAATAGACTTGTAACAGTGGTTCAATAGTTGCCAAGTTTGGGAGTTTATCAGTTTTTAATTGTTATGCAACAGCTTCTCAGAGGTAGAACACTTTTTTTTTTTTTTTTAATAATGCACATCTCCAAAGAGTAAAAGATCTTGCAGCTAGAGGGCTAAAGCCATACCATGATGGGTCAGAAAATTTGTGTTTTGCTGCCTCTCTGTAATACTGCTATAAATTACCAGGATGGTGCAGATTGGAGATAAATAGGTTGCATGTTCAGGAGTCTCCCATTTCAACATCTAGGGGGAAGCTGATGAGGCTAATAAGGTAGTTGAGTGCTTTATGTTACCTGTGTTTCACATGTACTTTCAGTGTTTTGCATCATATGTATTTTCCACAGTGGGTGAAATAAAAGTTATACCATTCTTGATACCCAACTTGTGCTCTTTGTTGTAAAAGGGATTTCTGTTACCCACATTGTGGAAGAATTACTGGGCAATCAAAAATCAACAAAGATTTATTAGGTCACTTATCAGGTGCCAAGCATGAGCTGTACCTAGGCTTAGTTTTAAAGTTTTCCCTAGAGTTTTCAGGGTAGGAGAATATGCTAAATAGGGAAACATCCTCTATAGGTCAGGTTCACAAGATCCAACTGTGTTCATGTAAGCCCAGTGCTTTGCAGGGTCCTGTCAGAGGATACAGATATAATTCCCTAGAAATTAATGCAACACGAAAGAAGAGAGGTCTAGTTTAAGAGGTAGTGAGTTCCCCATACTGGAGAACTTAATCAGAGTCACCTGTTGGGAATGTTGTGAAAGGAATGTTTATTCAGACATGGGTAGCACTGGATGATCTCTGAAGCCCCCACACCCTTGAGGTTCTATGACTTTGTGATTTCCACCATTCAACCATACTTCCTTCTCCCCTGTCCCCTGTCTTCTAGGATGGATTTCTAGATCCCACTGATCTGGCCCTGTTGGAACAGCACTATTGTCTGGAAATTAAGGAGCAGAGAGAGGCTAGACAGGAGTGGGGGAACATTGTCTCAAGGCCATGTTTGACCCTCTAGGTCCTCTATTATGGCTTTTTGACAAAATTTAACTTTACATTAAAGGGCTTCACTTGAGGACCTAGAGGGCCACATATGACCTTGAGGCTCAGGTTCCCTACCCCTGACCCTAGGACATGTGTTTGTGGTTTTCTAAGATGAAATATAAATACATTTTTCATCAAATTTTATATTTGTTGTCTAGTATCTTTAGCATTAGGAGGAAGAGACTATATTTGAGATGCATTTGGAAAAAAAATAGTTTTGTTTGCCTGGGGAAATTTTGTCATCATCCAGCTGATTAATCAATCAAACATTTATTAGGTGATTCTAATATTAGGTGGTTCTAATATTCTAAACCAATCATTGTTGCCCTCAGGGAGCTTATGTGTTACTAGAAGGATACAACATACTTACTGATAAATAAATGCAGAGTATATATAGAACCAAATAAATACATAATAATTTGGGCAGAGGCCACCAGCAAATGAAAATAAGGAAAAAATGATCTAGAAGTAGCAATTGAGCTGAGCCTATATGTAATCAAGTGAATCAGATGAGCAAAGGGGAGAAGAGACTGTATTCTAGGCATGGGGGACATCCTGTTCCATATGGAGAACAGTGCATAGATCAGATTAAATGGAGCAGAGTACATAAGGAAGATGGATGTGGAAATGTGGAAGGTTAGGCAGGAGCCAGACTGTGATGAGTTTTAAATGCCAAACTGAGAAATTTACATTTGATCTTAAAGGCAACAGAGGAACCACTGAGGCTTCTTGGTTAGAGGGGTGAGATGCTCAGATCTCTGCTTTAGAAATATCATTTATAATATTATTTCTTTGTAAAAAAAAAAAAAGCTTTCTTTTTTTAAATTTTTGTTGTGTTAATTATTTGAGGTATATTAGCAGTTTGAGATGCCACCTCTATCGTGATATTTGTGGATCAGTGGGAAAAGCATTTCCTTTTATTTCTGAGTGAGAGTTGATACTATCATTATCTCTGAGCCGAAAGGAGGCCTCCAGTTGCACCTGGGAGTCCTTAAAGGGGCACCTGAAGTCGCTGAGTGACAACTTAGAGGAAGGAGTGGGCACTTCAGGAGCTGAGCACTGGCAGCAGCAATGAAGGACAGCTTTCCCAGCCTCAGCCAGGACTTAACAAACTAAGCCACAAAGAATCAGCATCATGGGCAACAGGCAAAAGAGAAACTTAAAGACTTAAGGGGATTATGTAAGGGGAAACTCGAAGGGAATTTGGAACTGAACAAAAGCCTGACATCTCCAACTTTCTCTCCTTGTTGCTGACCACTAACAGGCACTGTAATATATTCTTTAAGTTCCTTTTACCTAAATATTTCCTGTATACTACTTTTTGTCTCAAATGTAAAGAGGTCAGGATTAAATAGAAACATAAATTTTAATTAGGGGAAGAGTCAAACTTCTGTCTGAATGTTGGGAATTTTTTTCTAACAGGGTGTGTGTGTGTGTTTGTGTGTGTGTGTGTGTATGTGTGTGTGTGTGTGTTGGGGCGGTCTCTGATAATTTGTTGCTAACTTTCCTGTAATATAAATATCCGAGGAGGGGACACAGTGGACCTGAGGTGCCATTAGAGTTCCTCTAGGCTAATTTTTTAATAACAGGGTATGAATGACTAAAACTCCCCAGGGAAGAAAGTAGAGAAAGTGGGTGGTAACTGGAGAAGAGATCACTTTTCTTAAGGAGATCATAAAGGAGAGCAGAAAGGCTTGAAAGGATTCACCTCTGCTCATACTCTTAAAAGAGGAAGGAACAGAAGTGATCGAATATTTAACCTTCCAATTGTACTTTCCATACCTTCTCCTTCCCACCATTGCCTTATACTCAGTGCTAAATAAATGACAGTCTTTAGGAAGAAACACTACCTGCAAAGCCTTAGATGAGGACTTCCTCCTTCTGAAGACTATGCCACTTGCTATGAGGTTTTGTTGCTATTGTTTTGTTTTCTGAAACTTTGGAAATGTATTTTTCTGTGGCCTCACATACTGGTGTCCTGATCTTGTTTCTTTCTTTATTTTTTTTTATTTAGTTAAATTTATTTATTTAACTTTTTACATACATTTCCACAAAATTTTAGGTTCCAAATTTTCTCCCCATTTGTCCCCTCCCCCCACCCCAATACACCGAGCATTCTAATTTCCCCTATCACCAATCTGCCCTCTCTTCTATCATCCTTCCCTTCCCTTTTCCCCATCTTCTCTTTTGTCCTGTAGGGCCAGATAACTTTCTGTTCCCCATAACCTGTCTCTTATTTCCTAGTAGCAAGAACAATACTCAACAGTTGTTCCTAAAGCTTTGAATTCCAAATTCTCCCCATCCTTCCCTCCCCACCTATTCCATTTGGGAAGGCAGGCAATTCAATATAGGCCCTATCTGTGTAGTTATGCAAATAACTTCGATAAAAGTCATGTTGTGTAAGACTAACTATATTTCCCTCCGTCCTATCCTGCCCCCCATTGCTTCTATTCTCTCTTTTGATCCTGTCCCTTCCCAAGAGTGTTGATCTCAAATTGCTCCCTCCTCCCATTGCCCTCCCTTCCATCATCCCCACTACCCTGCTTATCTCCTTGTCCCCCACTTTCCTGTATTGTAAGATAGGTTTTCATACCAAAATGAGTGTGCATTTTATTCCTTCCTTTAGTTGAATGTGATGAGAGTAAACTTCATGTTTTTCTCAGCTCCCTTCCTTTTCCCTTCACTAAAATGCCTCCTACCTGCCTCTTCTATGAGAGATAATTTGCCCCATTCCATTTCTCCCTCTTTCCTCCCAATACATTTCTCTCTCACCACTTAACTTCATTTTTTTGGGATATGATCCCATTCTATTTAAATTCCAGGAGTCCTTTTGGGTCCAAACCACTTCTATGCCCATCCAGAAAAGATGTTATACCTATGTTTATGTCAGTTGTCAATCACAGTAGAATATAAACTCGTTGAGGACAGGGACTTTTGGTTTTGTCATTTTACCACAAGTACCAATTATCCAAGTGCCAGATTCCTAAACTCTCAGAAATGTGTTATAAATTTGAATGTGAAAATATAATAATTAATAATGATTACAACAGTAAAAATAGAATAAAAATAAATTTATATTCTGGTTTAAATTTTGCAAAGGATTTTACATCAGTTTTCTCATTATATTCATTAGAGACTTAGAGACAATTAAATTAAGTGGGGCAAAGAGAATTATAGGTGAAATGTCATCTAAGAAGATATTAAAATCTATATGACTTGGAGGTGGGAGTGTGTTAGTCTGCAATGTTCCTGCTAAAGAATAGAGATTCAAACCTGAAAAATGTCATTTCCCTAGTCAGTCAGGTAACAGAAGACAAATTTAAAAGAGCAACTCCAATGCTACTGGTACCTGACACCAAATTGAAAAGGAAAAATTCTAGAGCAGCATCTACCTGACTTACCCTCTTCTACAATATGAGTTCAGAAGTCAAAAGTGGCTCTCTACAGGTCAACCAATAACATGATTTGTCAAAGATCATTGGAACCATAAATCACCTCACTCCTTAAGAGGCATTGCTGTACTTATTTTTTGTGAAGTTACTTTAAAAAATATACAAGCCTTAGCCCTTCATTCTTAACAAGGTGGGAATCATGAAAAATTACCAAAAAAAGCTTTGGGAAACAGAAACTGAAGGGATACTTACAATTGGGAGGACAACTTTGCTTTCAAGTATTCTTAAAATTTTGCAGTGTGACATAGACCCAGCTAAGTGTGCATAAAACCACTACCTTAAAAATGGGAGAGAGAAAAAGAGAGAGAGAGAGAGAGAGAGAGAGAGAGAGAGAGAGAGAGAGAGAGAGAGAGAGAGAGAGAGAGAGAGAGAGAGAGTTGCTTTATGTTTATACATTTAGGGATAAATGTCAAAGTCACTGAAAATAGAGTTCCAAATGGTGCCCTCCTCTAACTCTCTCTTTTCTTCCCTACTTCTTGAATTGATGTGGGATTAGTGCATGAGAGGAAAAATAAAAGATGTCATGGGATAGCAGGAGTGAGGTGACAGAGAAGAAAGGTGGTAGGGTTAGAGAGACAAGAAAGATGCCCAGGTGGCACAGAGGTAGGATCACCTCCCAGGTCCATTTATTGGCTCTACCCTTTACTACTTATATAAACTTTGTCAAGTTACATTTTACTCTCTTGGTCTCCATTTTCTCAACTGAAAATTAAAGTGGTTTGCTGTAGTGACATCTGAGGTCCCAAGTCCAAATCTGTGGTTGTATATAATATTCAACTGAATCATCATTTTTGAGTTTGAGAGGTCATTCAGTCTAACCCCCCTCATTTTACAGTACAAATTTGGTCCTATTATTGTAGGATAAAAGATTCTATTTGATGATATGCGTCCCAGTGGGGTCCATTGATTTTGTTTTTTGCTCTCAAAGATATGATTTGTTGTACGATATGCATGTTGTGTTTAACATGCATTTTCACTCACCACAATTTGTACCAGAGGGTGGAAATGTATAACAGGAGAGAAGTAGGTCTTCACATAACTAATGCAACCAATCATTGGGATTAAAGGCTAAATGAAACCTTCCTGAGCAGGACTGAGTTACTTTTCTTCTCCTTGTTTACTGCCAAGACACTTATAGTGGAGAATGTGATTGCATAAAAGAAATGGCTTTACATGAAATGAAGAGACACTGCTGCGAATGTATTAGCTGCTCTCTTTTATCCTCATTATATTTTTTTCTTTTATTCCCTTTCCATTTCCAGAATTACCATGACTACCTCTTTTTTTCTGTCTACAAATAAGAAAGGGGAAAATGACTGGTGGAGAATTACTTTCCAGTGATGGATAAACCTGTATATAGCTCCTGTCTAGGATCATTTTTGTACTCTTGTATTCTTTCTTTTCATCTCTGTTCTTAAAAAACAGACCCAGCATTGGGATGAAAACATGTCAAGTTAGGAAAGAGTTAGGAAGCTGGACTTGGAGTAAGAGGAACTGGATTCAAATCCACATTCTGCAATCTACTTTCTTCTGTGACCTTGGACAAGTCACTATCTCTACATGTATCTTAGTGTCATCATATGTAAAATAAATGATGATAGGCTAGATAGTATCTATGAACTCATTCCTCTCTAATGATGATTCTGAGACTTCTTTTTTATTTAAATCTACATAGGGTAAAAAGCAGCATTTAACAAGTATGTCCTAACATATAAAAATTATAACCATTTCTCTAAGTATAAAAGGCACAGCTCAAACTGATGGGGGAGGCATTTGGGGATTGGCTGCCATATCGAAGAAAGATTAAATATTCTTCTTGGCTTAGGAGAAATCTATAGAATCTGCAATGAGGCACGTTTTCATTGAAGTATTAACAAATGTCTTTAGGAAATTTAGAACTATGTAAAAGTCAAATGAGTTGACCTCAGGGGAAGGAAGTTTCCATAGCTGCATGGTTTTGAGAATAAATTGAAAGGACATTTATTGGGTTATTGTCAAGGGCATTGCCATGATCTAATAGTGGTTCTACTAGTGTTTTTTGCAGTAAGTAACCTGAAGAAGAAAGGGTATGACCATACATTAATTTATTAATAGTGAAACAAAAAATACCATAAGCAATTTTACCAGTTTTTGACATAACCATTCAGGTACAGCATATCCTGTCTTTCTAAGAGGTGGTCAACTCTGCTAAGACTGAAGATTGATCTGAGTAGCACCTGAAGCTTGGCAATTACATTTTTTTTATACACAGGAGGACAACTGGCTCTAGTGGATTTTGCTAATTAGCCACTCTACGGTTTAGAAGACCTTGAGAACTTTTGAATGTATCAATCATTAGTAAACGAAGTAAAGATGCATGCAAGGCTTGGTCAAATTCCTCAGCACTCAGTAGTTCCATTTAGAAAGTCATCAGCCACTCCAGGTATTTCATCTCCATGGTCCTTTGCTCTCTGGGAGAAAAAGATTAATCTGCCCATGATTAATTGATCAATCAACAGGCATTTATTAAGAACCTGCTATGTGACAGGAACTATGCTAGGTACTGAGAATACAAGTACAATTAACAAAATACTTTATACTCAAAATGATCTGACATTTTTCAAAATGAATGAACAAACAAAGGAATGAATGAAACATTTATTTATTTAGCCCTTACTATATGCCAGGCACTGAAACAAGCATCCAGCACAAAAATACGAATAAAGAAGATAGTCCCTGCTCTCAAAGTCATTACGTTCTAATGGGACATCTGTCACAGTGGACGCTATATTATATGTATCTGTGTACACTTTATGTACCTGGTAATAGATGGTTTCTAGAGGGTAGAAAATCGTTTCCTTCATCAGTCTCAGAACTAATTCTGCCTTGTATATCGTTGGCACTTCGTAAATGCATTTCAAATTGAATTTTATAAGTGAATTTTGGAATTACACTTCATATTTCTCCTGGGAAATTAAATATATTTCCTAAGATTATTATTTTCTGTTTAAATTTATTTTTCAAACATTAAGGGCAGGGATAACAAGAAAAATCAGAAAGAAAATGCCAATCAAACTGATGAACTAGATAAAATAAAAACCTGAAAACTCTGTTTTTCTGTGATTTGCTAAAAAGTTTTTGAAAGTCTTGGCAAAGGAATTTAAATTTTACTAGTTATTCATTTCTGATAGGAATCCTTTTTCTAAAATTAACTTATTAATTACAGCAGTTAAGTGTAATTATTCTACCTATTCAAGATTTTTATTATTACTTTTTAACACCAAGACAAATTCAGTGGAGGATAATTACCATAACAATAATTTAGCACACATTTTCTGATCTGGTTAGAAGTACAATGTAATCTCTGCAGAGTTCCTGCTTCCATATTAATCAGTCATTCATGAACTTGCCTTTCTGTTCAGTGAGCCCTTCTGGAGGCAATCTGAAACATGATAATTTCTCCAAGAGGAATTGACAGAGGAGATGTCCTTGCCCTTATTTGGATTCTGGTACCAGGCAAAGAATCCAATGAACAGAACAAAGGAAACAGGGTAGACAGTCAGAGTTTATAACCCTGGTTTTTACAACAGTTTCTATAGGTTTTGCCATTTCAGATAGAAAAATAAAAAGCCTAGAAATTGTGATGATAGTATTTTCCTTAGTAGGGAGTCTTCGATCCAAGGGCAACATGTTACCTGAGGGATGTCAAATTGCTACAGTGAACATCAAATTCAATTAACACTGCATTGGACAATGTAATATCCTATGCAGAGTGACATAAAGGAGTGGAATAAGAAGAGCCCCACATACTGGATGTACTGTCAGGTTCATATGTTTACTCATATTTACAGATCTGAATTAGTATAAAAGCTATTCTGTCCCCCTTGAAGCCACTGTTCTCCATGCCTTATCTCTGCACAGATTTCAATTCTCCAAGTCAGAATTGGAGAACATCCTTTTACTTCAATTAGCATTTGACTGCATATTTTTTCTATCAATCCCCAGTGGAAGATGTACTCAATGATACAACTAAGACTGGCTCTTGAGTGTTCATTCATTAGCTAGATATCTTTCTTCCCCACTCTAGTATTTCCCAAGTCTACTTGTTAATGGAAAATAAGATACCCATTGGGATGATTTGGCTCTTTTCACAACTGAAGATTTTTCCCATTTTTTTCTACATAATCAGTCAATTAGTTCTATTTCATCTGGATTCTCCTGGGGCATAGACATTCTAGAACCTAAAACCAATGAGCAGAGATGATACATCATCTTTGGAATGTTCAATAACTGCCTAATATGTGCAAGAGCCGGTACAGCCACTATAGTATTCAAATAACTATGTGTCACTAAATGAGAATGTTGAGTGTAATTATTAGCATGCCACAAGTCACTACTTTCATTGTGCTCATTCCACAAAGGAGTCAAATACAAATCCATTGAATCTGATTAAGATTCTTTGTAAAATGATAGCTATGTGTCAATGTATTGCTCAAGAACAGAGAAGGGAGGTGCAATAAAGGGATCCTCTCACTCAATCTACATAGTTTGTAATTAATAAAGGACCAAGGGGGACCTATGAGAGACTTAGACAGTTACCTATAAGTTTTCAAGATAATTCCACAAACAATGAAGTGCCTATGATTTACCAGGTGAATAGAAATGTTGCATATAGATAGAAAGGTTGTCTGCCAGTCAGGAAGACCTTGGCAAATATTACCTGGGAAAGTCATTTAATCTCTCAGTCTCTAAGCCAATTAAGACTATAAAAAAAAAAAGTCGTTGGCAACCTGTACTATAGAAAAGTCTCCTCCCTTGTCTCACCAAAGAAAACATTTCTTTCTGTTCAAAAGTTTAGTCCAAAGTGGCAGGCACTGTATTAGGTACTAGCAACACAACATCAAAAAGAAAGTAATTCTTGTATATTCTGGTGGTGAAAAGGGGAATAATATGTATAGTGCTTAGGGATTATGGAATAAATATTTGTATATCATTTGCTATGCATCAGGAACTTTACTAAACTCATTTATAAATATTGTTCTATTTGATCCTTCATAATGCTTCAAGGTAGGTGCCATTATCCCCATTTTAAAATAGAAGAAACTGAGTCAAAGAGAAGTAAAATGACTCTCCCAGGGTCACATAGCCAGTAAGTGTATAAGATCATATATGAGCTCAAGACTTCAACACCCCAGACCCAGTGTTCTATCCACTGTACAACTAGTTACCCTAGTAACTAGAAACTGGAACTGGAGAAAGGAACTGAAACTATGATTTAATTACATACATGAGGTGAGGTGCAGATTCCCCTGTTCTATTGTCCAAGATAAAAGCTAAAGCCAGGTCTTCCTAGATCTAAGGCTGGCTCTCTATTCAGTATGCTATGTGGACTCTGGCATAGATATGAATAAACACAAAAAATATATATGAAGTATATGTGAATTAATTTCAGTGACAGGGCCATGGAGAGTATTAGCAATTGGGTTTAATAGACTTGTAAATGCTTCATGCCCCTTCCTATTTTTTTTTCACTTTCTTTCAGGGCATATTCAATCTTCACCTGTCAAAGATAATATCTATTGTCATCATTTCAGAGAATTTAGAGCAGAAAGGAACCTTAGAGGTCATCTAGGCAAACCACTTATTTGACAGATGAGGAAACCAGTACCCATAAAGGTTAAAAGAATAGGCCAAGATCACACGGGTAGACAATAATAGTCTGGATTCAAAGTCCAGTTGTTTGATGACAAATCCAGTACTTGTCCCATTATACTATACTTCTTTCTACTATACATGGCATAAATCCCATGAGGAAACAATATTGTAAATGCAAACAACCTTGAACGACTTAAAAATTCAGATCATGCATGGTTCCATTGTATAGATGATATGAACTATTACCATATAATACAGCTGATAGACTAACATACACGATTAGACTTACATTTTTGGACATGTACAATGTAAGAATTTTTATTGCTTAATTATGCTTATTTATTTCAATTCTTTTTTAAATTCTTTTTTCCAGTAGCAAATGAGATGTGAAAGAATACAAATGCTTTTTAATTAAAACTAAAATTTAATGAAACATTAAATAATAGTTTTATATATATGTATATATATATAATACTTGGTGCTTTGATATTTACAAAATGCTTTATATTGTTAGCTCATTTGAGAGGTTGAAAAACTGCACATATATCCTTCCCTCATCTACCTGGTCAATAACACCATTCATCCTTAGGTCTTGCAAAGTAGTGTAGTATAGTTAAAAAAAAGACAATATTTAGAGTATGGGCATCTCAGTCTAAATCCAGACTCTCCTGCTGTATGACAGAAGGCAAGTAATTTAACTTCACTGAACCTTAGTTTCTTCATGTATAACATGAAATTTTTGGACTAAGTGATCTATAATGGCCTTTCCAGCTCTAAATACATAGGTGTGTTTCATAGCTCTTTTTTGCATCATTCATGGTATATTTTATGTTCTAGCTACGCTGGAAATCTAATCCCATTTTAGAGTAGATTGTGAGTTTCCTAAAGACTAAATGTTCTTTATATAAACTTTGTTAATATAACACATTCTGCCTATCTACTTTCAAGTGTTATGCACAGAATTTTGCGTGTAAGAGGCACTTAATATATATTTGTTATTACCATTATTATAAAATCTATTTAAAGTGTAATTAAAAGTAGGATTATTCATTTGCAACTTTAAATCCTTATAAAACAGCAAGATCCAGAGCTAATATTAATTTGGTAATTATAAAAGTGGTTTAGTGCATAGACAAGAAAGCTATCCAGGATCTGGATGATCTAAGTTTAATTCCTGCCTCTAACTTTGTGGCAGGTGGGGAATAGAGGCCTTGGTCTCAATTCCAAGACTGTGGGGAACATTAACAATTGTGCTTGCAGGAAAGGAAAAACCTGGTCACAGTCTTCATACCAGGAGGAGTGCTAGTGCTGGTGGCTACAGGCTAAGATCCCTTACTATAAAAAGACAGGAGCACAGATTAGAATGAAAAGTAACCCCACCTCTCCTTAGAGCATGAAACCTTGGAAACATAGAATATCCCCAGAGATAGTTCTGAAAAAGATCAACATAAAAGACCTGAAGATTCAGATAATACCCCCTCCATTCAAAGAGCAGAAATCAACTTCAACATGAAATCAGAAGTCAAGAAATAGGATGGGAAAATGAGTAAACAAAAGCAAAGAACCTTACCATGGTAAATTACAGTGGTGACAAGGAAGACCAATACATAAACCCAGAAAAAGACAAAAATGTCCAAGAAACCATATGAAAAAGCATCAAAAATGTGAATTATATATAATTGCAAAAAAATACTGGAAGATCTCAGATATGATTTTAGAAAGTAAATGTAGAGATGTAGAGGAAAATTGGGAAAATAAATGAGAGTGATGTAAGAAAATTATGAAAAGATATTCAACACCTTGGTAAAAGAGGCAAAAAAGGTATTGCAGAGAATTATACCCTGAAAAAGAGCATTAGCCTAATGATAACAGAGAAACAAAAATATTGGCAAAATGATTTCTTATAAAACACAGAATTAACTAAATGGGAGAAAAGGTAAAAAAAATCTCACTGAAGAAAATACCTGCTTTAAAATAGAAATGAGCAAGTGTTGGCTAATGACTTCATGTGGCACCAAGAAACTGTTAAAAAAAAAAAAAGGAAGTGTGAAATATCTCACTGGAAAAACAACTGGCCTGAAAAAATACGTTGAGGAGAAATAATGGAAGAATTAGTGGATTACCTGACAGCTATGATAAAAAAAGAGAGCCTAGGCATTATATTTCAAGATATTATTAAGGAAACCTTCCCTAATATTCTAGTACCAGAGGGTAAAATAGAAATTAAAAGAATTTTCTGATAACTATAATGAAAACTCCCAGTAGCCAAGTTCCAGAACTCTCAGGTCAAGGAGAAAATAGCCAAACAAACAGAAAGAAACAACTCAAATATAGTGAAGTCATAGGAGGATTACACAAGATTTTGCATCTTCCACATTAAAGGAGTAGAGGGTTTGGGATATGATAGTATGGAAAACAAAATAGCTAGGATTACAACCAATAATAAATTATCCATGAAAAAAATTAGTAAAATTCTTTACTGGAAAAAGTGAGCATTTAATAAAACAGAGGACCAGGGCTGAATAGAAATGTGACTTTTAAATGTAAGACCCAAAAGAAGCATAAATAAGGTAAACATAGAAGAGAAACCATAAGGGAGTCAGAGCTAAAATGTTTACATTAACTATGTGGGAAGAAGATGATCACTTGTAACTTGTACTTTGGCAGGAATTAGGTTTAAAGCAACATTCACACACTAAACCACAATAAGGTCAAAATGGATACATAATTTAAACATAGTATTATCTTTTTTAAAAATTTATTTATTTAACTTTTAACATTCATTTTCACAAAACTTTGGGTTCCAAAATTTCTCCCCATTTCTCCCCTCCCCCACCTCAAACTGCCAAACATTCTAATTTTCCCTATCACCGATCTGCCTTCTCTTCTAACATCCCTCCCTTCCCTTGTCCCCACCTTCTCGTTTGTCCTGTAGGGCCAGATAACTTTCTATACCCCAATATTTGTATTTCTTATTTCCTAGTAGTAAGAACAATACTTGACAGTTGTTGCTACAGCTTTGACTTTCAACCTCTCTTCATCCCTCCTTCCCCACCCATTCCCTTTGGGAATCAAGCAATTCAATATAAGCCATATCTGTGTAGTTTTGCAAATGACTTCCATAATAGTCATGTTGTATGAGACTGGGTAGCATTTTTCCCTCCATATTTTCCTGCTCCCCATTGCTTCTGGTCCCTCTTTGGATCCTGTCCCTCCCAAGAGTGTTGGCTTCAAATTGCTCCCTCTTACCTCTGCCCTCCATTCCATCATCCCCCCCGCCACTCTGCTGGTCCCCTTCTCCCCCACTTTCCTGTATTGTAAGATAGATTTTCATACTAAATGAGTGTGCATTATATTCCTTCCTTTAGTCAATTGTGATGAGAGTAACTTCATGTTTTACTCTCACCTCCCCTCTTTTTTCCTCCACTGAAAAGTATTTTGCTTGCCTCTTTTATGAGAGATAATTTGCCCCACTCCATTTCTCCCTATCTCCTCCCAATATATTTCTCTCTCACCACTTAATTTCATTTTTTAAAGATATGATCCCATCCTATTCAATTCACTCTGTGCTCTCTGTCTCTGTGCATGTGTGTGTGTGTGTGTGTGTGTGTGTGTGTGTGTGTGTGTGTGTGTGTAATTCCACCAAATACCCAGATACTGAAAAGTTTCAAGAGTTACAAATATTGTCTTTCCATGTAGGAATGTAGACAGTTCAACTTTAGTAAGTCCCTTATGACTTCTCATTGCTATTTACCTTTCCATGTTTCTCCTCATTTTTGGTTTGAAGGTCAGATTTTCTTCTCAGCTCTTGTCTTTTCATTAAGAATGTTTGAAAGTTCTCTGTTTCATTGAAAGACCATTGTTTCCCCTGAAGTATTATATTCAATTTTTCTGGGTAGGTGATTCTTGGTTTGAGTCCTAGTTCCTTTGACTTCTGGAATATCATATTCCATGCCCTTTGATCCCTTAATGTAGAAGCTGCTAGATCTTGTGCTATCCTTGATTGTATTTCCACAATACTTGAATTGTTTCTTTCTAGCTGCTTGCAATATTTTCTCCTTGACCAAGTCACTCTGGAATTTGGCCACAATGTGCCTAGGAATTTCCCTTTTTGGATCTCTTTCCAGTGGTAATAGGTGGATTCTTTCAATATTTACTTTGCCCTCTGGTTCTAGAATATCAGGGCAGTTTTCCTTGATAATTTCATGAAAGATGATGTCTAGGCTCTTTTTTGGATCATGGCTTTCAGGTAATCCCATAATTTTTAAATTGTCTCTCCTGGATCTATTTTCCAGGTCAGTTGTTTTTCCAATGAGATATTTCACATTATCTTCCATTTTTTCATTCTTTTGGTTTTATTTTGTGATTTCTTGGTTTCTTATAAAGTCATTAGCCTCCATCTGTTACATTCTAACTTTTAAAGAACTATTTTCTTCAGTGAGCTTTTGGACTTTCTTTTCCATTTGGCTAATTCTGCTTTTGAAAGAATTCTTCTCCTCATTGGGTTTTTAACCTCTTTTGTCAGTTGAGTGAGCCTATTTTTCAAGGTGTTATTTTCTTCAGCATTTTTTGGGTTTCCTTTAGCAAGATGTTGACCTGCTTCTCATGCTTTTCTTGCATCTCTCTCATTTCTCTTCCCATTTTTTCCTCCACCTCTCTAACTTGATTTTCAAAATCCTTTTTGAGCTCTTCCATGGCCTGAGCCCATTGAATATTTATTTTGGATGTTTGGGATACAGAAGTCTTGATATCTATGTTTTTCCCTGATGGTAAGCATTTTTCTTCCTCATCAGAAAGAATGGAAGGAGATATCTGTTCAAAAAGAAAGTAACCTTCTATGGTCTCATTTTTTTCCCCTTTTTTTGGACATTTTCCCAACCAGTTACTTGACTTTTGGGTCCTTTGTCAAGAGTAGGGTATACTCTGGGAATCTGTGCAATCTCAGTTTCTCCCAGGTGGCACAGTCAGGGTGTACTAGTCTGGAGGCAGAGAGGGATTTTTGTGCCCAGAATCTTGCCAGAAACCTCTACTTGGCCTTCAGTTCCAATAAAGTCAGCACTGGGGGCTGATTTTCAGATAAACTGGTTGAGCAGGGCCACCATTCAGTTTGAGACAAAGACCAACGCGACCAGGGCTTCCACCCAGGGCTGAGGTAAGACTCAGCTCTCCAATGCCCCCAGGGGTTTTTATGCTCCAACAGCAGAGCTTCCATATGGGATGCTGTGCTGGCTCTGTGGCCACTGCCTACTGCCGGAGCTATGGGAAGGCTCTTCTCCCTTTCTGGCCTCCTGATAAAACCCATCACTGACCTTTTTTGCCTGTGAGTTGAGGGATCTGAGACCCCGTTGCTGTGACTTGAGATTCAGCCCCTCCTCCCAGAGTCTCATTGCACTTTGTGCCACATTGTGCTGCTCAGCCAAGGCTGGGCTGGGCTCTCTGCTTGGCTCTGCGCCCAGCACAACCAACATTTCTGTGGACCTTTCAGGTCACCGTGGGCTGGAAATATCCTCCATTCTGTTGTTCTCCACTTCTGCTGCTCCAGAATTTGTTGAGAGTCCCTCTCTACAGATATTTTATGGTCTGTGGGGAGGACCCTGTGTAAGTGTGTCTTTCTAGTCCGCCATCTTGGCTCTGCCCCACAACGTAATGTTATCTTAAGAAAATTAGGGGAGCATGGGATATTTTGCCGCTATATTTTTGAGTAGAGGGCTTATTTACAACCAAGCAAATGATTGAGAGAATAATATAATATATAAGGAATTATATATATATATATATATATATATATATATATATATAATTCCTTATATATAATCAGCTCTGTAATATTCCATTTGTTATTTCTTCCAGTCATTTAGGTGCTGAAATATTTATAAACTGATTTATGAGCAGTATCCTAATATGAAACACAGGAGTTGTTCTTCATTTATTTTATAGCATGTCCTGTAGTAGGAAGAAAGCTTCGCAGTTAAACCCTCTGGTACCAATATTCCATTATAACCCCTAACCTAAAGTGGATAATTTTGATTATATCAAATTGAAAAGATTTTACACAAGCAAAACCAATGCAGCCAAGAGTAGAAGAAAAGCAGGAAACTCAGAAAATATTTTAAAACCTTTTTTCTTATAAATGGCAATTTCTGAACTATATAGAGAATGTATTCAGATTTATAAGAATATAAGTCATTCCCCACTTGATAAATGGTCAAAGGATGTGAACAAGCAATTTTCAGACAAATAAATCAAAGCTACTTATAAACATAAGAAAAATGTTCCAAGTCACTATTGATTAGAGTAATGTAAAATAAAATAACTCTGAGGCACCACCTCATACCTGTCAGATAGAAAAGGACAATGACAAATGTTGGAAAGGATATAGGAAATTGAGACATTAATGCACTCTGGGTGCAATAGTGAACTAATCCAACCATTCTGGAGAGAAATTTGGAACTATGCCCTAAGTGTTATAAAACTCTGCATATGTTTTGATGAAGAAATACCACATCTAAATCTGTATGCTAAAAAGGTTTTTTTTTTAAAAAATGGAAATGAATTTATATATATAAAAGATATTTATGTCAATTTTCTTAATAGTAGAAAAGAATTGGAAATTGAAGGGATATCCATCAATCGGGGAATGGCTGAACAAATTGTTGTACATGATTGTGATGGAATATTGTTGTGCTATAAGAAATGATAAGCCAGGTGCTTTCAGAACAAAGGTGGGAGATTGAACTGATGAAAACTGAAATGCACAAAACCAAGACAACATCAAATAAAATAATAGCAATATTATGCAATGAACAAATGTGAATGACATCTATTTTCAGCAATATGATGACCCATGACAATCCCAAAGGACTTATGATTTTAAAAAAAGTTAACCATCTCTAGAGAAGGAACTGATGGTATCTGAATACAGATTGGAATGTATTTTTTTAATTGTATGTGCTTTCTATTGCAAAATGGTTAATATTAAAAGATATTGCATGATTACACATGTATAATCTGTATCAAATTTCTTGGTTTTTCAAGGAGGAAAGAGAGGAGGAAGGGAAGGAAAGAAAAGAGAGAGAGATTTTGGAGCTCAGTAGTTTGAAAAAAATTGAATTTTTTTATATATAATTCAAAAATATAAATAAACTTTAAAAAAGAATTCATAACCCCTAACCTAATGTTAGAAAAATTTCAGTCCTCAATAAATCATAATTTTCAAGATCTGATTTCTGTTCTGAGATTATCAGGATTTCCCACAAAAAGTTTTGT
Source organism: Bettongia penicillata ogilbyi (assembly GCA_023548195.1). Classification (NCBI taxonomy): domain Eukaryota; kingdom Metazoa; phylum Chordata; class Mammalia; order Diprotodontia; family Potoroidae; genus Bettongia; species Bettongia penicillata. Next base: position 12,479,447 of record JAJHZJ010000470.1, on the reverse strand, counting down.
GCTATCTTAGTGGCTAGGGAAAAAATATTGATTCTTCCCAAAATAGTTTACATTTCATATGAATTGTGAAAATATAGGCCAAATATATAATATTCACCCTATTTGAATATTTGTTTTTTCTTATCTGTCAGAAGCCCTTTTACTGTACCTTGCAAGGCCAGTCACATTATAACTTTTACTGACATTGTATTAGTGGAGCCATTAGCCAAGGAGATACTGTCTTAGACCGAGTTCAGAAATACAGAATCCTAGAATTAGAAGAGACCTCAGATCACATTAAGTCCAAGCCTCTACAATGCAATACACCAGATCAGAATTTATCATTTGTAAAATAAGAGAAACTGGTAAAAATTATCTGTTTCTAAGGGTCTGATCCTATCTAGCTATAATTTTCTGTATTTATTTTTCAATAACTTAAAAATAAGCATATCTACTCCAAAATATAATACATTATTTTTAATAGAAAAAAATCAACAATACTGAAAAACAAAAAGAAAATCATCAAGTATTCAGGAGATGTAAATGGCATTTCTATTTAGGATGCATTAAAAATAATTCCTTATATATAATCAGTTCTGTAATATTCCATTTGTTATTTCTTCCAGTCATTTAGGTGCTGAAATATTTATAAACTGATTTATGAGCAGTATCCTAATATGAAACACAGGAGTTGTTCTTCATTTATTTTATAGCACGTCCTGTAGTAGAAAGAAAGCTTTGCAGTTAAACCCTCTGGTACCAATATTCCAGCTGTTTGCTTCTTGGCTCACAGGTGGCAATATGTTAAGCTTTCTAAGAGAAATTCTAAACTTAACCTAGTAAAGTAGGAATTTTAAGAAATCGAAATACTAGAACTCATAATAACATGGAGAAAACACTCAGAGACTCCAAGTATCATATACTTAGAGCAATGAACAAACTTAGTGATGATTTTTGTTAGCCTCCTTTTCAGTTGATGAAATTGGTGCCCATAAAACTGCACAAAGATAGGGAGTGACAGAGTTGAGATTGGAACCAACAGGGCAGAACTAATAGAAGTAGGAAAGAATAGAAAAGAGGAAAATCTGGGCCTGATAGAAGGGTAAGGTTCCTAGTAATGAGAGGGAAAAAGGAAAGGGCAAGCAAGGAAAGTCAAGGAAAAGCAACGCACATTTATAGAGTGCCTATTATATGCCGGGAATGGTGCTGAGCACTTTATAAATATTACCTCATTTGATCCTTACAACAAACGTAGGAAGTAGGTGCTATTATCGTTCCCATCTTACAGTGAAAGAAACTGACATAAAAAGAAGTTGAGTGACTAGCCCAAAGTCACACAGCTAGTATTTATCTGTAACTGCATTTTATCTCAACTGTTCCTGACTCCAGGTCCAGTACTCTGTCCACTAAGTCACCTAGATGCCTCAGAGAGTTATTCAAAAGTGGAATAGACTTCCTTGCAAGGTAGCAGTGGACTGTACTTCTGAGGTTATTTCTAAGTTGTGCTGTCTATATCTTTGTGCATAGTACTTTACAAATATTATTTTATCTTCATAAAAATCCTATGAGGTAGATGTTATCCTTATCTCATTTTATATTTTAGAAATCTGAGGCAGACAGAGTTTAAGTGACAATGAAATAGAAAGCAAATTTTATCAGGTTCAGGGTAGAGGGAGTAGTGAATCTGCAGAGGATCAGAGAATGCCTAAGTTACATACTAGCATGTGGGTTAATGCTTGAGATATTAAGGCAAAGGAGAGAAGGGAAACATCTCATATAGAGTAGATAGTTCAACTCATCACAAAGGGAAAATTACTGTATATTGCCTATCACATTCATCAAGGACTTCCCATTTTTATTGTGTTCGCCTTCATTTGGCTCTGCAAGTAAATTAGGCTTTTTTATGAAAGGTTTTTTTTTGTCTATGAAAAGTGTCAACTCCTCCAAATGTTCTGTATGTTTTAAGGAAGTTCTGTGAGGTGTAAGGGGGGAAAGTTAAGATTAAATTTTAATTCATTTACATTCTGAAAGCATCCAGCAAGTTTCTTTTATCATCATTCACACAAGGATAAATGCTAATCATAATTCACTAATGGCCTTAACCAAAGAAATGAAGCTCTTAAAAAGCAAAACAAAAAACAAAACAAAATAAAACAAAAAAAATCCTCTAAATTATACTCTCCTCTTCAAGAAAAGATAGCCTTTGAACTAGATTTTTCCCATGAAAACACTTGACTGAAGTAGATGATATGGGCAATCAATCACAGTTGTCTACAAAGGCTTTAATCCTCTTGTTGGGGTGGGGTGTAGAGATGTGGGGAATGTGGTATTGTTTGTTTTCTTTTTAGACATGTTCTGCCAAGATGCTCTTCATGTAAATGAGCCATATGTTAGAAGTCTTATATAATGCCACAGTCTTTATGAAGTTGTTGCTATGGCTATTGTATTCCCTTAAATCAAGGTAAGTTTTTTAGTTTGTTATATTGTTATACAGTGCTGTAGAAAATGAAGTTCTCTAAAAGTTTCTCCAAACCTTCATTTCCAAATGTTCAAGAATATAAAGGTCAATGTGCCATCAGAACTGTCTATTCAGTTCATTATATTTTTGAGTATTTGTCTCATGCAAGGTAATCCCTACTCCCACAGACTTTATGTCATCATTTAAGAAGCTGAATCTTTCATTCCTCTATAATTGGTTATTAGAGAATTCATTTTTCTAAACCTGCCCAACCTTCTGACTTTCCATTTTCTATTGATATCGCTTCTATTCTTCTAGTCACCCAGGGTAACAGTCTGACTCATCTTGTACCTTTGATTATGGTAAATGAGGATTCAGCCCTCCCCCTACCATATTCAATCAGCTGCCAACTCTTGTCAGGTCTATCTCCTCACCACCTCCTCCCACGTTCATCTCCTTCTCTCTTATTACCTCCAAAATAGTTCAATTTCAAGCTGTCAAAATATCTGAACTAGGTTATTCCAATCACCTCCTATACCAATCTTTTTCCAAATGCAGTCTCTCCTTTCTCCAATCTAGCATGCCCATGGTTATCAAATTTATATTCCTAAGGTTAAAGCTTTCATATGTCACCCACATGCTCAAGAAAGTTTAGTTACTCCTATGCCTTGAGATTTAAATACAAATTCCTTATTGGTATTAAATTCTTTTTTATAATATAATCCCAGAACAACTTTATAGATTGATCACACATCATTCCTCATAATGCACTCTATGTTAGGTGTCTCCAGTTACTCACTTGTTTTTCACTTGTCATGATATTCTATCCTTCACCTCTTTGACTTTCAATAAGAAAGTTCCAAACCTGAAAATAGAGGTTCTAAGAAAGAGATGTGAGAGTATTACTCCCTCTCAGAACTGTAGGGGTTCTGTTTCATGCCTCGAACATACTCATCACTCACCTTTCCCTCTTAGATGCCTATTTCTCTTCACAATTCAGCTCAAAATCTCCTTTAGGAAATCTATCCTGATTCTTCTACTTCCTAGGGTGACCCTTTCCAAATCATCATCATACATTTATTGTTTTATGTATGTATATATATATATATGTATGTGTGTGTGTGTGCATGTGTATGTGTGTGTACAAGAAAATGGATATGTGCATTTACTTATCAGCAAACGTGTTATATTCACTAAGGGAATGTAAATTCTTTTAGGACAGCAATTACCTCACTTTCATATAATTATGTTCATCATCTAACATATAATAAACACCATAAAAGTTTATTTTTGATTGATTGCTTAACTTTATAGAGCAATCCTCTGAGAGTTTTATTAGTATAATACTAAATATGTAAATTAATTTTTGTAATAGCAACATTCGTATTTTATTGGCAAAGCTTAGCCATGGTCAATAAATATCTTTCCAGTTATTTAATTCAGTCTTTCATAAATAATCCCTTTGGGAGAATTTTAGATAGTATTCTTATTCCTTAGATTGCCTCTATGGTCCTTTGATTAAATCTGTGAAAATTTCATGATGAAATACTTTTCCTAAGATCACCACACAGATAATTTTTATAATTGTATTTATGCAAGTCTTGAGTTTATCTTGGTAGATTAGTTCCCATGTGTTTTTATGCATTTGGGAGTTATTTAGGGGTTTTCTAAGTGAAGCATTATGTTTACAAATAGGGTTGACTTTATTTTCTCCTTGTCAACGTTTATATCTCTATTTTCTTTTGTCCTATGGCTATGACAAACATTTGTAGAACTATGAGAAAACTTGAAACTGGTACATCCTTGCTTTATACAAATATTTATTGGGATAGCTTCAGTATGTCCCCATTGAAAATAATGCTAGCTTATTGTTTTAGATATATACTTTATATCATTAAAATTTTAAATATTCCTTTATGCCTATGCTTTCTCAAGTTATTTTTGGCATGAATGGGTGTTGAACATAAATGTGTTTAGAATACACATCCTTAAAGAGATTTTCTGTGAATATCCTGAAAGTACAAATGTGTTTCTCTGTATTCCTGGTTCCCTGTTTCTCTTCTCCTCCATCATTTTACTGACATGCTATATGAATGACTGACTTTATTATTAGATTTTAATTTATTTTGATTTCAGCTGTAATTCATTATTTTAAGTCACAAACATTTTTTCTATATGTTCTCCATGAGAAAATGCTCAAAATGCTATCTCAAAGGAGCTATAAAGGTAAATAACCATAACTGATGACCTTATGTCACTTATACTCTAGTAAGGAACAGAAAAGAATCTAAGCCCAAAGGAAGGAAAAGTTTAGGGGGAAAATATCGTAATACGATAATCTAATTCAACCGTCTTATTTTCCAGATGGAAAAACTGGAGTCCAAAGAAATGATGAAACTTATAATTGGGAAAATAATTATATATTAAATTGAATTCACATGGTATCAAAAAGTAGAACTAAGTGTAATTTGTCAAAGTTATAGAGGAATATTTAAGCTTCATGTCAAGATGTATTTCTTCAATTGGAAATGAGATTTAGGGCTTTTCAGGAGATTGGGGTTGCTCATCATTTCAGCTCTTCAAGATTGAATAACTCCACTGGGAAGATGTCATAAATGGGATTCTTGTTTTCTAGATTATCTTTAAGATCAGTTAAAATGTTAATATTCTGTCATGAAGTACTTTCTCCAAAATCAAGCAAATAGTAAATAATGGATCTCCAGTAAATTGTTGTATTTGATTAACTCAAAATCCAGCACATCTTCCATTACAAGCTGAAGCAATACAGGGAATCTGTTCTTGTCAATTATAATTTTCTAATGTTGCCATTAATGACTTCTTTAGATACCATGCAATCTTTTATTTTTATGGAAATAAAATTATGTTAGTACTGTACGATAATTTTGTTATTGACCAAGATCTAAAAGTACAAATTTTAAAAAAGGTGCATAAAAGTAGCTAACTACTTTCACAAATGACAAATCACATACAATCTGCCAGATGTTTACCTTGGATTTAGAATTTATTATTAAGGAAGTAGATAGTAAATAACAGGAATTCCAAGAATGAAAAGAAAATGTTTGGGGTTAAATGGAGGTTACAAGTTTGAGGGAGATAATAAAGTTGTTGATAGCCTGTGGTATGAACATTACTTTTGGTCTCACCTAAAGCAGCACTTCTTAAACTTGATTCAGACCCCACAAGAGGTTATGAAAAATTTGGTAACATTAAAAGATTTTTGAACAGGTGACAACCAAGAATTCATTCAAAATAAAATGTATAATAAATCCAAAGTATTTCTGACAGCACATGTCCATGGGGTATCACATAACTTCATTGATGTCTTGTTTCTAAACACAAAGCATGGACACTGCACTGTGCATGCTTTCAGGCCATACAACAACAACTAGCACTATCAAAATGGGAAAGGGTGTCATGAATGGAAAAAAATTTGTGTGATCAGTGTATACTTAAAAGTAGTGGAAGAAGACAGAGAGACCTAGACAGGCAGAGAGAAGCAGACTGATAAACAAATAGATATAGTTACAGGGAGAGAGAGAGTCAGAGAGAAAGAAATGATAAATAGACAAAGAGAAGATAGATAGATAGATAGATAGATAGATAGATAGATAGATAGATAGATAGATAGATAGATGGACAGCTGAAAGATAGAAAATAGAGATTAGATACATATATATACACATATAAACTGAATGGAATTATATTTGTGATTAGGTTGTATAGGAAACTCTTGATGAGAAAAAACTTCCTCTATCAATGCAGATTATTGTCTGCATTGAACTCAAGCCTTCCTAACTCCAAATTTAACACTCTGAAGCACTACCTCACTGAAAGTTCTAAGTGGTTAGACACTAGTAGGAAATGACTTGGAATTAAACTGTATAGAAAGTCAATGTGAGATGAATTTTTTTAACCATAAATAAATGACATCTGGATAATAGGCATATGTTATTTACCTTAGTAAGGAAACATTGGAAGTTGAACTATGTGTGCAAAGTAGCATCTGATAAGTCATTCCCCACAGGACTACAGCAGTTATTCTCTCATTCAGGTGCATCTTGCAGGTAGAAGATGAAAAAAACAGGTGGAAGATCCTTTGGTACTGTTTCAGATCTAGCTGTCTGGGGGGGAAGAACGAGAGAGAGAAATAGTAAATAAATCTTCATGTGGGGTCTAATATGAACTATGCACTATGCTAAGCACTAGAGATACAAAGAAATGTCAAAGTCAATCCTTATCCTCAAGGATTTTACAGTCATATAGGGGAAGACAGCATAGAAAAGAAAGTGACAAAGTCATGGAGAGGTGAGGTTGCAGATGGGAGTGAAGGTACTTGGTGATGAGTCCTGATGGAGAAGTTCAAAATGTGGGAAATGAAGAGCTGGTGGAACTTGATTAATGTCTTAAATGGAGCTTCTGGAAAGAGAAGTCTCCATTTTCTTGTTATAGGGAGGGAGAAGCCCAAGAATTCAAAGATACTGATGAGGTATTACATGGAAAGTTCAGTGAGATCCCTGTATGGTGAGGCATGTAACTCTAGGAATATGTTACTTCTGTGTGCTTCCTTTGAACTTGTTCTTGTTTTATGTATTCCTGGAAAAGTCTTGTATCCTAACTTTAACATAGGTAATCAAGTTCCACTTATTAAATTGAGGGGAAAGAAAGTCTTTGCTTGAGGCTGAAGTGAGGTATGAGTTGAAGGGATGGGAAGACAAAATGTCAGACTAAGTGGAATGGTAATTTAAATGGGAAGATCTATCCCATCCATTAATAGGTCCATGTGACCTGCCTGGGTCACATGGAAGTCTGAGTCACATGAGTCTGTGGTGGGAGGAGCTTGATGAATGGGTGGAACAGGACAGAGTGGAACAGGAAGAAGCAGAGCTGGAGCAAAGCTGGGAGGAAGTTGGTCAGACTACACAGAGCTGGGAAGGACAGCGAAAACAGACAACTGGCTATGAGGTTGTTTGTGATTTTGCTTAGGGAAGCCTGTTTCTGGGAAGGCCAGATAATGTGTATAACTTTTTGGTTACTATGATGTATTTATTTGTTTCTATGTTTCAGATGTCGGGATTTAACTTTCTGATGTCTGAATAAATGTTTTCTTTTTCTGCCTTCTATATGGAGAGACTATTATTCTTTATGATTCGGAACTACTGTTAAGAGAGAGAGAGAGAGACAGAGAGAGAGAGAGACAGAGACAGAGACAGAGACAGAGAGAGACAGAGAGATGCAGATATATGTGTGTGGCTATAATTTATATTTATTTTCTGTAGATAAAGATAAAAGATTTTTCTTTTTGTTTCTTTTTATACAGATATTTCATTATCTCTTTTGTCTTTTCTCTCAAAAATTGTTTTTGGTCTATGATTTTTATAGGAATTCTAGTTTGGAAATTCCATCAACTACTCAATAAATCAACCAACTTTTTTTTCATTGCCACTATGCACCAGGGATTATAATAGGCTGTGGGCATACAAAAATGTAAATTAAACTGTTCAGCCTAGGAGGAGTTTACAATGTAATCTTCTATTGATGCACATGAGAAAGCTGCCTGGGACATTGAGAGATACTGTTTGCTGTGCATGAACTCATAGATAATATAAGGCAGAGGTAGGATTTGAATCAGGTCTTCCTAACTTCTTTGTTGATATTCTGCAAAATATATTATGCATCCTCTCACACTATTTTTCTTTGGAAAGCATTCATTCAGTTAAAAATAATCTAGATATAAAATATTTACTTAATCAATTATCAAAGAGCTATGGATTTTTAGTTCAGAGACCTCAGAGATGATCTAGTTGAAAACCAGCCGCCGAGTCATATGAGATACTACAGAACCTCAGTTTCCAAATTTAATTTGTTCTGACATTCTGTTCATCATGTGATTTGTTTGTATTTCAAAGCAAATTTTCCCATAGAATGTAATGTAAAGTCAGATGATTGGTACCATACCTACAAAAATATTCATACAAAAATAATTATTTGTCATTTTAAGTAAGTTTTTTGTCCCTAATGTGCCTAAAATACAGTAGCAATGATTAGTATATAATATAAACTAAAAATAAAATAAATTAACCTGCACTTTTGAGAAGAGTTATGGCTGATGTGAGGTAGATGAAAGGGAGGAGGAGGAGGAAGGATAATTCTTGGAAAGAGAATCTCCTTCTATGAGAACATTGGGGATTTCAATGTTGGGAGTGTTCTTTCTTACACTACTTTCACTAAAAGTAAGACTAACACTACTGCCTTCACTTGTTTTTTGTTTTTTTAGAATTACTTTCATGTTTTGATTCACTGATTATTTTTTTCTTTATGTTAGATTCTGAGTAGAAATCTATGAATACTTGTTTTTGATGACTTTTTGAAATTAATTCATTTGTTTTCAGTTTTCAACAATTACTTCCATAAGTTTTAAATCCCCTCCCTCTTACATACCTTCCAGAGAAGTCATGGAATCTTATATGAGTTCAAAGAAAGAAAAAAGCAAAAAAACAAAACAAAACAAAACAAAACAAAAAAAACATTGCCATAGTTGAGCATCATCCCTTCGTGAACTGTTCAAGTCCGAACACAATGTTCACATTGCGAATTTTTGTTCATCCTGCGAATTTTTGTTCATCCTGCATGACAAATTTTGTGAAAAAATTTTTCCTCATCCAGCGAAGTGTACATAAGCCAGCTTACTTGCAAATCGAGGTTGTACTGTATATGAAAATGGGGAGCTCATTTAATCTTACCTTGTCTCCATTTCATCATTTATAAAATGGAGATAATCATAATACCTGTCTACCTAGATTGTTGTGAGGATAACATGAGGTATTTATGAAGTGCTTTACAAACCTTAAAACACTAAAAATAAATATTAGGGTTGATGATGAAGATGATGACGGTGGTGATGGTGGTGGAGATGATGATGATGATGATGGTGATGATGATGATGATGATGGTGATGGTGATGATGGTGATGGTGATGATGATGCTTTGTGGCTTCTGATAGAGAAAATAGTCACTGTTAATTCCTAGGGTTGCTATGTTTTGACACTGGTGTGCCCTAGGATTGCATACATTATCAAAGATGCTATTCCAGGAAAATTGAATGGTTGGGGTGGAGTCAGAAGGAAATTCAATTTAATTTAGCAAACATGGATTAAAGGACTAACCATGTCCAATCCTTCGGGATACAAAAGTGAAAATCATAACTACACCTGCTCTCAGGGCACTTACATTCTTCTGAGTGTATGGTATGTACACAAAGCCTCATAACTGGGAATACTGCTATAAAATGAATTGTACCATCAATTCTCTATGGTATTTTCCACATTTGGTGGAGACATCTCAAATGACTGCTGGGACACTGGATGAGACTTTGCTTAATTTGGCAGAGTAGAAATGGTGAAATGTATTGTTTATGATAATATGCAAACAACATCAAAGTCCCCAGTTGATTAGAACAATTTATCCCCAATACATATCAAGTTCCAAGAACCTAAACTTCTGTATCATCCAGGAAATACAAAGTTCTCTGTCCTGAGAAACCTAGATAGTAAATTAACGCCCTACAGGTGAGCTTTTTGTAAATAGGTAGGTCAGGTTCCTGGATCTGAGGAAAGTCATGAATCATTTCTGCTAAATTGGAAATGTAATACGCATGCCAGCCAGAGCTGAAAAAGAAATTTCATATTTCCTTTTCAAAACTTCAGCTTTTTCTCCAAGCAATGTGCTAGCTAGAAACAAACAAATTCTTCACATGTCTATTGAGGCAGGAAAAAGGAAAAGGAAAAAGATGAACTGAATGCATGGTGAATTAAATGATGGGTTGGAGAGTGTGTCTTATGTTTCCTTCACATTAAAGTCATTGTTGCCTGAGTTTATGTAACAGATGCATAATAGAGATAGAGTGTAAGTTTCTTGACAATCAAATTGATACAAATTTACAGATATTTTCATGGAAACAAGAATATTGCTACTAACACAATTGCAAATAAATAATATTACTCACATAGTGGATCTTTGATTATGATAATGATTTGTCACTTCTTAAAATAACAATAAGTGGTATTTACATAGTGCTTTATGTTTTATAGTGAGATCATCATAACTGACTGAGGTAAGTATGGCTGTTATTTTCCATATTTTAGGGGAAACATAGAACTGAGGATGAGAGAAAGAATGACACAGTTTATAAGTGTCAAGGGTGGGATTTGTATCCAGTTCCTCCTAGTTCGAACTCTTTTCCTTATATACACTGCACAAACTCCATACTCCCAAAATTATTCCCCCAATCTCATTCATGTATATGTGTGTATTATATATACACTACATACACATATACACATGCATGTATGTGTGCACACATACATCACACATATTCTATGAAATGAATAATACTGCAGTCAGAAATATGTTAACATAAAATATGTTAACATGCAACATGTTAACATACATATTTTATTTTTACCTAGCCCTCTTTCTCTTCTTCCTACTCTTCATCATCATCATCATCATCATCATCATCATCATGTTGTCATTATCATCATCACCACAAACTCATTAGTAAATTATTTTAAAAAGAATTTTAATTTTAAAAAAATTTAAAAAGAATTTTTCCAGTATCACTCCTCCCCCTCACATAAAATCATCACATATAAAATATTTTTGAAGGACAATGCAATAGAGAAAAAAAATTAACAAGCACAGCAAGTCAATCTAAAGAGTATTAAAATATAAGTAGTGCTTCATGCCCATGGACTTTCCACCGCTATAAAGAAGTAAAGTCAATCTGACTTCCAGGGACCAAGTACATGAGTAACCAGTAAGTCACTTTCACTCTCCCTTACTGACCTTGAAAGGCCCAGAAAATGCTACCCCAGGAAAAATCCAGTGAAGTCAGCACAAAGATAGGGTGCAGCATTTATTTTATTTCATGAAGCTAGGGAGATTAAAGGGAAAGGTCCCTATTGCTGTGCCTGCAGAGGACCAGTACAAGATGGGAAGCATCCTGGCAAACCAGCACCAAAACACACCTCAGCAAAGTAACAGGAGATACCCAGGGGAAGTGGCAGACATCAGCGTGGAGAACCACCAGTTTCACAACATACAGGTATTCACCAGTGACTGAACCTACTCATTCTCTAGCAAAGTCCCTGGTGAGAAGGCAACCTTGAATTACCAGTATTACTGAGTAAAATACCACCTGGCATTGGCACAAATCTGCTACCACCACCAGCTCTAGCTCATCATTAGGTAAGCTACAGCCTCTACAGCCTCCAACTGCCAGAACCTGAGACCCTAGCACATAAAGCAAATAACCGGACCCCTTGTCTACAACACAAGAAGTGTAGGACAGCACTCCAGAATCAGAGACCAAGTTTAAAGCAAGGAAAAAAGATAAATATCTTGAGCAAAAAATATCATAGAAAAACAACAACCATAAATTTTTATCATTGGAAAATCAGAACACATTTTCAGAAGAGGATAGCACTGTCACTATAACCACATATGAAACCTGAAAGAGGAATATAAATAGATCCCAGTACAAAACTTCCTCTTGGAACAGTTCAAGAAGGATTTTAAAAGTCAGATTAGAGAGAAGAAAATTTGAACAATTCCTTTAAAAATGCAATTGGCAAAATGTAGCACCAGTTCAATATTCTTAGTGCCTACAGTAGCCATGAATATTCTGGCACAATTCTGAATCATGAAATAGAGCAGACTCTCCACATTGAAAATAGACCCAAAGCATTTTTCCAGACACTAGAAAGTCAAATCCATCATAATTCATACATAATAGCAATGCAGAGAATAATACCATCCCCAAGCCTTCCCCCTGCTAGGCTTCCCATAAACCACCTCCATTAAACAAGTCACAAGTTGACTCCCTTAAACAAAATCACAAACAAGCTCTTTCACTAATGAGAGCAGTTGCCTACTTGCCTACATCCTTCCTACTCTGACTGCTCTCATGACCACTTTCCTCTCAGCTCTGCTCTAGCTCTGCCTCTTCCTGTTCCACTCTTTCTATTCCATCCCTTCAGCAAACTCCTCCCACTATAGCCTCCGTAAGACTCAGACTCATGTGACTCAGCCTTCCATGTGACCCATGCAGATCATATGGGTCTATTAATAAATGGGAAGATCTTTCTATTCAAATTACTGTTACATATGGCCCCAAGATCCTTTTGTATTCATTACCTAGGTTGGTGGGACAACTGGAATCAACAGAACTTTAACAGGGGCAATGGAAAATAAACATATGAAGCAATATCTTAGGGTGTGACTTAAGCACAAGTACTCCATCATCTCCCCCTCATATTAGATCTAAAATCTTAGGGTAAAGGGTGAAGGTCTCTTCTTTCATAGCTACTTCCTGCTGAAATTGGATGTAGAGCTATCCTTGTCCCAAGAGGTCCCATACAAGGGGTAAGTTCCTCAGCTGACATCAGGATCTTGGTTGATGCCAGGTCCAGGGTTGACAAAGCACATCAGACAGGGGGTGACATCTGGCTTAAGTCATCAGGCATCTGCAGTTGGAGGGTTATTAAGAATGGAGAAAGCAAATCTGACAAATAAGTTGAACAGACAAAAAGCCAAAAAGAAACAAGGAGACAATAACCAGATGCAGGATAGATATAGAGTCAGCAACGTTTCTATAATCCATCAACCCACCATCACTATTATTTACTGTTTTCTAATTTGCAGTTTTGAGGCCATCATTGTGACCAGAGGAATACTATCTTTAATCTGAGCTGGAGCCTGGTCATTTCCGCAATCTCCCTGCAGGTGTGACGAACTTGGACACCAGGTTTCAAGAGGATATGTAGGGGCAGTTCTCACTTTCCTGCTCAGTGTAATATCAAGTCTCTTTTCTTGATACATTTTATATAGCTCCTTAGTTGGAATATCACCTATTCTTCTAAAATCTCCCCTGCTCTTAATAGAACACTAGTAACAATTCGTTTCCTGTCAATCTCTTCTGACTTTGAATCCACTTTCTATTTACTTTTCTCTCTTGAGGAGATTTCTCTTTTTCACTGATTCTCTCCATGCCAGATACCAGTGATTCTCCCGTCTTGTGGGTGAACCTACTCAAAGTATCTGTGAACTCCTGCTGAGTAAAATCCTCAGTTACCTCCCTAAACACTGTATGGGCCCACTGATTCTCCTGCTATCCTTTGTAGTGTTTCCTTTTCCTCCCACACATCCTTCTGACCTGTGCTTGGGTCTCAATCAAGCACAGCCTGTGCAAGGGCTGCATTCATGTTCCTATTATTAAATTTTCACCTCCTCCTGTCAGCCAAACCAACAACAACTTTTTCTTCCACCACCTCATACTTTTTAGCTTGCTCTTTTAAAGGAGAGTTCCACATAGAAAGCTTCTCTTGTAAATCTAACTGCTTTTCCATCTGAGTTTTCTCCTCCAGCAACTTACCTTTGTTTTTACATATAATTCAATACCTTGTTACTAAGACACAGCTTCTCCTTCACACCCCTGACATTTGTTTCCCCTGTTCTATTTGTATTCCTTGTAAACATCTTTCTAAGTCTCTGGGTTCTCCATTCTGTAGCCTTGGTTCCCAGTTTTCAGAGCATATACCTTTACCCCATTCTCTTGCTAGGAAGGAATAAGGGAAATCCTCCCAACCTGAGACTATTTCTTCCTCTGCAACCTTCCTGCCTCCAAATACAGGTCTGATATTTTGCAATCCCACCCTCATCACCATCTGTAGCAGCAACACGATATTCACAGCACCTATAGCAGCCATAAATAACCATGTGCAATTCTGAATTGAAGAATGCAATAGATTCTGAACATGGAAGACAGAACAAAAATATTTATTCAGACACTAGAAAGTCAAATCCATCATAATAACCAAGCAATCCACATGCCATAACAATGCTGAGGGCAACGCCATCCCTGAGCCTTCCCCTTGTGAGATTTTCCACAAACCAGTTTTATTAAAAAAATCACAAGCAGGTTTCATTAAACAAATTCACAAACAAACTCTTTCACTCATGCAAGCCAGCTGCCTGCTTACCTGCATCCTTCCTAGGTCTAAGTGCTCTCCTCACCAATTTCCTCTCAGTTCTGTTCTCGCTCCATCTTTTCCTGTTGTGTCCATTCTAACCCACATGTTCAGTAAAATCCTCCTACCACAGGCTACATATGATTGAGAAACACATTACTCAGGCTTCTGTGTAATCCAGAGAGGTCACATGGGCCTATTAATGAGTTGAAAGATTTTGCCATTTAAATTACCACTACATAAAATGAGGGGTAGGTGATGTACACTAAAGAAAACTACTTTGTAGAAGAAAGAACTGGCCAAATGGAAAAACAGGTATAAAAGCTAACTGAAGAAAACAATTTTCTAAAAATTAGATTTGGCAAGTAGAAGCTAATGACTCTATGAGGGATAAAGAATCAGTAAAACAAAATCAAAATAATACAAAAAATGGAAGAACATATAAAATACCTCATTGAAACAATGGCAGCAGCAACAACAACAATGAAACATAATTTAAGATTTATTCTTCTAACTAAAAGGCATTATGAAATAAAGAAAAGAGACTGGGTAATATCTTCCAAGAAGTAATAAAGGAAAACTATCCTGAGGTTTGAAAACCAGAAGGTAAAATAATCATCAAAAGAATCTTCCAATTGCCTCCTGAATGAGAACCTAAATTGAAAACCTCAAGGAATATTATAGCCAAATTCCAGAATTATCAGGACAAGGAGAAAATACTGCAAGGAACCAGAAAGAAATTATATGGAATGACAGTCAGGATTGCACAGTGTCATGCACCTTCTATATTAAAAGTCTGGAGAGCTAAGAAGAGAATATTCTCTAAGGTAAAGGAGCTTACTATAACCACCTATCAATTACCCACCAAAATTGAACAAAATCTTTCAGGCAAGGAGATAGACATTAAATTAAACAGGGGACTTCCAGACCTTTCTGATGAAAAGACCAGAGCTCAATGGGAAATTTGATCTTCAAATACACAACTTAAGAGGGGTGTAAAAAGGTAAACAGGAAAGAAAATAAAACAAGTTATTCCACAAGGACAAACTGTTTACTTCCCTCTATGGAATGAAAATACTTGTAACTTTTGAGAAATGTATTTTTATTACAGCATTTAAAAGGGATGTGTGTAGATAGAAAGTCTTGGTGTAAATTAACTGATGTGATGATTTAAAAAAGGCTAAGAAATGAAAATGGATTTTCTTTAGGAGAGGAGGCAAGGAGGAGGCAGAAAAGGGTAAATTAAATCACATGAAGAAACAAAATAACAGTTTACATTATAGAGAAAGGAATTAGGGAGATGAACATTAATAGAGCTTTTATTTTCATCAACTTTGGTTTAAGGAGGGACTAATGCTCAGTTAGGTATAAAAATTTAACTTCCTGCAGTCACTGCCAGGGGAAAGGGAAAAAAAAATGGAGGGGGTGGTTAGAAGGAAGGAAAAAATAGTAAGGGGAAAAAGGGAAAGGATTAACAAAAGGGAGGGAAGATTGAAGGAGGCAGTGAACAAAAGCAAAGTTATTTGGAGGAGGGAAAAGGAGCAAGGGGAAATAAAAGCATAATTGTGGGGAAGGGGATAGGGTAAAAAAAGACACAAGTATTAACGATAATTGTGAATGAGAATGGGATAAACTCTCCCATAAAATGGAAGTTCATTGAAGAACAGATTAAAAACTATAATTCTATGATACTTTGTTTATAAGAAACGCCCTTCAAACAGGATGACATACACAGGGTAAAAGTGAATAGGCTGAAGTAGAATACATTACGCTTCAACTGAAGTAAAGAAAAAAATCAGGGGTAACACTCTTGGTCTTAAACAAAGGAGAAGTTAAAAAAATATATCTAACTAAAAGAGATAAGAAAGGAAACTATATCTTGCTAAAAGACAATGTAGACAAGTAATACACTCACTAAAAATATATATGCATCTAACCCTATCCAAATTCTTGAAGGAGAACTTGAAGGAGTTACTGGAAGAAACAGACAACAAAACTATATTAAAGGGGTGTCTAAACCTCCCTTACTTAACTAGATAAATCTAACCACAAAATAGACAAGAAGATAGGGTGAAAATAATTTTAGAAAAGGTAAATATGGTAGACCACTTAAAAAATGAATGGGGATATAAATAAATATACCTTTTTTCTCAGTGTTATATGGCACCTACTGAAGAAGGACCACATACTAGGGAATAACAACCTCACAGTCCAATGCAGAAAGGCAGAAATATTAAATGCATCCTTTTCAGATCATGATGCAATAAAATTACAAGTAAAGATATGGAAAGGTAGACTAAAACTTAATTAGAAACTAAATAATCTAATCCTAAAGAATGAGTGGGTCAAACAAGAAATCATAGAAATAATCAATAAATAAAGTGGGGGAGAAATAGAAGGGAGGGCAGATTGAAGAAGGGGGATAATCTGATGCAAAACACATTTGAGGAGGGATTCCTCAAATGAAAGAAGAAATAATAGAATAAAGGTGAGGGGAGAGGAATGGGATGGAAGGGAATACAGTTAGCCATCATAAATGTGAGAAAATGAAGCAAATTTCTCTGATAAAGGATTTTTTTCTCAAGCGTCTACATAATTGAATCAAATATATAAAAATAAGAACCATTCTCCAACTGATAAATAATCAAAAGATATGAACAGTTTTCAGATAAAGTAAATAAAGCTATTTATATCCATATTTTTAAATGTTCTAACTCACTAATAATTTGAGAAATGCAAATCAAAACAATTCTGAACTACTATCTTATACCTAATAGATTGATTAACAGGACAGAAAAAGGGAAATGACCAATGTTGCAGTGGATGTGGGAGAAATAAGACATTAATGCACTGTTGTTAGAGTTGTAAACTAATTCAACAATTCTGTAGATATGATTGATATTAGAACCAGGCATAACCTTTTTCCTAGCAATATCGTTATTAGGTTAATATCCCAAAAGAGACTGAAAAAAGAACTTAATTGTACAAAACTCTTTTCTGTGGGTAAAGAATTGAAAATTGGGAGGATGTCCATCAATTGGGGAATGACTGTATAAGTTGTGGCATGTGAGATGGAATACCATTGTGCTGTAAGAAATGATGAGCAGGATACTCCTCCCCCAAAAAAACCCTGAAAAACTTACATGAGATGGTGCAAAGTGAAATGATCTTTGTACAAAGTAACAGCAGTCTTGTAGGAGGATCAGATCTGAATGACTTAGCTATTCTCATTGATGCAATGATTCAAGCCATCTCTGAAGCACTTAGCATGAAAAATGCCATCCATTCTTAGAGAAACCAATGATGGTCTCTGAATATAGATTGAGGCATACTTTAAATTTTTTTTCTTCAGCTTTCTTTTTTTTCTATGTCTTCTTTTACAACATGTCTATTATGGAAATGTTTTGCAAGACAAGACATGTATAATCTATATTGAATTACTTCCCTTTTCAATGATGAGGCATGGAGAGAGAGGAAGAGAGAGAATTTTGAACTCAAAGTTTAAAAAAAAAATATTAAAATTGTTTTTATATTAGCTGGAGAAAAATGAAATGATAAATATATAAAAGTATTTTTTTTATATTTCTGCCATGATATAACAATATTTAAATGAAAGCTGATAATACACATGTTAACACTGTAATTCTGAAGTCAGCATTGACTGGTGAAAATATTTAAAATGATTTATAGTTTGGAGATGAGAAAGTAAACTATGGGAGATTTGTAAAGTAAAAAGAAGAATAAATCCTTGTAATAGTATTTGTAATATTATTGCCTCAGTTAAATGTGGTTATCAGCCACAGAGGACATTTGATGCCATTCTTAAATAAATGACACAAGATGCCCAGTGTCTTAATTATTTTTTTTCTGTTCTTCCTGTTTGTAAGTCTCTATTCAAATTTTACTTAACGTTAAATATTTTTCATTCTAATATCAAGAACTTTCTCTTGAACCAAAGGATTCCCAGACACATTTGGGAAATCCTCAGTTCTCTAGTTCATCGACTCTTCCTAGATAATATTGGAAATCCACATGGTAACCAACACTGCATATAAGAACTCAAGTTCACAAGGCTCCAATTCTTCAGTACTAGAAAAAATGCTGCTGTAAATATTTAGGTGTATATGGCAACTTTCTTCTTATCAATGATCTTGCTGAGATATACCTGGCTATATAATCTCCAGGCCAAAAGTACATTTTAGCTTTCCTCCAAGTTAAGGGAAACACTACATATCAGAACTCATATAAAAATCACATCGTAACATGGACAACCTCTTTCTCTTAGAGGCCAGTAAAGTCTCAAGAGTTGGCATTGCTTCCCTTGTCATGGCTCCAATAAAAAACTTATATGGGCTATTCCCCCAAACCTCTCTTCTCTGTGATTTCTCTAGCTATCTTTTTGTTCAGTACCATCTTATCCCCACTCCAGCCTATTATGCTTGTCACCTTCAATAGATGGAAGACATTATAACATATGATAATCATAACAAAATTGATTTAGGGCTATAGGTGCATTAGAATTTTGTAGATCCTGGACCATTCATTTCATGGATGAAAAAAGGTAGATACATAGAAGTTAAATTACTCAGTGTGGGTAACACAGTTACTGAGTAGTTTCCTTATGCCATCAATTTCTCTTCTATAATCCCATGGTTCACAAAAATGCAGTCATTTATTTTTCCTTAGTTCATTTTTAATCTACAATTGAACCTTTCAACTGACAAAACTCTTTATGCTTCAACCAGTTATATTGACATGTTAGAGAAGTAGTTTTTCAGAAGAACCTCTCTAGTATTTTAGGCAGTGATACCAAGTTAGTGCAGTATTACCTGCATATTGTCGTAGAGAATGCCACAATCCTCTCCATCATTTATATGTCAGCCAGTAAACAACTTTTAAGTGTTTACTATATTCTGGGCACTGGGAAATACAGTACCAGGCCTCAAGACATTTACATTTTAATGGAGGAATGTAACATATAAAATGAAACTTAGAGGATGAGGAGTGGAATCTGGCATAGAGTCATGATAGAAAATGTCCTGTGAAGATGAGTCAGTGATGAAGAATGGATAAAAATGAAGACATAAGTGACCTCAGACTCTTTTCTTCAACACAATATTCTGTGAGGAACCAGCCAGTAAAAACAAGTCCCAAGAATGGAGAGTACTTCTAAGTGTGTGTCAGTATTAGGGAGTAGCAATAATTTTATTATTTTTAAATTTTATTTTATTTATTTTAAGTGTTCTATAATCACTCCCATAAAACTTAGAGATTCCCTGCCTCGCTCCTCCCTCCCTCCCTGAGACAGCATACAATTTTATAAGGGTTCTACACATACATTCCCATTAAATACATTTCCACTATAGTCATGCTGTATAGAAGAATTAAAATGAATGGGAGAAATCATATAACAAACCAAAATGTGATACACACAAAAAATGATCTGCTACATTCTGCAGTTGAATTCCATAGTTCTTTCTGTGGATGTGGAAGGCATTTTGCCTTAAAAGACCACTGCATTTAAGTCTTTGCATTGCAATGATGTTCCAAGTTTCCAGAAAAATCTCTCCCACACTCTGGTCATTGCTGTGCACAAATTTCTCCTGATTCACTCCTTTCACTCAGTATCAGATTATATAAATCTTTCCAGGCCTCTCTGAAGGTTTCCTGTTCATCATTTCTTATACCACAATAGTATTCCATTACATTCATATACCATAATTTATTCAGTCATTCCCCAATTGATGGACACTGCCTTGATTTTCAGTTTTTGGCCAACATAAAGAGGGCTGCCAAAAATATTTTTGTACATATGGGACTGTTTCCCATTTTTATGATCTCTTGGGGATACAGTCCTAGAAGGGATATTGCAGGATAAAAGGGTATGCATATTTCTGTAGCCCTTTTGGCATAGTTCCAAATTGCTCTCCAGAATGATAAGATCAGCTCACAGCTCCATCAACAATGAATTAGTGTTCCAACTCTCCCACATCTTCTCCAACTTTTATCATCTTCCTGTTCTGATATGTTTGCCAATCTGATAGGTGCGATGTGGTACCTCGGAGTTGTTTTGATTGCATCTCTCTAATCAATAGTGATTTAGAACATTTTTTTTCATATGACTATAGATATCTTTAATTTCTTCTTCTGAAAACTGCCTGTTGATATCCTTTGACTATTTATCAACTGAGGAATGACTTGCATTTTGTATATTTGAATCTGTTCTCTATATATTCTAGAAATGAGACCTTTGCCACAGATACTAGCTGCAAAAATTCTTTCCCAGTTTTCTGCATGCCTGCAAATCTTGGTTGCATTGAGTTTGGTTGTGCAAAATCTTTTCAGTTTAATGTAATAAAAATTATCCATCTGGCATTTCATAATGCTCTCTATCTCTTGAGTAGTGTCAGGCATTGATCTATGCCTGCTTTATTCATGTGGACAGTGTCAGACGTTGGTCTATGCCTACTTTCTGCCACACTGTTATTCGATTTTCCCAGCAATTTTTGTCATACAGTGAGTTCTTATCCAAGAAGCTGAGTTCCTTAGGTTTATCAAACAGATTGCCATATTCATTGCCTGTTGTGTCTTGAGTACCCAGCTGTTCCACTTCTCTACACTTCTGTTTCTTAGCCAGTACCAAGTGGTTTTGATAACGGCTGCTTTATAACACAATTTGAGATCTGGTAGAGCTAGGTCATCTTCCCTAGCATTTGTTTTCATTAGTTCCCTTGCTATTCTGGACATTTCGTTCTTCCAGATGAATTTTGATATAATTTTTTCCAGGTCTAGAAAATAATTATCAGATAGTTTGATTAGTATGGCACTAAATAAGTAAAGAGATTTAGGTAGAATTCTCATTTTTATTATATTGGCTAGGCCTACCCATGAGCAAGTGATGTTTTTCTACTTACTTAGATCTGACTTTACTTGTGTAGAAAGTGTCTTGTAATTGTGTCCATATAGTCCCTGGGTTTGTTTTGACAGGAAGACTCCAAAATATTTTATAGTGTCTACCCCACTTTTAAATGAGATTTGTCTTTCTATCTCTCGCTGTTGAGCTTTGTTAGTAATATATAGAAATGCGGAAGATTTGTGTGAGCTTATTTCATAACCTGCTACTTTGCCA
The DNA here is from genome assembly GCA_023548195.1 of Bettongia penicillata ogilbyi. NCBI lineage: Eukaryota > Metazoa > Chordata > Mammalia > Diprotodontia > Potoroidae > Bettongia > Bettongia penicillata. The sequence goes on along the minus strand of JAJHZJ010000470.1, from coordinate 12,457,834 downwards.
AAGTTGTTTATTATTTCAAGTAGTTTTTACTTGAATCTCTGGGATTCCCTAAGTATATCATCATATCATCTTCAAAGAGTGATAACTTAGTTTCTTCTTTGCCTATTCTAATTCCTTCAATTACTTTTTCTACTCTTATTTCTACAGTTAACATTTCTAGTACTATATTGAATAATAGTGGTGATAATGGACATTCATGTTTCACATCTGATCCTATTGGAAATGTATCTAGCTTATCTCCATTGCATATAAGGCTTGCTTATTTTTTTATGGAAAGTTCCATTTATTCCTATGCTCTCCAGTATTTTAAAAAAGGAATGGGTGTTACATTTTGTCAGAAGACTTTTCTGCATCCATTGACATAATCATGTGGTTTCTGTTAGGTTTGTTGTTATGACCAAAAATGCTGATAGTTTTCCTAATATTTAAACAGTCCTGCATTCCTGGTAAGAATCCTACCTGATCATAATGCATTATTATTGTGATAGGTAGCGGATTCTTTTTGTTAAAACCTTATTTAAAATTTTTGCATCTATATTCATTAGAGAAATTGGTCTATAATTTTCTTTCTCTGTTTTGTCTCTTCCTGGTTTAGGTATCAAAACCATATTTATATCAAAATTAATTTGGGAGACCTCCTTCCTCAATTTTCCCAAATAGTCTATGTACTATTGGAATTAACTGTTCTTTAAATGTTTGATAGAATTTGCTTGCAAATCCATCCGACCTTGGAGATTTTTTCCTAGGAAGCTCATTGATGACTTCTTCAATTTCTTTTTCTGAGATGGGGTTGTTTAAGTATTCAACTTCCTCTTCTGTTAACCTGGGAAATTTTTTTTAAAAAATACTCATCCATCTCATTTAGATTGTCGAATATATGGGCATAAAATTGGGCAAATTAATTTCTAATCATTGTTTTAATTTCCTCTTAATTGGAGGTGAGTTCACCCCTTTTATTTTGATAGTGGTAATTAGGCTTTCTTCTTTCTTTTTTCAAATCAAATTGAACAAAGGTAGTTTTTTTTTTTCATAAAACCAAGTATTAGTTTTATTTGTTAGAACAATAGTTTTCTCAGTTTCAATTGCATTAACCTCCCCTTTGGTTTTCAGTATTTCTAATTTGGTATTTACTTGGGGATTTTCAATTTGTTCTTTTTCTAGTTTTTTAAGCTGCATGCCCAAGTCATTGATCTCCTCTTTCTCTATTTTATTCATGTAGGCATTCAAAGATATAAAACTTCCCCTAAGAACTGTATTTTCAGTATCCCAGAAGATTTTGTGGGTTTTCTCATTATTGTCATTCTCTTGAAATAAGTTGTTGATTGTTTCTATGATTTGCTGTTTAACTCCTTCTTAGGATTAGTTTATTTTATTTTCCAATTAATTTTTGATTTATTTTTCCATGGCCTTTTATTACCTATAACTTTTATTGCATTATGATCTGAGAAGGTTGCATTGACTATCTCTGCCTTTCTTCCCTGGATTGTAAGGTTTTTATGTACTAGACCATGGTCAAATTTTTTATATGTTGATCATTAATTGTAGTCCCAGCTCCTTTTCCTTACAGAACATCATATTCCAGTTCCTTCAATCTTTTGATGTAGACACTTCAAGGTCCTCTGTGATTCTGACTCTATCTCCTCGAAATTTCAATGGTTTCTTTCCAGCTGCCGGTAGTATTTTCTCCTTCACTTGATAGTTCTGGAATTTGGCAACAATATTTCTTGATGTTTTTAGTGTGGACAATGATATTGTCCAGACTCTTTTTTTTTTTCATCATGGCTTTCTGGTAGGCCAATAATTCTTAAATTTACTCTCCTGGATATATTTTCCAGGTCAGTTGTTTTTCCAATTAGATATTTTACATTTTGTGCTATCTTTTCATAATTTAGATTTTGTTTGACTGATTTTTGATGTTTCATAGAGTCATTAGTTTCTACTTGCCCAATTCTAATTGTTATCAAATTGTTTTCTTCAGTTGGCTGTCACATCTCCTTTTCCATCTGTCCAATTATTCCTTTGAAGGAATTATTTTTTTCCAGTTAGTTTCTGTACTTCCTTTTCCATTTGTCCAATTTTTCCCAGTTAAGTTTTGTGTTTCCTTTTCCATTTTTTCAATTTTCCTTTCTAAAGACCTGTTCTCTTCAGTGAATTCTTTTTTTCATACTTTTAAAATAATTGACAAGTTTTTCTTCTATTTCCTTCTTCAGCTCTTTCAGGAGAGCTGTTTGTATATATGACCAGTTCATGGTCCTTTCTGAAGTGTTAGATGGGAGTACAGTCTGACTACAGAACTCTTTGGTATTTATGTTTTGGTCCTTGTCCCCAGAGAAAGATTCTATAGTCTTTTTCTGCTTGCTTTGCTTCTTCTTGCTCATGATGGTGAGGCTTTGTGTGTTGTGGCCTCTAGTTTTTTTCAGTTAGAAGCTGGAGAACCTGACGTTGAAGTGGCTGGTGTGAAAAAGTTGAGGATAGGTGCCATTTTTAATTTTTGTTTTCTCCTTCCCTGGTCAGCCCTGGGGCTAGCTTGTTAAGTGCAAGGCAGGGGTTGTCTGGTTGTCTGCTCAGCTGAGCTTGAGCAAAGGCAACCTCATGTCTTGGTGATCCTGGCTGCTCTATAGTGTTCTATAGTTTTCCCATTTCCCCTGGAGAAGTTAGGCACACCTGGATCCAAGTGTGAGTTTTCCCCCCCACACCGGGGCTCCTCTCCTTTTGGTTTGCCTCTACCACAATAAGAGAAATATTCTTTAGTGATTTTCCTAGCCTTATGTGCTGTGAGGCTGTTTACCCCTTCTGCTGATCCCACTGATCCATAATTTTTCTGGGGAAATATTTCATGGTTCTTTCGAGGTCAACAAGGTGGGGAGGGGATTTACTGATCACTCTACCCTTTTGCTCTTGGACAGGAGTAACAACTCTTGAGAAAAAGAAAAATAATCATTACAGACTAGAAAGTTAATTACATGAAGAGCCTTTAAGCTCAGCATTAAAATTTTTTTTTTCTGTAATTATTCTAGGAATTTAAAACACCTTCCTCATTTCCTCTTATATTTCTCAGGAATTCTCTGCTTAGGAAACATGGGTATCTCTTGCTCATGAAGACAGTAAAATCAAAGTTTTCCCTTGTAATTGAAGAAAGTTGTCTGCTTTAGTATGAAGTAATTTTCTTAGTTGCCTTTTTCCACTGACACAATTTGATGTCGCATAGCCACTTTCCTAGGTGTATAAAGAATTGCTCTGCTGGTAATAGAGTCTTTTTTTATTAGAAATACAAAGATAGCATGCCCAACTTCAGCATCAAAAGCCATCCAAGTGTCTCCCATTGAGACACAACAATTTCGATTGAATTTTTCTTAATGCATTTGCAGAGAAGGCTCAAAGTGGTGACATTCCAACTGAATCTAATTTAATAGGGAGAATAGCCAGTTCAAATGCACATGGTATGTTATTAAATTCCAGACTTTCACTTGTAGAGAATATATTATTTCTATTCTGTTGAATATTTAGTAAATAGTTTAAAATGATTCCCTAAAAGTCAATCAAATCTTGGGCAGAATTAAGAGTGGTGTGTACTATCAGATGAATTGTAAATTCTGTTTTCAGAATGGCAATATACTCTTCTCCTTTTGTTTAGTGACAACAGCATTATTAAGTCCCATGCTATGCCTCAGGAGAAGAAAAATCCTTCTGTGATGGAACCCTTCCACAATCTAGACAACAGGAGTTGAATATTCTAAAGAGGTCCTTTCCCCTGAGATTTTCTCCAATTTGTCATTCCATATTTTGTTTGCAAATAGTTGTTTGCATGTTGCATCCTCCAACAGATTATGAGCTTCTTGAGAGTAAGAACATTTTTTCTTTTTCTTTTATTTTGCCTTTTTTTGTATCTCCAGTATTTAGTACATTGAAATTTATATCCAAATCAATGTGTTTATGTATGTGTGTATAGACACATATGTGTATGTGTATACATATATATGTATATATACACACAAGCATAAATACATATAAATATATTAAGAAGTCCAATGAAAAGGACCTTTCCATACATTAATGTAAAGAGTTTCTGAAAATGAGTAAACTGAATTATCAGTTCCCTGTGACTATCACATTGCTTTCAATGCAGCAAGAAAAGTTTATTGAAAAACATACACAATAACATAAATGCAAATATCTAGCAAGAATTATTAATCTCTCTTCTCTCTCTCTCTCACACTCAGACACACACACACACACACACACACGTTGATCCTTGAATAGAGATGGAAGAAATACTGATTATTTTTCTAGTTAATGGTTTATGTCACAAAGGAAAAAAAATAGGAAATACAAAGTGTACTCAAATGAGCAGTCAAAGGAATTAGCAACAATGGGCCCTTTGACGTGTGTGTGTGTGTGTGTGTGTCTGTGTGTCTGTCTGTCTGTCTACAGCAGAGTCAGTTAAATGGGGGTAAAGAGAAGGAATGAGCTACTCATTGCTCAAACAATCATAAATTATAAAACTAACAATTATGCCAAATGTTTGGTGGGTTAGAAACACCTGGGAAGATACAAGTATGATTGCAAGTCTGCTATGTTTGTTACACATATGTGCACTTGGTAAAAGAGAAAACAACAGCAACTACAACAACAAGCACAAGGGACACATATAAAAAAAAGCATTGTGTGTTTCATTGCACAAATTATAATCCGTTATTTTAAATTATGTGGTCATTATATTTTTTTAAGTGCTTAGTCTAAAAGAAAATTCTTTAATTTTATACATAACATTTGTTCTAAAATTTGCTTTTTCCTGTCAGAAATGCCATCAGAATTCATAATCCATCAACAAGTAAAACGTTACCTTTTTCTCTTAAATTCTTTTCTTTTTTGAAGACACATCAGATTTTTAATAGTTGTACTGATGACACCTATTCACATTTTTGTCAAAGAAGGAATGAGGGAATGGTATGTTTCTGTTACTCCTAGAATAAATTGGGGAACATTCCTTGGAAGAATGAGATTTCCAGGATGTGCCTTGTTCCTGTCTACCTCTTCTTTTTTTTTCTCTTTTTTAATATATATTTATTTAACTTTTTACATTCATTTTCACAAAATTTTGGGTTCCAAACTTTCTCCTCATTTATGCCCTCCCCCCACCCCAATACACCGAGCATTCTAATTTTCCATGTCACCAATCTGCCCTCTCTTCTATCATCCCTCCCTTCTCTTGTCCCCATCTTCTCTTTAGTCCTGTAGGGCCAGATGACTTTCTATTCCCCATTACCTGAATTACTTGTTTCCCAGCAGCAGGAACAATATTCAACAGTTGTTCCTAAAACTTTGAGTTCCAACTTCTCCCCATCCCTCCCTCCCCACTCCTTCCCTTTGGTAAGGTAGGAAATTCAATATAGGCCACATCTGTGTAGTTTTGCAAATGACTTCGATAACAGTCGTGTTGTGTAAGACTAACTGCATTTCCCTCCATTCTATCCTGTCCCCCATTGCTTTTATTCTGTCTTTTGATCCTGTCCCTCCCCAAGAGTGTTGACTTCAAATTGCTCCCTCCTCCCATTGCCCTTCCTTCCATCATCTCCCCCACCCTGCTTATCTCCTTCACCCCACTTTCCTGTATTGTAAGATAGGTTTTCATACCAAAATGAGTGTGCATTTTATTCTTCCCTTTAGTCGAATGTGATGAGGGTAAACTTCATGTTTTTTTTCTCAGCTCTCCTCTTTTTCCCTCCACTAAAAAGTTTCCTGCTTGCCTCTTGAATGAGATATAATTAACCCCATTCAATTTCACCCTCTCTCCTCTCACTACATTTCTCTCTCACCATTTACCTTAATTTCTTTTAAGATATGGTCCCATCTTATTCAATTCACTCTGTGCTATCTGTCTCTGTGTGTGCATGCTTGTATGTGTGTGTGTGCGTGCATGCATGTACATGTGTGTGCGTGTGTGTGTCCCACCAACTGCCCAGACTGAAAAGTTTTAACAGTTACAAATATTGTCTTTCCATGTAGGAATGTAAACAGTTCACCTTTGGTAAGTCCCTTATGACTTCTCTTTGCTGTTTACTTTTTCATGCTTCTTCTCATTCTTGTGTTTGAAAGTCAAATTTTCTTTTCAGCTCTGGTCTTTTCATCAAGAATGCTTGAAAGTCCTCTGTTTCATTGAAAGACCATTGTTTCCCCTGAAGTATTATACTCAGTTTTGCTGGGTAGATGATTCTTAGCTTGAGTTCTAGTTCCTTTGACTTCTGGAATATCCTATTCCATGCCCTTCGATCCCTTAATGTAGAAGCTGCTCGATCTTGAGTTATCCTGATTGTATTTCCACAATACTGGAATTGTTTCTTTCTAGCTGCTTGCAATATTTTCTCCTTGACCTGGGAACTCTGGAATTTGGCCACAATGTTCCTAGGAGTTTCTCTTTTTGGATCTCTTTCAGGTGGTGATTGATGGATTCTTTCAATACTTATTTTGCCCTCTGGTTGTAGAATATCAGGGCAGTTTTCCTTGATCATTTCATGAAATATGATGTCTAGGTTTTCTTTTTTGATCATGGCTTTCAGGTAGTCCCATAATTTTTAAATTGTCTCTCCTGGATCTGTTTTCCAGGTGAGTTGTTTTTCCAATGAGATATTTTACATTCTCTTCCATTTTTTCATTCTTTTGGTTTTGTTTTGTGATTTCTTGGTTTCTCAGAAAGTCATTAGCCTCCATCTGTTCCATTTTCATTTTGAGAGAACTATTTTCTTCAGTGAGATTTTGAACCTCTTTTTCCATTTGACTAATTCTCCTTTTGAAAGCATTCTTCTCCTCATTGGCTTTTTGAACCTCTTCTGCCAACTGAGTGAGCCTATTTTTCAAGGTGTTATTTTCTTCAGCATTTTTTTGGGTCTCCTTTATCAAGGTGTTGACCCGTTTTTCGTGCTTTTCTTGCATCTCTCTCATTTCTCTTCCCAGTTTTTCCTCCACCTGTCTAACTTGATTTTCAAAATCCCTTTTGAGCTCTTCCATGGCCTGAGCCCATTGGATATCTATTTCGGATTTTTGGGATACAGAGGCCGTGACTTCTATGTCTTTCCCAGCATTGTTCTTCCTCATCAGAAATGAAAGGCGGGAACATCTGTTCCCCAAGAAAGTACCCTTCTATGGTCTTATTTTTCTTCCCTTTTCTGGGCATTTTCCCAGCCAGTAACTTGACTTCTGAGATTCCTCTCCACCCCTGCCTAGATCTGCCCAGCTAGTGCTTGGGGTCTGAGATTCAAATGCTACTCCCCAGCCTCAGAGCTTTCAGAGGCGAGCAGGGCTGCTATTCAGTGTGAGCTTAAGTTCTGGTGCTAGGGTGGGGGCAGGGCTGCCTCCCAGGCTCTGTTCCCTCAAGGGGTTTATGCAGAGATCTTCTGTAATGGAGTGGAGCTCCTGCCTCCTCTGGGAGCCGCTGACTGCCACTGCCTCTGCCTCTGCCTCCCGAGGGGCCCCGAGTCACGGAGACACCCCGCTCCCCTCTTGACCAGCCCAGAAGTCTCTCTCACTGACCTGTAGCACCTGTGGTTGGAGGGACCTTCGCAGCCACTGGAGATTCCGTCCCTGAAGCCTGCTTGGATCTGCTCCTCTTGGGGCTGTAGGCAGGGCTGGGCTCCACTCTGCGTCCAGGGTGTGACGGACCTTTGGTGCTGGTTTTTCAGGGTTCTCTGGAACGGAAATCTCCTCCACTGTGTAGCTGCACAGCTTGTACTGCTCCAGAATTTGTGGGGAGTTCTTTTTAAAGGAAATTTATGGGCTGTGGGTTCTGGAGTTAGCATATATGAGCCTTTCTACTCCGTCATCTTGGCTTCTCCCCCTTAAATTCTTATAACATTCACTAGCGGAGAGGATAGCTTAGCTGTTCTTTGTGTTTGTCCTATAAACACCCTCCCCCCCCAAAAAAAAAAAACCCCTAGGATTTCAAAGATGTCATTTTGGAATTTTCACAGAGCTTTTGATGTGGATTTCACTGCCACTTATGTCATGCACTCTCTACCTTAAAACATGAAAATATACATACATGCTCCTTTTGTTTGTTTTGTTCTTTTTTTAATCCTAATTTATTTATATATTTTTAGTTTTCCACATTCATTTCCTCAAGATTTGGAATTCCTTTTCTCCCCTTCTTTCCTCTCTGCCCACTATGCCTTTTGATTACCCCTTCCCCCTAATCTGCCCTCTTTTCTATCATACCACTCCCTTTTCTTATCCCTATCCCCTCTATTTTGTTGGAGGCCAAGGTAGATTTCTATAACCCATTGTCTATATATCTCATTTCCCAGTTACATGTATAAACAATTTTTAACATTCATTTTAAAACTTTGAGTTCCAACCTTTCTCCCTTCCTCTCTCCCCACCAATCCCCACTGAGAAGGCAAGCAATTAGACATATGTTACATCTGTGTAGTTATGAAAATGACTTCCATAAAAGCCATGTTGTCAAAGACTAGCTATATTTCCCTCCATCCTATCCTTCCTTCACATTTATTTTATTCTCTTTTTAGACCCTATCTTTCCTTAAAATTATTTATTTCTAATTATGCCCTCTTTCCATTTGCCCTCCCTTCTATCATCCTGCCAATCCTGCTCATCCCATTCTTCCCTACTTTGCTGTAGTGTAAGATATTTCATATTGTCCACTATTTTTTCACTCCTTTGGTTTTATTTTATAATTTCTTGATTTTTCAAAAAGCCATTAGCTTCCATCTGCTCCATTCTATTCTTCAAGAAATTGTTTCCTTCAGTGAACTTTTGGATCTCCTTTTCCATACGTTCAATTCTGCTTTTGAGGACATTCTTCTCTTCATTTGGCTTTTTGGATCTCTTTTGTCATTTGAGTTAGTCTATTTTTAAAGTTTTATTTTCTTCAGCATTTTTCTGAGTCTCTTTTAGCAAGTAGTAGACTCATTTTCATAATTTTCTTGCATCAATCTCATTTCTCTTCCTAATTTTTTCTCTACTTCTCTTACTTGATTTTCAAAATCCTTTTTGAGCTCTTCCGTGACCTGAGACCAATTCATATTTTTCTTAGAGGCTTTTGATGGAGAAGCTTTGACTTTGTTGTCTTCTGTTTGCATGTTTTGATCTTCCTTGTCACAAAAGTAAGGTTCTGTAGTCTGACCCTTTTTCTTGTTTTTGCTCATTTCCCCAGTCATTTACTTGACTTTTGATCTCTTTCTCAAAGTAGATCTCTGCTTCCAGTGGAGGTGGTGTGTGAACAGTCAGCCGCTAGATTCCCCCACAATCTGTGGGCCTACGGCTCTAGAGACAGTCACTGTTTCTGCCTCTGCTTCCCTTGGGCTGGGGCCAGACCACTCCACCCTCCCACACTGGTCTTACAAGCTTTTTTTGACTGTCATTCGCATTTGTCCTTGGTGTTTTGGGGTCCTGACGTCTGGAAATTGCCACACATGTGAGAGATTCAGTCGCCCTAAGACCTGCTCAGGTCCTGTCTGTGCTGTTGTGTCCCATGCCCTGACCCCTATGTGGTGCGATAGACACTTCCTGGAAACCTTGCAGGTTGTCTTGGGCTGGAGATTTGCTTCACTCTGTTATACTGTGGGTTCTACAGCTCCTGAGTTTGTTTGCAGCCAATTTTTATGAGTATTTGTCTGGGTTTGGGCGCAGCACTCTAGAAAGTGTATGCATTAGTCTGCCATCTTGACTTTGCCCCCTCCCCCTAATTTTTTCTAATAAGTATTGATTTTTTCCACATCTTTGTATTGCTCCATGGTCTTACAAAATAACTTGTGCACAGTAGGTGCTAAATAAAGTTGAATAAATTGAATTGAAATATTATATATATCATATTATATATTATATTTATTTATAATTATAAATGTTTATATTTATAATAAAATATCATATATCAATTTCAAAATACAGTGGAAAAGAGGAATCAGAAAAAAACCCCACCAAATTTATAACCAAAAACTAGTTTAAAAAATTAAAATTATTACCCTAAGAGTATTAAGGTTTGATTTATCTTACATCATAAATGAAATGCTTGAATTTATCTTAGATATTACTTCATTGGACGCTAATTTTATACTTGAAACAGAAGTACAAAGATGTGAAGTGTCCAAATTAACATTGATGGCAAAGGCAAAGTGAGGATTCATATTCCTGTTCTATGATTCTAAATCAGTCTCTTTGGACCCTAATAAACTTTCCTCTTGGCAAATGCCAATATTCTAGGTTACAAATGGATGCTGCCTGAGCCAGCAATTCTGGAATATAATTTAATCCAATGTTAAGAAAAGGATTAGTTGTATCTATGATCACTTCTGTGAAGTGATTGAGTCTGTTTCCTCATCTAATTTACCCTTGTTTTAACATCTGAATATCTATAATCTTTGATGTCTCTTTAATTTAATTAATAAATCCTTAGAAAAGCAGGGAACTTGTAGGGGATTCTAGGTGTGAGACATCCTTACTCTTTCCCTTTTTGACTTTCAGTCTTCCAAGTTGAAAACCTTGCTTGCTGGCAGTAAGGTTAGGAATTCCAGGATTTAGAGCGGGGAGCCAATCTTTTGTGGCTTATCCTGTCCAACTCTAGAGTCAAACTATGAAAATTTATGGAAGTAGCAGGGAACTAGATATCCCTATATATTAGTCCTCTCTGCCTCCTCAAATTATCCTGCATCTGTAGAAAAGTTTACATGTTGTTGTTTTTTTCCTGCTGTTCTATTAGATTGAAGTTTCCATGAATAATATATTCCCTGTGAAATTCACATTGCTTTGTACATAGCAATAAATGCTTCTTGAAAAATATTATAAACAATAGCAAAATCCAAATATCTGGTAAGAAATCATCTCTCTCTCTCTCTCTCTCTCTCTCTCTCTCTCTCTCTCTCTCTCTCTCTCTCTCTCTCTCTCATCCTTGAATTGAGACTGAAGGACAGAAGTAAGAGTGTTAGTTGATTATCTTTCTAGTTGATGGTTTACGACAAAAAGAAAACAAATAGAAAATTTACACTTTACTCAAATTGACAATCAAAAGAATTATTAATAAGAAATCCTTTGATATACACATATATACATGTACATAAGCATGTATGCATGTGTATATGTATGTGTGTACATATGTATATTTGTGTATATCTACATATAGCTATAGCAGTATCAGTTAAAGGGGGGAAACAGAAGGCAAAGAACAACACCTTTGGGACTATGTGGATGAGCAGGAGCAAAAAGAGAAACAACACCTCACCCCCCCACAAAAAGAAAGAGCGCTTACACATTTAATCAGAGAGAAAAATGATGGATTTAAACTGTCAGTCTGGAAATCAGATGTGCCAGATTGTGATATATTCTCTGGGGAAATTGTAATGAAATAGCTATATAAGGATTTCATATTTCTTTCAGTTTTGCTCATTCAGATGCCTGATTTTAGAAAAGGATCTGAATCTGAGCACTCTACTCCTGTACATGGTTTTGATTTCCTTGTATAGGTCTGGATCCACACAGATACTTCTACTGCACATACCTTAGTTACCCATACACACATACATAGCTACGTATATTTCAGTGTTATTTATTAGTCTCATATGGCAGTTGTATACACACAAATATATAAGAATATCAATGTAAATATGTAAATTATATGTCCACAATTCTATATATAAAATTATTAAATTGATATTTATTAACTCTACTAAAAGTCATTGAAAACAGTGAAAATTGTCTCCTTACCTTTATTTCAAAAAATAGCTTATTTTCATCCACAAATCCCATAGAAATAGCCTTTACCTAGATGCCTTTTCTATAGTTATTTCATCTCCCTTTTAAACTGGTAGAAACTTTTTCTATTAATAGCAATTGAGCATAGATAGGACTTTACATTTTAAAATATTTTGATAATAGATTATATGGATAATAAAAAAATAATATGTCCTTGATTAAAAGTGATTTCTTTGACCTATATAACTGTATTGGCTATGGAACTATATTGAACCTTAGAGGTTATCTAACATCAGCCCCTCATAATGAAGAGAAGGAAAATGAGGGTCATAACAGAGAAATGACCCCACTATGTTTCCACAAGCACTCAAGGGCAGAGCCAAAATACAGGCCCAGGTCCTGCAAGTGTGAATCAGATTCTCTTCCCAATAAACTGTTCTTCCCATACCTACAGGGCCAATTTGCTGAGACTCAGAGAAAGCTTTGAGTTAGTAGAAATAAACATGAATTCTCATTTACTTTTAGTGAGAGACTTGAATGGGACAGTACTGTGAACTTTATTTCACCCAAGTACTTCAAATATTATTGAGAAAATGGGAAGAAAATCAAGACTCAAATTAGAACTACCTTATTAAGGACTTCATGACCAAGTTAGATCCCAATATGTCTAAAGATATGGAATGAAGCCTTGATTCCTTGTCAGAATGCTTTTAAGCAGTGAGCAGTGAGCCTGTCACATTCTATTCAGAGTGTGGGGAGATTAAGTTGTATATTACCAACTAATGGGAAAAAGGAGGAAAAAAAAGGAAAGTTTAAAATAGCATAGTTTCTGCTTATTCTTGTGTTTCTTTGGCTTTTGTTCCTCTAGGACAGTCAGAGATAGGCAGTTTCATTGTTCCTTGAGTATCTCATGAATATTTCAGTTCCAAATGGTTGAATATACCTTTTTCTCCTCCCTCCATTTAGACTGAAGTATAAATACATTTTTGTGTGTATTGCTAAGAGACTCAGTGATTTAGTGAAAGTTTTTGTAAAGAGGCGGCAGACTGCTCCACAACTGTCTTAGTGAGCTTGCTTATTTAAAATTTCTTAAGGAGTCTTTGCATAGTATGTCATTTCTTACACTTTTCATTGCTCAAGTGCTACTTTTAATAATCTTATATTGAGACAAAACCTCAGTAATATTTAAACACTATTAAGACAAAAGTAAGTTTGAAATTGACAGTTTTTGTTTAAATTTCCTTCTTATATAGTTTGCCTCTTTATCTTTAAGTCACAGAGAATTTTTATGCCAAAATGAGTAGAGTACTTGGCATGGAACAGAAATTACCTGGGTTCAGATCGTGCTATGATGTTTACTGGTTTTGGGAAAGAGACTTGGTCTCTATGGGTCTCCATTTCCTCACTTACAAAATAGGACTAATAGGAAAATAATGTCAACCTTACAAGGTAATATGAGTCTTAAAAGAGAGAATGCATGTAAAGCACTTGTCAAAACTTAGTGTACTAGCTGAATGTCATTCTGTTAGTTAACCCATTTTAAAGGAAGAGGCAGTTCCTAAGCACAGAATGTTTTCCCTTATTGCCTTTTCCTCTTTGAATATATAGTGTCTTTCACTGTACAGCTCCAGTACCACTTGCTATATGTAGCCTTTTCTAATCTCCTCAGTCAATTATGCACTCACTCCTAACCCTTGAAATGATTCTGTATTTAATTTTCATATATATAGAAGTTATATATCTGTCCATATCTATCTATCCATCTGTCAATCTGAGATATATATCTATATCTACATGTATCTATATGGCTTTCTCTATCTTCCTCTCCTTCTCCTTTTCCTTCTCCTTCTCCCTCTCCCTCTGTAATTCCAATATGATACCCATAACAGCTGCTATGGATGTGCATGTACATTTTCAGGGTAAATTCACAAAATATGAACATTTTTTCTCCAAAGATGAAACCAATATATTTATGCAGATATCAGAAAATCAGTTAAACCATGGTAACAATGAAGATTGTGCACATTAACAATAAATGGAGCACAGTCATCCCCAAACATTCCCTCTGGCAGGCCTTCCAACAAACTCCCTTAGACAAAATCACTCCCTCTCTCACTTATGCTAGCTGCTCTGCTCAGCTTTACCTGTTCTCCCCCTCACCTCCACCTCACTCTCTTTCTGCTGCATCCTTCCAGTTCCCATGCTCTTAACCTACAAATGATAAGGAGGTCAGACAATTGATTAGCAGGATATTACAAAGGTCTCTTTGCTGAAAGGGGTTATAGAATTCTGCTGTATTGCTCATACTTGCATCTGGATCTCAGTCTCAGGGCAAGAAGAAGTGCTAGAACACCAGACCATAGGAGATGATATGACCATAGGAGATTTGAGACTCTGGTCACAGTTCCAAGGAACAAACAAGTGCTTGTGATCATTCACAGAGTAGAACACAGGCCAGAAGACTAGTTATATACCTCTCTAAGTCATATCACCTTGGTAGAACCAAAAACTTACAGGTCCTCAGAATTATCTTTGAAAACAGTTTCACAATAAACCTGTAGCTTAGGATAATGCTTTCTTCACTCTAGAAGTAGAACCTCATGTTATCATGAATTTAAAAGTCAAGAAATAGGTTTAAAATGGGCAAAAAGCAGAAAAAGATCTTGACTCTATAAAGTTATTATAGTGACAGTGAAGAGTAAAACACAAACTCACAAAAAAGACAATAAAGTCAAAATCTTTATGTCCAAAGTATCAAAGAAAAGTTTGAATTGTTCTCAGGCCATAGAAGAACTCAAAAAGTATTTTAAAAATCAAGTAACAGAGGCAAAGGAAAAGTTGGAAAGGTAAAAGAGTGATGCAAGAAAATCATGAAAAAATCGAGTCAACAATTTGGTAAAGAAGACTCAAACTATACTGAAGAACATAACACTTCACCAAACAGAATGGACCAAATTGTGAAAGCTCCACAAAAATCCAATGAAAAGAAAATTCTTTGGAAAGGCTAAATAGAAAAGGAAATACAAAAGTTCAGAAAACAATCCCTTAAAAATTAGAATTGGATAAGTTCAAGCTAATGACATGATGGGGCATCAGGAAACAAGAAAATAAAGAAGGGGAAAAATAGAAGAAAAATTTGAAATATCTAATTGGAGAAAACAACTGATCTAGAAAATAGATTCAGGACAGATAATTTCAGAATCATTGTTGTAGATGATGACAGGTGAAAACCAGGTGACTTCAGACATAAGCATGTGGAATTTTCATGGACAGGCTGCTGTAGCAACCCTTGGGTCTCTGTGTGGAGGCCGTATCTACCCTGCATGCCTATCCCATTCTCCTCTGCCAGAGCTCCCACAACCCTTTGGTCATTCCTTGGGCCACTTGTTGAGCTCCAGACTGGATCCCAGAGCTCAGAAAACCTGTTGATGATGCCACTACTGCTGCTACAGGCACCATCAGCTGTCAGTGTTCTGAATGCAGTTGCAACTGGGCCAGGGGATTGTAAGAGCAATTTAAATGGAAAGATATTTCTCATTCATTAATAGACCCATGTGACCTGGTTAAATCACCTGAAAACCTAAGTCACATATGGTGGGAAGAACTTGCTGAAGGGGTGGAATAGGAAGGGTAGAGCAGAACCAGGAGGAAGTTAGTGAAAGTAGAGGGGGCAGAGGAGGCAGAGGAGAGAGTATGCAGGGCCACAGGTACAGTAAGGCTTGTGTGTGTTTGCTTGTGGGAAGACCTGGGAAAAGGGGTGGGAGTGGGGGGAGAGGCTTGGGAATAGCTTTGTCCCTTGCAGTGCTAACTTCTTGACTACCATGATAGACTTAACTTTCTGGTGTTGAGATTTGTTTTTCTGATATCTGAATAAATGTTTTTCTTCTGCCTTCTATATCTATGATTCAGAGCTATGCTAGCATAGCCATCCTCAGTGCTATGAATATTGTCTAGGTGATACATGCACCAGCCCTGGAGACCCTGGGGCAGTCAGCAGGGACACTGAAAGTATTTCAGGCTCTCTCCAGGTGGAGAGGTAGAGCAGCTCAGCAGGTGGAGATGGGTTGCTAATGCTAGTCAGAGATGGAGGCAGAGGCATCTTGAAAAAACTTAAGCTATCATATGATGGGCCAAGCTAGACTTGGTTCCTGGGGCAAAGGTCACCCTGCAGTCTGAACTTCATTCATCTTCGGGCAGGACCTGACCTAGGCTGAAACTGTGGCAGAATTGAGTTTTATTTTCCATCAAGCAAGTCAGCACCTTGGAGAGGGATTTCCAGAAAAATCCCTACCCCTACTTCAGTGATACAATCCATCTGGCACAGAAGCTAAGAATGACTGAAGTTCAAGTTAATAAAAAAATGAGTCTCTCAGAGGTTAAATAATCCTCAGGGTCACACAGTTAGGAAGAGATCAAATAGATTCCAGGTCATCTGGATGACCCTGAGGCTCCATCTCTTCAACTACTGTTAGGGAAAGCAGAGATTGTAGAAAAACCTCCCTGCCTGAATGGAAGGCTGATTCAGCAAATGGCTAACATCCCACCTCCCTCACTGTAAGAGAGCTTGAGAATGGTGCCTAGGTCAGCAAAGTCTGCTGCAAATTGTTTATTTCTCTCAATTACTTGTTCATCTTCGCATTTTAACTGTGGTTGTGGTTATGGTTTGTCCTTCATTCTCTAAGAGTACCATGACATCAGGAAGATGATGCCATGACTTGCAATAAATTGGATTTTAGTGAGGAAAGACTGCACAAAGTCACAAACCTCACTTTTTTCACCACAGCTATCTGAGTCCAGTGGCCAGATATAGAACAGGATGATAGGAGATGGCTCACAACAAATGAAAGACAAAAGATGAGCTGTGAGTAGGCTTAGCTGTCAATTGGGGATTCAACTGGCCAGTTCCAGTCATACACCACAGCTCCTCCTCTCCTCTCCTTTCTTCTCTACTCTTCTCCTCATTTTAACTATATTGGTTCTGTTTCTCCTCTAGGTTTTTAATTGTATGCAATCAAAATTGTTCATTTATCTTCTGTGATCCCTCCTCCTTCATTTGGTAGTAAACTTTTGTCCTGTCCATGATTGGGAAAAATAATTTGATTGTTGTTCCTAATTTGTTTATGAAGTGATCAACCGTTGTGCTCATCTTGGTATGTGCCATGGGATGAAGTGGTCTAGCCCCCTTTATAAAAATCTACCTGGCACTTTCCCCTTTTTCAAGAAGTTTTTGTCCCAAAATGTATAGGCCAGGAGCAAGGCTAGGAGAGATTAATAAGTGAACTATACTACTGTGATTGTGTGCTGGAACCTAATCAGTTGATGCCAGGGACCCACTGATCTCTCCAACTTTTTTGCAATCAATACCAAATGGTTTCAATGATCAGTGAACACTGCTTGTTTTATATAGTTTGAGAAATGAGGCTGCTGGATTCCCTTACTGATTTCATTTTGGTTCAGTTCACCTGTCTAATCACTCTTAATCAATAGTCACCATTTCCTACAGTGCAGTCACATTCTATCCCATTCATATGTTGCTCATATATTTTGTTTGCAGTTCTTTACTGAGACAAAAAAGGACTCTAGACACACCTTTGTTATGAATCTCCTAGCTGAAAAATATTTCAGTGTCAGCATATGGCTACAGTAGAGCTTTCTTCACATCATTTCAAATGATTTTCCAGAGTGGATCAACCAATTTAAAGTGTACTAGCAATGAATTAGTGTACTAAAACTCCTCTGACCAAGATCAGCAGTTGCCATTTAAAAAAAAAAATTCTCTGCCAAATATTCAGAGTGCCAGATGAAAATAGGTTGTATCCAGGTTATGAAAGGCTTCAAAATCTCTCTTAAGTAATATATATTTGGTCACAGAGAAAAAGAGGAAGTTGCAGAAGATTGTTAAGTAGAGGAATTATATACCATATACCAGCTCATAAGTTATAGATACATACCTTCAACCTTTTGACTATTAAGTATCACAGCAGGATTTTAAATTGGGTTATCCTGTTTTTAAATCCCATGTTACATCTACTCACTATGAAATGATGCCTTTCTCAATAAAATAAAAAAGTAAGAAGGGTATGAACATAAAATAAGTACTTGGGAATCCTAAACTTCCTCTTGTCTTTCTAGTGCTCAAACAATCTAAAGGCATAAATTTCATACAAATTATTTAAAGAATAGTGGCACTTGGGGGGAGGAGCCAAGATGACAGAGTAGAAAAATTCCCATATGCTAGCTCTGAGCCCACAGCCCATGAAATACCTGTAAAAAGAACTCCCAAAAAATTCTGGAGCAGTGGAAGCTGCACAGCAACGGAATGAAGGAGATTTCTGTTCCAGAGAGCCCTGAAAAACCGACATCAAAGGTCCATCGCATACCAGACCCAGAGCAGAGCCAAGCCCTGCCATGGTCGCGAGGCACTGAGAGGAGCAGATCCGAGCAGGCTTCAGGGATAGAATCTCCGGTGGCTGCAAAGTCCCTCAACCCACAGGCACTACAGGTCAGTGAGAGACCCTATGTGGCCAGCAGAGAGGGCAGCGGGGTATCTCCATAACTCAGGCCTCCTCTGGAGGAAGTGGCAGGGGAAGCAGTGGACAGGAGCTCCCAAAGCAGGCAGTAGCTCAGATCCATTGTGGAAGGTCTCCCCGTAAACCTCCTGAGGGAACTGAGACCTGTGTGGTGGCCCTGCCTCCACCTGAGAACCTGAATTTAATTTCACACTGAATAGCAACCCCTGCTGCCCATCCCTGCTGAAAGCCCTGAGGCTGGGAAGCAGCATTTGAATCTCAGACCCCAAGCACTAGTGAAGCGGGGGTGGATAGGAATGTCAGAAGTCAAGTAACTGGCTGGGAAAATGCCCAGAAAAGGGGAAAAAATATAAGATCATAGAAGGTTACTTTCTTGGTGAACAGATATTTCCTTCTTTCCTTTCTGATGAAGAAGAACAATGCTTACCACCAGGTAAAGACATAGAAGTAAAGGCCTCTGTATCCCAAACATCTGAAATAGATATCCAATGGACTCAGGTCTTGGAAGAGCTCAAAAGGGATTTTGAAAATCAAATTAGACAGGTGGAGGAAAAACTGGGAAGAGAAATGAGGGAGATGCTAGAAAAGCATGAAAAATGGGTCAATACCTTGCTAAAGGAGACCCAAAAAAATGCTAAAGAAAATAACACGGGGGCGGAGCCAAGATGGCAGAGTAGAAGGACGCACGTTTACGAGCTCCGAAACCAAAGCCCATGGAATTGGTGTAGAAAGAGTCCCCCATAGATTCTGGGTGAGTGCAAGGTGTGCAGAGGCAGAGTGGAGGAGATTTCCATCCCAGGAAGCCCTCAAGACCCATCCCCAGGGTCCGGCGCGCCCCGGAGAGTAAACCCGACCCCCAGCGCTGCCCTGGCCGAGGCCTCAGAGAAGCGGATCGGAGCAGGCTTCAGAGACGGAAGCTGAAGCAGCCGGGAAAGCCCCTCCGCCCACAGAAGCAGGTCAGTGAGAGAGGCCGGGCTGAAGGAGAGGGGAAGCAGGGTGTCTGTGACTCGGGCCCCCTCGGGAGGAAGCGGCGGCGGCAGGGACGGGGGCAGGAAGCGGTGGCGGCAGAGGCGTGGGCTGGGGCTGAGGCGGCAGCGGCCCGGGACTCAGGAATCCCCCAGCTGCAGGCGGGATCTTCATTACGGAAGATTCCCGCATAAAACCTGACGGAGCTGAGCCTGGGAAACGGCCCTGCCCCCAGCCCGCTCTGTTGCTGAAGACTTCTACTCGGGACCCCCAAGGGAGCTGAGATTGGGAGGCGGGCCCCCCACCCCGCCCCCACCCGCTCCATTCTTGAGAGTCTCTGCATAAAGCCCCCCCCCCCCCCTCCGAGGGATCAGAGTCTCGGAGACAGCCCTGGCCCCGCCCCAGCACCTGAACTAAAGCTCACTGATTGACAGCCAGCAGGAGGAAAGCCCATTTAAATCTCAGAGGCCAAGCACTAGATCCAGGCGGGGGTGGAAAGGAATCTCAGAAGTCAAGTAACTGGCTGGGAAAATGCCTAGAAAGGGGAAGAAAAATAAGACTTTAGAGAGTTTTTTCCAACAAATGCAAATGATCCCAACCTTCGGATCTGATGGGGAGGACGAGAACGTATTTTTCCCATCAGGGAAAGATGTGGAGGGCGGGGCCTCAGTACCCCAGACACCCCAGGGGGGTGTTGGGTGGGCTCAGGCCTTGGAAGAGCTTAAAAAGGATTTTGAAAAGCAAGTTAGACAGGTGGAGGAAAGACTGGGAAAAGAAATGACAAAGATGCAAGAAGAGTATGAAAAAAAGGTCAATATCTTGGTAAAGGAGACCCAAAAAAATGCTGAGGAAATTAACACCTTGAAAAATAGGCTCACTCAATTGGCAAAAGAGGTTCAAAAAGCCAATGAGGAGAAGAATGCATTCAAAAGCAAAATGAGCCAAATGGAAAAAGAGGCTCAAAAGCTCACTGAATTTAATAGTTCTCTCAAAATTAGAATGGAACAGATGGAGTCTAATGATTTTATGAGAAACCAAGAAATCACCAAACAAAACCAAAAGAACAATAAAATGGAAGAGAATGTGAAATATCTCATGGGAAAAACAACTGACCTGGAAAATAGATCAAGGAGAGACAACTTAAAAATTATGGGACTACCTGAAAGCCATGATCAAAAAAAGAGCCTAGACATCGTCTTGCATGAAATTATCAAGGAAAACTGCCCTGACATTCTAGAACCAGAGGGCAAAATAAGTATTGAAAGAATCCATCGATCACCACCTGAAAGAGATCCAAAAAGAGAAACTCCTAGGAACATTGTGGCCAAATTCCAGAACTCCCAGCTCAAGGAAAAAATCTTGCAAGCAGCCAGAAACAAACAATTCCAGTACTGTGGTAATACAATCAGGATAACCCAAGATCTAGCAGCTTCTACATTAAGGGATCGAAGGGCGTGGAATAGGATATTCCAGAAGGCAAAGGAACTAGGACTCAAACCAAGAATCACCTACCCGGCTAAACTGAGTATAATATTTCAAGGGAAAATATGGTCTTTCAATGAAACAGAGGACTTTCAATCATTCTTGATGAAAAAACCAGAGCTGAAAAGAAAATTTGACTTTCAAACACAAGACTGAGAGGAAGCATGCAAAAGTAAATAGCAAGGAGAAGTATTAAGGGACTTACCAGAAATGAACTGTTTGCATTCATACATGGAAGGACAATATTTCTAACTCTTAAAACTTTTCAGTATCTGGGTGGTTGGTGGGACCACACATACACATGTACACGCATGCACACACATACACACATGCATTCACATGCAGAGACAGAGAGCACAGATTGAACTGAATAGGATGGGACCATACCTTAAAAGGAATTAAGGTAAATGATGAGAGAGAAATGTAGTGAGAGGAAAGAGGGAGAAATGGAAGGGGGTAACTATATGTCATTTAAGAGGCAAGTAGGAGATGTTTTTAATGGAAGGAAAAAGAGGAGAGCTGAAGAAAAAAAAAAAAACAAAAACAAACAAACAAACAAACAAAAGTTTACCCTCATCACATTTGACTAAACGAAGGAGTGAAATGCACACTCATTTTGGTATGAAAACCTATCTTACAGTATAAGAAAGCGGGGGAGAAGGAGATATTGGGGGGGGATGATGGAAGGGAGGGCAAAGGGAGGAGGGAGTAATTGAAAGTCATCACTTGGGGAGGGACAGGATCAAAGAGAAACAATGAGGGGCAGGTGAGGAGGGATGGCAATTCAGTTAGTCTTACACAACACGACTATCAGGAAGGTCATTTGCAAAGCTACACAGATATGGCCTATAATGAATTGCCTGCCGTACCAAAGGGAATGGGTGGGGAGGGAGGGATGGGGAGAATTTGGAACTCAAAGTTTTAGGAACAATTGTTTAGTATTGCTGTTGCAACTAGGAAAGAAGACATATAGTTAATGAGGAATAGAAAGTCATCTGGCCCTACAGGAGAAAAGAGAAGATAGAGACAAGGGAAGGGAGGGATGACAGAAGAGAGGACAGATTGGAGATAGGGAAAATTAGATTGCTTGGGGTATTGGGGTGGGGGGAGGGGAGAAAAAGGGAGAAAATTTGGAACCCAAAAATTTGTGAAAATGAATGTAAAATAAATAAATAAAAAAAAAAAAAAAAAAAAAAAATAAAGAAAATAACACCTTGAAAAATAGGCTAACTCAATTGGCAAAAGAGATTCAAAAAGCCAAAGAGGAGAAAAATGCTTTCAAAAGCAGAATTAGCCAAATGGAAAAAGAAGTTCAAAAGCTCAATGAAGAAAATAGTTCTCTCAAAATTAGAATGGAACAGATGGAGTCTAATGACTTTCTAAGAAACCAAGAAATCATTAAACAAAACCAAAAGGATGAAAAAAATGGAAGATAATGTGAAATATCTCATTGGAAAAACAACTGACTTGGAAAATAGATCCAGGGGAGACAATTTAAAAATTATGGGGCTTCTTGAAAGCCATGATCAAAAAAAGAGCCTAGACATCATCTTTCATGAAATGATCAAGGAAAACTGCCCTGAGATTCTAGAACCAGAGAGCAAAATAAGTATTCAAGGAATCCATCGATCAACACCTGAAAGAGATCCAAAAAGAGAAACTTCTAGGACCCTTTTGGCAAAATCCTAGAATTCCCAGGTCAAGGAGAAAATACTGCAAGCACCTAGAAAGAAACAATTCAAGTGTTGTGGAAATACAATCAGGATAACACAAGATCTAGCAGCTTCTACATTAAGGGATGGAAGGGCGTGGAATAGGATATTCCAGAAGTCAAAGGAACTAGGACTCAAACCAAGAATCACCTATCCAGAAAAACTGAGTATAATACTTCAGGGGAAAAACTGGTCTTTCAATGAAATAGAGGACTTTCAAGCATTCTTGATAAAAAGACCAGAGCTGAAAAGAAAATTTGACTTTCAAATACAAGAATGAGAAGAAACATGAAAAAGTAAACAGCAAAGAGAGGTCATAAGGGACTTGCCAAAGGTGAACTGTTTACATTCCTACATGGAAAGACAATATTTGTAACTCTTGAAACTTTTCAGTATCTGGGTAGTTGGTGGGATTACACAAGCACATACACACGCACACACACACATGCATGCACACACAGAGACAGAGAGCACAGAGTGAATTGAATAGGATGAGATCATATCTTAAAAAAATTAAGGTAAATGTATAAGAGAAATGTATTAGGAGGAGAGATGTTGAAATAGAATGGGGCAAATTATCTCTCATAGAACAGGCAAGCAGAAGACTTTTTAGTGGAGGGGAATAGAGGAGAGCTGAGAAAAAACATGAAATTTACTCTCATCACATTCGACTAAAGGAAGGAATAAAATGCACACTCTTTTTGGTATGAAAACCTATCTTACAGTACAGGAAAGTGGGGGAGAAGGGAATAAGCTGGGTAGGGGGGATGATGGAAGGGAGGGCAATGGGAGGAGGGAGCAATTTGAAATCAACACTCTTGGGGAGGGACAGGATCAAAAGAGAGAATAGAAGCAATGGGGGGCAGAATAGGGTGGAGGGAAATATAGTTAGTCTTACACAAAGTCTTTTATCGAAGTCATTTGCAAAACTACACAGATATGGCCTATATTGAATTGCCCGCCTTCCCAAAGGGAAGGGATGGGGAGGGAGGGATGGGGAGAAGTTGGACCTCTAAGTTTTAGGAACAACTGTTGAGTATTGTTCTTGCTACAAGGAAATGAGAAATACAGGTAATGGGGAATAGAAAGTCATCTGGTCCTACAGGACAAAAGAGAAGATGGGGTTAAGGGAAGGGAGGCATGATAGAAGAGAGGGCAAATTGGTGATAGGGGAAATTAGAATGCTTGGTGTATTGGAGTGGGGGGAGGGGACAAATTGGGAGAAAATTTGGAACTCATAATTTTGTGAAAATGAATGTAAAAAGTTTAATAAATAAAAAAAAGGAAAAAAATAGTGGCACTTGAACAACAAAGAAATATTAAAAATCATTGCCTAGATTTTGGTTACTCTTTAATCTTAAATAAACATTCTCATTATTAATATAGTAGTTGAACTGTCTGGTGCCCCATTTCAAAAGACATATACAAAATCACTGGGTCCATTCTTTTCCCACTAGCTATGATCACATGAATTATGTGCAAACAAGTAAGCAAATATGTAGGTACATGTGCTTGTTAAAATATAAACAAAACAGATATATTTTATATATAATATGTGTATGCAGATATTGCTAAATTAAAACATGATAAGAAAACCATACAACTTTCTTAGTTCAATCTTATGAAATAACATTTCTCACCCATCACTTCCACTTCACATTTTTACACAATAGTAAAAAAAATTCTTCCTTTTCCCAAATGACCACACTTGATTTTGGTATATATTATTGTTTTATTTAATGATCAAGAACTATTTGAAAACCAAAATAAAATTTAGAGCCTTCTTTTGTAGAAAACAAAAATTTTTACCTTTTAACATGTATGTGTTAATACCGCAAAAGAAAAAAAAGTAAGCCATAAATGCAAAAAGAGTGCAGTGGATATCATTACTGGTTGGTAATCACAATTGACCAGTATGAACGGGACTCAGCCACTGTTATAGGAAAGATCATTTTTCTTTCCTCATCTTCTTTGCTGGCACAAGAGAAGCCACTGATTTTCAAATAATTAAAGATTCC
This sequence comes from Bettongia penicillata ogilbyi, assembly GCA_023548195.1. Taxonomy (NCBI): domain Eukaryota; kingdom Metazoa; phylum Chordata; class Mammalia; order Diprotodontia; family Potoroidae; genus Bettongia; species Bettongia penicillata. The sequence continues at coordinate 12,433,429 of JAJHZJ010000470.1, read as the reverse complement.
GTGATGAAAGTATCAAACATACTATTTAATGGAAAGACTGAGATAAAGGTGCCAAGTTCTGGAAGCTTTGGTAATTTGATGTGACTGCTGTCAAGAACATAAATTTGCTGAAATTAGATCTACTTTCTACCACCAAATCTGGGAGAGAGAGAGAGAGAGAGAGAGAGAGAGAGAGAGAGAGAGAGAGAGAGAGAGAGAGAGAGAGAGAGAGAGAGAGAGAGAGAGAGAAAGAGAGAAATATCCCTGAACAAAGTATGAAGGAAACTACAAAATTAATTTAAAATGTGTGTGTGCATATCTATCATCTATCTATTTATCTATGTCTCTCTGTATATTTATTTATTCTTTCACTGATTTATTTATTTATTCATTCGTCTATTTTTTTTTTTTGAATTTTGAGTTCTGAGTTCTGAGTTCAACCTCATTCTCTCCCACTCACCATTCCCCCATACACTGAGAAGGCAAGCAAATAACATGAACTATATTTGTGAAATTATGCAAAGCATATTTCCATAATAAGCAAATAACATTAAAAATATGGTAAAATTATGTTTCAATTTACACTCAGGGTTCATCAGTTCTCTAGCTGAAAAAGGAGAATATTTTTTTTTCATCAGGAGTCCGTTGTAATTATTTTGAATCATTGTATTGATCAGAGTAGCAAAGTCTTTCACAGATGATCACCATTAAAACATTATTCTTACTATGCACAATGATTTCCAGATTCTTCTTTCTTCACTTTGTATCAGTTCATATAGTTATTTTCCTTGTTCTCTGCTGTTGTTGATGTTGGTTTTTTTTGTTTTTTCTAAAACCACTTCCTCATAATTTCCCATGGAACAATAGTATTCTATCATAATCACAAGCTACAACTTGTTTAGCCATTCTGCAGCTCATGAACACCCCCTTTGCCACCACAAAAAGAGTTATTATAAATATGCTTGTACACATAGGTTCTTTTCCTTTGTATTTGTTCTTTTTAGAGTAAGACCTAGCAGTGATATTGCTTGGTCAAAAGGTATGCCCAATTTTATCTTCTTTTAGACATGGTGCCAAGTTGTTTACCAGAATATTTGGACTGGTTCACAACTTCACTAATCGTTTATTATTGTACCTATTTTTCTTTGTTCCTTCTAGCATTTGCTATTTTTAATAACAGTGAGATGGTACCTAAGAATTGTTTTAATTTTCACTTTTATAAACAATAACAATTTTTTTATGACTATAGTTGGCAATGATATTTTTCTTCTGAAAATTACCTGTGCATATACACTGAACATTCATCAACTGGAGAATGACTCTTTTTAATGTGACTCAAGCTCCCTACTTGATAAATGAGATCTTTATCAGAGAAACTTTCTGTAAAGTTTTTTGATATTGTTTCATGCCTATGGCACCTTTTAGTTTTCCTGATTGTCTTTTTTTAATTAGATGCATTTTTGGTTTTGTTTTGAGTAAGATCATGACTGCTATTATTGCCTTTAAAAATTTTTTTTAACTACAAAGTAATAGATTCTGCTTCAGCTCTCTATTTTTATCCCTGTGTTATTGTATTTCAAGTGTATCTTTTGTTAGCAACAACTTGTTGGATTCTGTATTCTAAAGCATTTTGCTATCTATTTATATTTTATTGGTGAGTTTATTTTCCTCTGTTCTATTTTCTTCCCTTACTCTTCTCTCTTTTTTCTCCATCCCTCCTTAAAATTCTAGGTTTCTTTCTAATCGTTGAATCCATTAGTCTTCTCTTGCTTTTATCAACAACCTACCCATATATTTTAGCATGCCACCCTTGTATTTCCCTATTGGGTAAGATAGATTGTTATACATGGGTGAATGTCTATTTGTATGTATTTGTAATTATGTATGTATGGATAGATAGACAGATATTCTTCCCTTTTTGAACCAATTCCAATGAGACTAAGGTCCAGTTATTGCCCACCACCTGTCACAATTTACCCCATCCACTGTGAAAGCTTTTGCTTGCTTTCCTTTTTTATGCGAAAACATCCCCATTCCTTCTGTGTATACATACTCCTTATTAATATATTCCTCTATTCATTTTTTAAAAGCAGATCATCCCAATATAATCAATTCACTTTCATGTTCCCTGTCTATGTAAACTCCTTATGCCCTAATAATGAAAAGGTGTTAGGAGTGGGATCTATCACCTTTTTAATATAGAAATATAAACTTTCTAACTTTATTAAATCTATTATGATTATTCTTTTATGTTGCTTTTTATACTTCTCTTTATTCCTGTATTTTAATATCAAATTTTCTATTCAGCACTGGTCTTTTCATCAGGAATTCTGGAAAGTCCTCTTTTTCATTAAATATCATTAAATATCATTTATTTCCCTGAAGGATTCCAGTCAGTTTTGTGGAGAAGGTTATTCTTGGATGGAATTCTAGCTCATTTGTTTCCATAATATCATATTTCAAGTCCTCCAGTGCTTCAAATTAAATCTGTTAAATTTTATATGATCCTATGCATGGCTCTGCAATATTCAAAACATTTCTCTTTGGATGTTTCCAGTGTTTTCTCCTTGACCCAGGAGCTCTGAAAATTGGCTATATTACTACTAGGAAATTTTATTTTGGTGCTTCTTTCAGATGATGGTCAATGAAGGGAAATGTTGGGCAAATTCAGACAGGTTACTGCCAATAATCCGCCATCTTGACTCCATCCAAAGTTCTTTTAATAACTCCAAATTTTTCCCTTAAAAGAAAACCTACCTGTATATTTTCAGCCTTGCAATGAAGTGGCTTGGCTGCCAAGAACGAACCATTATGATCTTCAAAAGACTGAAATTCAGAAACATTCAAAGGATAACAGGGAAATATATAAAAGACTCGAGCAGTTTGTATGTGATAAACAGGCAGTACAAAGGCTGGTCGCATAAGTGTTGTGATAGACAACTAATATATAATCTTCAGGATTTATTGGTGTTCTTAAGGCACCAAGAGAACTTAAGAAGTACGTCAACAATTTGGTAGCCTCATTGTATAAATGTATGAGAAGACAGATAAGAATGTCTTGGGGGCAGAGCTAAGATGGCTGAGCGAAAGCAACAACTCACCTAAGCTCTTAGTCAAACTCCTTCTGATACCCTAAAAAGAGAATTTGACTAAATTTTGGAGGTGTAGAATCCAATAGGAGACAGACTGTGGCATATACACAGCCCAGGACAGACTGGAAGGTCAACAGGAAGGATCTCTTCCATGGGGGTGAGCCCACAGCACACAGCACAGGGGGTCCTGCAGTGGTGGGGCTGAGTGGGAAGCCCCTGGGGCAGCCACAGACCACAGCAGCACAGCAGAAAGGCAGAGTGGCAGTCCAGGACAGGAGACCAGCAGAACCGAGTGAGTGACAGCTGCTGAGCACCAGATATCAGCTGCAACAGCCCCTGAGACTTTCAGTCCACAGACTAGACTTCTATAAGTCACCTGCTTGAACTTCTTGGAGCCACAATGGTGGAGTGAATGGTAAATGCTCTCTCCTCCCCCTTGTTGACCTCAAAAGAACCATAAAATATTTCTCCAGAAAAATCCTGGATCCGTGGATACAGCTGAAGGGGCAAACAGTCCCATAACACCTGAGGCTAATAAAATAGCTAAGGGGGATTCCACCTATTGTGGCAGAGGTGAACTGAAAAGTGAGGGACCCCAGGGTGGTGGACACTTGCACTAAGATGCAGGTGAGCCTCAGCCCTAGGAGAGGAGCTACAATGGGTGTGGAAGCTCACACTAGGATCCAGCATGCCTCGGCACTCCAGGGGAAATAGGAAGATAATAGGGCAGTTGGGTTCACCAACCCCTGATCTTGCCTTTGCCTCAGTTCAGCTGAGGAGACCTCCTGTGACCAGAACACCCCTCCCTCACCATTAACAAGCCAGCCCCAGGGATGATCAGGAAACACAAAACAAAAAGATGAATTAGCACCTGCCCTTAGCTTTTTCACACCAGTCAGCTCAACATCAAGTTCTGCAGCTTCTAACTGAAAGAACCAGAAGCCACAACACACAATCACCATCATGAGCAAGAAAAAGCAAAACAGGGGTGAAAAAACCATAGAATATTTCTATGAGGACAAGAACCAAATCACAAATACCAAAGAGGACACTAGTGAGGCTGTACTCCCATCTGAAACTTCATAAGGGACTAAGAACCACTTGCATGCACAAACAGCTCTCCTAGAAGAGTGGAAAAAGGAAATAGAAGAGAAACTGGCCAATGATTTTAAAAGGATGAAAAAAGAATTATATGAAGAGCTTATCTTTAAAAAGGAAAATTAAAAACATGGAAATGGAAGTTCAAAAACTAACTGGAGAAAATAATTCCTTAAAAGGAATAATTAGATAGATGGAAAAGGAGATGCAAAAGTTAACTGAAGAAAGTAATTTGATAAAAATTAGAATTGATCAAGTAGAAACTAATGGCTCTATAAGACATCAAAAATCAGTCAAACAAAATCTAAAGAATGAAAAGATAGAAGAAAATGCAAAATATCTAATTGGAAAAACAACTGACCTGGAAAATATATCCAGGAGAGAAGATTTTAGAATTACTGGCCTGAAAGTCACGATGGAAAAAAAGAGTCTGGAAAATATCTTCCAAGAAATCATCAAGGAAAACTGCCCAGAAGTGCTAGATGCAGAGGGAAAAATAGTCATTGAAAGAGTACATCTTTCACCTCCCAAAAGGGATCCCAAATTATAAACCCCAAGAAATATTGTTGTCAAATTCCAAAACTATAGAGTGAAGGAGAAAATACTACAGGAAGCCAGAAAGAAACCATTCAAATATTGAGGACCTACAGTCAGGGTCACACAGGACCTTGCAGCTTCTACACTAAAAGATCGAAGAAATTGGAATATGATATTCTGCAAGACAAAGGAGCTGGTACTATAAGGAAGGATCAATTACCCAGCAAAGTTGAACATATAATTTCAGGCAAGGAGATGGTCATTCAACGAAGTAAGGGTTTTCCAGGCTTTTCTGTCAAAAAGGCCAGAGGTCAATAGAAAATTCTATCTTCAAATTCAGGTCTCAAGAGACGCATAAAAAGGTAAACAGGGGAAAAAAAAGACTTGTTACTCAATTTGACCAAACTGTTTACCTTCCTATAAGGGAAAATGATTCCTGTTAATGTTGAGAATTGCACAACTATTATTAAATATAAAAGAGATATACATAGAAGGAATATGGGTATAAAGTAAATGATGTGATGATAAAAATATGATTTAAGCATGCAAGGGAATTAAAGCAGAAGATGTGAAAAGAAGGAAGCAGAAAATGGTAAATTACAACACAGGAAGAAGTACGAAATTATATTAGAGGGAAATATAGGAGAGAGATGAGCATTATTTGAGATGTACTCTCATCTAATTTGGTTCAAGGAGGGAACAATAAATCTAATTAAGTATATAACTCTAATTAACTCTACAGGCAGTAGAAGGGCAAGGGGGTACAAATGGGATGGAAAGCTAAAAGAGAGGGAATAGTAGTAAAGTAGTAAAGGGTAAAGGGCAGTAAAGGGAAGTGGGACTGAAAGAAGGAAGGGAAAACTGCGGGAGGTGGTGGTCAAAAGTGAAAACTATTGTGGAGGGGAAGGGAGATGGGAGAACTAAAAGCACAAATGGTGGGAAAGAGGATGGAGGGAAATACACAGATTGTAACCATAACTGTGAGTGTGAATTGAATGAACTCTCTCATAAAATAGAGACAGATAGAAGAATAGATTAAAAGCCATAGTCCAACAACAAGAAACACATTTGAAACGGGGGTGAGGGGATACACACAGGTTAAATGTGAAAGACTGGAGCAGAATATATTGTGCTTAAGCTGATGTAACAAAAGCAGGGGTAGCAATCCTAATCTCATACAAAGTAAAAGCAGAAATAGATCTAATCAAAAGAGATAAGGAAGGAAACTATATCCTGCTAAAAGGCACCATAGACAATGAAGCAATATCATTACTAAACATGTATGCTCCAAGTGGTATAGCATCCAAATTCTTAGAGTAGAGATTGGGGGAGTTGAAGGAAGAAATAGAGAGCAAAACTATACTAGTGGGGGACCTCAACCTCCCTCTCTCTTAACTGGATAAATCTAGCCTGAAAATAAATAAGAAAGAGGTCAAGGAGGTAAATAAAACTCTGGATAAGGTAGATATGATAGATCTCTGGAGAAAACTGAATGGAAATAGAAAGGAATATGGCTTTTTCTCAGCAGTATATGGCATATATACAAAAATTGACCATGTTCTAGTGAATAAAATCCTCACAATCCAGTGCAGAAAGGCAGAGATAGTCAATGCATCCTTCTCAGATCATAATGCAATAAAAGTTATATGTAATAAAAGGCTATGGAAATAATTGGATTATATATATATATATATATATATATATATATATATATATATATATAAATGGATAAGGCAAAAATTATTTGGAAAGTAAATAATCTAATCCTAAACAAGGAGAGGGTTAAAAAACAAATCATAGAAACAATCAACAGCTTCTTTCAAGAGAATGACAATAATGAGACAACCTACCAAATCTTATGGGATGCTACAAAGGCAGTTCTTAGGGGAAGTTTTATATCTTTGATTGCCTACATGAATAAAATAGAGAAAGAAGGCATCAGTGACTTGGGCATGCAGCTGAAAAAAACTAGAAAAAAGAACAAGTTGAAAATTCCCAAGTTAATACCAAATTAGAAAAACTGAAAACCAAAGGAGACATTAATAAAATTGAAACTAAGAAAACTATTGAACTAATAAGTAAAGCTAATACTTTGTTTTATGAAAAAACTAATAAAATTGACAAATCTTTGGTCAATTTTATTTAAAAAAAGATGAAAACCAAATTACTAATGTCAAAAATGAAAGGAGTGAACTCGCCTACAGTGAGGAGGAAACTAACACCTAATTAGAAATTACTTTGCCCAACTTTATGCCCATAAATTCAACAATCTAAATGAGATGAATGAGTATTTTAAAAAATATAAATTGCCCAGGTTAACAGAAGAGGAAGTTGCATACTTAAACAACTCCATCTCAGAAAAGAAATAGAACAAGCCATCAATGAACTCACTGGGAAAAACTCTCTACAGCTGGATGGATTTACAAGTGAATTCTATCAAACATTTAAAGAGCAACTAATCCCAATACTATATAGACACTTTTTGAAAATTGGGGAAGATGGAGTCTTCCCAAATTCTTTATATGATATAAATATGTTTTTGATACCTAAATGAGGAAGAGACAAAATGGAGAAAAGAAATTATAGACCAATTTCTCTAATGAATATAGATGTAAAAATTTTAAATAAGATTTTAGCAAAAGGAACATAGAGAATAGTAGATTATGATCAGGTAGGATTCATACCAGGAATGAAAGACTGGTTCAATATTAGGAAAACTATTATCATTTTTTATAAAATTACCAAAAATCTAAGGGAAATCACATGATTATCTCAATAGATGCAGAAAAAGCCTTTAACAAAATACAATGCCCATTCCTATTAAAAAAAAACACACTGGAAAACATAGAAATAAAGGGAACTTTCCAAAAAATAATAAGTGGTATGTATCTAATTCAAACCTTCAGCAAGCATTATATGCAATGGAGATAAGTTCAATGAATTTCCAATAAGTTCTGCGGTGAAACTTCGATGTCCATTATCACCACTATTATTCAATATGATACTAGAAATGTTACCTGTAGCAATTAGACAAGATAAAGAAATTGAAGGATTTAGAATAGGCAAAGAAGAAGCTAAGTTATCACTCTTTGCAGATCATATGATGATATGCTTAGAGAATCCCAGAGATTCAAGTAAAAAACTACTTGAAATAATAAAGAACTTTGGCAAAATTGCAGGTCACAAAATAAACCTGCACAAATCTTCTGCGTTCCTATATGTTAGTAACAAATTCTAAAAGCAAGAGATGGAAAGAGAAATCTCCTTTAAAGCTAAGGTAGACACTAAAAGAATATTTGGGAGTTTTTCTGCCAAAACAAACCCAGGGACTATATGAACACAATTACAAGATACTTTTCATACAAATACAGTCAGACCTAAGTAAGTGGGAAAATATCAGTTGCTCATGGTAGGCTGAGCTAATATAATTAAAATGAAAATTCTACCTAAATTAATTTACTTATTTATTGTCATACAAATTAAACTGTCAGATAATTATTTTCTAGAGCTGAATAAAATAATATCAAAATTCATCTGGAAGAACAAAAGAATATCAAAGGGACTAATGAAAAGAAATGCTAGGGAAGGTGGCCTAGTGCTACCAGATCTCAAATTGTATTATAAAGCAGCAATTATCAGAACCATTTCTTATTGACTAAGAAACAGAATTGTAGACAAATGCAATAGACTAGGTACTGAAGACACAGTAGGCAATGAATATAGCAATCTACTGTTTGATAAATCCAAGGACCCCAACTTCTGGGGTCAAACTCATTGTTTGACAAAAATTGCTGGGAAAATGGGATAACAGTGTGGCAGAAACTAGGCATAGACCAATGCCTGATACTGTACACAAGAATAAAAGCCAAATGGGTACACAATCTAGGTATAAAGATTGATACTATGGAGAAATTAGAGGAGCAAGGAATAGTATATTTATCAGATTTATGGAGAATGGAAGGATTTTTGAATAAAGAAGAGATAGAAAACATTATGAAGTGCAAAGTGAATAATTTTGATTACATTAAACTGAAAAGTTTTTGCATAACTAAACCCAATGCAACCAAAATTCGGAGGGATGTAGTATATTGAGAATGATTTTTTTATAGTTAATCTTGGGGATAAAGACCTCATTTCTAGAATATATAGAGAACTGAGTCAAATGTACAAAAACATAAGTCATTACCCAATTGATAAATGGTCAAAAGGTATGAACAGGCAGTTTTCAGAAGAAGAAATTAAAGCTATCTATAGTCATATGAAAAATTGTTCTAAATCACTATTGATTAGAGAGAGGCAAATCAACACAGCTCTGAGATAACACATCACACCTATTAGATTGGCAAACATGACAGAACAGGAAGATGATAAATGTTGGAGAAGATGTGGGAGACTTGGAACACTAATTCATTGTTAGTGGAGCTGTGAGTTCATCCAACCATTCTGCAGAAGAATTTGGAACTATGCCCAAAGGACTACAAAAATGTGCGTACCCTTTGACCCAGCAATAACACTTATAGGACTGTGTCCCCAAGAGATCATAAAAATGGGAAATAGTCCCACATGTACAAAAATATTTACAGCATCCCTCTTTGTGGTGGCCAAAAACTGCAAATCAAGACAATGCCTATTGGGGAATGGCTGAATAAATTATAGTATATGAATTTAATGGAATACTATTGTGCTATAAGAAATGATGAACAAGAAGACTTCAGAGAGAACTGGGAAGACTTATATGATCTGATGCTGAGTGAAAGGAGCAGAACCAGGATAACTTTGAGCCCAGCATCGACCACAGTGTGCAAGAGTTTTTTCTGGTAGACTTGGAACTTCATAGTAGTGCAAAGATAAAAAAAATTCCCAATGGAGTTGGGAATTCTAAGACAAATGCCTTCCACATTCAGAGAAAGAACTATGGAAGTCAATCACAGAATGTAGCAGATAACTGTTTTTGTGTGTGTGTGTAACATTTTTTGATTTGTTACATGATTTCTCCCATTCATTTTGGTTCCTTGACACAGCATGACTATAGTGAAAATGTATTTAATAGGAATGTATGTGTAGATCCTATATAGAATTGCATACTCTCTCAGGAGGGAGGGGGGAAGTGTGAGGTAAGTAGGGGGAAAAAATCTAAGTCTTATGGTAGTGATTGTAAAACACTAAAAATAAATAAAATTTTAAAAAAAAGATTGTCTCAAAATGCAAAAGTAAAATTATATTACAATTTTAAGCATCTTTTTTATGGAAAAACAAATTGAGATCATGTGTCCAACAGAATAGTGGAATTATCAGTAGTGCAGGTGGGAGTTGAGAGAAGTTAGACTTAAACATAGTTAGCTATGAAGTTGTTATATTTATTTTAGTCTTGAAGTGGAGATTGAGATTATGGTGAAGGAAATTTAAAAGAAAAGGAAGGTTTAGTGCCAAGACATGTAAGAAAATATAAGTAATTTTTTGATATTTCCTAATTGGAAAAACAGAATAATAACAAGAGATTCCATTTAATATTTTAGAATTCATCAAGAATTGTCTCTAATACTAGACTTTGTTGTATTCTCCTCTCTAGACATTAAGGTCCTGAGGGCAGGGTATATGCACTATATATTTATGTTCCTCATTCAGTTCCTATCAGTGTGTTTAGCAAATAATAGGTGCTTAATTAAAACTTTTTGCAGAATAGGATTGATAAATGAATGAAAGGAAATTGAATAAAATGAATAGCTTAAATAACATCACAATATAACCGAGTGCTGCAAACTAACCTTGTAATTTGAACATATTTTCACTAAATCGATTGAATCAATCAATTGACAAGTACTGACCCAGATGAGTAAATGCAGTGATACTCACCAAATCTCTGAATGCTGACCACTCCTTTTCTGCTCCACTGTTGCCAACTGTGTGTTGGCCCCATTTTCCCTCCAAGTTAGCAACAAACTGTTCACACTCAGAGAAGAGCTCTAATTTGTTGATAGTAATTCTTCTGGTAGCCATTTTGCCTTGGGGTCAGCACTTTTGTTGAATACGAATATTTAGCTTGGAAAGGATAAGTCTATGATCAGTCCAGCACTCTGTACCACACATTGTCTTTGTCGCTTTCACGTCTTCTCTGTCTCTTCTCCTTACAATCACATAGTCTATTAGATGCCAATGTTTGCTGCAAGAGTGCATCCATGAAGTTTTATTGCATTTAGGTAAATGGAAAACAGTGTTGGTGATGAGAAGGCCATGTGATGAACAAGTCTTCAGCAGTAAATGACCATTGTTATTGCTGTTTCCAACTGCTTTCCTCCCTAGGACTCCCTGCCAAGTCTGGCAGTCTGAGCCTACTCTAGCATTAAAGTTACCCAGAATCGTAAGCTTGCCCCTTTTTGGAACATTGATGATAAGAGTCTCTAGATCTTCATAAATTTTTTCTTTGTCCTTCTCAGTGTTTGTCATGATGGGAGGATAGGCACTAATGGTGGAGGCATGGTGTTTTCCTGCAAGTAGCAATCACGTTGTCATGAGCCTGTCGTTTACTACTTTTGGCAGGCATACAAGCTTGCTGCCTAAATTAGATTTGATTATAAAACCTAAGCCAGCTTCATGGCACTCCACTTCACTACAGCCAGTCCAGAAAAATATGTATTCAGCTCCAGCTTCGGTAAGCTGACCTTCCTTTGCCAGCCTTGTTTCACTCAGGGTTGCTATTTGGATGTGTTACCTGTTGAGTTCTCTTGCAACAAGAGCAGTTCATCTTTCAGATCCACTGGATTTTGTGTTGTCTATAAGTGTGTGCACATTCCATGTGCTGATGGCGAGTGGAATCATTTTTTCAGGTGCTTTTGTACATTTTGTACATTTTTTGTATGTTTCAATTTCAGAGTGGGATTCCCTGCCTGCCACAATACTCAGGACAGGATTGGGTAAGCAGACAATGTTTAGGGCACCTTTTCTAGCCCCCTTCCTCTCAGCAGGATGTGAGCCATGCAATCCTCAAAAGGCTGCCCAGACACCCAGGGGGTTGACGAGTCCCACTGCTGCTTCCAGTAAGAAATGACCCTATTGCCTGGGCCACCTGTGTGCAGGGTTGTGACTACAGTTCCCAGTGAATCTGCACCTGCTGCTTCATCATTTGCCTGTTGCCACAGGACTTTTGAGGCAAAATAGCAAAATAGTATGAGTGATGTCTTTTGATTCATACTACTGACAAGTATTTACTAAATATTTGCTCTATTCCACTTAAAATATCTTGTACTAACCACTGGAGTTAGAAAGAAGGGCAAATACAATTCCCATCTTCAAGAAGCATATATTCTAAAAGAAAAGACCCCATGTTGTAAAGAAGCATATACAGGAAAAAATAGATGGAAAATGACCTTTAACAAGGTTGTCAATCATTAAAGCCACTGTGTTTAAATAGTACTAATATAAGGGATTTAGTGTGTAATAGGATGGGGTAAACTTAAAAATCTGAAATCTCTCTTAATTGCAATGAATTATCCATTTAAATCCCATAATTAGTAATCCTCAGAATCCTGTGTAACGGTGAAGTTAATGAAGGCAGTTAAATGAGCATCATTTGTACCTGTAGTAATTACAAAAAGAGACATTGCAATTTTCTAAACATATTAACTTATTAATTGTAGGTAAATGAATAAACACATAGACATGATCTATGTGAAATGGATATGAAGAATAGTAGATCACCAAAAGGATGTTATCATAATAACTTAAGTGCTAAAATTTTTTCAATTTGTTTTGCCTGACAACTTTTAGAGTAAATGAATGATTCATTTGATGCCATAAGCATGTAGAGAAAAATATGAATGATAAAGCTGTCATTTCTTAAAATCTTATTTGATTTTAAAGACATTTTATGGCCTCTTGAAACACTTTCTAAAGAGCAAATATCAGAGAATTTCACACTCAAATGACTATGAGAGGTCATCAACTTGAATCTATATCTTAATAATATTTCCTTAGTGAATTTATCTCATTTCTCAGTTTCTGCTTGGATACAACTAAGTTGCTCACTGGTTAGAGCATTGGGCCTAGAGTTAGGAAGACTTGAGTTCAAATTGAAGCAAGTCACTTTACCCTGCCTCAGTTTCCTCAGCTGTGAAATGGGGATAGTAATAGCACCTAACTTCCTGCATTGTCAAAAGGGTCAAATGAGTGCGATTATAAAAAGATAATATTTGTAGAGCCTGGAATCAGGATGATTTGTGTTCAAATTTCATCTCAGAATCTTACTATGTATTTGATCCTGAGTAAGTCAATTCACTTCATTTTCCTTAACTGTAAAATGAGGATAATACTAATAATAGTTACTTCCCAGGATTGTTAAGAGGATAAAATGAGATAATATTTATAAAGTGCCATATACAAAACTGGCAGTATATAAAAGTTTATTTCCTTTCCTTCTTCTTACTCTTCATTTGAAATTGTACTATTTTAACTAAATTTAAGCATACAGAAAGTAATAATTGATACTGTTTCTTTTAGAGAGACAAGGGAGGAGTATTTTATAGTCAATGTTTATGATTGTTCTAGTAATATTGATATCAATAGGGTTTCCTCCATATTTACTATAAAAAATTGAAATCCTCAAACCATTTTACAGTTTACTATTTTCATTAAACAGTGAAAAACAGCAGACCTTGATCATTTATGCAATGTCTTTTAATATTCTTCTAGGAGTAGTGGGGGAAAGGCAAAAAAAATTCCATTAATTAATAACATTGAGTTGAGTTTAATGAAAATATACAGTTCAACAGAAACCCTATACAGCTATCTGTCCTAAGAGCTGTTGTTTAGCTGCATTATTAAAGCTGAGATATCCAAACATGTTTCTTGGTTTTAGATTTGACACTACTGTCCATTAAATTGATAGACAACTGCCCTAAGAGAGTCAATGAAATCAGTTCAGCCCCTCAGCTGACACTTGAAAACATTGCACTGAGATTAAGTAGCAGGACCCAACCCCTGCAGCTCCTTTGAACAGAGTTTACTCAAGCAGAGAGGATTTCTTAGTGCACACTGTGTAAATACAAGGGACTGTTATCTGCTGCGAGAATTGTTATGCTTGCAATAAATTAAAGGGTTTGTGAGAATCACATAACTATAATTCTTAGGAACCACACCTATTATTCAGTATCAATCATGAATAGCTGATGTACTGACTTCCATTTTCATGTGAGAAATGAACTCTGCAGAGCTTATGTTCCCTTGGGAACTTCCCAGTATTCCAGTGCTCAGTCTTGGAGGCAGTCTAGATTTTATTTAAAATTGACCAAACACACACAGCACAACAATTATGATTGTGTGCCACAAAATCTGACCTCAGAGACTATAAAAAGTTAACACCCGTATAATAATTCTGCCATTTCATGTGTCACTGTGGCCAGCAAATTTATTACCTTGTGACTACCCTCACAAAGCTGAGCTTTTCTTGTTTAGTTAGGCTTCTGTTCTTTTGACCTTTGGACACAGTTTGTATCCAGGAATTCTTTCCATACCAGGAAAGACTTTAAGCCTCCTCAATGTCAGAATGGGTCTAACCTTGTGCTGAGTTGACAGTGTTTGAGAATCCATGAGTTTTCCCTAAACTATGGTGAAATAACAAAATATGATGGAAATGATCAACATTTGTGAAGTAACAACTGTGTGCCAGGGCGACACTGTGCTGAGTGTGGGGAATACAAAAGTATTGTCCTGGACCTGTGATTTCCTTGGAACAGGAAACCTCAAAATGAGGAAAACCTCTCAATTAATGCTGACTGTCATCTCTTTAATTTAAAATTTAAAGAGTTTCATAGAGCACATAGAAATTTATGAGCTTGCCCAGCATTACGCAATCAACACCTAGAGGCAGCATGACTTGAACCCAACTCTTCCAGATCTTCAGAGTGGATCTATAGATATTGCATAATGTTGGATATACCAATGGGATGCAAAGACAAAAAATTTCTGCCCTCAAGGAGATATATTTTAATAAGACAACATGTGCATGTATAAGTCCATACAGAATATAGGAAGGAAAGCCTTTTTTTAAGCTCTCCCCCTCCTACATTTCCAGTCAACTCCTCCCTTACTCTCTCCCACACATTCTGTGATCAAATAACACAGGCTTCCTTGCCATTCCTCAGAGAAGACAACCCATATCCCCACTCCAAGTATTTTCCTTGACCGTATCCCATTCCTGGAATCTTCTTTTTTACCTCTATCTCTTGGCTTCCCTGCCAAGACTCAGCTAGAATTTTGCTTTTGATAATAAGGTTTTCCCATCTCCCACTTCCCCACACTTGACTGTTGGTGCCTTTCCTCAGAGATTAACCACAATTCAACCTAAATATATCCTTATTTACATTATTATTAACTTAATATATACACACATTTTAATATAAGCTTCCGGAGGACAAAGCAACATGGCAGAATTGAGAGGGACTCTCCCGAGCTCTTCCAAATTTCCCTCCAAATTTAAAAGGATGCCTTGGAAAAAATTCTAGAATAGGGTGAAACAATTTTCCAGCTTAAAACAGCTTAAAATATTGACAGGAAAGGTCTGTTTCACTGAAGTAAGAATAAAGTTCAGCACAGGCCACTGCCCAACAAGTCAGCTCCAGCCTCCAGGAAAGACTAGATTGACAGAAACAGCTTGAACTCTCAGCCCACAAATGACAAAGGGGTCATACAACTGATCAGAAGGAGACTCTACAGGGCACTTTAATGTGACTGGCAATAGTTTATTTTTTTCATTGCCATGAAAAAATTTTTTCTCAGGGAAAGAAGGAGCACTAGCATAGCAGAGACAGGAGCAGAGACACTGGCCACAGTTCCAGTGGGGAAAAGAGTGCTTGTGGTCCCTCAGAAATTAGAGAATAGACCAGGAAAACAGTGACCACACCACTGCTTAGATCATACCACCTTGGAAGAATTAAAACCTTACAGACTCCAAAACTAGCTTTGAAAGCAGAAGTAAGAAAAACCTGAAGGTTGAGACAGTGCCCGTTCTACTCCAGAAGCATAGGTTAAATTAGAAATAAAATGAAAAATAAAGAAAGGGGCTGGAAAATGACCAAAAACAAATAAACTAACAAAAAGAACATGAATATAGAGAGTTTCGATGGTGAGAGGGAAGATAAAAACACTAACTCAGAAGAGGAAAAAAATTTCAAAATAGCTAAGTCAAAGAACAAAATGTAAATTGGCTTTCCCTCCTCAAAAATATTACTAGACATGCTTGGAAAAGATTTTTTAAAAAAAATAAGAGAAGCAGAAGAAAAATTGGGAATAGAAATGTCAGTGATACAAAAAAATTCATGAAGAAAGAATCAACAGCTTTGTAAAGGAGACCAAAAAAAAAAAAAAAAAGTACTGAAGAAAAAATAGAATAGACCAAATGATGAATGATGGACAAAAAAAAATCACTGAAGAAAATAATTCCTTAAAAAATGGTAGAATTGACAAAATGGAAAAGGAGGTACAAAATGTCTTTGAAGAAAGTAATTCCTTAAAAGTAAAATTTGTCAAGTGGAAGCTATTGACTTTATTGGACGTCAAAAAAATTTAAAATGAAAACATAGAAGAAAATGTAAAATGTCTCATTGAGAAAATAAGTGAAGGAGAAATAAATTAAGAGTAATTAGACTACCTCAAAGCCATATCAAAACAGTAAGATCATAGACATCATTTTTGATAAAATTATCAATGAAAACTACCCTGATATGCATAGATATCCATAGAACCAAATGATAATATAGAAATTGAAAGAATCCCAAATTAATAACTCAAAGGCATATTTCAGTCAAATTCCAGATCTTCCAGGTCAGGGATAAAATTTTTCAAGCAACCAAACAAAGATTTATTCAAATATTGTGGAGCAGCAATCGCACAATATTTAACAGATTTTTTTCATAAAGAAATCAAGGGCTTGAAATATGATATTCCATGAAGGAAAGAAGCTAGCATTACAACCAAGAATCAACTACCCTGAAAAAACTAAAGTTAATTCTTCTGGGGGAAAATGGATATTTATTGAGGACTTTCAAGATTTCCTGATGAAAAGACCAGAGCTCAATATAATTTTTGATTTTCAAAGATAAAGTTTAAAAGAAGTATTTAAAAGTAAACAAGAAAGGGATATCATAAGTGATTCAATGTGTTTAAACTGTTTTGATTGCTATGTGGAAAGATGATACTTGTAATTCTTAAGCACTTTTTATTAAGGTCATTATGAGAATACACATAGAGAGAACACATAGGTATTAGAGAATTCTCAAGGACTTAAAATGAAGAAAAAGTTATTCCCTTCAAGAGAAAGAACTGGTGAAATCTGATTGCAGAACAAAATATCTTTTTTGTAACATTTTTAAGGGAAGGAAATTCTCTATTTTCTTCCGCAACATGACAAATATAGAAATATATTTTGAATTATTGCACACATATAACCTAAGTCAAATTGCTTGCCTTCTCAATGAGGGTGAAAGAAGGCAGGGAGAGAGAATTTGGAACTCAAAATTTAAAACAAAAATGTTATCTTTTTACATGTAATTAGAAAAAAATAAGACTATTAAAAAGAATATGACCTTGTTGAAAGCAACAATTGTTTTTCTCTTTATTTTTATTCTCAGCATGTGTCCCTGGCACACAATATACTTTAAATAAACGCTAGCAGCTTTGATTCATTTTCAGTCTAGTAATTTTTTTTCTTTCACCATTTGCCATCAAACAAATTCAGACACTTAAATAACATCCATTCAGAAGGGAAGGGAGGCTTTATTGGGTATTTATTGACAAAGAGGATGAAGAAAGAGAGGGAAAGGAGAAAGGGAAGATGACACTTAAACATGATTCTTATCTTTGCATGACACAGATTAGTTTGTGGGTACTGAACACAGAATGGCATATATCGTATTTTTGTAATATAAATTTATGTATTTAACTTTTTACATTGATTTTCACAAAATTTTGCGTTCCAAATTTTCTCCCCATTTATCCCCTCCCCCCACCCCAATACACCAAGCATTCTAATTTTTCCTATCACCAATCTGCCCTATCTTCTATCATCCCTCCCTTCTCTTGTACCCATCTTCTCTTTGGTCCTGTAGGGCCAGTTAACTTTCTGTTCCCCATAACCTGTCTTTCTTATTTCCTAGTAGCAAAAACAATACTCAACAGTTGTTCCTAAAACTTTGAGTTCCAAATTCTCCCCATCCCTCCCTCCCCACCCATTCCCTTTGGGAAGAGAGGCAATTCAATATAGGCCCTATCTGTGTAGTTTTGCAAATGACTTCGATAAAAGACATGTTGTGTAAGACTAACTGTATTTCCCTCCATCCTATCCTGCCCCCCATTGATTCTATTCTGGCTTTTGATCCTGTCCTCCCCAAGAGTGTTGATTTCAAATTGCTCCCTCCTCCCATTGCCCTCCCTTCCATCATCCCCCCCACCCTATCTCCTTCTCCCCCACTTTCCTGCATTGAGAGATAGTTTTCATACCAAAATGAGTGTGCATTTTATTCCTTCCTTTAGTCAAATGTGATGAGGGTAAACATCTTGTTTTCTTCTCAGTTCTCCTCTTTTTCCCTCCACTAAAAATCTCCTGCTTGCCTCTTGAATGAGAGATGATTTACCCCATTTCATTTCAACCTCTCTCCTCCTACTACATTTCTCTCTCACCATTTACCTTAATTTCTTTTAAGATATTGTCCCATTCTATTCAATTCACTCTGTGCTCTCTGTCTCTCTATGTGTGTGCATGTGTGTATGTGTGTGTGTGTGTGGTCCCACCAACTATCCAGATACAGAAAAGTTTTAAGAGTTAAAAATATTGTCTTTCCATGTAGGAATGTAAACAGTTTACCTTTGGTAAGTCCCTTATGACATCTCTTTGCTGTTTACTTTTTCATGCTTCTTCTCATTCTTGTGTTTGAAAGTCAAATTTTCTTTTCAGCTCTGGTCTTTTCATCAAGAATGCTTGAAAGTCCTCTGTTTCATTGAAAGACCATATTTTCCCCTGAAGTATTATATTCAGTTTTGCTGGGTAGGTGATTCTTGGTTTCAGTCCTAGTTCCTTTGACTTCTGGAATATCCTATTCCATGCCCTTTGATCCCTTAATGTAGAAGCTGCTAGATCTTGAGTTATCCTGATTGTATCTCCACAATACTGGAATTGTTTCTTTCTAGCTGCTTGCAATATTTTCTCCTTGACCTGGGAAATCTGTAATTTGGCCACAATGTTCCTAGGAGTTTCTCTTTTTGGATCTCTTTCAGGTGGTGATCGATGGATTCTTTCAATACTTATTTTACCCTCTGGATCTAGAATCTCAGGGCAATTTTCCTTGATAATTTCATGGAAGATGATGTCTAGGCTCTTTTCTGATAATGAGTTTCAGGTAGTCCCATAATTTTTAAATTGTCTCTCCTGGATCTATTTTCCAGGTCAGTCATTTTTCCAATGAGATATTTCACATTCTCTTCCACTCTTTTCATTCTTTTGGTGTTGTTTTGTGATTTCTTGGTTTCTCAGAAAGTCATTGGCCTCCATCTGTTCCATTCTAATTTTGAGAGAACTATTTTCTTCAGTGAGCTTTTGAACCTCTTTTTCCATTTGGCTAATTCTGCTTTTGAAAGCATTCTTCTCCTCATTGGCTTTTTGAACCTCTTCTGACAATTGAGTGAGCCTATTTTTCAAGGTGTTATTTTCTTCAGCATTTTTTTGGGTCTCTTTTACGAAGGTATTAACCTGTTTTTCATGCTTTTCTTGCATCTCTCTCATTTCTCTTCCCAGTTTTTCTTCCACCCATCTAACTTGATTTTCAAAATCCTTTTTGAGCTCTTCCATGGCCTGAGCCCACCAGACATCCACCCCAGATGTCTGGGATACAGAGGCCCCAACCTCCACGTTTTTCCCTGATGGTAAGAATTGCTCCTCATCAACAGAAATGAAAGACAGGAACATCTCTTCCCCAAGAAAGTACCCTTTTATGGTCTCATTTTTATTTTCCCTTTTCTGGGCATTTTTCCAGCCAGTTACTTGACTTCTGAGATTCCTCTCCACCCCTGCCTACATCTTCCCAGCTAGTGCTTGGGGTCTGAGATTCAAATGCTGCTCCCCAGCCTCAGGGCTTTCAGTGGCCGGGCACGGCTGCTATTCAATATGAGTTTAAGTTCTGGTGCTCAGGTGGCGGCAAGGCTGCCTCCCAGGCTCAGTTCCCTCAGGGGGTTTATGCAGAGACCTTCAGTAATGGCTCTGAGCTCCTGTCTGCTTTGGGAACCCCTGGCCACCACTGTCTTTGCCGCTGTCTCTACAGCTGCCTCCCGAGGGGGCCCAAGTTATAGAGACACCCCACTCCCCTCTCAGCCAGCCCAGAAGTCTCTCTCACTGACCTGTAGCACCTGTGGGTGGAGGGACCTTTGCAGTCGCTGGGGGTTCTCTCCCTGAAGCCTGCTCGGATCTGCTCCCCTCCAGCCGGGCAGCCAGGGCAGCGCAGGGGTGGGCTCCACTGTCTGGTGCATGACGGATCTTTGGGGTCAGTTTTTAAGGGCTCTCTGGAATGGAAATCTCCTCCCCTCCGTTACTGCATGGGTTCCACTGCTCCAGAATTTGTGGAGAGTTCTTTTTACAGGAAATTTATGGGCTGTGGGTTCCAGAGCTAGCATACATGAGTCTTTCTATTCCCGCCATCTTGGCTTCTCCCGCCATACATACTATTTTTGAGATAAAGTGTTGAAGAAGGGACAAAAAAGTAAGCAATAAATGACTCACATTCTTTCGGAAGTGTTTTATTGGCAAGCACCCTAGCACACCTAGGATGACCTGCTAGCTAGGATGGTCTTTGATCTGCTTTAGCAAAGGAAAGACAGCTTCAAAGGGATCAACAATATTATTTTAATTGCAGATAAGTACAAGAAAATGAGTACAGACAATACAAGCAGAGAAAGTAACACAGATATTTAACAAACAGGACTCCAACTGTCTGAACAAAGCAGTACAACCACCTACATTCACCACTACATTAGAAAAGCACCAACATCTGAGTAATCAGGGGGCTCTTAACAAATTACTACTCAAAGTCTTATGCAAGGAATCAAAAAATCCTTCTCATGAACGAGCTCCAAAGAAAATGCCACCCGCCCAAAATATATAACAAAGACTTGTCCCCTGATTAGCTCAGAGACAGTAGGCCCCAAAATCTACATGACCCAGCCCAGCTGCAAATTATCAGAGTTCCATGGAAATCAATACTTCAGATATTCACAATTAGCCGGAGTCTAGGAAACTGAACTCCAAAAAGAAAACAACAAAAATGTTACCTTGCCTATGCTTACAGGTGTGTATGGGATGGTGGGTGTGAGGAAATAATTTGTTTGATGATTTCCTGTCTGGCCACCAGGCAGTAACATTGGCTTGGAACCTTTTGGTTGCTATCCAAAGCATTATAATGGCAAGCTCTGGGACAGAATGAGAAAAGGAGAGATCTCAGAGTTGGATGGAGGCAGGAGGTAGCATATCGACAGCTATTTTCATGCTTTAGTTGTTTGGAAATTGTGTGTATACAGTTTACTTGTTGAGAAATGTTCTCATTTCAAGTTTTCCTGTCCATTACATCCTTTTTCACTAACATCAGCAATCATGTATGATTTCTTGATGTCCTTTTTACATGTTGCTGACAGCAGAGAGAAAATTCAATGAAAAAGAAATACAACTGAATAAAAAATCAGAATATCAGCCCAAGCTCTGACACTGGCATTTGCATATTCCATAAGTATGTCATCTATACATCCCTAAAAACTATTGATAAAACAGCTTCAGACAAAGTGCAGATTCCGGGGAAGTCAAAAGAAGACCTTTGTCTAAGCTGACACAGAATTTACTCATGACTACTCTAGATTTAGTCATTCCATAAATTCTGAATTCATTCAACTGATTTGTCAAGAATTCCATATTTCTTGAACTTTTCTACAAAAATACATTTATCAAATGCTTGATGAAAACTTAAGCAAACTATATAGTTTTGTTCAAGTATTGCTTCAAATGTCTTGTTTCACATTTTCTAAGACATAAGAAAGACCTCAGAATTAAAAGGCCAAGTTACCCCATTGTATCTGGGGTTATTGCCAGTGGTCTTACTGTATGTCTTGCTACTGGACTCTAATGGCTCCAGAAGATATAGTGGGGCTGATGATTTTGCATACCTTTGCCTAATTCACTTGCATGTAAAGACATCACCCTCCTTATGACAGTGTTCCTCTTCCAGAATGAAGGACAAACAACAGTTTGTAAGTAGTAGTAGTTGTCCCCTAGGGATCCAACCAGGTAGTTCCGCTTGGGACATGCTGCTGTTTCTTCCTTCTCTTCTTCCTTCTTCCCCTCCAACTCTTCTCCCTTTGTCCACGTGGAGAATCATAACCTTACATATGGGTGCTGTGTCCAAAGGAATATAAATTTTGATTGCTTGTACTTCACACAGTCCCTTGGGTTTGGGGGCTAGATTTTTAGTTTCTTCTCTTTGTATTTACTTTATCATGATTTTTGGTTTTTTGTTGTTTTATTTTAAAGAAAAAAAACACTGACTCTTGCTAATGTAGCTCTTACATTTTGTTTTAATTAATGATTTCTTGAAATACAACTCAGAAAAACCAGACTTTGTTAAAGCCTATTATGATTCAAATGGAACTACTTGACTATGCCTTTAAAACCAAATTACTCTCCCTTTCACTGACTGGCCCGTGATAGGGTCCCAGCCCAAGCCTCACTTGCTCACTGTTTGGGTGCTGAAGGCTCAGAGTGAGTGTAAATAGCATTTATTTCTGTTCTGGCCAGAAACTCTGTGGGTCTTCCCCTCCCAGATTGATTCTTTTATGAAGGTAAACTAGACCACATTTTGCCTCAATTCTTACCCAACCTTAAATCACTGAATGGATGGTGCCACAGACTAACTGAGACCTGGGATTAATTTAGTTTAAAAAGGCTGAAGTCTCCCATTGCATCTGGAACCATCACCAGTTGTCTTGACGTATCTTACCACTTGTCTCTGAGGATTCTGAGGACAGAGTGAGGTTCATGACTTTGCACAGTTCTGTCTCACTTGTATTCATTTCCACATCACCCTCCTGATGTCATTATTTCTCTTTGAGAATGAAGAATGAACATCAAATATTGTGTTGTGCAAAAAACGTTTGCCAAGTGCCCTAACTGCTAGTACTTTCACCTGTTAAGTTTATTTTGCATCCAGTCTGAATGCATCTTAAATATGCTTATATATAGACATTTTATTTGCTCTTTAGAAGTAAGGTCCTTGAGCATATATATGTATGTATGTGTGTATATATACGTACACATGCACACACACACATATATGTGTGTGTGTGTATATATACATATATATATATATATATATACATAAACATTTCTTTAGTGTGACATCTGGTACAGAGCAAGAATTTAACAAACGTTTGTTGATTATTGATTAACAATAATATTCCTTAGCTATATAAGCATAATAACTCTCACATATAGAAATAATATTCTGCCATAATCTTTTCAATATAAAGTCACGTTGGTTTCTTGTGATCCCTTCTTCCTTGTACCAGTAATCACTAACCATTCCTTAATACTGTACTTACAAAATTTTCCAGGTAGATAAATCTAGTCCATTTACCTTTAGTTCGGAGACTTCATTCTCACAGAGATTTAGTTTTGGACCAAGAATACAGGTTTACATCTCACTTCTTACACACCCTGGCCCTTTGCTCCTAGATAAGTTATTTAGCATGTCTGGCTTTAGAAAAATCTCTAAGACTATTACTCATCTAGAATTTCCTGTAACAATAAAAAAAAGTGTTCATTATCTGTTTCCATGAAATAAATGAGTCTGCTTTCCTTTGTCTCAATGGCATAACTATTATATCAACTTTTATATTCTCCTCACTTAAAATAACTGAAAATCCCAAGACATAAACTCCTGGAACTGCTAGTATGGATATTATTTAGAAGAGGATAGAGATAGTAGTGACACAATTAGCATCTATAATACCTATTCATAACTTAGTTCTGGCAAAAACCAACTCATGATATTTTTTAGAGAAACACAAATATTGGGGAAAGATGGGAAGACTGAGACTTCCTTCTCTAGAGGGATTCAGTGGCACAAGGAGAATGGGGGTGTAAAAATAAAAAGAAAAGATGGGTCTATCATCTAAGCCAGTCTACCTGGAGAGACTATAAGCCTCCAATGTGCTTATATGAGGGCTTACATGTTGGGCATTATATGAAAGCATGGGAATTGTCAATGATGAAACAGTTGAAATATAGGGAAGGAAGGAAAAGCAATCATTTATTCAAACTCAAGCTATCTCCAAGGAGATGTATTTATGTGTGTGTATTTGTGTGTTTATATGTGTATGTATGTGTGTGTGTGTATGTGTGTAATCTTGGACTTGCATATGTTCTACCCACAGCTAATACCTCTACTGATCTTCTAGGAGGAAAAAAAAGGCATTTTCTTTTTCTTTGCATCCAATCAATCTTCTCAAAGTCTGTCCCAGTCTGTACCTCTCCTTCAGTACTCAAACTGAGTTGATTAATATATCAATTACAATATATTTATTATATACCTACTATTTTCTAGGCACTGCTCTAATCTCTGGGGTTACAAAAGAAGCCAAACACAGTCTCTTCCCACCAGGATCTTACTATTTAATGATTCATCTTCAGTTTTCTCAATATCACTTGGAGAAGTAGAACTCCCAAGTCTGCTGACATATTTTCCAAAATCAATCTTTCCATGACCGAATGTTGTTCTCTAGATATAGATTATTCATGGAAATTGTGGTTATAAATTACAATATTTCAAATTATGTGACTCTTGATGGAGCCTAAATCATGCTATTTTCCTTAATCGGTGAATCAACCCATGTGGAGAGTGTAGTCAAAAGAAAACTTCATATCTTTTTTTGAATGTCCTGTTTTCTTTCCAGAGTCCCCTATTTTTTCTTCTACAGAGGCAGTCAGATTACACAGTAGATAGAACACCGGGTCTATCAGGAAGACATGAGTTCAAATCCAAGGCTAGCTGTGTGATCCTGGAAAAGTCACTTAACCTTTGCCTCATTTCTTTGAACTGTAATAATAGCACCTTCCTCTCCGGATGTAAAGATCAAATGTGATTTTTTTTTTTTTTGGTAAAACATTTAGCGCAGTTCTTGGTACATCTGCACATTTAAGAAATACTTATTCCTTTCCTTTCCCTCTTCCATAATTACTTTGTGAACACAGGGTAGGACTGAATTTATCCATATTAAAGTCCACCCTTTCAAGTGAAACTTACAGTTTCATTATTTCTAACCTGAAAGGTCAATTCATTTTATGAGGTGACAAGTGATAGAAAAAGACTGTAGATCTAGAAAGAACTTTTGGTTTGTCAGGGAAAGTTTTGAGCAGGTGGATAAATTGACAGACTAGAAAGGGTAGAGAAAAAAGACTGAAAATAAGACATCCTGATACATCTCAAGCATTTTTTAGTTTTTTTACTCGTTCTTCAGACCTCATTTGAAAGAGTTTCTATAAATTCTTTGGAAATCTTTGTTTTTCCCAAGTGTCACTCTACAAAGCAAGTGCTGTGGACGCCACTTCTTGATTCTTTCCACATGATGCTGCACATTAATAAAGACTTATAAAATGCTTATTGCCCAAGGCAGATGTGTTTTAATTGCTGTTACTTCAAGCACTGCTATGCAAGGATTTTTTTTTTTACCCATTGTTTTAATTACCCTCTTATTTCTCAAATGTTAAGACAAATGGTTGCAATACCAAAGAGAATTGTAATCAAACTATTATGTGAGAAATATAGACACAGGAAACTACTGTAAATGGAAATCTAGATTTCTTATGTTGTTTTCAAGTAGACCTCTGGGAAGACCTTATTATTTTGTGGTACTTAACTAGGTTAAGTAATGTTCTTGTTTTTGTTGTTATTATTATGATTAAAATATGAAGAAAAATTCTATAAACATTCAGCATGATTATATTGAGCTTTTAAACCTAAGTGATAAATTTGAAAGCTTCAGAATGGACTGAATAATCTGCTCCCACTCTAGACTTCAGAGGATCATGGATGTAAAGAGACCTTTTAATTCATCTTGTTCAAAGATCTTATTTATTTTTCAGATGGGAAGTAGTGAAAGTACTAAGTAACTTTTTTCATTTAAATAACTTGCTCAGGGTTATATAGCTTGTATCTAAGGCAGGATTTGAACTCAGCTTTTCCTGACTCCAAGTCCAGGGTGCAAAGTCTGCATACTCTGTCACCAGGTCTTTTAACCTCCTCCCTTACTTCCAATATCTCTGCTTCGCATAGCCTATGATTTAACCAAAATTCACTATTCCTTCATAAGCATTCTCATTTGCCCACTCCTATGATTTCTCCACTACTGCTTTCTCTACCTACAATTTCCCCTCCTGTTACAATCAATGTACCTCAGGGACAACTCATTGGCTCTGTCTTACACAACACTATATGTCAGCCCTTAAAACAGATGTGACTTGGTTCTCTTCTAATATTGAAAATCCCTTTGTGCCTCTATTGTGGAATTTGCCATCACATTTTTTGGTGTTAGTTCTTTATGCATATAATTTGTTTTCTGTAGTTAAAGAGGAATTATAAATAACTATAAATTATCCTCCTCCCCAAAAAGCAAACTCAGTGACTGAAAAACCATTAGAAAGTCACTGGGACATTCCAAGGTTATAGATGACAGACAATCCATGCTGATGGAAGAAATTCCCACAGTAAAGAAATATCAGATACTTGCATTATTTACTACTTTTTTGAAAATGGAACTTTTTCTTTTCATTTATTTATTTATCCATCTACTCATTTATTTATTCATTTTCTTATTTATTTTTTGCTTATTTGTTTTTAGTTTTCAATATTCATTTTCACAACATTTTGAGTTGAAAATTTTCTGCCCATCTTTCCCCTCCCTCCACTCCAAGACACCGTGCTTTCAGATTACCTCTTCCCCCAATCTGCTCTCCCTTCTATCACACCCCTCCCTTCCCTTATCCCCATCTCCTCTCTTTTCTCGTAGGGCAAGATAGTTTTCTAAACCCCATTACCAGTATTTCTCATTTCTCAGTTGCATACAAAAACAATTCTCAACATTCGCTCCTAAAACGTTGAGTTCCAACTTCTCTCCCTTCCTCCCTTCCCAGACTTCACCACTGAGAAGGCAGGCAATTCACTATAGGCTATACAAGAGTAGTTATGCAAATATTCCATAATATTCATGCTGTTAAAGATGAACTATATTTCCCTCCATCCTGTATTATCCCTCATTTATTCTATTCTCTCTTTTGACCTTGTCCCTCCCCAAAATTACTTCTAATTACTCCCTCCTCCCATTTGCCCTCCTTTGCATCACTCCCACACCCCACTTATCTCCTTCTCCCCTACTTTTCTGTAATGTAAGGATTTTCATGCCAAATTGAGTGTGCATGTTTTTCCCTTCTTAAGTCAAATGTGATGAGAGTAACTTTCACTTTTTCTCTCTCTCCTCCCTCTTTTTACCTCCCATAGAAAAAGCTATTTCTTTCCTGTTTTGTAGGAGATAATTTGCTCCATTCCATTTCTTTCTTTCCCTTCCCAATACATTGCTCTCTCACCCTTAATTTTATTTTTTACATATCATCCATTCCTATCAAATATTTAAAGAAAAGTTAATTCCAATACTATATAGACTATTTGGGAAAATTGGGGAAGAAAGAGTCCTCCCAAATGCTTTTTATGATACAAATAGGGCTTTGTTACCTAAACAAGGGAGAGGCAAAACAGAGAAGGAAAATTATAGACCAATGTCTCTAACATAGATGGTTAAATTTTAAATAAGATTTTAGTAAAAAGATTACAGTAACTTATCACAAGAATAATATATTATTATCAGGTAGGATTCAGGCCAGGAATGCAGGGCTGGTTGAATATTGGGAAAATTCCTAGCATTATTTATTATATCAACAACAAACCTAACAGAAACCACATGATTATCTCAACAGATGTAGAAAAAGTTTTTGACAAAATACAACACTCATTTCTATTGAAAACACTGAAGAGCATAGGAGTAAAGGGAACTTTCTACACAATAATAAGCATTATCTATCTAAAACATTCAGCAAGCACTATGTGCAATGTAAATAAGCTAGAAGCATTTTCAGTAAGATCAGGGGTGAAACAAGGATGTCTGTTATCACCACTATTATTCAATACGGTACTAGAAATGTTAACTGTAGCAATTAGAAAAGATAAAGAAATTAAAGGAATTAGAATAGGCAAAGAAGAAAATAAGTTATCACTCTTTGCAGATGATATGATGATATACTTAGAGAATATCAGAGATGCAATTAAAAAAACTACTTGAAATAATAAACAACTTTGGCAAAGTTGCAGGTTGCAAAATAAACCCTCACTTCTGCAGTTCTATATATTATTAACAAAGTCCAACAGCAAGACTTATAAAGAGAAATCCCATTTAAAGCTAGGATAGACAGCATAAAGTATTTGGGAGTCTACCTCCCAAAACAAATCCATGGACTATATGAACACAATTACAAGACACTTTCCACACAAATAAAGTCAGATCTAAGTAAGTGGAGAAACATCAGTTACTCATGGGTAGGCCTAGCCAATATAATAAAAATGACAATTCTACCTAAATTAATTTACTTATTTAGTCCATACCAATCAAACTATCAGATAATTATTTTCTAGAACTGGAAAAAAATAAT
Organism: Bettongia penicillata ogilbyi; assembly: GCA_023548195.1. Classification (NCBI taxonomy): domain Eukaryota; kingdom Metazoa; phylum Chordata; class Mammalia; order Diprotodontia; family Potoroidae; genus Bettongia; species Bettongia penicillata. The sequence goes on along the minus strand of JAJHZJ010000470.1, from coordinate 12,404,950 downwards.
ATCCAAATTCATCTGGAAGAACAAAAGGTCCAGAATAGCAAGGGAACTAATGAAAACAAATGCAAGGGAAGGTGACTTTACTAGATCTCAAATTGTATTACAAAGTAGCAAGTATCAAAATCACTTGATACTGGCTAAGAAACAGAAGGGTAGACAAGTGGAATAAGCAAAGACCTCAAGATACAGTAGGCAATGAATATAGCAATCTACTGTTTGATAAACACAAGGACCCCAACTTCAGGGATAAGAACTCACTGTTCAACAAAAATTTCTAGGAAAACTGGATAAATGTGTAATGGAAACTAGGCACAGACCAATGCTTGACATCATACACAAGAATAATGTCCAAATGGGTACATGATGTAGGTGTAAAGATTGATACTATAAACAAATTAACAGAGCAAGGAATAGTGTATTCATTAGATTTATAGAGAAGGGAAGACTTTTTGACTAAACAAAAGATAGAAAACATATTGAAGTTCACAGTGGATAATTTTCATTACATTAAACTAAAAAGTTTTTGTACAACCAAAACCAAAGCACCTAAGATTAGGAGGGAAGTAGAAAATTGGGAAAGAATTTTTTAACTAATGTCCATGATAAAGGCTTCATTTCTAAAATATATAGAGAACTGAGTCAAATGTATGAAAACACAAGTCATTCCCCAACTGATAATTGGTCAAAAGATATGAACAGGAAGTTTTCAGAGGAAGAAATTAAAGACTTCTATAGTGATATGAAGAAATGTTCTAAATCACTGTTGATTAGAGAAATGCAAATCATAACAACTCTGAGGTACCACATTAGATTGGCAAACATGACAGAACAGGAAGATGATAAATGTTGGAGAGGATGTGGGAGAGTTGGAACACTAATTCATTGTTGGTGGAGCTGTGAGCTGATCGAACCATTCTGGACAGGAATTTGGAACTGTTCCCAAAGGGCTACAAAAATGTGCATACCCTTTGACTCAGCAATATCACATAGGACTGTGTCGCCAAGAAATCATAAAAATGGGAAATGGTGCCATATGTACAAAAATATTTATAGCAGCCCTCTTTGTGTTGGCCAAAAACTGGAAATGAAGGAGATTTTCATCAACTGGGGAATAGCTGGATAAATTATGGTATATGAATGTAATGGAATACTATTGTGACATAAGAAATGATGAACAAGAAGACTTCAGAGTGTCCAGGAAAGATCTCTATTATCTAATGCTGAGTGAAAGGAACACCATCAGAAGAACTTTGTACACAGCAATAATCATAGGGTGCAACGGATTTTTCTGGTTGACTTAGAACTTCTTTGTAATGCAAGGACTTATTTCCAATGGTCTTTTAAAGCAAAATGCCTTCCAAATCCAGAGAAAGAACTATAGAATTCAATTGCAGATCATAGCAAATCATTTTCTTTTGTATAATGTTTTGGTTTGTTACATGATTTCTCCTCTTCATTTCAATTCTTCTATACAACATGACTAAGATGAAAATGTATTTAATAAGAATGTACGTGTAGAAATGATATAAAATTATATGCCTCCTCAGGAAGGGTAGAGGGAGGGAGGGGCATTGAGGGAAAGAAAAAAATCTAAGTTTTATGGTAGTGATTGTGGAACACTGAAAATAAATAAATTTTTAAAAGTTATCATCCCTTCCTATTCAACTCACTTTGTGCCCACTGACTATATACATGTATATAATTCCTCCAACTATCCAAATGCTGAGAAAATTTTCAAGTGTCATAAATATTATCTTTCCATGTAATACTGTAAACAGTTTAACTTTAATAAGTTCCTTATGATTTCTCTTTCAAGTTTACCTTTTCATGCTTCTCTTGATTACCGTGTTTGAAAGTCAAATTTTCTCTTAAGCTCTGGTCTTTCCATCAAGAATACTTGAAAGTGTTCTATTTCATGGAATGACCACAATTCCCGTGAGGTCTTATGCTAAGTTTTACTGGGTAGATGATTCTTGTTTTTTTAATCCTAGTTCTTTGACTTCTGGAATATCATATTCCAAGTCCTTCAATCCCTTAATGGAAAAGCTGCTAGGTCTTGTGCTGATTGTATTTCCACAATACTTGAATTTTTTTCTTTCTGGCTACTTGCAATATTTGCTCCTCACCTGGGAGCTCTGTAATTTAGCTACAATATTCCTAGCAGTTTTTCTTTTTTTTTCCTTTATCTCTTTTGGGAGGTGATAGGTGGGTCCTTTCAATATTTATTTTACCCTCTGGTTCTAGAATATCAGGGCGGTTTTGCTTGATAATTTCTTGGAAGATGAGATCTAGGCTCATTTTTCGATCATGGCTTTCTGGTAGTCCTGCTATTTTTAATTGTCCCTCTATTTTCCAGGTCAGTTGTTTTTGCAATGAGATCTTTAACTTTATCTTTTATTTTTTCATTCTTTTGGTTTTGTTTTGTAATTTCTTGGTTTCTCAAAAAGTCATTAGCTTCCAACTGCTCATTCTAATTTTTAAAGAACTGTTTTCTTGTATAAGTATTTGAACCTCCTTTTCCATTTGACTAATTCTACTTTTTAAAGCATTCTTTTCCTCATTGGCTCTTTGGACCTCTTTTGCCATTTGAGTTATTCTATTTGCAAAGTTATCTTCTTCAGCGTTTTTTGGGGTCTCCTTTAGCAAGCTGTTTTCTTGCTTTGCATGATTTTCCTGCATTGCTCTATTTCTCTTCCCACTTTTTACTCCACCTCTCTTACTTGATTTTCAAAATCCTTTTTGAGCTCTTCCATGGCCTGAGAACATTGCATATTGTTTTGGAGGTTTTGGAGGCAGAAGCCTTGACAGTTATGTCTTCTTCTGATGGTATGCTTTATTCTTCCTCATCTGAGAGGCAGGAAGAAAATACCTGTTCATCACAAAAGTAACCTTCTATATTCTTATTTTTTTTTCCTTTTTGGGGCATTTTCCAACTTAGATACTTCACTTTTGAGTCCTTTGTGAAGTTGAGGATCTACTCTAGGGACCCATAAGTACTCAGTTCCTCCAAGGTGGCACAATGAAAGGAGAAAGAAGAGGAGTTTACTCCTCTCCTGCCTTGCACTCTGGCATGGAAGAAACCATAGCTTTTCTGCCAAGGGTCTATGACTAGAATTCCCTCTCCAGAGTCTCCATCAGCTCTGCTATGCCACTGTTCCTCCTCCCTCCAGGTCTGCCACTCAAAACTGAGACTCAGATCAGCAGCTCAATTCTCCCAGGCTCTTTAGGCTGAGGGCTACAACAGAAATGTACACTGTGAGGCAGTGGTTGCCACTACCCTGGGTCTGGGTGTTGGGTTAGACCCTGCTCCCTTCTTACCCTGGTGAAATAGCTTTTGAACTCTCCTTTGAAGTTGTTTTTGACTTTTGTGGGTTGAGAAATCTGGGAACTGCAGCTATTGTCCAAGATTCTGTGCCCTGAAGCCTGCTCCAGTCCTGTCCTTGCTGCACAGTGGGGTCAAGGGCTGGGCTTGCTCCACTCTAAGCCTGGTATGATAGACCTTTCCTATCAGCCTACCAGGCTGTCTTGGACTGGAAATCTCTTTCACTCTGTCATTTTGTGGCTTCTGCTGCTCTAGAATTTGTTTAGAGTCATTTTTTACAAGTATTTTTTTGACTATGGTGAGAGAGCTATGGCAGCCCCATCCTTCTACTCCACCATCTTAGCACCACCCTCCTGAATATTTACTATTGTATAAGAATGAAAAAACTGTTGATATTAAGCAAAATTATGAAAAATCCATATTTTTTTTTCAAAAATTCACAAATAAAGGAATGATCATTGTAGATAGTAATTTAGGCCAAGTATTAACAAGGAAAATAAACAAGTTTTGCACTAACTTTCTCTTGAGTTGATCACATGGTATTTTCATCTTGGCACACAAATTCAAGTATATTCCAAGTTCCCCTCTTATGGTTAAAATTATATTTCAAAATAAAATTGTTCATATATCATGGATAAACTTCAAAGAAGCCTCTGAACAAGTGAGTGCTTTTGTGAGCTGATGATCACACAAAATTTAAAGTTCATCCATGGATACTTCTTTTTTATGTTAGATATTATAATTTACATTGTCAGATTTGATTTACACATCTCATAATTGTCTCAAAGGAGTACTATATTCACAATCTTTGATGTTTTATCTTGAAGAACTCAGAAGTGATGGTTTTCTAGACAAAACTAATGAAATGTGTGCTTTCTATTTTTTTTTAATTTCAGAAAAAATATTTAAATGAGTCGGTTTCTTGTAAATTATAATCGTATTTATATTCCACCAAATGACTATTGGAAATTTTCAATTTTCAATTTTCAAAAAAAAATAAAGAGTCTCAACTTCTAGTTTAAAAAAGAATAGAAGAACAGACATTTTTCTAAACCAAAATATTTATTGCAAAAACAAACTAAAAGTAGTAACGGTAAAATTCCTCTCATGAACTCCCAAAGAAAGATTGTCTCATTATAAATAAAATCCCTTAATACTTTGCTGTTGAGTCTTGGAATACATTTCCTTTAAGTTTCCAAAAAGTGAGGACATACTATTTTCTTCTGATTATTTTTTAATCAGACCTGCATATTTTCCATACGTGATGCTCTGCATTCATTCAACAAATATTTTAAGCACCTACTATTTTTCAGGCATGGTGCCAAGTGCTGAAAGTAAGAAGACTAAAATGAAATAATCTCTAAATTCAAGGATCTTAAATTCTCTTGAGGAGAGGAGGTGGAACAACATGCAAAAATAAGCAAACATGAAGACATTCAAATTAAGTATAAAATAATTTCAGAGAATAAGTCACTACCAACTAGTGGGATTAGGTGGGACCTAAGTACAAAGTAGAAATTATCCTGAACCTTAAGGGAAGTTATGATTTCTAAGAGATAGAGATGGTTATGGAATGTATTCTACTTCTGGGAAACAATTTTTACAAAAGCATGTAATTTTGAATTGAAATATTGTATATTGGGAAGAGTAAAAGATACAATTTAGTTATATTTATATATACAATGTATATGGAATGGAGTGTATAATGGAATGAATGTTCCAAAAGTCTTCAAAAATATACTGAAGCCAAGTTATTAAGAGTATCTAATGTTTAAGAGAGGATTTTGCATTTTGTCCTAGAGGGAATATGAAATAACTGATGTTTCTTTATTAGAGGAACAACAAAGCTGTATCTTTGCTTTAGAATAATGATCTGTCCCCATTGCCAATTATAAAGTAACCAATACATTTTAACTTCACTGTTCAGTTTGGGATTATAAAAATTATTCTAACAAAGATCCTTTAGGAAGATCAATTGGTCCTTTCCAAGTGGATGCAAAGAAAATATCAGCAAGAAGTACAATCATTTAAAGGCATTTAGAGATTTCTTCATAATATCTTAGATTGGAATATCCCAAGGGAATGAAAAAGAGACTTGAATGGTGCTACTATCTACATTAGAAAATAATATTAATTACTGAACTATATGAGTAGTTTCTAGTCTCTTTAACAATGTTTTATTCTATTCCTAAATTAAGGGTATCGTGGATAAAAGTGTGAAAAGGAAAGAGGTAAGATTTCATAAACAATTTTATAGAGGATAACATTTTAACAGTTATAATAGACTGAATTACGGAGAAGACAAAGGACTAATGTTTGGTGATATAGAAGATATAGATATATGAATATAAACATAGACACAGATCCAAATATAGAAGATATTAATATATAGTTGATACATGGAGATTGGATATAAATATATATACCAAATGTCCTCTGATATTGGAAGGCAACTCAACTTACAGTCTTAAAGTTTCACAAGGCACTTAGGTAATTTCCTTAGCTTCACATCCATTATGTTAGAGGCAGTACTTGTAGCCAGATCTACCTGCTTACAAGGGATTCCTCCTCTTACTCTCCTTATCTTTCCTCCCTTTCCTCCCTTTTCTACTTCCCCTCTGCCTTCCCTGTTTCCCACCTCCTCCTCCTCCTTCCCCTTTTCCTCTTCCTATGCTAAATGTGAGGTAGGTAAGAGAGACCTGTTTTGTTAGGTGAAATAGACAGGAAAAAGCAGGGAAAGTAGAGAGTCTAAGCAGAGATCAGTCAGTAGGTAGAGAAGAAGTCTGACTAGAGCAGTGACTAGACCTAAATATGTGACTTTAAAAAGAAATACTTGAATTCTGCCTCCAAAAAACTTTAAGCTCTCACATACTCATTTCTTCCCAAGGAGTTTCAAAAGCCATGCCAAGGTGAGATAGGCATTTCTCTCCTTCCCCATTATAGAGATTGAAAGATATTTTTCATAATTACATATCTATGATCTTTATGTATTTTTCTATCTATCTGTCTGTCTGTGTCTATCTATCTATCTATCTATCTATCTATCTGTCTATATATCTACCCATCCATCCATCTATCATCCATCCATCCATCCATCCACTTATCTATCTCCTTTTTCCAGAGTTGGATCTTTTCCAAAGGAGAAAATTGTAAAAGAAAGGACATATGAATGAATTTTAATTCCCTTCTTTGTTTAAGGGGACAAATTACTTGTTCTTCCCTAGATATTTAAATGTTCTAAATGACTCTCTCTCTTTCTCTGTCTCTCTGTCTCTGCCTCTCTCTCGTGCATCTCTCTCTGTCTCTGTCTATATCTCTGTTTCTCTCTGTGTATCTCTGTCTCTGTATGTCTCTCTGTCTCTCTCTCTGTCTCTATATATCTCTCTCTGTCTCTGTCTCTCGGTCTGTCTGTCTCTCCCTCTCTGTCTCTCTCTGTCTCTCTATATATATCTCTCTCTGTCTCTGTCTGTCTCTCCCTCTCTCTCTTTCCCTCTCCCTCTCCCTCTCTCTCTCTCTCTCTCTCTCTCTCTCTCTCTCTCTGCATTGCTGTTGTCTTCCATTTTTTAGAGCTCAAATAGCTGGTAAAGACTCTCAAAGCCAGAAAAACAAAGCCACACTGATAAAAAGGAGAGTGACTCTTCAAATGAATAGAAAGGATGGAGGTTTGCTTTTGTGGAAAGGTAAAATAGATTACAAACAATGGTATCTTCTGTCTGTCTTTGTTGGAGACTTTTCTTCTGGTATGCTTAAGAGAAAACATCTTGTCTCATATGCTTAAATGGGGGGGGGCAAAAGAATGAGTGACATCAATAGACCTGACATATCATCATGCACTCTCATCTTTAGGAAACTTGTATATGGAAAAAACAGACACTTTGAAAGGTGGTTGAGATTCAGATCTTTTTTTCATGCTATTGAAATTGAAATGCTAAATAGATTGGGAATCTAAGCATATTCATTCTATCCAAAAATTGCCTGCAAAAAAGTAAGATTGCATTAGAGCAAATTTCATACCCAGCAGCTAAGTGATGTCTAGAGGTAGTGAAATCTAGGATGCATAACAGCATGGAATAAGAGAAACTAGATTTTATTCAGGCCATAGCACAAGAACCATAGATTTTTTTTTTCTCAGTTAAAAAAAAGTTACCTCCAGTTACAAGGAAAATGAAGGAGCTATCATTTATGATCTCTGGCTCTCTCCTCCATGGTATAGAGGAGTAAGTCTTACTCTTAGAAAAAGAAGAAGCAGCTTCTAGCCTTGATTCTTTCTCTTGCTCATGAGGTCATGGATGAATCATGTAGATGCATGTAGATCCTCAGTTTCTTCATTTCTGAAATGAGGATAATAATATTTGCACCACCCATTTCTCTCACAACACTTTTGTTGAAACTAATAAGCATTATGTGAATGTGAGATATTATGTTTATCTATTAGATGAAAAATTATATAGCTATTTTAAAAGTCTGGATACTTGTAAAAATGGAAACAAAAATCTAAAAACCTAAAGTTTTAATGTCCATCCAAAATATTGGAAATACTTTGTATCATGACAGTTGGAACTAGAACAAATTTTTATGATCACTGTATTTGCTGCCTCCATATTGAGGGTAGAGAAATTTTTTTTTTGTTTCTTTGTTTTATGGGTTTTGGGTTTTTGTTTTTGTTTTGTTTTTTTTGCCCTCTACTTTTATCACCAGTGTATGACGCATAGTAGGGACTTAACAAATGTTTACTGATTGATTTATTGATTTAAAAGAGTATATACTGGAGTTCATGGCCAGATATCTCAGTCTTATTATTTGTAATAAATGAACCATGGACATTATTATATGGGACTTAGGATGAATCTTGGAATAAGAACTATTTGATCTAAGTTCTACATTTAGACATACTAGATATATGTCAGTGAGCAAATCATTTCTTCCACATTGTAAGTTACAAGTGGATATCTGCCTAGTTGGAGGAAATTTCCACACAGGGACATTCCCTACATTGATAAAAATCATAAACAAATGAAACAAAGGTTAGGTAAGGAAGATAACAACATATGCTGAACCTACTTTACAGCTTTATTGTGACCAAAAAAAAAAAAACAAAATTTTCAAAAAAGCACTCCTTGAATAGAGCACTGGGATTGAAATTGAGTACATTTGTGTTCCAATCCTGCTTTGGGAACTTAGCTGTATAATACTGGGCAAATCACTTAAATTATCTTAGACTCAGTTTCTTCATCTGCAAATTGGCACCTATGCCACAGAGTTGTTGAGGGGTTTGAGTGAGTATATATGGGTGTATATGGTACATACTCACTTCATCCTCACAACTCTGTGACATAGGTACCAAGTATATACACAAATTATATACACAAATTTAAATAAAAACATTATATATTATACTCAAATGTGGGTGTGTTTAAAGGCATGTATATGTACACATATGAGTTTGTATATAAGCATATACATATATAAGCATACATATGCATGCACATACACATGCAGACGGATGCATGCACTTACATATATGCACACATATACATACATGCACATAAATACATGCATGCATATACTCATGTACATATATCTATCCATACATATACACATGAATACACACACGCACACATGACACATATGTACACATGGCTACATACACACATGCATATACACATGCATACACACATATGAACACAGATATTTCACAGTGCAACTATATGTGCACACAAACATGTATGTACACACACCCACATATACACACATGTGTGTACACATGCACATATGTGCACACATGTGCATGAATATATACCTGCACAGAGACAAAGGTGTGCATGACCTGTGTCTGAAGGAGTGCCCTTCATGTCATCTCCTCATGTTACTCATATTATTCACTTCCTCAAGAAGTTCCAGTACCTTCTTATTGACCCAGGTATAAAAATATCCACTTTTCTTTGGCATTATAATAATCTTGCCTCAAACTCTTTTTCCAAATTGCCTGAACGTTATTTACTCATATATTTGATATGTCATACTTACTCTTTTTTGCATGTGACATCTCATATCCTTTTTTTGTGACTTTACTTTAGTTGTTCTCCAAACCTGGAACGCCCTCCTTCTTCATATCTCCCTTGTGGTATGTAAGAAATTGAATGCTTTATGTTTTGCAACATAAAGGAAATAATTTATGGGATGGGGTGAAATAATGTGGAAAGGGGATAATACTGAGGAAAATAACATGAAGTCAGTTTGGAAAGAAAGTTTGCGATGAGATTGCGCAATGCCACACAAAAGTGTTTATTTTTATACAAATCCAATACGGAGACACTGGAGTTACTTGAAAAAGGGTATGACATGACTGATGTGACATATAGTCCTTCCACAGACCCAGGTCATAATCTCTCTATCGCTTATTAGATGACTCTTGGGAATCATTACAGCTGGAAAATTCATCCTCCTGGGAGCTAACCTGGCAATGAACCACTCTGACTTTAAATAGAGTGGTCTTTGGACAAAAGACATATCATCCATTACAAAGACTTTTTTTAGATCCTGCCAGATGTTATAATCATCATGTTCAAGAGCCCAGGGTCTCTTCCACGAGGATGCCCTGAATTATCTATATTGAAAGAAATAGCTTTCTCATAAAAAATGAATTAGGAGATTCAGCAATTTCCTCACAAATCATTATTATGTTATCACTCTCATTGTTAAGAAATTCATTATGTCTCACTATTCACGATTTAGTTTAAACTCATTTTCCTTTTTCAATCAACCCTCATGATATATTTACATATATTTGTATGTATTTCCAAATAAGAGGAGACAACATAGTGGAGTGAACACTTGCATGTTTCTACAAAAAAAAAAAAAAAGAAAAAAGAAATTGCAACCATATTTTTAGTAAGACTGTTCAATGATTCTCTTAAAAACAAAAGCTTCCAAGTAGGAAATGACAAAAAGGCTATTTCTGAAAGTTAAATTGTGTAAATCAATTAAATTGCATGAAGCTGAACATGGCATCCTGATGGCCTGGCATCCAAAATCCAGGTAGATTTCAGAATTTACTCATCTTTTTTCTCATATATTACTCGTGTATTTCAGAATATACTCACCAATGTAGACATTCTTTTAATTAGTGTAGTTCACAACACAATTTTGTCTAATCATTCTTCCTTTATAAATCATGTCCATGGACTTTTAATAATCCTCTATATTGGAGATACCAAATGCCCAGCAGACCTGCATTTATATCTTATAATTCATGAGTGCTAACACAGTTCACATTGATGGGAGGGCGGAAAAACAATCCTTGTGAAGGGAAAGACTATGATCTAGATCATTTGCTAGATGAAATTCATAGAAATTTTTAAGTCTATATGTCTAGTATTTGGACTTCCCTTCCATTATCTGTACAGACACAGTACTTCACAGTTGTGAAGTTCCATTACCATCACTAAGATTAACTTCCATCCACTCTGTGTGTTGCATGTTCTAGTTTATATATGTCTTCACTCCTATTGAGAGGTAAGCTTTCTGAATGCAGAGGCTGTTTTTGCTTTGTCTTTGTATTTCCAAAGCTTCACACAGTAGCAGGCAGAAAAAACTTAATGCATGGCTGTTGATGGATTGGTACATATCTTTGATGAGTTCATTTACACCACTGTTTCTAATCTGTAAAATGACACAGTTGGAGTTAACGACCTGTAAATTCCAACACAGTCTATATATGCTTTTTTCAATTATTTTGGTTCACAATGTTATAATTATCCTTGAATCCTCTTTCTCACCCTATATATTTTATCAGCTGGCAACTCTTTTATTTTTTTTTTTGCTTCTAATTTTATATCTGTGGAGCCAGTTCCCATCTCTTTACTTATATAGCCATCATTCTACCTCCTACCTTCATCGCATCTCAGTCAAAATATTACAATGGCTTTCTATTTGGTTTCCCTGATTCAATTCAATCCATCCTTCACAAGGCTACCAAAGGTTTTTCTGAAATTGCAGGTCTGACCACATCACTCCAATACTTGATAAACTCCAATAGTCACCTATGACTTCTGAAGTCAAACATAAGTTTTTCTATTTGACTTAAACTCTCAAAGCTGTTGTCCTTTCAAAACTCCATTATATAAGTTTTCACAAATATCTTAGTACAGTTTTACCTTTTATAGCTTAAAATTGCACTAAGGCATTTGGAACATCTTGTATATTAGTCTCCCTTCTCACTCCCTATAGTCTAGTTGAAGTGACCTTGCTGATCTTTCCACACAATGTATATTCTCCATTTTCTATTTTTCTACTGCCTTTCCTTTATAATTTGTATCTACTCCTTCTTCACCTGACCTTCTAGAATCTATTCTTCTCTTAACAATGCTTTAAAATCTACCTTCTACATGAAGTTTTATTCCCCCCTTATTCTCTCTGAGTTGCTAATGTTCCATCCTCCAGAGACACTTGCCTTGTAGTTATCCTATATGAAATGTATGCTATCTCAAAGATGTAAAGTTTTCCTCAGAGCCAGAAAATAAAACAAAACAAAACAAAACATGAATTTAAGTCTGGTTTCTAACACACATGGACTGTGTTACCATGAGTAAGTCATTTGTCTTCTTAAGGCATTAGGTAACTCTTTAAGACTAGAAGGGGTGGCAAATGGCACTGATAGAAAGAATTTTCTCTTTTCAAGAATTCCTTAAATTAATATCACAGACCTGTTGTCTGTTCCCTAGTTTGCATTTATTTTATATACTTACTTACATTAATTTAGTCTCCATGAAAGAATGTAAGCTTCTCAAGGACAGAGACTATCTCCAGTGCCCAGCATTGCAGGAGTTTAACAAGTGTTTATTGAGAGAGTAATCAAGGTACCATCTAAGGATATTATAACGTATCTCTATAAACTCTACCAATAAAAAAAATCTTTGAAAGCTTTATTCTTATCAAATCTGACAGATTTCATCAACTACTAGAGAACATGTGATTTTCCATAGCTTCCTTTGACAAGGCAAGTGTTATCTATTAAGATAGAGGTCACCTCTACTAGTTTCTCACAAGCATCTATGGGTATGCAGTGAAGGCATCATGAAGGAAACTCGGAACTATTGAACAAAATACAGGAAGAGAAAATAAAAGTGTTATTCAGAGACTCAATTTCTCCATCTCTTAAATGGAAATAAAATGACATATTAATAATTTCTGCTTTTATGAATCTGTGAGAGGAGGTCCTGAATTAAAATTGTCATTTTCATCTTGTACTACAGGATGCTAAAAAAATTAGTCCTATATATGATTCTATTTAAACTCTCTATCTATTAATCATGGAGGAGGAAATTTTCAGAAATGTTAGATATAGATGTATTATCATAAAGAACTAGAATATCACTGAAGATATTAATAAAGGATACCCTAGAAATAAAGCACTAATGAAACATACATAATCTAAATCCATATATTTTTTAGGGAAGGGGGAAGATAATAAATATTAATATAGTGCCTAATGTGTCAGAGATTGTGCTAAGCCCTCCCTCTCTTTAATAAAACAAATATTATTGCATTTGATCCTCAAGCAATCTTGCTAAGAAGATGCTATTATTATCCCTATTTTACAGTAGAGATAACTTATGAATACAGAGATTAAATTTTCCAAAGTTATAAAGCTACCAGCATCTAAGAACAGATTTGAGTTTAAGTCTCACTGACTCCCCATCTATTTCTCTATACATTGTATTGCCAGATGTGTGTACTGAGGCACAAAGTATAAAAATAGATCAAAGAAATTCAAGAACATAAAACATTAGATTATTGCTCAATAGTAGTAATATGACAAAAGTGGAACCCATAGGGGTCAGACTGAAAATCGTAATAAGTGAAGGAACTTAGAAAACACTAAATACCTCAAACTGAATACATGATCTCAAGATAGAAGTGAAAGTGACAAAGTTTGAGTGACCATATTAATCAAACCAACTATGGAATTGAATTCCAGAATGAAGTAGACTCTTTTCTCTTATGTTATGTTTTTTTTGGTTTGTTTCTTTCTCATGGTTTCCCCAACTCCTTTTAATTCCTCTATGCAACATAACTAATGTGAAAAAGTGCTTAATAAGAATGTATGTATAGAAACCATACAAAATTACTTGTTGTCTCGGGGAGGAAGTGGGGAGGGAAGGGGAGAAAATCTAAAATTTATGGAATGATTGTAGAAAACAGAAAACAAATAAGTTAATAAAAAAGAAAATCCCCCAAAATTATTTATGAAGATAATATTGAAATAGAAAAATGAAAAAAAAATGAAACAAAAGTCTATCATCAACAAGAGGAAATATAATTCTAATTTTCCCCATCAATTTATAATGATCTATTTTCATACATTTTGTTTAAGCAAATGATAAAACATACACATGCATTTAACACACACTTAGATGACAGGTTATTTTTTTAAACAATTTTTATACCATAAAGTTTTAACGTTTCCATGTGAAATGCTGAGTTGTTCAATTCAATATGGGATTTATTGGCATCTTGTTATTTGTGTCTAAAAAATAAATGATTGAAATAATGGCACCAACTATATATTTGGCAATACTTTTGGCTCTCAAAAACTAAATAAATCATAATCATTTTAAAATAATTTTAAAATATTGCCTAATAAACAAAAAAAATTAAATTAGTTGCTTAAATATATTTTCTACATTATGAAGAGATGAGAAGAGTAGATTGAAGTTGGAGGTGAATGCACATTTGAATGAAAGTAGAAGCCATTAGAAGTACTATTGATGATTATTAGATCCTTCTAGACTGTCTTTAAGAAAGAAAAAAATACTTAAACTTCACTATAGTTATTTTTTTCTTTATCATGGTATGTGACATTAACAAAAGCGGTTAGAGAAAGAGAGAGAGGTTGTCCCCACAGATCTTTTCCCCTAGTGGTGTAATGTAAACTTTTGCTGGTTATTGAATAAGTATATGACTAGGAGCTGGAGAGGCTGATTCTTTGTGAACTTAATTCTAAATGTTGCCCTCTCCTTAAATGGCTGCTACATGTCTCTAATCTCTTAGCAGATGGCAATAGGTTGCAGTGAAAAGGGGGATGGCATTGGAATGATAGACAGAGGTTTGTATTGTGGCTTTGCAACGGGACAGTAAAGTGAACTTGCTCATTCATTCAACAGCATTTTATTAAGTGCCATTTATGTGCCAAGTACTATTTCAGTTGCTGGGATTTCCAGTACAAAGAATGAAATAAATCCTATTTCCAATAAGTTTGTATTCTTATTAGAGAAAACTAGTAATTATAGCACATATCTACAGCAAAAATATAAAATTAATAAATATAAAAACATACAAAGTGCTTAAGAAGAAGTTAGTTTGTGAGGAAGGGCATCAGCAGATTTAAGGGTAAAAAAGATATTACTTGAGATAAATTTTTAAGCAAGAAGGACAAAATGAGGCTTGGGAAAAAGTGAATGGATCTCAAGTACAAGAGATGATAGGGAAGGAATGGAGAAGTTAGTTTGATTGGATTACAGAGAGTCTAATGGTGAATATTGGCCTAGGAGTCTGGAAAGATAACTTGAGAGCTGTGTAGTCCATAAAAACAGTACTTTATTTTATTATCCTAGAGGCACTAGGAGTCTCTATTGCAATTGTTTAAGTAGGGAACACACACAAATCCATGCTAATGGAAAATTATTAAAATGTATGTAATTTCAACAACTAGGAATTTTAAGTTCTAGATATACATCAGAAAGAGAAACTATATTTATTTTTAAAAATTCAGCAACACAAGGGATGCTCAGTTGTCAGTACAGTTTTCAAAGCACAATACTGGCAGTAAGAGCCACTTTAATTCAATTCATAATCAAATTCTTGGATCAGAGAATATTTTAATGGAACTTTTCTTACGACGCTAAATGGATCCAAGTAGAGCTGCTTTTTTAAAATCCATACAAGTGTTTCAAGGATTTTCCCTTCTAAACTCTGAGCTACTAGTTAAAATGACAATGTGAAAAGTCCTAGTCAAGCCTAATGCCCCTGACAAAGACTCCAACAAGAATTTAGAAAGATAATAAATGAATTTATGATCAATGAAATGGAGGACAAACATCAATAACATTTGCATCTAGGCCAGGACTGCTTAATAAGAGGTACAGAAGAATATGGGTGTTTTAAATGGAGATGTGCCAGGGGATCTTGGAGCTGGTGGCATCTTATCCTGGCATAGTCACAACAGGGATGGAAGGAAGTACAAAGAGATATATCTAAGCATTATGTGTACGACTTATTGTATTCCAAGAAACCTTAAACCAGCATTGATATCAGTGCCAAATCAAGGATTCGATTAGTACTCAGAAGATGACTGCCTAGAAATAGAAATAGTGCAATGCCGGGGAAGGTTGGTGCCAGAGACTATCCAGAAGGCCTCAAATCAGTGCAATCCTTGACACATTAACAGGGCAACAGGAGAGTAAAATCAGTTCTCAGGTTGTAATTGCACAAGATAAAGGAGATGGAGCCAGATCCAGCACCTATGTTGGGTTATCAGGAGAAAAAGAAGAAGAAACCAGTGGACCCAGGTCCCAAAAAACTTAACTAGAATTAGGGCATATATCTGGCATCCCTCCAGACTGCAGAGACAGAGAGTCCATCCAGAGTGCAGGATAAGGTAAAGCCTAACACTGGCACAGAATCTCAATTCCTGGAGTTAGGCAAATTTCCGTTTAAATTCCCATCCATCATTTACTTACCAGCTATGAGACCTCGTGTAAGTAAATACCCTTTTATCTGCCTCAGTTTCCTCATCTGTAAAAAGGGTGATAAAAATAGCGCCTGCCCCTACTCACGTTGTCCAGGGTCATTCTAAGTATGATTAAGCAAAATAATATTTTTATTTTTATTTTATATTTATTTTATTTTATTGTAAACTTTTAAAGGTTATATAAATGCTAGTGTTATTGTTATTATACCATTTTTTTCCATTAAAAATGAAATTAGAAACATAACAATTGAGAGAGCATTCTGGGAAGATGGTTGAGTAGGTCAGAAAATTTCAAGCTCTCAACATTTTCCCCAACAAATGAGATAAAATAGTGCCTTGGAATGAACATAGAGTGGCAAAAATAAATGAGTGGGGGCAGAATAAAAGTCCTCCCAGGACAATCAGAGAAGATCTGAAGAAAAATCCCAGTATGAGGTTTGATCCCTGTAAAGAGTGAACATCTCTATGTGAGGACGGCTTCAACAAAAAGCAGCAAGTCTTAGGGGTTAACATTGGGAAATGCCAAATGGATAATTTTGATTACATCAAATTAAAAATACTTTTTTTTTTCTTGCTCAAAGTCAATGCAACTAACATTAGAAGAGAAACAGAAAGTTGGGAAAACAAAATTTACTGCTAACATTTCTGATAAAGGTCTCATTTCTAAATTTTTTTAAAAGAGCTTCAATAGATATTTTAAAAATTGTGGATCATTTTCCTCTTTCTTTTAACTCTTTGTGTTATAGGTCTGGTAGTGGTATAATTGGATCAACAGTTATGCACAATTAAATGAATTTGGGGGGCTCAGATCATATTTTTTTGTGCTGGATATACCAATTCAACATACACTAACAGTTCTTTAGGGTACCTGTTTTCCTGCAACTCATACACTATTTGTCATTTTCTCTCTATTTGTCTATCTGTTTATATGTTTTACTGCTATTTTCTTTTTCTGAAGGACCTGCTGAAGCAAAAAGAAACAATCTTGGTCATAGAATAGGAGTTGCCAGTGACCTAGGATGATTTGAAAATCTGAAAATGATGAATCAGTATCAGAGCTTGAAGAACAGGACTCCAGAAGGTAATCTCACAACAGGTCCAGCTGGTAGTAGAAGCTAAGATTAACAGAAAAACAGTGAATAAAGCAAAACAGAAAACAGAAAGTATGAAAGGCTTTCCCCAAATTGTGACAGGGGCTACCAGTCATCATGTGGAAATATGAGAACATCCTCTTTGTTTTCTGAAAACTAATTGTCTACACGAGCCTCAAATACCTGCCAAGGTTTGGAAACCAACCTTGAAAATCTTGCTTAAAATGAACATACTTGTCCTGCCAAATAATTCAAAGTTCAGAGCGAAGCAATACAAAACCTAGACATTCAGAAAAATGCACAAACTCCAACTGTATGAAACAAAGAAGAAAAGGCTGATAAAACAAGAGTAGAAATTTTAAAAATCATAGAACTGGTCATTTCCCAAATAAATGTGCCCTTAGAAATGACTGTCTGAGCCCTGAAGAATAGCAATAATATTAGCACAGTGTCTGGCACTTTGGATTGATTTGATGATAACATTATGAATGCCAGTATGAAATTAATGAACTCTCTAGAGAAAAGAGACAACTTTTCAGTGTTTCCAAGAAGATTGTAACTACATTTGAAATTTGTACTACTTCTTTCAATAAAGTTTCAGCCTCTTTTTATTTTATATATTTTTTAATTAATTTATTTGTTTTCAGTTTTCAGCTGTCACTTCCATAAGTTTTAAAATTTCTCCCCCTCTCTCTCCCTTCCCTCCCTGAGATGGCATGCAATCTTTTTTTTAAACATATTTTTAATCTTTATTTGTATTTAAACTATATCTTGAAGTCATTTTGAAAAACAAATTTGTTATGCAACATGATATATCAATAGTTGACATGAATGATGTAAATGAATAGATTAAAACACATTTATTAAGTGTTTACATTGTACAAAGTACTGTCTGAGCTAAAGTAAAACAATTCTTCCTCTAAAAGGACTTACATTCTAATTGAAGAAGACACCACAGAATGTTTCAAGTGCAAATCAGATGGAAGGGATCAGTGACCCTTAGGTTTCAGCTGCAAAGCAGATGATAATCCACCATCTTTGGTGTCATTTCCATTGATAAAAGCCTTATTATCTATTTCTGATGTGGAACCATTTAACAGATATGCTATGATTTGGGTTTTTTTTAAACCCACATCTTTTTTGGCATGAATTCAGATTTCTCAGATCAAAGGTTTCCTCTCTGCTCTATCATATTTTGCAAAATTTCCTTTTACCATTTTTGTTGGTAGGTAAGGGATAATACCTCCTAAAGGTACAAAGAGACAGATAAATAACAAGTATGTTATAAAAAGTAAACACCAAATATGTCTAGAACATGAGTTAGGTGGGATGGAGGGAAAGGAATACATTTACCTGGGTTTGACTATAAATTGCTGGATGGCATGCAAACTTACATGGACTTGACACATGCATTCCTATTAAACACATTTTCATATTACACATTTTGCATGGAAGAATTAAAATGAAAAGGAGAAACTGAGAAAAAAAAACAGAACATAACACAAGAGAAAATAGTCTGCTTCATTCTGAATTTGATTCTAAAGTTCTTTCTCTGAATGTGGAAGGCATTTTGCATCAAAAGTCCTTTGGGAATGCTTTAGGTCCCTGTGTTGCTGTGAAGGGCTCAGTCGAGAAACATTCATTGCACACTGTGGCTGTTACTATGTATAATGTTCTCCTGGTTCTGCTCATTTCACTCAGTATCAGTTCATATAAGTCTTTCCATGTTTTTTTCTAAAGTCTGCCTGTTCATTATTTCTTATAGCACAATAGTATTCCATTATACTCATATACCACAACTAATAGCCATTTGCCAATTGATGAACATTCCCTTGCTTTCCAGTTCTTGGACACCACAAAAAAGAGCTGCTATAAATGCTTTTTGAACATGTGGGACTTATCCCTATTTTTATGATCTCTTCAGGATACAGACCTAGAAGTTAGATTACTGGTTCAAAGGGTATGCATATTTTTATAGCATAGTTCCTAATTGTTCTCCAGAATGGTTAGATCAGCTCACAGCTCCACCAACAAAAAATTAGTGTTCCAACTCTCCTTCTTCAACATTTATCTTCTTCCTGTTTTGTCACGTTAGTCAATCTCACAGGTGTGACGTGGTACCTCAGATTTGTTTTGGTTCAGCCTCTTCTTGGAATAAAACAAATTTTAAAATAAACTCAAGAATTTTTAGAAGAAAATGTGGGGGAAATTTTGAGTTGGGGAAAAAAGTAGAAAAATGATAACTCTACAAATCAATCATTATTTCCTAAATGCAATGAAATATTTGGTGAGTAGGTTGCTAGAACAAGGGCTAATTTTTTATTATTCTCCATTTCATTCATCACTCAATACTTAACTTCCTTGTCTATTTCTGCAGATAGGCATACATGATTTTTTTGTGTGTTGTGTATTCCAAAGATGCAGTCTAAATATATGTTAGCAAAGTGACTGTCACATAGTAGATGTTCAATAAATTGCCATTGATTGACTGATGTATAACTTTCCATTTATTTGCTAATTAATGACATATCTAATTTATGGTTTTCTATTAATTTGTGAAATGTCAAGGACTATTTCATCTTTTTACATTATTTTACTACATATTTCAAGTAATATTATAAAACTGACAATATCTTTAACTCTTGAAAAGTGAATGAAAGATGTTGACCCTATAAGATCCTACTCTTTTTGTTGTTTTATTATGAAAAGATTTCAATTTGACAGACAAAATAATTCCTTAAATTCCTTAAAACATATTTTCCAATGAAGCGTCTGCCATTCATAGATCAATGTTTTAATTCCTGAAATATATAACAAAAATAACTCTACTAAATGACTTGTCATTTATAAATATTGGATAAGGAATAAAACATGAGAATGTGAGCTCTTAGAAGCATTTGCCGCTGTGTTAAAAGAGGTCCATCTCCAGAGTTGAAGTTGAAGATGGATATTTTATGGATAGTTAGATCTTCCGATTGCCCCCATTTGCACGTTGCATTCTGTAGTGAGTTATGGGACATTGGAGAGCCTCATGGAAGAGATTTATAGCCACTCAAATGATTTTGGCTTGATCATGAACAGATGAAGAATGCCCATTGTCTTTATTGATTTGCAGATGAGTAGACAGCCTATAGGACTTACCTAGCAATGTGTATATCTGGAAGAGATAGCACAAGTTGATCCTAGAATAATTTTAAAAAGAGAATAATGGACTGCATTGTATTTGTGGAATTTCAAACTTCCTTTAATGATACTGGGCCACTCTTGAAAATTAAAGAATATATTTTTTTTAATGTCAGGATTATGCTGTGTGTCTGCAAAATATGGGACAAAATAACCTCCAGAGAAGTGAAAATGAACATCAGACAGGGGGTAATGGAAAGGTGTATGTGGTTATAAGCGGACTGAAACACATCATCAAATAGGAATTCCAATGAGAAAAAAGGATTAAAGTTATCAAAGCATATGTAGGAAAAGACGAAATCTTTGCTAGAATTCTTGTCATGTTGGGAGAGAATAAAATGATGAATAGCTTTGGCATATTGAGTAGATCCTTTGAAGGGAGCTTTTGGGAATGGTTTGCACACAGGATGTAACACAGAATAGGCAGCCAATATAATCTGCAATCTATATCATTGTAGGGAACATCTACAATGATGAGATAATAGCTCCAATTCTCATTTTAAATATGTGTTAATCAACAGAAAATAATAATTTAAAGACACCCTAATGGAGTACAAACTTTGAAAAGTCTTTCAAAACCAGAAAGATTTTGAATGTGGGTCAGGGCATAAACTATGCACTATTGTCTTAAAATCTACTGAGATAAGTTCAGAAAGGCTCATGGGGTGGCCTTAGTATATTGAACTTTTAGGCTGCAACAACTCAGGAAGCCTTTTTTTTTGGTGGCTAGAGGATTTGGAAATAAAATCTATTTCATAGTCATGCATAGTAATACTCATGAAAGCACATACCCTTTAAGTATGGAAATATCATTTTACTTTTGTTATTGGCTATTATATGCCTCAGGATGAATAAAATTTTAATCCATGTAATAACCATCATTAACAATTCAGAGACTGGCATAAAATTGCATTGAAGAAGTAATTTGGATAGTCAGTTCATATCAAATCACTGAATGTATATAAACTGCTCTACAAATCTCCGATCATTATGTAAATATGAATTATTACTGCTATTATTAATAATGTTTTAAGGATTGTTTTCAATGATTATCACTTTTGCCATATTATTAATGCTTTATTGAGTGATCCATAGGAACACTAAATGATATAGTTAGGCTGTAAAGGGGAGAGAAGGTTGGATTTAGAACTGGAAGAGACCTATAAGGTCCTGAAAGAATCAAGTGAGATAATATTTATAGAGCAGGTAGCATAAGTCTGGAACTTAGTAGTTACTATTATTTAAATGCTTATTTTCTTTCTCCCTCACCTTACAAAGTTGTCTGGTCTAAACACCCTCATTTTATCGATGAGAAAAATAAAGCCCAGATAAAGGAAATTACCTGCCCAAGATCAAAAAGGCATTGACCAAACCAAAATTTGAATCCAAGTTTTCTTACTAGAATCCGCACTTCTTTCTTCTATACCACTCTGCCTTTAAAATTCTACTATAGTATGTGAGAAACCTTTCCAACCATCTTTTCTTTTGTACAAATGAAAAATATGTTTAATATGGACCACCAGCCATGAACTTCAAAGCCCATATTTACTGCTCTATGAAAAATGTAAGAGAAAAAAAATCCAGTAAACAATATTAGGAAGTTGAAAAACCTAGAAATAACTTCTAAGAGTCAAAAAATAAATATACCTGACAAGTACAGTGAGACTTGAGACCCTTAGATTAAAGCGCCATGTCTGACTTAGAAAAGACAAGGCAGAAAACTTAACAACATGAATGATCTCCTAAATTATAATTTGGTGAATGAATGGTTAATTTGAGTGACAAAGTCATAGAGTATGAATAAAACCTGAAGACATCAATGAAGATAAATGAAGAAACAAGGGAAACCTCAGAAGAGACAGCTGTACTTGACTGCACATGAAAAGGCAGACTGTTGAAAGCTTGTCTGTACAACAAATTTTCATAAGATGAGTACTGCTTTATCACTGACTTCCTTCATTTCTGTTTTTCACAAATGCGTTGCTGTGTCTACTGTTCTACCTGACTTGGGTTGCAGGTGCCTTCCAGGAAGAGTATCATCCAGTATTCGCAGATACCCTCTTCCCTTATACTGAGAATCACAGAGTCCTCTGATAGGAATTCAAGAGTTACTGCTCTGATAATCTTTGGATACAGGATCAAAATAATTTGACCTGAGTTTTCAGTCACCTCTCTAAAATTAACCTGTCAGCTCCCCATCCATAATAAATCATCTTTCCAGAATCCTGCTGGTTCCTTGCATCTTT
The DNA here is from genome assembly GCA_023548195.1 of Bettongia penicillata ogilbyi. Classification (NCBI taxonomy): domain Eukaryota; kingdom Metazoa; phylum Chordata; class Mammalia; order Diprotodontia; family Potoroidae; genus Bettongia; species Bettongia penicillata. The sequence goes on along the minus strand of JAJHZJ010000470.1, from coordinate 12,382,360 downwards.
TAATTTCACTTATAGTATGAATATTAGTATGTCAGTATGGCTTAGTTTCTCCAGTATTACTTTAACTCACTATGTGCTGGACAAAAGCCTTTTACATTTGGGACATTTGGTACTGATAAACTACCAACCATTCAATTAATATTGAAGCAGTCTCAAAACTATAAAGATGAGATCTGCTCACTCCTTGTATTTTGTTGTTGGTTTGAGACTGAGTCTCCCTATCCCAGTATGTGTAGCAGTCACTAACATTCCAGAATTCATTGTGGAACTACACAAAAGCATCATGTTGCTTCTTTTCAATGTGAACCAGTTCACCCTTCCTAAGGCAATTTACTGGCTCTGAGCCATATGGCCTCACAATATATAGGTTTTAGATTTAGTGCAGAAACCTGATCAATTTTAGCTCTACAATCTCTCATAGATCCCAACCTTAAATGTTTCTCCCCATTAGCCAGGATGACAGTTGTTGCCATCATATTCAACATTTTGCTCACTTTTCCAACACTTTGTCGTAGTCACTGTGAGGCTGGAAGGGAAATGAGAACAATTAGATATTATGTATTCTTTGATGCATGACAGCCAATGCATTCATAAGTTAGTGGTGAACATATAGGTTACTGGTAATGATCCTCTTCATACTTAGCTACAGTCTGCTTGGATTCATAATATGATTCATATAAATATTTAGCCTGCTGGCATATTATAGAGGTCTGACTATGTCTTCTGACCCTTTGTTCTTATAATGACTTACTATAAATACTTTAAAGCACATCCACTCAACCTATTCAGAGGTCTTGCTTGATATTATGTGGGTGCTACCCAAATGAAGGCTCATTTTGGCTTAGCAATAGCTCCATGTTTACCTTAGCAGCATTTAACAATGCTACTTAAGCAGTCATGAGCCATAGAAATCAACCAAAAATCCAAATACTGATACAAGTGTAGAAAGATACAATACCATCAATGAGACTGAAGATTATGGGCTTCTGAGTTGATTAAGTATAAGGATCTATAGTTCCTTACACAGGATGCCTTAAACGTTCTAGTGTAGTTTTAAATTTTGGGGGCACATTTTATTTCACCTCCCTAAGATTGAGAATGATACAAAAACTCACAGTAGAAATAAAACTTTGGGTGGAGGAATAGGTGTACCCAGGTGTGAGGATTAGATGAATATTTAGTAGTTTGTCAAGTAGATCCTTATACCTCCTTTCATTTTTTTAAACTAATTTAATTGATTAATTTATTTTTGATTTTCAGCATTCAGATAACATTCTGAGTTCTGGGGGCCGACCCAAGATGGCATAGTAGAAAGACAGACCTGTGGAAGTTCCCCCTCCATAGCCCATAAAATACCTGTAAAAATGACTCTAAACAAAGTCTAGAGCAGCAGAAGCCACAAAATGACAGAGTGAAAGACATTTCTAGCCCAAGACATCCTGGAAGACTGACAGGAAAGGTATATCACACCAGGCATAGAATGGAGAGCAGCCTGCAGAGCTCAACCTAACCTTGGCCTTGTAACACTGACAGAAACAGGACTGGAGCAAGACTCAATGGGCAGAATCCCCTGCAGCAGCTGAGGTATCCAGACTGCTCAAACCACAAATGCCAAAGACAGCTTCAAAGTTCAGTGAGAAAGCTCTTTCACCTGGGTGAGAAGGGAAAGCAATCTGACCCTGTTGGCAGCAGTAACTGCAGTGAGAATGTCCACTTTTGGAGCACTTAATCTAAAGTCCCTGGGGGAATTGAGCTGCTGATCTGGATCTCAGGCCTGAGTGGAGGCCCTGGGATAAGGAAGAACCCTGGTGGTGGAGCAGGTGGAGGCTCTGGAGAGGAAACTCTACTGGCAGGTCTTGGGCATAAGAGAGTGTTTGTGGTTGCTCCAAGATCAGAGCATACACCAGGAGAGGAGAAAAATCTTATCCCTTGATTGTGCCACCATGGAGGAAATGAGAACTTACAGGTTCCCAAGGTATACCCTCCTCTTGACAAAAGACACAAAAGTCAAATAACTGGCTGGGAAAATGACCCAAAAAGTAAAAAAAAAAAATAAGACTTCAGAAGGCTAATTTCTTGACAATGCATACCATCAGACGAAGATCTAAAAGTCAAGACTTCTGCATCCAAAATCTGCAAAATAAATATGCAGTGGTTTCAGGTCACAGAAGAGTTCAAAAAGGATTTTGAAAATGAAGTAAGAGAGGTAAAGGGAAAATCTGGACAAGAAATGGGAGGGATGCAAGAAAATCATGAAAAGCAAGTCAACAACCTGCTAAAGGAGACCCAAAAAGTGCTGAAGAAAATAACACCTTTAAAAATAGGCTAACTCATGGTAAAAGAGGTCCAAAAAGTCAATGAGAAGAATTCTTTAAAAACTATAATTAACCAAATGGAAAAGGAGGATCAAAAGCTCACTGAAGAAAATGGCTCTTTACAAATCAGAATGGAGCAGGTAGAAGCTAATGACTTTATGAGAAATCAAGCAATTACAAAACAAAACCAAAAGAATGAAAAAAATAGAAGACAATGTGAAATAGCTCCTTGGTAAAACAACTGACCTGGAAAATAGATCCAGGACAGACAGTTTAAAAATTATGGAAATCCATAACCAAAAAGAGCCTAGACAGCATCTTTCATGAAATTATCAAGGAATACTGCCTTGATATTCTAGAACCAGAGAGAAAAATTAAAATGAAAAAATCCATCAGACACCTCCTGAAAGAGATTCAAAGGGAGAAACTCCTAGGAATACTGTAGTCAAATTCCAGAGTTCACAGGTAGAGGAGAAAATATTGCAAGCAGCTAGAAAGAAATATTTTGAGTATTGTGGAACTACAATCAAGATTGCACAAGATCTAGCAGCTTCTACATTATGATATTGAAGGGCATGGAATTTGATATTCCAGAAGTGAAAGAACTAGGATTAAAACCAAGAATCACCTATCCAGCAAAACTGAGTATGATACTGCATGGGAAAAATGGTCATTCAATGAAATAAAGGAATTTCAAGCATTCTTGGTGAAAAGAGCAGAGATGAATAGAATATCTGACTTTCAAACACAAGAATCAAGGGAAACATGAAAAGGTAAACAGGAAAGAGAAATCATAGAGGACTTACTAAAGTTGAACTGTTTACATTCCTACATGTAAAGATAATATTTGTAACTCTTGAAACTTTTCTCAATGTTTCGGTGGTTGGATGGATTGTACATATATGTTTATAGACAGAGAGCACAGGGTGAGTTGCATAGGATTGGATGATATCTAAAAAAAATAAAATTAAGGGGTAATAGAGGAATATATTGGGAGGAGAAAGGGAAAATGGATGGGACAAACTATCTTTTATAAAAGAGGCAAGAAAATGCTTTTATTGAAAAGCATTATTCCTCTCCACTGAGGAGAGGAAAAGGGGGAGGTTAGAGGGCAAAAGTGAAGCTTACTCTCATTACATTTGGTGGAAGGGTGGAATAACATGAACGCTCAATTTGGTATGAAAATATTTCTTACACTACAGAAAAGTAGGGGAGAAGGGGAAGAGTGGGATGGGGGAGGATAGAAGGGAGGGCAAATGGGAAGAGGGAGTAATTAGAAGTTAACACTTCTGAGGAGGGACAAGATCAAAAGAGAGAATAGAATAAATGAGGGACAGGATAGAGCGGAAGGAAATATAGTTAGTCTTACAGAACATGACTATGATGGAAGTCTTTTGCAAACCTACACATATATAGCCTGTACTGAATTGCTTGCCTAGTCAGTGAGATTAGATGTGGAAGGAGGAAGGGAGAGAAGATGGAACTCAAAGTTTTAGGAATGAATAGTGAGAATTGTTTTTGCATACAACTGGTAAATGAAAAATACAGGTAATAAAGTAAGAAATACAGGTATCTTTCCAAACAAGAAAAGAGAGAAGGTGGGGATAAGGGAAGGGAAGGATATGATACATGGAAGGGCAGATTGAGGAAACAGGTAATCAGAATGTATTGTGTTTTGGAGTAGGGAGGGGAGAGATGTGGAGAAAATTTGGAACTCAAAATTTTGTGAATATGAATGTTGAAAAGTAAAAATTAATAAGTAAACATGAAAAATAAAAAAAAAAACAACTGCCAGCATCTTAGTATGCTAAAAAAAAAAAAAAGTTTTGATTTTTACATTTTTCTCCTCATTTCTCCCCTCCCTGCACCCCAGGACGTCCTGCATTCTGATCATCTCTTCTTCCAATTTGCTCTCTCTTTTATGATATACCCCCCTTCTCTTATCCCCTTCCTTTCTATTTTCCTGTAGGCCAAGATAAATATCTATGCATCATTGAGTGTATATCTTATTTCCTAAAAACAATCTTTAACATTTCTTTTTGAAACTTTGAGTTCCAAATTCTCTTTCATCCTCTCTCCTCACACACCCTCATTAAGAAGACAAACAATTTGGTATAGGTCAGGCAAGTATAGTAATAGAAAACATTTCCATACTAGTTATGTTGTAAAAACTAAGTGTATTTCCCTATATCCTATTCCAACTCCCCATTTATTCCATTCTATTCTTTAACTTTATCTCTCCTCAAAAGTGTTTGCTTCTAATTAACCCATCCCTAAGTCTGCCCTCCTTTCTACCATAACTCTCTCTTATCTTGTTCCCCCCTACTTTACTGTAGGGAAAGAGAGATTTTCATACACAATTGAGTGTGTATGTTATTTCCTCCTTAAGCCAAATGTGATGAAAGGAATGTTCCCTCATTCCCTCTCACTATAAAAGCTTTTTCTTGCCTCTTTTATGTGAGATAGCTTACCCCATTCTACCTCTCTGTTTCTCCTTCTCCCAGTACAATCTTCTTTCACCCCTTGATTTTATATTTAGATATCATCTCTTCTTATATTACATTATATTATATAATATCATGTTATCTTATCTTATGTTATGTTATATTATGTTATGTTATATTAACTATAATAATTATATTAATTAATTACATATTAATTAATTATGTTAGGTTATATGATATAATGTGACATGACACGATGTGATATTACATGATTTATTACATGACATGACATATTATATTTCATTATATTATGTTACATGAAATTATATTATATTACATGATATTACATTACATTGAATTGTATTGTATGGCATGGTATCGTATGGTATCATATCTTATCATATCATGTTATAATGTTATATCATATATATCATATTTTATTATATCGTATTGTATCATGTTATCGTGTCATATCATGTCATATCATGTTGTATTGTATTGTGATGTTATTTTATATTGTTATATTATATTATGTTATGTTGTATTGTATTGTAGTATGTTGTTTTGTATTGTAATATATTGCATTGCATTGTACTGTACTATACTACATGTCATGCTATATTATATAATATCATACTATACCTATACATTATATTGTATTGTATTATGTTATATTATATTATATTGTGCTATATTGTATTACATTATATTATACTACATAATTATGTTACATTATATTATGATGTCATATACATTACATATGTATATGTATATCCATGTGTGTAAATGTATGTATATATGAGCATACATATGTCTATATGTGCTTATATACAATGCATATGTGTATTTACACATTATGTGTGCTGGTATTTGCTCATATGTACATATATGTATATACATATGTCTATATTTTTATAACTATACATATGTATATTTTGCATGTATGTATATATGTATATAGTTATATCTATACATGTTTGTATATTCTCTCCAATTACCCTAATTCTGAGAAAGGTCTCTGGAATTACAAATATTATCTTTCCATTTAGGAGTGTAAAAGGTTCAACTTTAATAAATCCCTCATGATTTCTCTTTGCTGTTTAACTTTTCAGGCTTCACTTGAGTCTTGTATTTCATAGTCAAACTTTCTATTGACTTCTGGGTCTCTTCACCAAGAATGCTTAAAAGTCCTCTATTTCACTCAATATCCATTTTACCCCTGAAGGATTATACTCACATTTGCTGGGTAGGTGATTCTAGGTTTTAACCCTTGCTTCTCTCTCTCTGAAATGTTATATTCCATACTTTCTGTAGAAGCTTGTGTAGAAGCTTTATGTAGAAGCTGCTAAGTCTTGCATTTTATTGACTTTATTTCCACAATACTTGAATTATTTTTTTTCTGGCAACTTCCAATATTTTTTCCTTGACCTAGGAACTCTGGAATGTGGCTACAATAATTGTAAGAACTTTTCTTTTGGGGATCTCTTTCAGGAGGTGATCCACAGATTCTTTTAATTTCTATTTTACCCTTTGGTTCTAGATTATCAGAGAAGTTTTCCTTGATAATTTATTGAAAGATAATGTCTAGCTTTTGTTTTTTTTAATCATGGCTTTTAGGTACTCCAGTAATTTTTAGATTATCTTTCCTGGATGTATTTTCCTGGTCACTTGTTCTTCTGATCAGTTATTTCACATTGCCTTCTCTTTTTCATTCTTATATTATTGTTGCTCTTTCTTCATTTTTAACAAAGTTGATAGCTTCCATTTGCTCTGTTCTTATTTTTAGAGAGTTATTTTCTTCAGTGAGCTTTTGGTTTTCCTTTTCCATTTGGTCAATTCTGCTTTTTAGCTCATTCTTCTCTTCTTTGGCTTTTTGGGTGCATTTTGTCATTTGTGTTCATTTATTATTTAAGGTATTATCTTCTTCACTATTTGGTGGGGGAGTCCTCTTTTAGGAAGCCTTAGACTCATTTTTTCATGAACTGCTTGCATCATTCTCATTTTTCTTTCCAATTTTTCCACTACTTCTCTTACTTCATTTTCAAAATCTTTTTTGATCTCTTCTATGACCTGTGACCAATTCATATTTTTCCAGGGGACTTTGGAATTAAAGCTTTGGTTTTCTCATCTTTTTCTGGTTTTATGTTTTGATCTTCTTCCTCAACAAAGTAAGAGTCTGTAGTCTGAGGTTTTGTTTGTTTATTTTTCCTGCTCTTTGCTCATTTTCACTTTCAATTAATCAATTTTTTAACTCCTTGTTAAGGTTGGACTCTGCTCCCAATATTGAGGGTGTACCGTTCCAAGCTTCAGAGGTTTTGTCCAGCTATTTTCAGAGGTAGGGACCTGTGCATTTTCAGGTCTTCTATGGTTGTGATTAAAGGAGAAGTGTTTATTCATCTCCTGGTCTGTGCTCTGGTCTGTGAGTAACCAGAATCACTAGCACTGTTTTTTTGCCTTGGAACTGTGAGGAAGACTCCCTCTCCATCACAGTCAGAAGCTCTGCCATGGTACCACTTCTCCTCACCCCAGAATTGTCACCCAGATTCAGACAGAGGCAAAGGAAGAGCATTACGCCTCAGTGCCAGCAGAGATCCTTATAATCCCCCTCTGATTAGCCACTCAATTCCTCCACATCTGTAGGGCCATCTCTCTGGAAGCAGTAACAGCTGCAGGTCCTACCACCATGGAGCTGTGGAGCTATGGCCTGACAATGATCTTCTCTCATCTAGGTCTGATAGATTTCTCCTACTGACCTTCTAAGTTATCTCTGGTGTTTGTGCGTTGAGAAGACTGGAAACCATCAGAGTTGCCAGAGATTCAGTCCCCTGAAGCCTGTTGCAGGTTGTCTGGGGCCCAGTCTGTGTTGCTGTGGCCAGTGCTGCATTTATTGCACTCCTCTCTCTGTGTGATTCAACAGACCTTTCTTGTCGGCCTTCCAGGTTGTCTTAGGCTGGAAATTTGTTTCACTCTCTTGTTTTGCATATTCTACTGTTCTAGAATTTGTTTAGAGTAATTTTTTACAGGTGTTTGGAGGGTTTTAGGGAAGAGGTTGAGGAAGTCCCTGCTTTTACTCTGCCATCTTGCCTCTGCCTACCTTATAAATCATTACAGTGGATTCATCTTCTTACTGATAAAAGCATTATTCCTAATAATTCAACTCACAGTTCATTTCATCTTGTCCAAGCACTTTAATATATCTCCTTCATATTCTCATTCCTAAGTATCCAAGGTTTTTCTCTGTCTTTAAGTATTTCATGGATAGCAGTACAGTATTTCACCTGCTCTACATCATACTTATTCTTACTATATGACCAGTCCAATACCCTTTCTAATCACACATTTCCTAAGAGATTATTTCATGTCACTTTTTGTAGTATATAAGTATATACAAGCATAATATTTATGCATAATATTTCAGAGTCTCTGAAAGTACAGCTATCCATTGATTTTGGGGTCACCTATCATTTCAGTTCTTCAGATCCTAGGATATCTCATTACTTGTGGCAATTTGGAATTTCCAAAACAATAATCCAATACTCCATCATAACTTTGATATCAATGTGGGCAAACCAATCCTGTACAAGTGTTGTTCATGTCTCCCTTAAGTAGACAAGAGGGGTTCAGCCCAACATGTTAAGTGGTCTCCTCACGTTTTCTTGATGTGATGAGAATAATCATTCTAATTTGATTTTTAACCTTTTGAAGTACATCTATAACTATTCCCTCTGATTGTGTGATTCTCCCAGAATCTCCAATTAAAGAGAATGCCTGCAGTAACCATTCCTCTCCAAAGTACACTTCAGGCATTGTTCTCATCCCACTCCCATTTTTATCTCATTTTTCTGTGTTATCTTCTTCCATTAGAATATAAACTATCTGATATCAGAGGGTTTTTTTTTTCTGTTTCTATTTGTGTTCCCAGCCCTTAGCACAATGCCTGAAACCTATTTTTTGATAAATTGATAAATTCTAGCTGATTATCTGACTGATCAAAGAAGTGCACAATCTATTCATCTCTTGCTTTCAACATATAATCATTTTATCTTTGTGATTCAGGCATTTATTTAATGATATCCTTATTACTTCTGTTATGTAGTTTCTAAGCTGTGATTTGCCTCAGTCTGCTATTCCTTACAATCCCACAAAGTTGCTAGGTAGTGTCATGGAAAGTGAATTGAAATTGAAGTCAGGAAGAACTGAATTCAAATCCTTCCATATATATATATATATATACTTTTTTAAACTTGTTTCCTTATCTGTAAAATAACAGTAATGATATACCACTTATGGATGACCATTCAAAAAAACTTCCTTATAGTGATGAAATGTTAATTCCTACAGCAGCTGCTGTTACTGAAAATAAGAAAGTAGATTTTGACATGACTAAGTAAAGAGAATCAGTTGTATAAACACTTCCCCCCTACAAGTAGAGAGGAGAAGTTACTGTAACCTAACGATTCCTTCTGGAATCCAGTTTCAGGTCTAGTTAGAGAGAAGAATTTCTCATCAACTCATGTTAATCATTGCTTCAAAAACCTGTTTACAGGTCAGTAATTTACCAGTTCATGTAGTGGATGTGGTGCAAAATGTGGAGTGCCTACTATGTGCCAGGGACTAAATTAAGCATTTTTAAAATAAATATTACCTCACTTGATGCTTCCAACTACACTACAATATAGAAGCTATTATCCCTCTTTTATAACTGAGGAAAGTGAGGCAAATAAAAAATACATGACTTGCCCATGGTCATGTAACCAGAAAGTATCTGAGGCTAGCTTTCAACTCAAGTTTTTTTCTGATTCCAGATCTGGCATTCTACTTCACCACTGGGTGCATCACAATCACCTCAAACATTATTTCATGTTTCCCTTGTCTCCTATGTCACATCCATTTGGACACTGGCTGATTTTGGTTTGTTTCTTCATTGAAAGGAAAATATTGGTTGGAGGTATAACCTTGTTTCATTGATGCTTTGTTTTTCATCTGCAGTCAACAAGGGAAGAGTTTTTAGGTTTTCTTTTCTTGAGAGAGCAAATGAACTTACCGTTTTTCATGCCACAGGATATAGAACTGGAAGGAATTGAGAAATCACTTAATTCTTTGCCTCATATCATAAACAAACAAATACAGTTTGATTCTCTGAAGACCTAATGACTTGCATAGAAGTAGACAATTTGGCATCATGATGCACTTTTGAATCATAAAGGTGATTTTTATTTTTCATATTGCTAAACAGAAGCCTGGAGAGGCAAAATGAAGTTCCCTGTGTCATATATGCAATAAGTGATGGAGATAAGAATTAACTTGCCATGTCATGTGTTTCCCACCATATAATGCTTTCTCTCACATTTAGAGAATTTTTGAGCTGGAAAATTCTAGTCTAGGTTTACTAATATCTCCCATCCTTTGGCACATAACCTATATCAGAATCTTTTATTGCTGTTGTCTGTCCTTTTTCAGAGGATCAACGACATCATGGGGTAATGTCTTGACTTGCATATAAATTCAAGTGTGGCCGAGTTGCACAAAGTTGTCAGTTTCACGTTCTTTTCCACATATTGAAGTCCAATTGCAAAACAAAGATCAGGATAAATAGTGATGGCCCAGCAATCTATGAATGACTTTACCATGTTCAATGTGTGTTCAGACTTTATGCACTCCATAACACCTACTTCAGCTACCTTTGTGGCTATTGGAACATATTTAGCCATTCTACCGGTGGAAGTCTACACATTCTTAGGTTACACATTGCACTAAATCACTGTCAGGTTGGAGGCCTGTATGTTACCCTCAGTCTGGCTTAAACCACGTGCTAAAAAAGTTTACTGGGTTATGGCCACTGCCCATGCTATAGCATCTTAGAGTTTGAGGTGTGAGTTGGGTGAAGGGAACATGAAAGGCGTAAGGGCTTGGCAACTCCTCTTTCAAAGATGCTAGTCTTCTTCAAACACACCATGCACCCATACAAAGGATCAATTACTCCACCACACCACCCCACTACTATTCCCATCCTCTGCTTCCACAAATACACAACCATGCACTTAAGAAATTTATGTTAAATCATTGCAGAGTGAAGCAGTGAGCTGGATGAAAAGGAGACAGGTAGATACATTTCTAATAACAATATTAATTTTTATTTGTTTAGGTGTTTAAAGTTTTAAAATTTGAAGTTTAGCTTCCTTCAAACACAATCTAGATGCCAAATCCTCTATGAACTCTTCCTGATCCTCCCAAGTACTGGTGCTCACTTTCCTCTAAAATTATTTTGTATTTAGTTTCTTTATGTTTTGTGTTTACTTTACTTTTAACATATACCTTCCTTCCAGTATTAAGTAAGCTCCTAATAAGTGGAGTCAAAGGAACCGAAGCTACAAGTAGAGGCATCTGTTTTGGCAAGTAGGATTCAAAGGCTTTACTCTTCCTTTAAAACTGGGAAAAAGAGAGAGAGAACAGGGGAAGATGTTTAGGTGTTTTGCAGCATAAAATTAAGAAGGACTTTATGAAGGATAAAAACTACTATCCTAGCTACCGCTTAATACTGGTCATTTGTCATCTCTTACATCAATAAGCTGTTGCTTAATCTTAGTGTGAAGATGGTCTTCAGGTCATGATCACTCAGCCGTTGGTGCACAGTCTCTGTCTGGCAAGCCTTATAGTACTGGGGAAAGGATTCAAATACAAACTCAACAATAAATATATAGTTTATGCTGAAAAATCCAAGGATAGATAAGCTCATTGCTTGAGGATTGGCCACAAGGTGATGGATTGATTAGTTTTGGTTTTATTTTGATAATAGTCACTCATTATGTGAGAACCAGTAAGGCACAGGTTCTTACCCTGGGTCAATAGAACTCCAAGAAATCTCTGGATACTTTTCAGGGAATTTGTGAACTCAGATGAGAAAGAAAAAAAAATAAAACTGCAAATAAACACTTATTTCACTAAAATTAATTTCCTTTGTAATCCTATGTATTTTATTTTATGAATTTAAGAATATTTTTGCATAGGGTTTTATGACCTTTGCTAGACTGACAAAGGATCAATTACTCCACCACACCACCCCACTACTATTCCCATCCTCTGCTTCCACAGATACACAAATTTTAAAAGTTTTTGAACTAAGCTGTGGAGATGAGAGAATGGGAGATAGGGTTATCATCAGCAAAAGGCAATTCTCACATGGATAAAATTTCAGATTCTTGAAGTAAGGAAATTTAAGAAATAGTACTAGATTCTCATAATTGTCCCTGGCAGCACTAAAAGCAAAAATTCCAGGGATCTGGAGTTCCTAAGTCAATAGAATAGCAGTAGATCCATCTAGAATTTCACTCCTCTGCATCAGATTAGAAATCTTAAGCACATGGGTGTCAGGGTCTGCTACCCTGACCGTCGCCTGGATACTTACCTTACCTGGTCTTCAGACGTCTCCGGCCCCTCCGGTGAGGGAGGGGAATGACTAGACAGAGCACCCGAGTAGAAGCACAGCGTTTATTGCTTACATGTTGCAGTAGGGAGAGAAGAGAGAGAGCAAGCCCCTTACCCCAGGTTATATTACCTGCCCGAGCTCCTCCCATGTTCCTCCCCGTGGGTGGAGCCTGAGCTGTTACCGAGGCGTTCCCAGTACCCTAGGGGCAGGTTAGCACCTCCAGGGGTCTCTACTACCCTTACAGGAGGCCACGGTCCAGAGCTGGGCCCTAACACATGGGGACCTATAGGTGTCTGCTAATTAGTATGCATAGTATTTAGTGTAGCTGTCTTGAGGATTCTTTAGGAAGAATATTTTATTATATGGTCACTGTTTTTTATTACAAAAGGAGTAATGATTTGGAGCATATGAAATTTTTCTTACTGAATTAATTAACATTAAGATAAGTATCCTTTGAGTATTCTTAGATCAAAAACAACAATCTTTCAAAATAAATTAAGGTTCACTTGTAATAAAATACATAACTACCCTAATAGAACGGTGTGAATTTCCTTTTCTCCAGGGTGGCAGGGTCAAAAATGAATCAAAATAAGATCATAGTTTGAAATATGATGCCTCTCCATTTGAATTTTCTGCAAGATTTTGAATAAGAAATGTTACTTCTATTATTGAAACAGACAGCTGTTACTATAGGTTAGTAGGCATTTAAGATGATTCCTGTTCAGCTACAAATATTGATCTGTATAATTTATTTAGGGAGTGAATGATCAATGAAAGAAGGACTATTGCTTTATGTGAAATAACAATCTCTAGAATCTGTGAGTAGAGCTTCCAAGTTGCCAGGTCAAAATGTCTGGCCCAAGAATTGATTTTTGAGGGATGATAAACCGTTACTCCTGCTGGTGATTGCTTGACTGTACATGATATCTAATGACCTGGATCTGTAAAATAAACACAAGAGGAAAGGAATAATTTGAGTGGAAAATAGGATTGAAATGAAAGATAAATTGAGCTTGTTAAATGAAAGATAGTGAAACTCTAAACTATAATTTAAAGCAAGGCTTTGAAAAGGTTAACAAAACTTTAACCCACTAATCAATTACCAAGTGATACTCAGTGGGAATGACAGAATAATTGTCATTTTCTATAACAAGGTACACTTTAATCTTGGTCCTGCAAAGAAAATAAACATTTGTGGGAGTAAATTAGAGCTAATATCAAGCAGCTCCAATATCATTCTCTATGGAAATAAGTCTGCTAGCTATTCACAACATGAATTAAAGGGCCAATCATGTGACCTTGTTTCTCCTTTATGTACTTTCCTTCTGCCTCAGTCCAGGAAAGGTGGCAATTAACATGTAGCTTCTATTGAAGAAAATATTAGAGTATTTCACTCTTTATTATGGCACATTTAATAATTGCTGGAATCACCAAACAAGAAAGATGTGAGTGGTATTTGCAAAGTTGAAAAGCCACAACTTCTTCCTAATCATACAATCATAAAGTTAGGTCTGGAAGAATCATTTAGTCTGCATTCACTAATGTGAATACACTGCAGTAAAGATGAGCTTTTCCTATCCTTCTAAACATTTGGAATTATTTTTCAAATGTGAATTCTTAACTGTCATTTTAGACATTGTCTTCCTGTTATGGCACAAATAAAATATAAATGCATCAACAAATTTAAGTTGATTTTCTTTGAATATGTGCTAATGAAATAGAATTTAGATGTCTGAAAGAAATGTATCATTCAAGTAATAAATGCGGAGTGTGATTGTTTAGCTTACTCAAATTCTTTTTGCTATTTAGTCATTTTCTCCTTTGTTCAACTCTAGGAGCCCATTTGGAATGGTAACAGCAAGAACCTCTGCATACACAGGAGGACCTGTTGTACAGGTTCTTAAATCTGCTTTTCCAAAAGGAAAGCCACTTTTGAGGGGTCAACAATCTACTTTAATCAAGTACGTGTACCATTCACTTAGTTCAGGGGAAAAAGTCAACACCCCAAACTTCAGAGAAAATACATAATACAAACAAAGAAATAAAGAACAACCGACAGGACTCCCAACTCTGACCATTACATATGTATAGAGTTGCCAGAATGAGAAGTTGAAACCAGAATGAGATCTGAGTTGTCAAAGCTGTTGGGTGGAACTCCTTAGTGCTACCCATAGTCTCATCTGATCAAACAAACACTTCCCATGAGTAAGCACCAAAGTAAAACCTCATCTCAGAGTATTTGTATGCTTTTCAGAGATGGAGGGGAAGACCCTCTGACCCAGTGCCTCAATACAGATTAGCAAATGGTATTGAGGCCTATTAATGGGAAGATAAGATCTTTAAATCTTCCCCCACCCCCAACTCCACCATTAACCTTACATTAATATTACAGGGGTTTTCTTGGCAAAGACACAGGAGTGGTTTTCCATTTCTTCCTCTTTTTCCAGCTCATTTTACAGATGAGAAAACTGAGACAAACAAGATTAAGTAACTTGCCAAGGATCATACAGCTTGTAAATTTCATAAGTCAGACTTGAATTCAGGACTTCTTGATTACAGGACATGATAAGTCTATGTAGAGTAGAATATTTTAATCATACTGTATGATGATTTGGTTGGAAATGTTACTTACTTTCCCTAACCTTCCTAGATAGCACATCATGAAGGAAATACAGAAATTAAACAAAATGATTTTCTAAAAGTATAAGTGGAGTTTTTTTGTCTTTTTTTTTCACTCTAGGCACACCTTTGTAGACATTCTTGCTTTAGGATTGGCCACAAGGTGAGGAATTGATTGCTTTTGCTGGTTGTTTTGTTTTGATAATAGTCACTCATTAACCCATCCGGTAAGGCACAGGTTCTTGACAGAGGTCAGTAGACCTCCAAGAGATCTCTGGATACTTTTCAAGGAATCTGTGAACTTGAATGGGAAGGGAAAAAAAGTAAAAGTACAATAAGCAAAAAAAAATTGATTAAAATTAATGTCCCTTGCAATCTTATGTATCTTATTTTATGGACTTACAATATTTTTGAAAAAAGGTTTTATTACCTTTCCTAGGCTGACAAAGGGGTCAGTTACTCCACCACCCTACTCCAACCCTCCTCCCATCCCCTGCTGCCACACACACATACACACACACACACACACACACACACACACACACATACACATGCACACACACACAAAGTTTAAGAGCCTTTGCACTAAGGGGTAGGCTATGGAGGTGAGAGAACAGAAGATATGATTATCATCAGCAGAAGGAAATTCTCATATGAATAAAATTTCAGATTCTTCAAGTAAGGAAATCTAGGAAATAATGCTATGCTGTCATAATTGACCCCCATCATGGCAGAATAGAAATGGTCAGTAAATTGTATTGGGAAGGTGGAATTGACTGGTTCTTTTTGAAGCAATTGTATAAAGCTATGATTCCATGAGAACTTCACCTGGGGAGTCAATGGAGCACAATACAAACAGTTTTCATTTACCATTCACTGCTTTAATCCATGAATCATTTTTTTTTTACTTTGAGCATATAATATTTCCAAACTATATCTTAATAATCCTCAAGGGTCTTGTTCAAAGGAAGCATTTGATGCTTTTTTATGACAATATGTTTGAAAGAATACTCAGTGTGGAGGCAATATATTGGAATAAAAGTAGGGATTTCCCTGAGGTCTCCCCCTTAGCCCTCCAAAAACCTATAAAAAAAGACTCTCTACAAATTTTAGAGCTACAGAACATCCCCCACCCCCAATGAGGCAGTGAAACAAATCCCCTGTCCAAGACTATCAGGAAAGTTGACAAGAAGGGTATATCACACCTGGTAGGAAGCACAACAAAGTCTAGCATAAACCACCCCAACAGAGATGGCCAGGGCAGGCCTCAGGGTACTGAATCAGTGCAGTTATGGCAGTTTCCAAACTTCTCAACCCACAAGCACCAAAAAGGTCAGTAGGAAAACTCTGTGGGACCTGGGTAAAAGAGGAGCACATGACTGGCTGGGTCCAGCCCAAACCCCAGGGCAATGGGGGGAGGGGACAGTGGTGATGGCAGTAGCTGCTGGTAGCAGCGGCAGCAGCAGCAAGAGCAATGGCAGAGGATGCTTCCAGAAGGAAGGCGCCAAAGCTATGGGGGATAGAACAGTTGATAGAAAATTCCTGAAGCCTGGGATAGTTTATCCACTCCCACCCACAACCCTTCCCACACTGGAATCAGAATCTTACCTTTACTAAGAGTTAGAAAGGCAAGTATTTGGCTGGGAGGATAAATAAAATGAAGGCATACAAACAGAGAAGAATAGCTGAGTCAAAACTCTGACATTAAGGGCTTCCAAGAGGAATCTGAATTGTTCTCAGGCCATGGAGGAGTTCAATAAGTACTTTGAAAATCAAGTGAAAGAAGTAAAGAAAAAAATTGTGAAGAGAAATGAGAATAATGCAAGAAAATCATGAAAAACCAGTCAACACTTTGCTAAAAGAGACCCCCAAAAATACTGAAAAAAATAACACTTTAAAAAATAGACTAACGAAAGTGGCAAAAGATGTCCAAAAAGCCGATGAAAAGAATGCCTTAAAAATTAGGATTGGCCAAATGGAAAACAGGTCCAAAAGCTGACTAAAGACCATAATTCCTTCTGAATGGAGTATTGAAAGCTAATGACTTTATAAGAAAAATAAATTATAAAACAGATCCAAAAGAATTAAAAAATAGAAGACAATGTGAAATATGTCATTGGAAACAAACAACCGACCACGAAAATAGATTCAGGACAGATGATTTTAAAACTATTGGAATACCTGAAAGTCATAATAAAAAAGAGCCTAGATATAATATTTTTAAAAATTATTGAGGAAAACTGCCTTGATATTTTAGAACAGAGGATACAATAGAAATTGAAAGAATCAACCAATCACCTGTGGATAGAGATCCTAAAAGGAAAACTCCTAGGAATATTGTAACCAAATTCCAGAGTGCACAGGTCAAGGAGAAAATATTGCAAACAAGAAAATATTGCAGAAAGAAAAGAAATCAAGTATTGTGGAAATACAATCAGAATAACACACGATCTGGCAGCTTCTACATTTAGGGATCAGAGGGCTTGGAATAGATATTCTAGAGGTCCAAAGAGGTAGGATTAAAACCAAGAATCATCTACCCAACAAAGATGAGAATAATCCTTCAGGGGAAAAATATGTATTTAATGAATAGAGGACTTTCAAGCATTCTTTATTGAAAGACCAGAGCTGAATAGAAAATTTGACCTTCAAATGCAAGAATCAAGAGAAACATGAAAAGGTAAACAGAGATTTATTAAAGTTGAACTTTTTACATTCCTACATAGAAAGATGATATTTGTAATTCTTGGGATCTTTCTCAGCATTGGAATAGTTGGAGGAAATAGATAGATAGATAGATAGATAGATAGATAGATAGATAGATAGATAGATAGATAGATAGAAAAGGATGGATAGATAGATAGAGATGGATGGATGGATACAGAGATAGACAGACAGACAGACAGATAGATAGGGATGAATGGATAGATAGATAGATAGATAGATAGAAAAGGATGGATAGATAGATAGAGATGGATGGATGGATACAGAGATAGACAGACAGACAGATAGATAGGGATGAATGGATAGATAGATAGATGGCACATGGTGAGTTGAATATGAAAGGATGATATCTAAAAATAAAATTAAGGGGTAAGAGGGATATATTGGGAGAAAGAGAAAGGGAGAGGAAATGGGGCAAATTATCTCACATAAAAGTGGCAAGAAAAGGTTTCACAATGGAGAGGGGAAAAGAGAGAGGTGAGAAGGAATGAGCGAATGTTATTCATTGGATTTGGCTTAAGGAGGGAATTACATACACACTCAATTGAGTATCTTGTGCTACAGGAAAGTAGAAGGGAAAGGGATAAGAGGAGTCATGACAGAATGGTGGGCAGATTGGGGGAGGGAGTAGATAGAAGTAAAAACTTTAGAAAAGAGACAAGATCAAAGAAGAAAATAGAATAATTGGGGGGGGTGGATAGTATGGAGGGAAATACAGTTAGTCTTTCACAACATGATTATTATAGCAGTGTTTTGCATAACTACACATGTATAACTCATATTGAATTGCTTGCCTTTTCAATGATGGTGGGTAGGGAGGGTAGAATGGGGAGAATTTGGATATCAAAGTTTTCAGAAAAGATGCTAAAAAATTGTTTTTACATGGAATTGGGAAATACCATTGATAGGCATTGGTGTAGAGAAATCTGTTGTGTCCTTCAAGAAAGTAAAGGGGAATGGGGTGTGTGGGGGGGATGATAAAAGGGAGGATAGACTAGGGGCATGGATAGTCAGAATGCATGGCATCTCAGAGTGGGGGGAGGGAAAAGAAGAGGGGAAAATGCGTGTACATAGGATATATATGTGTGTGTGTGGGTGTGTGTCTATAGAGAGACAGATAGGTGCACAGATACACAGATATATTTGTATGCGTGTGTCTGTATATTTTGCTACTAAAACAGAACATTCAGTTTATGTTTTCTAAATCAATACCTATAAAAAAACTTAAGCTTCGACTCACCAGAAAAAAAAATAACAAGACAGTTACTATAAGATAAATTCATGTATACAAGTTCATGGTTCCAATAATATTTAAGTATTTCCTAATTCTACTTCTTGATAGTTACTTTGTGACCCATGATATTAATGAATACATCTAGAAGAACTTTATTCTTCTCTGATAGAGCCATATATTTTTTTTCCAATTGAGAACAAACTATAGTTTGAGGAAAAGCTTCACCATTGAATTGGGTTGTAGATGATAGACTACTCTATCAATTTCCAGCATATGTAGATAATAAAATAAACTATATATAAATGAAAAATATAATTTAAAAGGGTTATCAACTACCTGTTTCAAATGCAATAAAAAGCTATCAACTCAACATTTATATATTTCCATTTAGAGTGACATTTTATGCATTGCATCATATTGTCAAAATAAAGATAAATTAAGTTAAAATTGGAAACTTCCAGGGGCAGAGACAAGATGGTGGAGTAGAGAAAGAACTCAACAGAATTCTCCCATTCCAAACAATTTTAAAATTATGCCTCAAATCAAATTCTAGAGTGGCAGAGCCAACAGCCAAGGACCCTATTCTCCTAAGTCCACAGGCTATGAAGTGCTAGTACTTCTCACACTGCAACTGCAATGAAGGACTGCAACCCAGATGTTTCTATGGGCAATGTAGCAGGGTCCTACACTCAGTACCCTAGTAATATACTCCTAACCAATTGTCTGACCCACTTCCAGTCTATGGACTGAGAAATTTTGGAGGTTGTCACTGCCAAAGTCTGCTGTTGGCTCTCAGAGGCATGACTTGTTGCGATCTTGCTAGGGCTTTGCCTGCAACAGGACTGTGCTCTGCTCTCACTCAGACATTTTCTAATAACCTTCTAAGTAGTCTTGGGATGGAACGTTGTTTCACTCCATTCTTTTGTGAGTTCTGCCATGCCAGGATTCATTTTGTTTCAAAGGTTGGGAGACACCAACTGAGTCTTTGCCTCTTCTATACCATCATGGCTCTTCATATTCACTCCAGTGCCAATTCTTTTTCTTTCCTCAGGAGGATTTGAAAATTCTCTATTTAATTTACTATCCATTTTTTCCTATTTTACACTTAAACTGAAGTTTGCTCGGTGGTTATTGCTGGTAATAAATTATCTGTCTCTCTGTCTATCTATCTATTTCCTCCAACTACCCTAATACTGAGAAAGATGCCATGAGTTACAAATGCAATCTTATCACGCAGAAATGTAAACAGTTCAACTTAATAAGTTTCTTATGATTTCTCTGTCCTGTTTACCTTTTCATGCTTCTCTTGATTCTTGTGTTTGAAAGTCAAACTTCCTATTCAGCTCTGGTCTTTCAATCAAGAATGCTTGTGAAAGTCCTCTGTTTCACTGAATATTAATCCTCCCCCCTGAAGGATTATATTCAGTTTTGCTGGGTAAGTGACTCTTGGTTTTAATCCTAGTTACTTTGACCTATGGGATGCCATGTTCAAAACCTCCAATCCTTTAGTGAAGAAGCTGCTAAGTCCTGCTAAGTCCATGATTGTGTTTCCAAAACATTTGAACTGTTTCTTACTGGCTGCTTGCAATACTTTCTCTTTGGCCTGGGAATACTGGAATTTGGTTCCGATATTCCTAGTTTTCCTTGTAGGATCTCTTTCTGGAGGCAATTGGTGGATTCTTTCCAATTCTATTTTTCCCTCTGGTTCTATAATAGCAGGGTAGTTTCCCTTGGTAATTTCTTGAATGATTATGTTTAGGCTCTTTTTTTGATCATGATTTTCAGGTAGTTCAATAAGTTTCAAATTATTTCTCCTGGATATATTTTCCAGGTCAGTGGTTTTTCCAGTGTTATATTTCACATTGTCTTCTACTTTTTTCATTCTTTTGGTTCTGTTTTACAGTTTCTCCATTTCTCATGAAAGTCATTAACTTCTATTTGCTTCAACCCAATTTTGAAGGAATTACCATCTGTAGTGAGCTTTTGGACCTCCTTTTCCATTTGGCCAACTGTTGTGTTTAAGGCATTCTTGTACTCATTGATTTTTTGACCTCTTTTGACATTTGGGTTAATCTGTTTTATAAGGTGTTATTTTCTTCCATATTTTCTTTTTCTGTCTTCTTTAGCAAACTGTTGACTCATTTTTCATGATTTTGTTGCATCACTCTCATTTTTCTTCCCAATTTTCCCTCTGCTTCTCTTACTTGATTTTCCAAATCCTTTTTGATTTCTTCCATGGCCTCTTCCCCATTCATATTTCTCTTGAATACTTTGACATTGTTTTCTTCTTTTGACTACAAATTTTGATCCTTTTTTGTTATCGAAGTAGAATTCTATAGTCTGAGTCCTTTTTTGATGTTTACTCATCTTCCCAGCCAAATACTTGACTTTCTAACTCTTTGTCAAGGTAGGACTCTGCTTCTATTGTGGTGGGAATGCTATCCTTGACTTTATGGGTTTTTTATCAGTTGCTTGATCCCCTACAATCTATGGTCTCAGAGCTCCGGAAGCACTCTCTGTTGCTTCTGCTACAGATGCCACCTCCAATGCCTGCTGCTGCCCCTCTCCCCAATTCCCACCACTCTGGAGCTACATCCAGACCAAGCCATACCACAGGCTCCTCTTTCACCCAGGTCCCACAGAGTTTTCCCACTAAACTTTTCGGTTTCTATGGGTTGAAAAAAGGGCACATCTACCAATGACTCAGTCCCTTGGAGCTTGCTCCAGCCCACTTGTGCTGGTGCAGTGCATGCCAGATTTCACTCTGCTTCCTGCACAGTGTGATAGACCTATCCTGACAATTTTCCAGGTTGTCATGGGCTGGGGATTTTTTTCACTCTGTCAATTTGTAGGTTCTGTCGCTCTAGAATTTGTTTGGAGTCATTTTTTTACAGGTATTTGGAGGGTTTAAGGGGACAGCTCATGGATGTCTCTGCTTTTAGTCTACCATCTTGACTCCACCCCCAAAAAGAAGTTATCTTTGCATGGTTTCTTTCTGCCTCCTTGACGTTATTTTCTCTCTGGACTGGGAACTTTCAAATTTGACACTAATATTCCTGGGAATTTTCACTTTGTTATCTTTTTTAGGTGGCATTCAGTGGATCTTTCATTTTCTGTTTTATTCTCTGATACTAGGATTCAGAGAATTCATTTTTCAGTCACATTTCTTTATTTTGAAATTTATGTTAAAGTTAGGTTCTATTACTAGCATAGTGTGTATCCAGAACAAATTTTAGGTATTAAGCCTTTTCTCATTGCTGTTTTCTGAATTAGTTCTGGGGTTTTAGAAGTTTTCAATGTTTCTAAAATGGCATGATCTGGGGAGAGCTATGATTATTGTTCTTCTGCTCTGTACTCTGGTTTTTATTCAGGAAGGTCCCTTTATCTTTTGAAAGTGATACATTTCCTCAGAGCCTTGATACTTTGTGATTAAAAATGCCCATCTGAGTTTCCACTCCCTCTCATTGATAGTTTTCCTCTCTTCCCTAAGGGATTTTTAAAAATTTAATTTATTTATTTTAAGTTTTCAACATTTACTTCCATAAATTTTTAAGTTCACCCCTCCTTCCACACTCCCTCCAAAGACAACCTGAAATCTGATGTAAGCTCTATATATACTTTCCTATTAAGCATTATTTTTACATTAGTAATGTTATATAAAAGCATTATACAGAATTGGAGAAACCATAAGAAAAAAAATTAAACAAAATAAAACAAACAACTTAAAAAGAAGATAGTCTTCTTTGCTCTGCATTCAGACTCCACAGTTCTTTCTCTGCATGTGGATGGCATTTTCCATGATGAGTCCTTTAGAATTGTTTTATATCATGGCATTGCTGAAAAGAGCATTTAGCCGTTAGAATCAGTCTTCACAGATTTTTACTGTGTAGAGTGTTCTCCTGGTTGTGTTCACTTTACTCAGCATCACTTCATATAAATCTTTCCAGGTTTTTCTGAACTTGGAGGAATTTTTAAAGTAATTATCACTCTGGTGATGGAATTACCAAATAAAAGGAACTAGCTATTCTTAGCCCCAATGCCGCCTCCACTTCAGTAGCAGAGCCCAACTTTAAAAGTCAAGAAACAGGCCTAAAAAAAAAAGAGCAAACAATAACAAAACTTGAGCATAGAACATTACTATGTAACAGGGAAGATCAAAACAGAAATTCAGAAAAGCATAAAATTGCTGTATCCAAAGTTTCAAAGAAACATGTAAATTGCTCTCAGACTCATAAAGAATTCCAGGAAAAGTTCAAAAATGATTTAAAAAATTAAAGAAGATAAAGAAAAATTGGCAAAATAAATAAAAGTCAAGCAAGAAAATCATGAAAAGAGAATCAATACTTTGGTAAAAGAGGCATGAAAAATGCTTAAGAAAATAATATAATAAAAAAAGAGAGAGTAGGTTGAATGGTAATAGAAGTACACAAATTCACCAACAAGAAAACATCTATCAAAGTGGAATTGGCCAAATGGGAAAAGACATTAAAAAATGCATTCAAGAGAAGTACTCCTTTAAAATTAGAACTGCACAAGTGCAAAAAGAGGTACAAGCTTCAAAGAAGAAAAGAAAAATTCCTTAAAAATTAGAGATAGAGAAGTGGAAGCTAATGACTTGCCCAGAAATCATGAAACAATCAAAATCAAGAGAATGAAAAAAATGGAAGAAAATGTGGATTAACTCACAGGAAAAACAACTGATCTAGAAAATAGATTGAGGACCAAGATCCTGCTCTAGCAGGATATTTGGACTTCATGAAAAAATGATCAAAAAATAAAAAATAAAAGAACCTATGCATCATCTTTCAAGAAATTATCAAGAAATATTCTCCACTATTCAAGGAATATTGAATAGTCTCCAATATTCAAGGGATGTTGAATATTTTCCAGTTGTCAAGGAGTACTCCAATTTTCTAGAGAGACAGGATTCATGACATTAAAAATTAATTGATTATTCCCTCCCCCCAAATAAAAAGATCACTAAATGGAAAATCCTAGGAATATTACAGCCAAATGACAGAGCCTCCAGGTCAAGGAAAAAAAATTCATACATACATGTATGTGTATATATACATATGTATACATACATAGGTGTGTACATGTATGTATGGTGTGCATGTATATATGCAATGCATGTATACATGCATGTATGTATGTATACATATCTATGTAAGTGTGAATATATGCATCTATACATATATAGTGTGTGTGTTTATCTTGAAACAGTCAAAAATAAATAATTAAAATATCATAGAGCTGCAGTCAGGATAACATAAGATATTGTGGCTTCTATTTCAAAGGATTGGAAGGATTCAAATATGATATTCCAAAAAGTCAACCAGCGTTACAACCAAGAATCCCTGAATCAGCAAAAGTATGTAATCTATCATGGGGGAGGAGGCTATTCAATGAAATACAGGATTTCCAAGCTTTCCTAATGAAAATACTGGAGCTAAATTTAAAAAAATACTTTCAAATGCAAGACTCAAGAGAAACATAAAAGAGGTAAACAGGAAAGAGAAAGCATAAAGGATTCAACAAGATTAATCTGTTTATTTTCTGCAGAGGAAAATGATATTTGTACCTCTTCTAAGAATTTTATCATGATAGGGTCATTAGAAGAAATATACATAAATAAAGGACACAGGTATGAGTTGAATATGATGGAATGATATCTAAAATAGAAAAATTAAGGAGTAAGTAAGAGTAATGTACTGGAGAAGGAAAAGGGGAGAGATAAAATGGGGGTAAATTATCTGCCATGAAAGAGTTGCGAAAGAGCTTTTATACTGAGGGGGGAAGTGATAGAACCTTATTTTCACCAGAACTGGCTCAAATACAGTATAACATACATTCTCAGTTGGGTATAGAAATCTATTTTACCCTACAGGAAAGTAGGAAAGGAAGAAGAGAAGAGAAAAGGTGGGGTGCTGATAAAAGGGATTCATCTTTTCTGGACACAATTTGGAATTATGCACAAAAGGCTATTAAATCTTGCATACCCTTTGACCCAGTAATACCACTACTAAGTCTGTATCATAAAGAGATTTTTAAAAAGAAGTAAAAGGACTTATATATACAAAAATATTTATAACGGATCTTTTCATGGTGGCAGATAATTGGAAACTGAGGGGATGCAAATCAATAGGGGAATAACTGAACAAGTTGTGGAATAATTTTGCTATGAGATACTATTGTACTCTGATATATAAAGACCAGGATGTTTTCTAAAAAGTCTAGAAGTGATGTAAAGTGAAATTAGCAGAGCCAAGAGAACACTACACAGTAAGAGAAATATTTTAGAGTAATCATTTGTCAATGTTGTAGTTAGTTATTCTCAGTAATATAATGATCCAAGACAAGGTCTTATGAAGAAACATAATATCCATCTCCAGGGAAAAAAGTGATGGAGTTTAAATGCAGATTGAAATGTCCTTTAAAAATTATTTTTCTGTTATTTTTCTGTGTTTTCTTTTACAACATGATTTAGGAAACATTTTGCATGATTACCTATATAAAATCTATATCAAAATGATTTGCTTCTCAAAAAAGGATTGAGAAAAGTGAGTTGGGAAAATAATTTAGAATTCAAAAATTTTTAAAAAGCGTTAACACTGTTTTTACATGTAATTGGGAAAAAAAAATTAAATCCCTATCTATAAAGCAAAAACAAAACAAGAAACAGAGAATTTGACATTCAAATACAAGACTTAAAAAAAACATAAAAATGTAAAAATCAGGTGGGTCTGCTTCAGTGCTTTGTGTATGGGGAAATGGGGAGGCTCACTCTATTCAGTCCAGCCCCACTCCAGCCTCTGCCCTGACACCTGCCAGAGCTGCTGCCAAGATGCAAATGTTCTTTGTGAAAACAAACCTGAGCTGCACTCAGTGGTGACTCATTCCCTGCTGAGCGAGCTCATCGAATCACTTGTCCAAGCACATTGGCAAGGCTGCTCAGTGCATTTTGGTGCACAACTGAGCTCACCACTGATGACCTTCAGGGGATCCTCAGATCTGTACACTCTCTACAGCCTGCACTGCACTGGCAAAATCAGTAGGTCCCAGAATAAGACCTTCAGAAAGCTCACCAAGCACCTCAAAGTTTCCGGGGACAGGATGTTTGTCAATTGCCATGACATGAATGCTGCCAACCGGTCTGGAATGAATCCACCTTCACCTGAGCTCCCCAGTTGTGTGCATATCCTGGAACAAATCTTGTCTCCCTCTTCTGTCTGGTCACTCCCTGATACTTGTGTAGTTGAAAAACAATAAAATGCTTTTAGGTGTGAAAAAATGTAAAAATCAAAGAGAAATCAGAAGGAACACATTAATATATTTTTGTTTGTTTTGTTTGACTATTCTGGGACATTATGTTGTGCAGTGAACAGAGTGCTAAGCATGGAGTGAGGAAGGCTCAAATATAACCGCAGAAAATAGCCTTACCACTCTAATTGTAAAAAAGAAAACAAAACAAACAAACAAAAAAACCTGGAGAAAGAAATGGCAATCAAATACAGTATCCTTGCCAAAAAAAACTCAAATGGGAGCCAAGATGGTGGAAGAAGCAATAAACTACTGTGTTGCTATCTTATATTCACTTCTGAATAATTATAAAATTGCAACCTAGAGCAAATCTCAGAACAGTGGAGCCACTGGAAAGATGGAGTGTAAAAGTAGAAAGCCCAGGAGACTTGTAGGATTGGCAAGAAGAGACCACTTTACTCAGGTTAAAAAGGAACACATTCCAGGGAAGGAAGTGGCAGCAATAAGTCCCACCTCAGCAAATCAAGTAGGGTGGACCAGGGAAACACCAAAACAAGGATCTCCCATGTGCCTTAGCATAGCTGGGGGAACCAGCAGTGTCTAGCTTGGAGAGTCACCATTTGCTTCAGCACAGCCCCAGGTAAGTAGGTGTCCTCGAGCAGACCTCCATATGCTTTGCAAAGCTTAGGGCAGTTGGACATCTTCTAGCTGCCACACCTACAGTTGTTTCCATGGAGCATGGTGCAAAAAAAGCATCCTCCAGGGGTCAAAACTCCCAGTGTAGCCCCTGAGAAATGAAGAAATACCCCATCTGGCCTCAGCACATGCCAGCTCTACATGCCACCTGCAACCCCAGCGCTGTACTAGGTAAGCTACCAGACCCCTACAACCTCTAGCTGCCAGCACCTGAAACCCCAGCACAAAAACGCCAGAGACCAGAGCCCTGGCTCCAAACAACAGTCTTGGGGCAATACTCACTATGATCCAGAAGGAGAGTTCAACTTTAAAAGCCAGGAAATTAGCAGACAAGATGAACTAAAGCAAAAACAAACATTGACCAAAGAAAGTTACTATGTGGGGAGGGGGGGAATCAAAACACAAACTCAAAGAATACAACATTGTCAATATGCCTACATCTAAAAGCTCAAAGAGGAATATGAATTGGTCTCAAGCACAAAAAGGACTTTTTGGAAGAGCTCAAGGGAAGTTTTAAAAATCAAATAAGAGAGATAGAAGAAAATTCAGGGGAAAAATGAGAGACATACATGAGAGTCAACATTTTGTAAAAGGAAGTATAAAAATTGACTCTAGAAAACAGTTACTTAAAAAATGTCATTTGCTAAATGGGAAAAAAATCAAATGAAGAAAAAAGCGTAAACTCCGTGGTAGTAGAGCCACGATGATGTAGTTAACGCTAGGACTTGCCTAAGCTCTCCCCTCAAACCCCACTAAATAGCTGTTAAACATGATTCTAAATAAATTCTGTTGAACCAGAACCCACGAAAAGACAGAGTAAAACAAATTCCCCAAGACAACCTGGAAAATCAACAGAAAAGGTCTGTTGCACCAAGCTGAGAGGAGTTCAGTCCAGCACATGCCTGGTCAGGGTAGACTGGGTCCCAGAAAACCCAGAACAGGCCTCAAGAGATTAAATCACAGGCAGCTGAAGCTGTTTCCAGATTTCTCAGACCTCAGTTGCTAGACAACTTAGAAGGTCAGCAGGAAAGTACCATCAGGAGTAGGTGAGAGAGGAATGCAGTCCAGTGCAGGTCACACCAGTACACCCCAGCCTCAGAAAACCTTGGGAGAAACTGCTACTTGTGAAGTTCTCAGCCAACCAACAATTAGGGGGTTGAAACAACTGGTCAGAAGGAGATTACTGGGATCTCTTTACTGGAACTTAGAGAGGACTCTGTTTTTTTGCCGATACTTGGATCAGGATCTCAGTCCTGGGTGGCAGCCCTGGGGCAAAGAGGAGCACTGGCATAGCAGAGCTTGTGGCATCAGTGGAGAGGAAGTCCTTCTCACAGTTCCAGGGCAGAAAAGAGTGCAGACCACAGGCCAGGAGAGGAGTAATCATACCACCTTGGAAGAACTGAAAACTTACAGGTGCCTAGAAGTATCTTTAAAAAGAACTGAACAAAACCCTTCAGTCTTAGGACAGTATGCTGTACATATTGGAAGCACAGTCCTCCCTTAACAAAGAATTTAAAAGTAAAGCAATAGACTGGAAGAATGAGCAAATAACAGGAAAAAAAAAACAACCTAACTATAGAAACTTATTTTACTGACAAGGAGGATTAAAACACAAGCTCAGAAGGAGATAAAAAAAAAAAAAGTTAAAGCTCTTACATCCAAAGCCTCCAAGAAAAATATGAACTGCTCTCAAGACATAAATAGCTCGAAATAATTTTGAAAATCAAGTAAGGGGAGTAGAGGAAACATTGGGAAGAGAAATGAAGTGATGCAAGAATATCATGAAAAACAAGTCAACAGCTTGCTGAAGGAGATGCCTCAAAAATACTGGAGAAAATAATATCTTAAAAATAGGCAACTAAATGGCAAAAGAAAGCAAAAAAACAAACAAAAAACAATGAGGAAAGGAATGTCATAAAAGAATGAATTGGCCAAATTGAAAAGGATGAGCAAAAGCTCACTGAAGAAAATAATTCCTTAAAAGCTAGAATGGGATAAATGGAAGCTAATCAGAGGTTTAAAAAATAGAAGACAAATTGAAATATCCCATTGGAAAGAACAACTGACCTGGAAAAGAGATCCAGGAAAGTTAATTTAAAAATTTTTGGAGTACCTGAAAGCCATAATCAAGCAAAGACCTTAGACCTCATCAACTTTAGCAAAGTTGCAGGATATATAATAAGTCCAAATAAATTATCAACACTTCTATACATTACTAATAAAGTCCAGCAGCAAGATATACAAAGGGAAATTCCATATAAAGTAACAGTAAACATTATAAATTATTTTGAGTATAATTGCCAAGACTAACCCAGGAACTATAAGAACAGAAATTGAAAACACTTTTTGTACAAATAAAGTCTAATATAATTATCTTACAAATGAAGTGCTTGAGAAAGAAGCGATATGAAGGAATTGGATGAGGGAGGATGGCTGCTACTTCTGGAAACCTGCTTTCATCTGGAATAAGTTCAAGAAGGAATATCCAGAAGAGTAAAACTATCTTCTAAGTTAAGAAAGAAGCAAAATGCTAAAGGGATCAGGATTGGGGAGAGTATAAGGGACAGATTTTTAGAGGGAAGGATGAGAGAATAGATCAAAACTGGGTAGAAAAGGGTGTTTTGATGAATGTGAATGGATGAGGTATAGTTGCAGGAGGAGTAAGTTGTATAATAGGAGGTTAAGGTAGTGGGTGAAAGTACAGTAGAGAACTTAAGAAGGTTAGGAAATAAGACGTATACACAAACATAAAAACAAAGGCTAGGAGTAGAATTTCTGATGGAAAGTATGTGTTTTTGCATGTGTATATGTATATATGTGTATATATCTATTTGTGTATGCATATAGTAGCACTCACACACATATATATGTGTGCACACATATGTAATATATGTGTGTTTATATATACACATGTATGTGCATGTATGTATAATATATATGTTTATGCATATATATGAAGATATTTGATTATGGTCTGTGGGAAGGAGGTGGAAGAGGAGAAAAAGAACAAACTAAACAGGGTAAAGCATAGAAGAAGAGAATACCTGCAAAGAAGCAAAGAAAAGATAGGCCACTTTCAACATAATGAGCAGTATTTTCTCTGCAGGCTTTCTTGAAATGAAAATTTATTGTTATGAATTTTTTACAGTTTTTTATTAATTTATTTTTAGTGTTCTACAATCACTAACATAACTTAGATTTTGTCCCCTCTCAGCCCCCTACCTTCCTCCTCCCTCCCTGAGATAGCATACAATTTTATACAGGTTTCACATATATATTCCTATTAAATACATTCTCACTATAATCATGCTGTGTAGGAAAATAAAATGAATGGGAGAAATCATATTACAAAACAAAATGAGACTACATTCTGAGACTGAATTCCATAGTTCTTTCTCTTGATGTGGAAGACATTTTGCTTAAAAGATGATTGGGAATTTTTTTAAGTCCTTGCATTGCCATGAAGATCCAAGTCTACCAGAAAAAATCCTCACACACTGTGGTTGTTGCTGTGTACAAAGTTCTCCTGATTCTGCTCCTTTCGCTCAGCATCAGATCATATAAGTCCTTCCAAGCCTCCCTGAAGGTTTCCTCATCATTATTTCTTATAGGAAAATAGTGTTCCATTACATTTCTATACCATAATTTATTCAGCCATTCCCCAGTTGATGGGCATCCCCTTGATTTCTAGTTTGTGATCACCACAAAGAGTACTACTATAAATATTTTTGTACATGAAGGACCTTTTCCCATTCTCATGATCTTTTAAGGATACAGTCCTGGAAGCTGTATTGCTGGGTCAAGGGGTATACACATTTTTGTAGCCCTTTGGGCATAGTTCCAAATTGCTCTCCAGAATGTTTGGATCAATTTACAGCTCCACCCAACAGTGCATTAGTATTTCAACTCTTACACATCTTCTTCAACATTTATCATCTTCCTGTTTTGTCATGTTAGCCAATCTGATAAGTGTGATATGGTATCTCAGACTTGTTTTGATTTGCATCTCTCTAATTAAAATTGATTTAGAGCATTTTTTCATATGACTATAGATATCTTTAATTTCCTCCTCTGAAAACTGCCTGTTCATATCTTTTGACCATTTATCAATTGGGGAATGACTTGTATTCTTGTACATTTGACTGAGTTCTCTACGTATTTTTTTCAGAAATGAGGCCTTTATCACAGACACTATTTGCAAAAATTCTTTCCCAGTTTTCTGCATCCCTCTGAATCTTGGTTGCATTGGATTTGGTTGTGCAAAAACTGTACAGCTTAATGTAATCAAAATTATCCATCTTGCACCTCATAGTGCTTTTTATCTCTTCTTTAGTCAAAAATTCTTCTCTTCTCTATAAATCTGATAAAGACACTATTCTTTGCTCTACCAATTTGTCCATAGCATCAACCTTTATACCTAGATCAGTACCCATTTGGACTTTATTCTTGTGTATGGTGTCAGACATTTGTCTATGCCTAGTTTCTGCCATACTGTTATCCAGTTTTCCCAGCAAATTTTGTTGAACAGTGAGTTCTAATCCCAGGAGCTGGACTCCTTGGGTTTATCAAACAGCTGGTTGCTATAAACATTGCCTACTGTGTTGAGTACCTAGCCTATTCCACTTGTCTACCCATCTGTTTCTTAGCCATTACCAAGTGGTTTTGACAATTGCTGCTTTACAATACAATTTGAGATCTGATAGAGCTAGGTCATCTTCCCTAGCATTTCTTTTCATTAGTTCCCTTGATATTCTGGACCTTTTGTTCTCTAGGTTTTCTGGTACCCAGTCTATCCTGGCCAGGCATGTGCTGGGCTGCACTCCTGTCTCAGCTTGGTGCAAGAGACCTTTTCTGTTGATTTTCCAAGTTGTCTTGGGCTGGGAATTTGTTTTACTCTTTTTGTGGGTTCTGGTTCAATAGAATTTATTTACAATCATGTTTAACAGGTATTTAGAGGGATTTAAGGGGAGACCTTAGGCAAGTACTTGCATTAACTCCATCCTCATGGCTCTACTACCACCAATTTTACTTTTTAAATTAGTTTTTTTCTTCATTTGATTTTTTCCCCCAATTTGGCAAATTACACTTTTTTTTTTAAGTAATTGCTTTTTACAGTCAATTTTTACACTTCCTTTTCCAAGATGTTGACTCTCTCTTGTTTCCTTGGATTAACCCTGGAGCTAGCTTGCTAAGTGTGGGAAAGGAGTGGTCTGGTCAAGAGAGATCTCCTCAGCTAAACTAGAGCAAAGGAAACCTCAGTACGTGGTGATCCTGGCTTCTCTATTGTCTTCCCATTTCCTTGGGAAAGCTGAGGCATGCCTGAGTCCTTGTAGGAGCTCTACCCCCTTGGAGCCTGGCACAGCTCCCTTCCTTTGCCACAATAAGAGGAATATTCTTTAACGATTTTCCTATCTTCACGAGACTGTTTGCCTCTTCTGTTGACTCCATTGATCCAGGATTTTTCTGGGGAAATATTTTATGGTTCTTTCAAAGGCAACAAGGGGAGAAGGAGAGAACATTTACCTACCACTCCACCATTCTGGCTCCTGGGAGTTCAAGTAGGTGACTTACAGATGTTTAATCTCCCAGGCTGAAAGTCTTGGGAGCAGCTGTGGTTGATACCTGGGGTTCAGCTGCTGTCACTCACTTGACTCTTCTGGTCTCCCGTCTTGGGCTGCCTCACCACTGCTCAGGCTTGCTGCCTCTACTTCAGGCCACCCAGTGGCTTTTCTGTTCAGCCATGCCATGATGGGACATGCTGTGCTGTATGCTGTGGGTTGACCTTCAAGTATGTCCTGGGCTGTGAATCTGCCGCAGTCTGTCTCCTATTGGATTCTGCACCTCCAAAATTGGGTCAGATTCTCTTTTTAGAGCTATCCGAAGGGATTTGTCTAAGATTTAAGTGAGTAGTTGCTCTCATTCTGACATCTTAGGTCTGCCTCTGCTATTTATTTTGAATCATCTTTTATGTTCTGCTATGCAAATGATGTTTTTTTCTTCTTTCCTTATTTTATACTTGTTTCAATATTTAATATTTTAATGTCTTTTTTTTTTCTTATGTGTTGAAGTTTTAGTATTCACATCTAAAAGAAAAGAGCAAAATTAGAAGGGAGCTAGTGGAAGCTATCAACGTCCTGATAAATCAAGAAACAATAAAACAAAATCAAAAGAAAGAAAAATGAAAGAAAATGTGAAAAATCTCATTGGAAAATCAATTGACCTGGAAAATAAATCCAGAAAAAAATTACTGACCTACCTGAAAGTCATGATAAAAAAGAGCCTAAATAATAATTATTTTTTAAAGAAATATCTAGGAAAATTGCCCTGATATTCTAGAATCAGAGGGTAAAATAGAAATAGAGAACATATACCAATCACCTCCTGAAAAAGACACCAAAGTGAAAAATTCCAGGAATAGTATATCCAAACTCCATAGTCTCCAGGTAAAAGAGAAAATATTGGAAGGAGGAGAAAGAAAGAATTCAGGTGTCATGTAACCACAATCAGAATAAAGCAAGATTTAGCAACTTCTATGTGAAAAGATCAGAGGGCATGGACAAAGGAGCTAGGATTACAACAAAGAATCACCTACCCAATAAAACTGAGCATAATCCTTCGGAGGAATAGGACATTTAATGAGACAGAAGGCTTTCAAGTATTCTTGTTTAAAAGACCAGAACTGAACAGAAAATTTGGCTTTCAAATATAAGACTAAAGAGACACATAAAAGGGCAAACAGGAAATGAAATCAAAAGGGATTTATAGAAGTTAAACTGTTTATATTCTTATATGGGAAGATGATATTTGTAACTCATAAGATTTTTCTCATTACTAGGGTAGTTGGAAGGAGTGTATATAGACAAAGGGCACAGATATGACTTGGATATAAAGTACTTGTCCAGGGTACCGAAGCTAGCAAGTCTCAAGTGTCAGAAACCAAATTTGGCCTCAGGTCCTCCTCCAAGGTTAGTGCTCTATCCACTGGACCACCTGACTTCCCCTTACAGCATGGCTTTGATAACTAAGCCAGTTCCTTTAATGAATATCAATGGAAAAAAAAAATAAATTGATTACTAGCAAGAAGGTTACAATAACATATCACAATGAACATACACTATGACCAGGTAGGGTTTATAAAAAGAATATCAGGCTGGTCCAACATTAGGAAAACTTTCAGTACAATTAAGCTTATCAAAAAAAACCTCCAAAAATCATGATTAAAAAATATATACTAGAAAGCTTAGTAATAGAGTCTTTCTTAAAATGGTAAGTAGTATCTATTTAAAACTATTATCTGTAACTGAGATAAATTTAAAGACTTCCAAATAATGTCAGGAGTGAAGCAAAGATGTTTATGATTACCACTACTATTCAATATTGTTAGAAATGCTAGCAATATTAATAAGATGAAAGAGACATTAAAATAATAATAGGTGATGAGGAAACAAAACTATTACTCTTTGGAGATGGTGCGATGGTATACTTGGACAATCTTAAAGAATGAAATAAAAAAGCTAGTTGAAATAATTAATTACCACATAAAAAATCCCACATAAATCACAAACATTTCTGTATAATACTGACAAAGTCCAATGGAAAGAGAGATTTCATTTAAAATAAATGCAGATAATATACAATATGTTTCAAGGCAACCCAATGAATACAACTCCAAAACAGTTTTCGCCTAAGTAAAGGCAGATTTAATAATTGGAGAAACATTGTTTAAGAGTGACATGAGCCAGCATACTTAAAATTACAATTCTACCTAAATTCATTTTAGTTCACTGACATATCAATCAAACTAATAAAAATTATTTTACAGACCTAGAGAAAATAAGAACAAAATTCCATCTGGAAGAACAAAATTATAAGGATATCAAGGCAACCAATGAAAAACTGTGAAAGAAAGTTGCCTAGCAATGCCATATTTTGTAGGTCTTAATAGTTTTTCTAACGAATAGCTAAGTAGTTTTGCTTGCATATAAAATGATTTTTTCTCACTTATTTCATATATAATGGGAAAGAATGGAGTATGTGTGTGTATATATACATGCTTATATATATATATATATGCATGTGTGTGTATATAATGAAGGAGGCAATTATGAATCTTTTAAATTCAATATAGTAAGTTTAAGTAATTTTTAGTGTTGCTAATTGTATAAATAGTTCCCTTTTCATTTTTCTCCTAGTTTCACTTTTCAGAAACTGACACCAAAATCTTCTTATTATAATTTTGAAGTTGTAATATACAGTTTTCCTGATTTTTCCTATTTCATTCTACATCAATTTATCTGATTTTTCCTATGTCTTTTTAAAATCTTTTACCTTATTTCTTATAAAACAACAGTGTTTCATTATATTCATATACTACCATTTGGTCAGCAGTTCCCCAATTAACGGGCATCTCATAAATTTCTAAAATTGTTGTATATCTAAGATCTTTTCCCATTTATTTGATCTCCGTAGTTCTAGGCCTGGCAGTGGTATAGCTCCACAATTTCTGATCAGCATGACCATCATGGTTTCAGAGGACTAATAATAAAACATTCTATTCATCTGCTGCCAGAGAAGTGAAGAAATTGGGTATAGGATGAGAAGCATATTTTTAAGCATAGCCATTCAAGGAATTGGCTCTTCCTGACAATGCACATTTGTTGTATTTAAATTTGTTTTCCTCCAGTGGAGAAAAGGCAATAAACTTTTATTAAGTATTTACTATAGTAAAGAACTGTTAGATGAGCTAGAAATACAAAGACAAAAAAAGGAAAGAAATAATATTGCCCTCAAAAAACTTATCTCTTACTGGAAGATTTACCACACAAATATATTAGTACATTGCATTTAAATACAAGACAGAAAAAAAAAAAGAGTATAAACAAATAGGGTAATAGGACTTCCCTTAGGATGTGGTACTGGAATTGAGTCTTAATAGATGTTACAGATTCTATGGCAAGTAGATAAAGATCTACTACATTCCAGTGAGGAAGTACATCTTTCCCCGAGGCAAATTGATGGAAGATGTCGTCTTGAATTTTGATAATAGCAAATAAGCTGATTTAGTTAGAGATATTTATATAAATTCCAATATATTGTAAAGAAATCAACACTGAGGAACTATAATACTCTGACTAATGCAGTGAGTGACCAACTGTGACTGGTGGTGCAGTAAAGCACACTTTGCTTCATTTTTGGCAACAGTGAAGTACAACAGATATGTTATAATGTAGAACTAGTAGCATAAGATTATAGATTTAAAACTTAGAAGAATTTGGAAATTGTTTAAGCCAGCTGTCTTATTTTGCAGATAAGAAAAATGAGACTTAGAAAAATAATTAACAAAGGTGACAAAGGTAATCAGTGACAGCAAAAAGATTTGAGTTCAGGTATTCTGACTCTAGAGTCTCTACCATGCTTCCATGTTTCCTTATTTTAAAACAGTCATGTATTGATTTCTTTAGCTTAAATATATATGTAGATATGCATATATATACACATAACTATACATTATCATTCATTTCTAATATTTTGAGTTCAAAATAATTTTTTCTCTAGTCCCTCCACCATTCACTGAGAAAGTGAGCAGTATGAAGCCAATTATACATGTTACATCATTCAAAACATAGTGTCATATTTACCATATTTCAGCAGGTAGGTGGCACAGTTGATAGGGCACCTACCCTGGAGTCATAAAGACTGAAAATCAAATGCAATATAAGATATTTACTATTTGTGTGAACCTGGACAATTCACTTTACCTTGATTTCCCCAAATGTACAATGGAGATTACTATAGTCCCTACCTCTCATGGCTGTGGTGAGGATCAAATGAGTTAATATTTGTAATGTACTGAGCACTGTCCCTTGCACAAAGTAGGCACTATAAAAATTCTAGTTATTTTTAGATATTATTCTTTGTTAGGAGGGAAGATTTTATAGGTGGGGACTGTGAGTCACGTGGAAAGCCAGCAGCATGAAAAAAAATCAATGAAACATTTAACATATATATGTATATACATATATATGTACATATATATGTATATATAACATACACACATATATAGATATATACATACATACATATATATAATGTGTGTATATATATATATAGAGAGAGAGACAGAGAGAGAGAGAGAGAGAGAGAGAGAGAGAGAGAGAGAGAGAGAGAGAGAGAGAGAGAGAGAGAGAGGAAATGAAAGTTTGGAGGCAATAGGCTCACTCACCTGGTTTGAACTAAATACATTAACAGAAATAATTCTCATATTTTCCCCTCATTATTTGACAAATTTTTATTCACTTGTTCCAAGATATTTTAGCAAAAGTAATTTAGTCTTTCTATTTTATTACTGTCTTTCAAAGTGGGTTTTTAATTAGTGTCCGTTGAATGAGACCATCATGTATCTGCCCTAAGGACTGATGAACAACAGCAAAAACAATGAAAAGGATAATTATTTTAATATTTCTCATTCTGATGTTCATATTATAATCTGATAGTTTATATTTAGTGCAATGAAGCACATGCTTGTAGACTGCTTAGTTCCTCCTAAAAATCAAACCTTTGATGCAAAGAAGACAAGATTTTGTTATTGAATTGTTTTAGTCATGTCTAACTCCATTGGGGGCTTTCTTGGCAAAGATACTGGAGTAATTTGCCATTTCCTTCCTCATATCATTTTACGATTGAGGAAATGAGGCAAACAGGATTATTCGCCCAGCGTCACACAGCTAGTAAGTGTCTGAGAATGAAATAGAACACATGAAGATAAATATTTCTCATTCCAAGCCCAGTTCTCTATCACCCAGCTGGCCCAGTAAGATGCAGAACTTTTCAAAACTGATGGTGACATTGGTCAATTTCAGGGAGACTATAGTAAAATTTAAATTGACCCCATGCCCAAGCACTGCCTTTTTCCTACCAGATACTTGAATTTTCAAAGCAATTGAAAAAATAATTACAAAAATAACCGTTGCATAATATCTGCCTGCAATTGCCTGGAAATGAGTTTTGTTGGGTTAATAAAACAATATATTTAATAGTAGATAACAGACCATTCATTCTACTTCTCACTATTTTTCTCATTGACTCATTGAGTTTTCAAGGCAGCATGGAATATACTTTATATATGGAGTCAGAATATCTGAATTCAAAAGTTATCTTTGTCCCAGTCTGTGTGATGTTGGGTTAGTCACAGACCCTCTTTGGGCTTAATTTTGGCGTCTATAAAATGAGGGGTTAAGACTATATATGAATAACTGAGATGCACATAGTACTTTGAATGCATTTCATTTTTTAACCTCATAGCAGCATAGCAGTCACATGAGATGGATAATAGTCTTTTTTTGTTTGTTTGTTTGTTTGTTTTACATAGGAGAAAGCTATGGCTCAGGAGATTTTTTTGACTTGCCTGTGATTACACTGCTATTTTCAGATGCAGGATTTCAAACCCAGATCTTTCTGACTTCAAATGTATCATCCTGTCAGTATGCCACTATACTTACATGGCTTCTAAGAGTTTGTGGAGGCTGTCACTGGATCCCACTCTCTGGGCAGCAGACATAACCTTCAGACTGACCAGGTTCCATGATTATCTTCCTCCTGCTTCTCCCCATTTTTTATTAATGCATGGCCTCATGGTGACAGAGGTGGAAAAAGTGGGAGCACTGCCAGCACCCAGGCTTTCCCGTTGTTCCAAGTCTTGAGAAGACTGGAGGACAGGGTACTAGGGGGTGGCTCCACCACTTTTCCATCCTGAGGGACAATCTTTCCTCCAATGTACCTCCTGGTCAAATGGGCATGGTTCCACAGGCACTGGTTCCTGGGGTTCCCTCGGGGGGGGCGCCCTGAAGGGGAACTCCTTGGACCAGTGACCCACCTGGTGGCAATGAAAGCAGGTTTCCCCACTGCTCAAGTAGCCAGCCTTCCTCCAAGGAAGTGCCATGGAGGGGTGCTCCCTGGGTTTTTTCTGGGCCAAGGCAGCAGCCAAGAATTGAGCATGCTCCCTGGCCCTGACCCTTCTCCTTCATTCTCCTTCCTCTGCTGCAACAAGGTGTTAAAGACTCCAAAGGCCATCTCCAGGACCTGGGCCTGAGGTGTTTGGGGTCCCATTGCCAATTTCTGCAGTTTCCTCCTAATATCTGGGGCAGACTGTTTAATAAAATACATGGTAAGGATTGCTGCCCCTTCTATGGAGTCAGAATCCAAATCTGTGTGCTTTTTAATAGCTTCTACTAGCCAGTTTTGAAAAAGGGCAGGGTTTTCATTTTCCCCCTGAGTAATTTCCCTAATTTTTTGAAAATTTACTTGTTTTTGAAATGCAATTTTTGGGCCTTCTAACAGGCAAATTACCATAAAGTCTCTCTTTCCCCTGTCCTCACTCTTTTGATAGTTCCATCTGGGGTCACCCGTGGGAACAGCAGCTGTTCCTAGGGGGTATTTTATGGGATTATTTCTAGGCATACAATCCCCAAACTTTTGGGCATGTTCCCAAATTCTCCCCTTCTCCTCAATGGTACAACAGACAGAGAAAAGAATATGCAGATCCTTCCAAGAAAATTCAAACTGTAGGGATATGTCCCTAAAACCCTCAGTAAACCTAGTGGGGTCTTCCAAGTATCTCCCCAGTTTCTCTTTAATCTGGGTGAGACCCGAAAGAGAGAGCAGAACTGGTTGTCCAACTGGGTAGGGTAGGTACTTCTCTCAAGGGAAACAGCCCTGATGGCCCAGTGGGGCTGGGGCTCATGGAGGAAAATAGGAAGTCCTAATTCTTGTGAGGGAGGGGCTAGGGAATGCCTGCTGAACTGGATTAGGCTGCAGGGCCAGGGGATCTGGCTGACAAGGCTAAAGATCCGCTGGTGCCTGAGGAAGAATAGGGATCAAAGGGGGAGATGCCCCAGAGAATGCCAAGGGAGCATGGCCTAAAGCCTGAGTGAATATTGCCCCAGGGGGAAGGACTGCAGAGGAAGGCACTCCAGCAAGACCCATAATTGGGGCATGAGGTAAAGTCCCCAAGGAGGGGTGGGTTATGGGTAGTGATACTGTAGAGACTGCCGTGGGGGTGGAGCCTGAGACCTGAGTGAGTGTTGCTCCAGCAAGAGCGGCTGCAGAGGGAGGCACCACAGCAAACCCAGTGGCTGGGAACTGAACGGGGGTTACTGAGGTGGGGAGGGGCACAAGAGGATATACAGGATAGGCAAATGAGGCAGGAATTGAGGGAGGTTGAGGTAAAGGAAAGGTTGGGGTAGAGGTGGCTGAGGGGGAGGTGGAAGGACTCAAGGTGGGTGGGGGAGCAGTAGGAGGTTGGGGAGCTGGAGGAGGGCTCAGGAGGGGTTGGGAAGAGGGAGGGGGAGGGGGTTGGGATAGCGGTAACAGAAGTAGAGAAGGAGGTGAGGTCAAGACCCTAGAAACTGTAAACAGGGGGTCATGCAAAACATCCAATTCATCCCCAATTCCCCTTTTGTGGGATGGCTCTAGCTACAAGCATCTTACAATCTGTTCTGAGAATGGTGTCCTGAGAGAGTTCGACAAAGGCCCTTATGTAAGGTATTTCTATTTATTTTCCCTTTTGGAGGCAATATAATTGTAATTGTGAAAGCATATTACATTGTAAGGTCCCAAATATGGGCCACAATTCATTGTCCTCCAAGTGATACTGAGGCCAAAGTGTGTTGCAAAAGAATAACAACTTTTTCTTTTTAAGGTCTTAGAGAAATTACTTTTTTTCCAATTTTGTAAAAGACAGCCAAAAGGGGAATTCCTTGGAATTGATGAATTTTGACCAATTTCTTGGTGTGGGGCTGAAAGTCCCCCCCACATTCCTTAAAGGAGGTGGAAGTAAGCCTTGAGGAAAAAAAAAAACACAAGAGGAACAGAATTTTCCCTGATTTCCTTGCGCCCAGGAAATCCAGAGAATTGGGCACCCACTTAACTGACGTTTCTCTAACCTTCTAGTGCCCAGAAAGTTAAGAGAATTGTGATTTGGAGGGTATGTTCAGGTCCATGGCCTCAAACATGGCCTTTGGAATGATATCCTGAGTATCTAACTCTCTAGTGCCCAGAAAGTTCAGAGATTTAGCCTGATACTGGGACTTGAAGCCAGGTCCAAGAAAATCTGCTTCCAAGGTACTTGGAGAGCAAGGAGGGGATAGGGAGAGGGGGAGGCTTACATCCCTTTCAGTTTGAGCAGAAGAATTTTAGATTAGCAGCTTTCCCGGTCAGGGAACTATAAATGAAGAGGTTTAGGGGTGAGGAGGGACCCCAAAATACCAACAGTCCGGGTCATGCTCAAATGAATTCGACTCAAGCCTTCTTAAAGCCAAAGAAAACAAAGTTTATTCACCATCTTGGGTTGCCTGCTAAGGAACCTAAGCATTTGTGATGCTTGTTTTCACAAGTGGGCCAGATAGAATCTCAGCTAGACAGAGTCTGAGCTTGACTGAATCTGAGCTGGGAGGATTAGATTCTAACCCAAGTTACAGAGAAACTCTTGGTTCATAACAGTTTACACTAGTAAAGAGCAAATTTTAGTAAGTCCTAGATCACTGGAAAAATTTCCAGTATGGGCCCAGTGATGAATTATCTGACAGTTGTCTGAGAATCATTGTCATCATATCTTACATTTAACTAACACTTTAAAGTTAAAAAAAAAACAAACATTTTCTATACAGCACCTTAATCCAATATTCACAACAAACCATTGAGATTGATGGTATTGCTATATCAATTTTATAGATGAAGAAATGAAGGTTGAGAAAGATCAGGTAAACTTGCCCAGTGGGACATAACTCTTTTGTCCTAGGCAGAATCCAAACTCTTGACTTTCAAAAACCAAGGCTCTGTCTAGTCTATTAAACATCCTTTCATCAATTTATTGAATGCATGTTTCAGCAATTGGCAAAGCTCAAGAGAAATTGTCATCTGTGTGAGTAAAGGCAGTAAGCCAATGAAATCTCAAATGCATAAAGAAGTGAAGGACCTAGAGGTAGGTGGCATTGCAGGCTATTTTTAAGTTTTGAACATTTTTAGCAAATGTCATCAAGCTGAAATGATGCAACTGAAAATCTTCAGAAATAATCAGTGCTGATTACACTTTAATAATTGAATGGATTGATGAGTCTCTTCTCTTTGGAAACTCCCTTAGTGAAGATCACAAGCTCCCTTAACTTTCATACTCATTTTGATTCTTCCATTAGGTTCCCCCCACCACCAAGGCTAATTATATTTTTAATTGTACTTTTCTTAGAATGTGAACAGAATTAGCAGAGAATCATGCACATAAAAGGGTTTCTACATGGACAACTCCATTAGTTATCATGAATTCTTAGGTCTACCTCTGTGCTGGATGTCTTTAACCATTTTAATATATCTTGGGGGATGCCAGAATAGTACAGATATATAGGAGAGCATGAGAGGGAGAGAGAGAGAGAGAGAGAGAGACAGAGAGAGAGAGAGAGAAAGAGAGAGAGAGGGAGAGATGGAGGGAGGGAGAGATGCAGGGAGGGGGAGGGAGGGAGGGAGAGAGAGAGAGGAGGAGAGGAGAGGGGAGGAGAGAAGAGGAGAGGGGAGGGGAGGGGAGGGAAGGGGAGGGAAGACTATGCTAAATACATGAAATACTCTAGTCTCATAGAGAGTTGACTGGCATGTTGACAGGTTCAGTAATGTGACAAAGTCAGTCAGTATTTATCAGAAGGACTTGAACCTTAGTCTTTCTGAACTGATGTCCAGCCCTCTCTATTCATTACATTATACTGTATCTTTTTCTAATTACTTCCCTAAAAAGAAAAGTGAAAAGCAGTATATTTGTAAAAGAAATATTGTGCTGTGTAAGGCTATATATTTTTATGATTAAAGAGGTTGCTGGTTGTGTGGTGTCATTTTTTTAATGGGCAAAAGAAAGTAATATTTATTTTAACTAAAAGAATACACAAGAGCTCAAAGAATCTCTGGTCACTTAAAGGAAATGACATGTAACTTATTAAGTTTTTGCTTTAGGGTGCTATCAAGAAAACCACATAGAAAAACATTTGAGAGAAACAATGGAAACATCTGTAATTGTGTTTTCTAATTTGTTCTCCATAATTTAACAGTGGTGTTTCATCCGATGCCGGCAGCTTTTCACTTATGGCGATCATTTCTTTTCAAGGGGCTCCTAAGAGAGTAGGCAATGTTGTTTGTAGTGATTCCTTGGCTTCATGAAGCCAAACAGTGAATAATAATGGCTACAGGACACCCCAGGGCAACACGTTCCCACTGTATTCAAAGGAAACCGATAATTTACTTCCAAAGGTCAGTTTTTCTACCAACTTAAAAAAAAAGTGATTTATTTCTAATTACTTTGGGTTCCAAGGGAGCAAAAGTTTCATTGTAGCAAGGATATAGGATGATGATACTGCATATTAATTGCAGAACTTTAAAATAACAGAATGCTTAATCTAGAGTCAGAAGAAATGGATTCAAATTCTGACTCTACTAATTGCTAAGTATTTGACCTTGTTCAAATAACATAAAAGTGGAACAATTAAACCTCTCACTTTTGGATCTCCACATTGGATCTGAACTGAGCTAATTAATGGGTGAATAAACATGAACCTAACCTAACTAACTATGGACCATGCTTTATATCTCTCCATCAGGAAACAAGGAACAACTTGAATGCTTTACCAT
This sequence comes from Bettongia penicillata ogilbyi, assembly GCA_023548195.1. Taxonomy (NCBI): domain Eukaryota; kingdom Metazoa; phylum Chordata; class Mammalia; order Diprotodontia; family Potoroidae; genus Bettongia; species Bettongia penicillata. Next base: position 12,338,980 of record JAJHZJ010000470.1, on the reverse strand, counting down.
CTATCATCTCCTGTTGGTCAGTTGATTCATGTCTGCCATTTTGTGACCCCATTTAGGATTTTCTTGACAATGATACTGGTGAGATATGCTATGTCTTTCCTCAGCCCATTTTACTGATTAGGAAACTGAGAAAAACAGGGTTAAGCGATTTGGCCAGAATCATGGATATAGTAAATGTCTGAGGACAGATGTGAACTCAGCTCTTCCTGAGTCTAGGCCCAGTGTTCTATTCACTGAGCCACCTAGTGGTCTCCCCCAAACCATCTACCACCTGACTTCTACAATATGCAGAAATGCTCCTTCACCACTTTTCCATCTCTCTACCTCTTGCTGTTAGAACAGTAAAGAAATGTCAATATAACCATTGCTACTAGAAAGGATATGGCAAATTGTCTGATAACTACGGTCACAATTCCTATAAAAACGCAGGTCAAAACTCTCTTCCTGGCTTACTATACCTTAGTATATGTGTTGCCTTGCTATATGTATTGCATCCTTAATTATTAGAATATAAAGTTTTTGAAGAAAGGACTGCCTCATTTTGTATTTGTCTGTCTGGAACCTAGCACAGTGCCTGCCATATTAAGTAGATTCATTCATTCAATCAAAATGGCAGTTGGGGTAGGGTTGAGGAGAACAAGGAGAACAGCCATCCCACTACCTGACCCCATGAATTAATGAAAATGAGAGAGCTTAATTCCAATAGAATGCTGTCAGGTTAGTGGAAAAAGCGCAAAGCCAAATTTCATTTCAACCCTGGAGGTGGAAGGAATGATTATTGATCCATGAAACATGCATCCATTGATGACCAGATCAAAAAAAACACATAAATAATCCACCTTTAAAAATATATAAATGGTTGGATAATTAGAACCCTTTTATCTTGCTCTACATACTATGATTTATTTAAATGGATTTTCACACTATAATTTTATATAGAATATAACATGTTCTTCCTTACCCTTTACCAGTGACTTTTCTGTTTAGCTGACTTTTCTATCTAACTTTTTCTTCACAAAAACTTTGAATATAAACATATGAAGCTTTATACATTATGCTTTCCCTTAGATTTGAGAAGATCTCATTCAGAAATATCCTTAGTTCTTTCATAAATAATCCAATTCAGTATAAATATTGGTTATTTATATAAATTTCTTTGAAGTATCCTCTTAACATATTTGACATCTACAGATTTTCTTTAGTTCTTCACAAGGTTTTTCTATTACTTTGAAGCTCTTCGATGTGTAATTGACTTGTTAATTAAGTTTTCACTGTGGTCCATCATGATTTCTTTCTCTGTAAGTGAATTTAACTCCATTTTTTTCTTTTGTCGATCTGTGGTCACATCAGCAAACCTCATAGCTGAACCAACATTTAGTGGAATTATGACCCTGAATCAGGTGACATCTTGAAGATTTATGCATCAAGTAATGTGACAGAACTGGGTAATGAGAGATACTTCTACCAAAAGATATACTCCATATGTCTCAACCAAACCTATTCCCCAAAAAGAATGAAATGAGTAGTAAGAAGATTAAAGCTGAGGGTAATTTTATTTCCAATTCATTTCTTTTTAGGAAAATTGTATAATAGACAATGCTGGAATTAGAGTATTAAAAACCTGCATTCAAATCCTCTTCCTGATACTTGTTCGGTTGAGTGATCTTGGGAAAGTAATTTAACCTCTCTGAAACTCAGTATCGTGTGGTTTACCTACTAGGTCATAAAGAGATTTTTGAGTGGGGTTCATTGAGAGAGTCCTCTTATTGATGAAATTTTAGATCTTTTACATTTTTCTTATAGAATAGTACCCAATTTATATTATTATATGACTTTCATTATAAGAACAAAAATGGGGAAAATATTCTTTTCTAGCTTGATTTCATATTACTGCCCTTAGAGTATTCTATGTTTCAACCAATCTGGGTTCCTAGATAGCTGTGCTCCTCAAAAGTACTTCCCATTGCCACCCATGTGTATATGTGTGGGTCATTTTAAGTAACTGGACCATATTCCTTCCTTGTCTTTGGCTTTTTAGTTCAATTTTATTCAAATAATATTGAAGTAGTTACTATGTACTGGGGATACAAAGACAAAATGTAACAGTTCTTAGCCTCAAAGAGTTCACATTCTACTGGGTAGAAACAATATCTACACATACATAGTAATAAGCAAAATAATTTTGGGTTGAGGGAGTGATGGTATAGATTTATTGTGAAAGACAGTCTGTAAACAATAGAATAGAACAGTGAAATGGAAGAATGGGGAAGGGAGAAATATAGACCGCAGAGGGATAAAATAAGAGGTAGTTGATGGATATGTATGAGGGAACAAGTAGTATTGGTCAAGTAAAGAACCTTCAGACTCAGCAGTCCGTAATTAAGAAACACAGGATTTGTGAGTGGAACTACAGGGGACTTTATTGTCATATCCTTCACAGTAGCAAAGGTAAGCTTGATTTTCAATGTCTCCTGTACCCCTGTTTCATCCTGTTTTGTATTTTAAATATTTTTTATATATGTTGAATACACATGATGAATATTCCACATTCTTTTTAGATTTTAAGTCCCTGGAACCTAGAGGTTGTATTAGTTTTCATCTTTGTATCCTCAGAATCTAGTACAATGCTTTGCAAGTAGTAGATTCTTAATAACAGTCTGTCAAATTGAATTGTAGAAATGTAATTCCTGTACTCTTCTTTTTTTCACTATGTCCTAAGGATCCACATTGTTCAGAGAATCATCTTATTTATTTTACATTCAAATGGAAATGCCTACCTTAAAACTGCAGCCCTTTGAAATGTTGCTCTCCTCTGGAATAATATGAAGTACATTTACCTTTTAAAAGAGTTTATGTTTGATGAAAATAATACAAATGTCTTCAGTAGTCTGAATGCTCATGAGACTTAATAGAGATGTTTTAGGAAATGCATATTTGGTCACTTAGAATAGAAGAGCCTGTCTTTTTACTTTCTTTCTTTTTTCTCTTTTAATTTTTTTTGTTTCCCTTACACCAAGCTTTTAGGTATATTCATACAAGCTTTTCCAAACTAAACAGTGTCTCAGAAAGTAGCCCTTGCTTCTGATGATCACTCACTCTCCTGATCCTTTGTCCTTTTGCCCTTTTCTGAGAGGAACAAAGGCGGCTTTCAGTAGAGGAGCATCAACGAAGGAGACAAATCATTCATTTCTTCCACGTTATTTTTTACTTCGATTAGACATAATCTCAAATTACTTTTAACAAGGTTTTTTTTTTCTAATAAGGCCATACATTTGTCAGTAAAGTTATACCCAAAAGAAGTAGAGAAATGGGACACTAAAAAAGCACAGAATGATTGAAATTATTGCCATGATTGCAAATCAAGTGACTTTGCTTTCATTGTCAAACGCAGTTATTGTAAATCAACTGGATTTTAGGTCACTTTAATTGGTAGAACATATTCATTAACAAGAGCTCCCTTTTCAAGGGCATTCTTCAACATGATTGAAAAATGACTAATAAGTTATGTGTGAATTTTTAATTAGGTGCCTTCTCTGCCATCCTCAGACACTATCTGAGGAATTTAAGTAAAGGAATTCTAATGAAAAAACATCTCTTCCCCCGCCCCACCTTTAGAGAGCAGTGATTTATTCCTACTCAACTATCTCTCTGTGGCTTCTTTTCACCCCTCTAGTTAATTAGAGGTACTCCAATTTTAATTGCCTACCCACACCTACTGCAGCCCATCACTCTGCCTGATTATAATTCTGATCTGCCACTTCCCACTACGTGTCATCAGCAGTGACCTTGTTGACCATTCTGTGTGGCCCATTCCCCCATGCTCATCTGGGATCAGAATTACTTGATTACTGCAGGTGTCAGAAGTTATAACTAGATATGCCAGCCTCCGTCCAGCCCAGCTAATTAGACTTGGGCCTGTTCCTGCTTGGCAAGCTTGCAGTACTAATTATAGGGTAAAGGGATGGAGGTAGGAGACCACTTATAATTCCTGCTTTTGATCAGATATCCAGGATATTCTCCTTGGACCAAAAGAGCTATGTCTGATCTTCACATCTTCATTTTTCCAGAATCAAATTTCATTTAAATTGATTTAGAAATTAATAGCATTTATGCTCACAGAATGGGATTTTCTTTGGCCACCTAGAGCTGAAAGCTGTTGTTGAATGTTGGTTCTTGGGAATAATATACAGAATATGTATTAAGTGGCCCACTTGTCCTCTGGGAAGCTAAAAGAAAAATGCTCAGTATGGATGTCATCCAATTTAAGGACTATCAATAAAGCAGGGACAGGATACAACCGCAAAGCTAGGGATGTGAGGCTGGGATGCAGTGCAGCCATTCCACTCCAATACTTAAATATTTGTGTTTGAACTGCAGAGCAAAGGAATCAAATACAATTCTGCTTCATAAAAGAATATATGTCCTGTGGGAGCAAGCATTGTCAACCATTTGTTCTATCATAATTCTTTCACATCAATGACAGAATAAACTTTCAGTTTGGGAGAAAGGATGCTGATTCATTTTTTTTTCCCTTTTGTCTTCAGGTTTTGTCTCTCTCTGATGACAGTTACAAGACTGCTCAAGGGAATGATAAAAGAGCTTCAATTTTGGACAAAAATACTTCTCCCTCTACTTTTAAAATGTTTCTTTTTTATCTTATTTTGTTTTAGTCAAGATCTGTGATTTCAAAAGTGTGGGGAACTCCCAGTTCCCAATGCCGTAACAACTCAACTTAGAGAGATGCCTTCAGCACTGAAATATATTAAAGGACATTATGCATATAATTATTAAAGCATTACATTTAATTATTAATTTTATTATTTTTTATTAATTTTATTAATAAAAAATAATTTAATTTTATTAAATTTATTATTTATTAATGCATAAAATTATTATGCATTAACCATATGCATATGGTTAAAAAGTAGAAAGACAATTCTATTCCCCTCCCTCCCCCAAATCTAAGACTGGCATTCTCTCTAGTAACCTAGTTTATCTTTCATAATTTTATGAATACATTCAAATCCCAGAATATACTTTATCCCTTATTTTTCCTCCCTCTTCTGCTACACAAACTCCCAAACTCCTCCCTTTCATGGGGCATGTCAGTCTCTTTGGGAAGTTATGCTATAACCATTACATCATCTTTCACAGTAGCAGGTTAGCAGGTTCCATTTTGTGACATCCTGCTCTGTGCATTTACACTGTTCTCCAAATCACCTTATGGAGTCTGCAAGTACTAGCAGAGAATTGACTCTGGACTCCCAGGTAGTCATTAAGAGCACTCCTGTTTCATTTTGGGTGTGACAGAGTGAGCCTCACAAAATGAGAAGGCATAGAGGAGCTGTGATCTATTTTTTTGATATGATTGGATTATCTTTTCTCTATTTCCAAGATTGCTTGTGTAAATTCCTTAATTCTATTGAGGGTATTCCTACTATTCAAGAGCAAAAGAGGGAGAAAAAATGGTAAATTCCAGACCCATAGGGAATTTTGTGCTGATTTGCTTGAATTGAGAAAGGAAATAAAAGGGAGGAGAAGGGGGAGAAGGAGAAGGAATACAATAGAGAAGAGTAAGAGAAGCAATGTGAATGACTTAGAAGATAGAAAAATAATCTTGAAGCCAAGGAGAGCATGGTTTAAGTCTCACTTCTAACATATTACTCTGGCCTGGTCACCTAATGACTCAGATAGGCAATTCTCTAAGACTTTTAGGTTTCAGAAAAATTGGTAAAGTGATTTGGTAGTAGGAATTTCTTTTTCATAGGACCTTTTATGACAATAAATTTCTAGTTTCATTTCCTAACCCTATTCCCACTAGAGAATAGATAGGAAGAGAGAGGAACTTACTGTTTTACATAAAAGGACAGGTCAGAGGATGACTAATAAATAAAAAGCTGAGCTGTGGAGGGAGCTGTTATATCATGAACCACTCTTATCTCCACTGACAGGGGATAAGAATGAACAAACACAGAATTTAGTCTAAAATGCATTAAAATGAATCATGAAGTATACATAGAGATAGAGAAAGAGGATGAGTATTAAGAAGGATGATATGATTGGGATACATGTAGTCATATATATATATATGATTGGGATACATGTCATATATATATGATTGGGATACATGTAGTCATATATATATGTGTTTGGGATACATGTAGTCATATATATGTATATTATATATATATATATATATATATAGGTTATATATATATATATATATATATATATATATATATATGTATATATAGCTGAGATTCTTATCCAAATTGCCACTTTCATTTGCAACCTGGCCTCCCAAGGTGATATCTTCCCCTCAAGATTCTAGGGGTGTGAGAATTATGTGTGGTGGGATCATTGTTTCCTTCATGTAGCAATATGAAGAGTCTTTACCCAGAGAAGGAAAAGCTCACACTGGGACTTCATTGGTGTCAAAAGTAGACAGTCATATGTGTCCCACAACACTCCCAAGTGTAGCCAAAAACCAGATTGAAATGTAATTGGGAAATTTTAACCAGATAAATAAAAAAATATAATAAAATATTGACAATACTACATTTTAAAGCTAAGTAAACATACAGCCCTGAGAGATCCTTACGTCTAGTTTAGTGACTCTCATTTCGAATATGAAGTGTTACAACACTAGTCTATAGGATTGGTCCTATATTACCTGACACAACTTTTCCCCTGAACTCCAGTTGATAACATGAGGTAAACCCAGGACAAAACTTTCATGGGGCTTATTTGATTTGTCCTCCATGACTGTCTGACAAAATTTCCAAGTCATCTAAAGGTATAAAAAGTTCCAGACACATGAAGTCTAGGTTCATGATACTTAGTGGATTTTTGAGTCAGGGTAAGTAACCTACTCTGACCTACTGGCCAGATTATTTTTCCATATGGACATGACAGGGAGGGAAGGGGAAGATAGATCCTAAAACCTAAGTGCCATTGAATCCTTGTTGAATACCTATTTTGTGTTAGGGCAAACTAAAACTCCTTGAATTAAATGCTCAATGACTTGAGAGTACCTCATTTTGTCTCATTATCAAAACCTGAACTAAGAGAGTGCTGAAATTAGAGAAATGCCTCCCACAGGTTGTTTTTCTAATACTATTGGCTCAAGCCCCGTCTCTAGCATATTCCTTTTAACACCAATCATTAGTGCTAGTTATAAGCTCCTTATTATCATTATTACCACTGACTGTTAAAATAGAATTTTAGCAATTAAGTTCAATTTACTTTTACAAACCTAATTATAATATATATGTACTATATATGCATGGCATAAACTGATACAGTATAGAAAAAAAATAGTACAAAATATGCCCTATGCTTAATCTCTCCAAAATACAAGCATATTCATTCCTATACCACCTTGATCCCTGGATGTAATGAATTCAGACCTAAATTGATAGCTGTAAAATATTCACCCCCACCAACTACATTTCTAAAGGAGACAACCTGTGGACAAAATGACTCCCTTACTTGAAGAAATACTAGCTTTGGTGGTTCCATCTGATTGTCTGATGAAGTGGTATCACTGGTCACATCACAGGGCAGAGTTGATGTTCCGGGATGTCTGAATTATTAAATTCCTAAAGATTATTCTATATTTTATACTTCCTTACCTAAAAGAGGTATATGGGATGTTAAGGGAATATTTAAACTTCTAGTGTGAGAGGTCACCAAGGACGTTTTGAGATTACTCTTCCACATTTTCGTCAAACTCTCTCCTGTGGCTCAAAAAAGCTGTAGAGTATACAGAAGCCACATCTAAGATGTGGCTAAACATACAGATTGGCTAAACCAAGTTAAGGGTTGGGTCTCAAGATATTTTGTGATATAGGGGGATGTCTATCCCAAATATGTGAAGACCTACTGCAGTGGAATGAATGAATGAAAGCAATTTGTTCCAATGGTCATCAAGGTGTCTAAAGAAGGCAGTGTGGAGTGCTTAGAGCTTGGTCAGACATCCAATAAACAAAGGTATCTTTGCATCCCAGACTATCACCAGACATTCTGACCTCTATCTTGCCACTAGACTTTGATAACTCTGGAAGAAATAGTAAGGTTAATGTCTATGCATCTCTGTCTCATGTAAATCTAGTTCACACCAGAATTAATACATCACATGATGTCATTGGCCTTCTTCAAAAATGAAGGACAAGCAACCTAAAAGCAGAAAAGGATAAACACAAAGAGGAAAATATATAAGGACAAAATGTTAAGAGACATGGAGAGATAGACAACTTCCAACAGAAGTCTGGGGTCACCTGAGCTACTATATTTCTCCCCAAAGAGAGATTTACAGCAATCCTTTCAGCCATGACCACAAGAAAGAGATAACAAGTTGCCCTTATTTGAGTCTTCTGTATACACATCCAGTTACAGTACAGAAACCAATTGAAGAATCTTCTCTTTACCATGTGATAAGGACACAATAAATAGTCACGAAATACCTGCACATGCTTTTAAGTCCACAATATGAGTGCATCAGGCCACTAGAATATACAGGAATAAATAAAGTTTTCCTTAATATAGTACTTATCAAAAAAAGTATGAACCAAAATTGCCTGAAATGAAGAAATCCTAGGGGCATTTCTGAGAAAATTAGCAAAAAAGCATTTTCTTCTTTATATTTATTTTAATTTTATTTATTTATTTAATTTTTTCACAAATTTTTGGGTTCCAAATTCTCTCCCCTTTTATCCCCTCCCCCCACCCCAATACCCCAAGCAATCTAATTTTCCCTGTCTCCAATCTGCCCTCTCTTCTGTCATCCCTCCCTTCTCTTGTCTCCATCTTCTCTTTTCTCCTGTAGGGCCAGATGACTTTTTATTCCTCATTAACTGTATGTCTTCTTTCCTAGTTACAACAACAATATTAAACAGTTGTTCCTAAAACTTTGAGTTCCAAATTCTCCCCATCCCTCCCTCCCCACCCATTCCCTTTGGGAAGGCAGGCAATTCAATATAGGCCCTATCTGTGTAGTTTTGCAAATGACCTCCCTGATAGTCGTGTTGTGTAAGACTAACTGGATTACCATCCCTCCTAACCTGCCCCTCATTGTTTCTCTTCTGTCTCTTCATCCTGTCCCTCCCCAAGTGTTGACTTCGAATTGCTCCCTCCTCCCTTTGCCCTCCCCTCCATCATCCCCTCCCTTGCAATATCTCCTTCTCCCCCACTTTCTTATACTGTAAGATAGGTTTTCATATCAAAATGAGTGTGCATTTCACTCCTTTGTTTAGTCAAATGTGATGAGGGTAAACTTCTTGTTTTTTTTTTTTTTTCCTCAGCTCTCCTCTTTTTCCCTCCACTAAGAAAAACTCCTACCTGCCTCTTAAATGACATATAGTTACCCCCTTCCCTTTCCCTCTCTTTCCTCCCCCTACATTTCTCTCTCACCATTTACCTTAGTTTCTTTTAAGGTATGGTCCCATCCTATTCAGTTCAATCTGTGCTCTCTATCTCTGTATGTGTGTGCATGTGTGTATGTGTGTGCATGCGTGTACATGTGTATGTGTGGTCCCACCAACTACCCAGATACTGAAAAGTTTTAAGAGTTACAAATATTGTTTTTTCCTGTATGAGTGTAAACAGTTCACTTCTGGTAAGTCCCTTAAGACTTCTCTTTGCTGTTTCCTTTTTCATGCTTCTTCTCATTCTTGTGTTTGAAAGTCAAATTTTCTTTTCAGCTCTGGTTTTTTCATCAAGAATGATTGAAAGTCCTCTGTTTCATTGAAAGACCATATTTTCCCTTGAAGTATTATACTCAGTTTAGCTGGGTAGGTGATTCTTGGTTTGAGTCCTAGTTCCTTTGCCTTCTGGAATATCCTATTCCACGCCCTTCGATCCCTTAATGTAGAAGCTGCTAGATCTTGAGTTATCCTGATTGTATTTCCACAGTACTGGAATTGTTTCTTTCTAGCTGCTTGTAAGATTTTTTCCTTGAGCTGGGAGTTCTGGAATTTGGCCACAATGTTCCTAGGAGTTTCTCTTTTTGGATCTCTTCCAGGTGGTGATCGATGGATTCTTTCAATACTTATTTTGCCCTCTGGTCCTAGAATGTCAGGGCAGTTTTCCTTGATAATTTCATGGAAGATGATGTCTAGGCTCTTTTTTTGATCATGACTTTCAGGTAGTCCCATAATTTTTAAATTGTCTCTCCTGGATCTATTTTCCAGGTCAGTTGTTTTTCCCATGAGATATTTCACATTCTCTTCCATTTTTTTGTTCTTTTGGTTTTGTTTGGTGATTTCTTGGTTTCTCATAAAGTCATTAGACTCCATCTCTTCCATTCTAATTTTGAGAGAACTATTAAATTCAGTGAGCTTTTGAGCCTCTTTTTCCATTTGGCTCATTCTGCTTTTGAAAGCATTCTTCTCCTCATTGGCTTTTTGAACCTCCTTTGCCAATTGAGTGAGCCTATTTTTCAAGGTGTTAATTTCCTCAGCATTTTTTTGGGTCTCCTTTACCAAGGTATTGACCCGTTTTTCATACTTTTCTTGCATCTCTGACATTTCTCTTCCCAGTTTTTCCTCCACCTGTCTAACTTGCTTTTCAAAATCCTTTTTGAGCTCTTCCAGGGCCTGAGCCCACCTGCCACCCCCCCTGGGGTGTCTGGGGTACTGAGGCCCCGCCCTCCACGTCTTTCCCTGATGGCAAGGATGCGTCCTCATCATCAGATCCGAAGGTCGGGATCATTTGCATTTGTTGGAAAAAACTCTCTAAAGTCTTATTTTTCTTCCCTTTTCTAGGCATTTTCCCAGCCAGTTACTTGACTTCTGAGATTCCTTTCCACCCCCCCTGGATCCGCCCAGCTAGTGCTTGGCCTCTGAGATTTAAATGGGCTTTCCTCCTGCCGGCTGTCAATCAGTGAGCTTTAGTTCAGGTGCTGGGGTGGGGCCAGGGCCGCCTCTGAGACTCTGATCCCTCGGGGGCTTTATGCAGAGACTTTCAAGAATGGAACAGGTGGGGGCGGGGTGGGGGGCCCGCCTCCCAAATCCCGCTCCCTTGGGGGCTTTAAGCAGAAGCCTTCAGTAACAGAGCAGGGTGGGGGCAGGGCCGTCTCCCAGGCTCAGCTCCGTCCGGTTTTGTGCAGGAATCTTCCGTAATGAAGATCCTGCCTGCTGCTGGGGGATTCCTGAGTCCCGGTCTGCTGCCGCCTCAGCTGCCGCCCACACCTCTGCCTCCCCCGCTTCCTGCCCCCGTCTCTGCCCCCGCCGCTTCCTCCCGAGGGGGCCCGAGTCACGGAGACGCCCTGCTTCCCCTCTCCTCCAGCCTGGCCTTCTCTCTCACTGACCTGTAGCTTCTGTGTCTTCTTTATATTTCTAAGAAAGTATAGTAGGAAATGGTAGAAAAGCAATACTATTTAAAATAACTGTTAAATATATAAAATATCTAAGAGTCTACTTTCCAAGACATACTCAGGACTTTATGAATATAGCTACACAAAGTATTTTACATAACTAAGAGAATATAAACAATTGAAGAGAAATTCATTGTTCATGTTTATTCATGTTCATATGACTACAATAAAAATGGTGAAACTATCCAAACAAATTTACATGTTAATTTCATACCAAAATAGCAAATAAGCATTTTATTGATTTTGGGGAAGGAATATAAAATTTGTGCAAAAGAACAAAGGGTTGATCATCTCAAGAGTTATGATGTAAAAAAAAGAATGAAGGGGTACACAGAATAGCAGATATCAAAGCACACTTTAAAGCATTAATCATCAAAACAATTTCACTCTGGTTAAAATAGAAAAATCAAACAATTGAAAATATCAAGTTAATAGAAACCAGAAACAATTGAATAAGGTAATGTGTGTACTCTGGAAAATTTGTCTCAGGGTCAAGTAGTCTGGTCATATTTTGGGGTTCTAGAGAAATTTGTAGGTATCTTCTTCTCTACTGTAAAGGGCTTTAGCCTCTCTGGACTGTTTCCCTCAATTGATTAGAGGACTGGTCATTAGCACTCCTATTTCATTTAACCACTTAACATGGAATTATCTTCAAGAAATGGTACTTACTTGAAAAATATGAGAAAAATAAATGTGGAGATATTTCCTCTAATAACTCAATTAGATAATCTTCCATATACCTTGCTCTTTTGGTAGAGTAGGCTCAAAACTTAGTTCAGCTTCTACACAGAATTGATTCCACCAAGTCTATGTCCTGACACATCAGAACTGCTATATGACGCCCCCAGAACTGCTGTATAACCCCCCCTGCTGGGCTGTACTCAGGTAAGTCAGTCCCAAAGATGGTTGTTTGCTTTTTCCATAGGTGCTGTATTGGCTGTAAAACCAGGCCTTCTTTTGGACTCCCTTATTTCTGTGACTACCTCTCACTCATTTTCTCCCATATTTTCACAGACATTGTAAGAGACTCTATTCCCCAAATGGAGAATTGTAAAGAACCAATGAGAAAGTCAAATATGTCCTATTTCTTAGAGGTATGGTTATATGGCCTCAAAAGGGGAAAGATTATGGCTCATTCTTTCATAACACAGTCTTCCCAGTGGGTACTTTCATACTACCAGAACACAGCTGAAGACAACAAGGTCAGGAGCTGGACAAAGCTTACTCAGCCTTTCCTGAAGACATCCACAATTCCATTTATGTGACAGAAGAAAGAACGAAAGAAAGAAAGAAAGAAAGAAAGAAAGAAAGAAAGAAGGAAGGAAGGAAGGAAGGAAGGAAGGAAGGAAGGAAGGAAGGAAAGAAAGAAAGAAAGAAAGAAAGAAAGAAAGAAAGAAAGAAAGAAAGAAAGAAAAGAAAGAAAGAAAGAGGAAGAAAGAAGGAAAGAAAGAAAGAAAACCTTCTCCAAATCATGTAGCAAGCCAAAAAAATTTCTCAAGTAAATTTTATATGTGCTACAGTATCTCCAATGGACTTCCCTCATATAGTGTAATGATACCTGTGAAAGCAGCATCCCCTTGTCTGTCATGTTGATGAGGTGCCATCTGCTCCCTACCATCCTTTCCCATGGAGAGATACCATTAGAGTAAGGTGATAGGGACTGGATCCAATTAAACTCGAGAACATCAATTACTGAGATAAGGTCTCTCCATTTGCCCCCCCCCCAAAAAAAATCTACTGGAGAAACTAGAAAGAATAAATAAGAATTATACCAGGAATCGCCAAAATTTTTTGGTTCCCATTATGTTCTAAGAAATGATTAATATGATGGATTCAGAGGAATTGGAAAGGTTTGTAAGAGCTGATGAACACAAACAACTTACATAGTAATGTATTATAATAGCAGTAATAATAGCTTTGAAAGAATTCAGAACTCTGGAGGACAGCCTGAAAGGTTGATTGAAAGGACTTAATGCATGAGGCTGGAGAAGTGCACGATGCATAGGCTATACCAACACAGACCCTGCTATAGCAAAACCAAACAGGAAGCCCTGGGCAATCTGAAGCGCCAGTAGCACTGCAAATTCTTAACCATATCAGCTCAGGATATGAGTCCTGTGGAACTGAGCAACAGAGGAGTGCAGCACACCAGGTAACAGAAACAACCACTCTTGAGGCAATTAGCCTTCAGTTTAAATGTCTGTAAGTCACCTACTTGAACTTCCAGGAACCAAATGACAGAGTGATCTGTAAATGCTCTACTTCTCCCCTTATTGATCATGAAAAACTCAGAGAATATTTCCCCAGGAAAAATCCTGGAATAGTGGAATTAGCCAAAGAGGTAAACAATCTCTTAATCTATGAGGCTAGGAAGATCACAAAGAAGGTTCCCTCTTGCTGTGGCTGAAGGGGACCAGTGTAAGATCGGGGCTATCCAGACAGCCCCACCTCAGTGAACTGCGAGGAGACCCTGAGCCCCAAAGGGGTGGAACCTCTAATAGCCAACACCAGGATAGCAGGTGTGCCTCGGGTGCCTGATGCACAGCCAGGGGAATCTGGAAGACACTACCACAGATGGGGTTCACCAACTTCTGAGTTTACTTATGCTATAGCTCAGGAGAGGAGACCTCCTGTGGCCAGACCACCCCTCCACCACAGTTAACAGAGCAAGCTCCAGGGTAACTCCAGGAAAACTCAGAAAGACTTCACCTGGCCTCTGCTTTGGCACATCAGCCAGCTCAGCTCCAGGTAAGCTGCAGAATTTTACTTTCTAACTGAAAGAACCAGAGGCCAAAATACACAAAGCCTCAGGCTCTAAGCACAAGAAACATGAGACAGAGCCCCCATACTCCCAAAACCGATATCCATGTTAGAAGCAAGGAAAGAGGTAATCATCATGAGCAAGAAACAAACCAGAAAAGAAAAGATCATATTATCTTTCTATGAGGACAAAGACCAAAACAGAAATACCAAAGATGTCAGCACTGATACTATACTCCCATCTGAAACTTCACAAAGGAATATGAACTTGTCTCAAGCCCAAAAAGAATTCTTGGAAGAAGTCAAGAAGGATTTTAAAAGCTAAATTAGAGAAATAGAAGAAAAACTGGCCAATGATTAAAACAAATATGAAAAACAAAACATGGAAGAGTTTAAAAGGAAAATTAGACTAATGGAAAAGGAAGTATAAAACCTGACTGAGAAAATTGGGCAAATAGAAAAGTACAAAAACTAACTGGAGAGAACAACTTCTCAAAAGGAACAATTGCATAGATGGAAAAAGGAGATACAGAAGTTAACTGAAGAAAAAAAAATCTATTAAAAATTAGAATTGTGCAAATATAAACTGACAATACAAGACATCAAGAATCAATCAAAAAGAATCTAAAGAATGAAAAATTAGAAGAAAATGTAAAATATCTCATTGGAAAAACAACTGACTTGTCAAACAGATACAGGAGAGAAAATCTAAGTATTACTGGTTTACTGGAAATCCGTGATGAAAAAAAGAGCCTGAACAATATCTTCTAAGAAATCATCAAGCAAAACTGCCCAGAGGTCCTAGATTCAAAAGGCAAAATAGTCATTGAAAGAAACCATTGATCACCTCCTGAAACGGATCCCAAACTGAAAAGACCAATCAAATGAAGGAGGAAATACTGCAGACATCCAGAAAGAAACGTTTCAAATACAGAGAAACTTCAGTCAGGATCACACAAGGCCTTTCAGCTTCTTCATTAAAAGATCAGAGGGAAGATGACAGAGTAGAAAGACACACTTATGCAGGTTTTCCTCACACAGCCCATAAAATACCTGTAGAGAGAGACTCTCAACAAATTCCGGAGCAGCAGAACTGGAGAACAACAAAGTGGAGGAGATTTCCAGCCCAGGGTGACCTGAAAGGCCCATGGAAAACGTTGATTGCACAGGGTGCAGAGTGGAGCCCAGCCCAGCCTTGATAGCATGGGAGAGCATGGCTCTGGGAGGAGGACACCTCAGGGGCAGAATCTCCAGTTGCAGCAGCAGCAGTGAGTTTACAGATCCCTCAACCCACAGGCGCCAAAGGTCAGTGACAGTGTTTTTTCAGCTGGCCAAGAAGGGAGAAGGGCCTTCCCATAGCTCTGGCCTTAGGCATTGGCCACAGAGGCCACAGTGGACAGGTGGCAGCAGTTCCCATGGCAGCCTCTAGAGCCGCCCACATCAATTGTTGGAACATAAAAACCCTGGGAGAACCAAGGAGCTGATTATTACCTCAGCCCTGTATAGAGGCCCTGAGGGAGTTGATCTTTATCTCACATGAATGGTGGCCCTGTCCCCACAGCTTATCTGAAAATCAACCACAGTTCTGGCTTGGCAGAACTGGAGGTGAGGTGGCTGTGGAGAGGAAACTTCTAAGATTCTGGGCACACAAATCTCTTCCTACTCCCAGAACAGTGTACATGCTTGATTGTGCCACTTTGGAGGAACAGATCTTACAGATTCCCAGAATATACCCTACTCTTGGCAAAGGACCCAAAAGCCAAGTAACTGTTTGGGAAAATGCCCAAAAAAGGGAAAAAACATAAGACTACAGAAGGTTACTTTCTTGGTGAACAGATATCTTCTCCCATCCTTTCAGATGAGGAAGAACAATGCTTACCATCAGGGAAAGACATAAAAGTCAAGGCTTCTATATCCCAAATATCCAAAATAAATAGTCAATAGTCTCAGGCCATGGAAGAGCTCAAAAAGGATTTAGAAAACCAAGTAAGAGAGGTGAGGAAAAATTGTGAAGAAAAATGAGAGAGATGAAAGAAAAGCATGAAAAGTGGGGCAAGACCTTACTAAAGGAGATCCAAAAAAATGCTGAAGAAAATAACACCGTTAAAAGTAGGCTAACTCAATTGGCAAAAGAGGTCCAAAAAGCCAATGAGGAGAGAGGAATGCTTTAAAAAGCAGAATTAGCCAAATGAAAAAGGAGGTTCAAAAGCTCACTGAAGAAAATAGTTCTTTAGAAATTAGAATGGAACAGATGGAGGTTAATGACTATGAGAAATCAAGAAATCACAAAACAAAACCAAAAGAATGAAAAAATGGAAGAAAATGTGAACTATCTTACTGGAAAAACATGTGACCTAGAAAATAGATCCAGGAGAGACAATTTAAAAATTGTGGGACTACCTGAAAGCCATGATCAAAAAAAGCCTAGACATCATCTTTCATGAAATTATCAAGGAAAACTGCCCTGATATTCTAGAACCAGGGGGCAAAATAAGTATTGAAAGAATCCACCTATCACCTCCTGAAAGAGATCCAAAAAGAGAAACTCCTAGGAACATTGTGGCCAAATTCTAGTGTTCCCAGGTCAAAGAGAAAATATTGCAAGCAACTAGGAGAAACAAGTCCAGTATTGTGGAAATACAATCAGGAAAACACAAGATCTAGCAGCTTCTATATTAAGGGATCGAAGGGTGTGAAATATGATATTCCAGAATTCAAACAAACTAGAACTAAAACCAAGAATCACCTACCCAGGAAAACTGAGTATAATACTTCAGGGGGAAAAATGGTCTTTCAGTGAAATCGAGGACTTTCAAGCGTTCTTGAAGAAAAGACCAGGGCTGAAAAGAAAATTTGACTTTCAAACACAAGAATCAAGAGAAGCATGAAAAGGTGAACAGTAAAAAGAAATCATAAGGGACTTACTAAAGTTGTACTGTTTACATTCCTACATGAAAAGACAATATTTGTAACTCTTGAAACCTTTTTCAGAATGTGGGTAGTTGATGGGATTACACATACACACACGCACAGAAACACGGGGGTGGGGGGAGAGAGACAGCACAGGATGAATTGAATAGGATGGGATTATATCTTAAAAAATGAAATTAAGCAGTGAGAGAGAAATATATTGGGAGGAGAAAGGGAGAAACGTAATGTGGCAAATTATCTCTCATAAAGGGGGCAAATAAAAGCCTTTTCAGTGGAGGGAAAAAGGGGAGAGGTGAGAGAAAAAACATGAAGCTTACTCTCGTCACATTAAACTAAAGAAAGGAATAAAATGCACATATATTTTGGTATGAAAATCTATCTTACAGTACAGGAAAGTTGGGAAGAAGGGAATAAGCAGGATGAGGGGGATGATGGAAACAAGGGTAATGAGAGGAGGGAGTAATTTGAAGTCAACACTCTTGGGGAGGAACAGGATCAAAAGAGAGAGAAAAAGAAATGGGGAGCAAAATAGGATGGAAGAAAATATAGTTAGTCTTACACAACACAACTATTATGGAAGTCATTTGCAAAACTACACAGATGTGGCTTATATTGAATGTCTTCCCTTCCCAAAGGGAATGGATGGGGAGAGAGGGATGAAGAGAAGTTGAAACTCGAAGTTTTAGGAACAACTGTTGAGTATTGTTCTTGCAACTAGGAAATAAGAAATACAGGTAATGGGGTATAGAAAGTTATCTTGCCCTACAGGACAAAAAAGAAGATGGGGATAAGGGAAGGGAGAGATATTAGAAGGGAGGGCACATTGGTGATAGGGGTAATTAGAATGCTCAGCGTTTTAGGGTGGGGAGAGAGGAGAAATGGGGAGAAAAGTTGGAACCTAAAATTTTGTGGAAATGAATTTGAAAACGTAAATAAATTAAAAAAAAAAAACCAAGCATATTTAAAAAAAACCAAACTTTTTTTCACAGTGAGAAAAAAAAAAGATCAGAGGGATTAAAATATAATATCCAATAAGGTAAAGGAAATGGGACTAAAGTCAAGCATCAATTTCCCAGCAAAATTGAGCATAATATTTCTTGCAAGGTGATGGATATTCAGTGAAATAAATGATTTCTAGACCTTACTGATGAAAATGCCAGAACTCAATAGAAAATTTGATCTTCAAACACAAGTCTCAAGAGAGGCATAAAAAGATAAACAGAGGAAAAGAAGTTATTATATATGAACAAACTCTTTACATCACTATAAGGAAAGATGATACTTTTTAATCTTGAGAACTGTACACTTATTATATTTAAAAGGGATATACATAGAGGAAGTATGTATAAATTAAAGGATGATAAAAATCTGATTTAAGGGTACTAAGGGATTGTAATGAGAGATTTGAAAAAGAGGAGGCAGAAAAAGGTAAATTACATTAGAGAAAGAGGCACAAAAACATATTCCAATAGAAGGAAAGAGGAGCAGGAGATGAGCACTGTTTGAGATTTATCAAACAGTATATTGCTACATTCATTGACTACTGTGTCTTGAGCACCTAATATAGTCCACTGGTCTACCCTTCTATTTCTTAGCTAGTACTAAGTGATTTTGATGATTGCTGCTTTAAAATAAATAAAATAAAAATTGAGATCTGGTAGGGCTAGGCCACCTTCCCTATCATTTCTTTTCATTAGTTCCCTTGATATTCTCAATTTTTTTTTTCTTCCAGATAAATTTTGGGATTATTTTTCTAGTTCTAGAAAATATTTTTTTGGCAGTTTGGTACTACACTGAATAAGTATATTACTTAGGTTGAATTGTCATTTTTATTATATCAGTTTGGTCTACCCATGAGCAATTGATATTCTTCCACTTACTTAGATCTGACTTTATATGTGCAGAGAGTGTTCTGTAATTGTGTTAATATAGTCCCTGGGTTTGTTTTGGAACATAGACTTCCAGATATTTTATAGTGTCTACTATAGCTTTAATGGAATATTTCTTTCTATCTCTTGCTGTTGGCATTTTTAATAACATGTAGAAATACCAATGATTTATGTGACTTTACTTTGCAACCTTGCCAATGTTATCATTTCAAGCAGTTTTTTTACTTGATTCTCTGGGATTCTCTAAGTATATCATCATATCATTTGCAAAGAGTCATAACTTAGTTTATTCTTTGTCTATTCTAATTCCTTCAACTTATTTTTCTTCTCTTATTGCTAAAGCTAAAATTTCTAATACCATATTGAATAACAGTGATAATAACGGACATCCTTGTTTCATCCTCCATCTTATTAGAAATGTATCTAGCTTATTCCCATTACAAATAATGTTTGCTGATAGTTTTAGGTAGATATTGCTTATTATTTTATTGAGCGCTCCATTTATTACTATGCTCTCCAGTGTTTTCAGTCAAAAGATTTTTCTGCATCTATTGAGATCAATATATGGTTTCTGTTAGTTTTGTTGTTGATATGATCAATAATGTTGATAGTTTTCCTAATACTGAACCAACCCTGCATTCCTGGCATAAATCCTGATCATAATTTATTATTTTCTTTATAAGTTGCTGTATTATTTTTGCCAATATCTTATTTAAAATTGTTCATCTAAATTCGTTAGAAAAAAAATGGTCTTTAATTTTCATTCTCTGTTTTTCCTCTTCTTGTTTTAGGTATCAAAAACAAATTTGTGTATCGTAAAAATTATTTGATAGGACTCCTCCAATTTTCCCAAATAATTTACATAGTGTTGGAATTAGCTGTACTTTAAATGTTAGATAGAATTCACTAGAATTCTGACCCAGGAGATTATCTCCTACAGAATTCAATGATGACTTGTTCAATTTCTTTTGGGGGGGGGCTATTAGTTAAGTATTTAGTTTACACTTTTGTTAATCTGGGCAATTTGTATTTTTTGAATATTTTTATATCTCATTAAATTGTCTTATTTGTGGGCATACAGTTGAACAAAGTAATTTTTAGTTATTGTTTTAATTGCTTCCTCACTGGGAGTGAGTTCACTCTTTTTGTGTTTGATGTTGGTGATTTGCTTTTCTTCTTTATTTTTTTAATCACATTGACCAAAGGTTTATCAACTTTATTTTTTTTTCATAAAGTGAACTCTTAAGTTTTATTTATTATTTAAATGGTTATCTTAATTTCAATTTGATTAATCTCTCCTTTGATTTTCAGTATTTGTAACTTGGTATTTGCCTGTGGATTTTCACTGTTCTTTTTCTACGTTTTTCAGCTCTATGGAGAATTGAGACACTTTTGACCAATCAAGAGGTAGAGAACATTATGAAATGCAAAATTGATAATTGTGATTATATTAAATTGAAAAGTTTTTGCACAAACCCAATGCAACCAAGATTAGGAGGGAAACAGAAAATGGGGGATAAAATTTGCAACCAGTGTGTGTGATAAAAGCCTAATTTCTAAAATATACATAGAAATCAATCAAATTTACAATAATACAAGTAATTCCCCAGTTGATAAATGGTCAAAGGCTTTGAACAGGCAGTATTTAGAGGAAGAAATTAAAGCTATCTTTAGTGATATGAAAAGTGCTCTAAATCACTCTTGATTAGAAAGATGCAAATCAAAACAACTCTGAGGTGCCACATCACACCTATCAGGCTGGCTAACATGACAAAAATAGGAAGATGATAAATGTTGGAGAGGATGAAGGAGAATTGTAACACTAATTCATTGTTGGTGGAGCTGTGAGCTGATCCAATCATTTTGGAGAGTAATTTAAAACTATGGCCAAATGGCTACAAAAATGTGCATACCCTTTGACCCAACAATATCACCTTTAAGATCATATCCCAAAGAGATCATAAAAGTGGGAAAGGGTCCCATAGGCACAAAAAATATTTATCGCAGCTCTCTTTGTGGTGACAAAGAACTGGAAATCAAGGAGTTACCCATCACTTGGGAAATGGTTGAACATCTTCTGGAATATAAATATAATGAAATACTATTGTGCTATAAGAAATCATATACTGGAAGACTTCAGAGAGGCCTGAAAGGACTTTTATGAACTGATGCTGAGTAAAAGGAGCAGAACCAGGGCAACTTTGTACATAGCAACAACCACAGTGCATGAGGAGTTTTTCTGGTAGACTTAGCCCTTCACAGGAAAGCAAGGACCTAAGAAACAACCAATGGACTTTTGAGGCAAAATGCCATCCACATCTAGAGAAAGAACTATGGAATTGGATTGCAGAATAAATGAAACAGACTATTTTCTGTGTGTTTTGTTTTGTTTTTTCTCATGGTTTCTCCCATTCACTGTGATTCTTCCATGCAACATGACTAAAGTGAAAATGTATTTAGTAAGAATGTATGTATAGAGCGCACATAAGATTGTATGCTTTTTTGGGAAGGGAGACAGGAGGAGAGAGGTAAAGGGGGGCGAGGGAGGAATAGAAATCTAAGTATAGAAGTGCTTGTAGAAAACTGAAAACAAATAAATTTTAAAAATAGATTAAAAAAATAAAAGAATTCAGAGCTTTGATCAAAGCAGTGACCAATCAGCATTTTAAAATATTGATGATAATATATACATAGTATGTTTTGTAACAAAGGTTATGAACTACTTAGATACATGGTTGGTGGGTTGGTTGTTATCATTGGTCTTCGAAGAGGACCAGAGTGAAATCACCACTGTAAAGTAAAATTTCAGTGTGTCAGATTGTGGCTGATCAGACCAATATGAGCTTGGAATGCTCTACCACAGGGGGCAGAGATAGTCTGTGTAAATATTTGGGGTGAATATCCCAAATTTGCGCATCCTGAATTTATTTTGTGCTGTCTCAATTCTGCTTTACTCAAAGAACACAGCATCTTTTCTTATGTGGGCATGCCATGCTGACTGGTCCTGTGTCAGTGTCTCCCATGTTGCATAGTCAAATCCAAAGTTCTTGAGATACACCTTGAGAGTGTCCTTGTATTGTTTCTTCTGGCAAGTTCTCCAGAAAATAGTCTTTTTTGGCAAGTATACATTTTAGATTCAAACAACGTGGCCAGCTCATCAGAGTTGCACTCTCTGAGGCATAGTCTGAATACTTGGCAATTCAACTCAAGCAAGGGCTTCAATGTCTGGTACCTTATTCTTTCAGGTGATCCTCAGAAACTTCCCAATACACTTCAAATGGAAACGATTCAGTTTTCTGGCATGGTACCAGTAGACTGTCCATGTTTCACAGGCATACAACAATGAGGTTAACACAACAGCTCTGTAGACCTTCAGTTTGGTAGTCAGTCTAATACCTCTTCTCCCCCAAACTTTTCTTTGGAACCTCCCAAACAATGAGCTAGCTCTGGCAATGCGTGCATCAACCTCATTGTCAATGTGTACCTCCCTGGAAAGTACACCACCAAGGTAAGTGAACTTATCCAGAGCATTCAAAACTTCTCCATTTGTTGTAATTGATGGTTCCATATATGGATGGTGTGGTGGTGGCTGATGGAGCATCTGTATTTCTTTGGTGTTAATTATTAGGCCAAAATTAGCACAAGCAACAGAGAACTAATTAATATTTTGTTGCATCTCAGCTTCAGAGGCTGCATTGAGTGCACAATCATCTGCAAACAGAAAATCATGCACCAACTCTCCCTTCACTTTGGTCTTGGCTTGTAGCCTTTTCAAATTGAAGAACTTACCATCAGTATGGTAGTTAACCTTGATGCCGTGTTCATCCTCATTGAAAGCATTTGTCAACATGGCTGAAAACATCATGATAAAAAGCATGGGAGCAAGCACACAGCCCTGTTTCACTCCATTGGCTACTGGGAAGGCACAAAAGCCCTGTCCACTATCCAGAACTTGGGCAAACACGCCATCATGAAGTTGACATACAATGTTGTTGAACTTCTCCAGGCAAACAGATTTTGACATAATTTTCCATAAGCCCTCATGATTAACAGTGTCAAAGGCCTTGGTCAGATCTACAAAAATTGTGTACAGATAGCTGTTCTTCTCCTGGCATTTCTCTTGGAGTTTTCAGGCAGCAAACACCACATCGACATACAGTACAGAATTAGACATACAGAATCATATGTGGCCAATGTACTTATTTATTTTAATTAACCATATATATTTGTTATAGGAGTGAACTTCTATTTCATGAATCACAGGATGGGGAAACTTAATGGTTAATGATACACATTTCTTAAAAAGCTTCAGTAAAATATTTTACAAAAGGTATAGGAGAAGAAAGATGAGCAGAAGAATACAAAATTATGTAATAGGCTTCTTTAACTCACTATCCATATCCATATCCACATATATGCATGTGTATGTATAGATAGAGATAGATATTTCAATTATAGAAATTCTTATCTTACAAAACCTTTTCTTTTAAAGGTGTTTGTTTTTGTTAATAATTGTTAAACACTTTTTAAAAAGATAAATTGGTATCATTTTGCCAAGGTCTTTACGTGGAAGTTTGGGGTTTTCATTACAGCCTGTAAGCAAGCAAGAGTACAAAAAAGTTCTTTTTGTATGGGAGGATGGGGTATGGGTACATTATTTTGTTTTGTTTTTAGCAGAAGAATAAGAAGACCAAGAATCTGCCATAGAAATTTTTAAGATAACTAACATGACTAACAAAAGACTGAATTGTTCTTAAATATTTATAATGTCTATTAAACATCCTTTCTTTTAGTAAATCAGACCTCATTTTGGAAGATACTATGTTGTACTAAGACTATACTGAAGCTCCCATTGTCACAGGGTAGTCGGTAGAATAATATACAGAAAAGTGACTTTTGCCTAGTAAGTGAGAATAAGCAGGACTTTGTACATTGTTTGTACAGTAAGTAATGGTACATATTAGAAACTGAAATATCAAAATTGGGATTTTGATGAACTGATGCAGAGGGAAATAAAGAGAACCAAAAGAACAATACATTGCAGGGAGGGCTAGAAAAATATAAATTAAACATACTAAGGGAAAGCTGAACTCTGTAAGTGAAAAAAAATAGCAGTGACTCTAAATAAAAAATCAAACACTCCTTCCAATTCATTTCTGAAAGGCAGGCTGCTGCAAAGGCATAATACTATATATGATCTCATAAGGTCAATATAGTAAATGTTTTTGATTAATTCCTTATCTGTATTAGAAGATTCAATCTGGGAGGGAGATAGAGAGACTTTCAGAAATTATTGTTATATAACAACAAAAGGAATCAATTAAGCATATTTTAGTAGATCACCATAAAATTCAAGAAACTTGAATCTCAATGACAAACAATAAAATCATCCAATGCAATAAATGTGGTATTAGATTCCATTGTTAACCTACTTACTGTATATCCAGATCCTAATTCTGAGATGTTTTCAAACTATTATATTGTCTTTTTTTAAGAGCAGAACAGCATTAAGAAAAAGGATTTCTTCACATCAGCATGAGGCTCCATTATTATTTTTACATAATTTTTAGACAATGTGGCTTTATTTTTCTGTTGATGTGGAACACAGCAAGCCAGATAGTAATCTTTGAGAAGAATCACAGTTGTCTCTTTTTAGCAAATGAAAAGTGAAAGTTTCTGGAAAGACAAATAAGATTATTTGCTCATCCTTCATCTCTGCTGAGATCTCAAGAGTAGAAAACAGGGGGTGATAAGTAAAGACCTCACTCCTCCATCACCCCTCACGTGAAAGGTACATTATCAGCTAGAGGGCTGCCTTCACTGTGGTAATACATCACAGTACTTTGTTTTGTTCTTGATGCCACATCAATTTTTTCTTCGTTTCTTTTTTTTTCAGAATCTTTCCCTAATTTGAAATATCCTACCCTTCTTGGTAATGGATCTACTAATGTTTATCTTCTTGATTCTCTCTTCACCTCATCCTTGCTATAGAAGCAACAGCAGTTCTCATATATACATATTATTTCCCCCTTTCTCTCCTTTTTTCTTGTTTTTCCTTTTCCTTTTCTCTTGAAAAAAAGTTTAGCAAAATATCCCTTGATAAATTTCAGTGTATGTTAATTATAAATTTCATATTTTGATATTTTACAAGGAATCACCTACCCTAATGAAGAATCTCCTTTGTTCAGATATTTAATATGATAGAAAGAAAATGGTAGTTTTATGTTAGCAAGAGAATCTTAAAATTTAAATAGGGAATTTGATGGAAACAACATAATATGTTGAAAATAACAGCCAACTTTATCCTTTCTACCACTGTGGCCTTATCGAATCAGTACTTTTCATTACCAGACTTTCACTCTAATATAAGAAAAGCTGAACTATAAGATAAAGTCCATTCCAGCTCTAGAACTAATGAATCTATAACACAATGCAAACACTTTCTGTGATATAGCTGAATTATTTGTTATATTAGATGCATGTGTAACAATAGCTACTTTATAACAATTCTGCTAATTGTGACATTCTAGTTTTATCACTGGAGGTTGCTAGGTGGCTCAGTGGATATAGTACTGGGTCCGGGTATTGGAAAACTCAAGCTAAAGTCTGACCTCAGACACTTACTAGCTTTGGGATCCTGGGTAAGTCACTTAACCTCTGTTTGCCTTAATGCACTAGGGATAGAAATGGCAAATACTCCAGTATCTTTGCCACAATGTGTTTCAAGTAGTCACAAATTTTACCCGTAGATGAGTGAACATGATCTCTTCAGAAAAAGTGTAGTTCCTTGTAAAAGCTGGAAGGCAAACCAATTATTAAATAATTGAGGAAGTCTCTGAGTCATCTTGTATAACAATATATTTTACACTAAATAGAAAAATAACAAATTTCCCAGTGAGAAATTAGCTCAAAATGAACAAATAAAAATGAGGAAGGAACTAATAACAGAGAAACCTAAGAGCATAATAAATTAATAAAATAGGAAAGACTGACTCCTCCATTGAAATCCTTCTCTTATGCCTGATGGAGGCATGAAGGAAAATCTTGATTCTTTCCAACTCTATCAGTAGAGTACAAACCTTGACAGGCCTCACTGATCTGGGGAAGCTTCAGTATGGGAAAGATCCAATGAGGATCATTATCAAATTATTGATCAGGTGACATCATGAAGATATTCTACTAAAGTGTACAAGAGAAGTGGTGTGTGTCCATGAAAAGAATCTCCACATTGACAAAACCCCACGTCTTTTAAAGTATAATGTGAGCTTCTTGAGGACAGAAATTTCAAATTTCCTTTAAAGTTCAGTTCAGATGTTACCTCCAACAGGAGTTCTATCATGCTTCCCATAAGTTTTCCATCAGTCAGCAATTGCTAGCAATTATTGTGTATGTATATGTGCCTGTTTCTGTGTATATACACACAGATACATACATATGTACAACATGTACATGTATATGTGTGTATACATATATATGCATATGTGTGCATGCATGTGTGTACACACATATATATGCAAATATATGTGTGTATCTATCTATATCTCTGTATGTGTATTTATATATATGTATGCAAATACATACATATTTGTGTGTGTGTATACACACACACACACACACACACACAATTACTTGTATGCATGGTTTTTCACCACAAAGGAGAAAAGCTTCCTGAGAGCAAGGATTGTTTGATTTTTGTCTGTTTGTACCAAGACTGACTCACAGTACATACTTGACAAATGCTTATTGAATGAATAAATGAAATAAAGAATCATTCATAATCATTCCTTCATATTTTAGTCTCTTCTGAATTTACTAGCTGAAAAATGTGCAGTCAGAATCTTGGGCAGTTCCAAAGGGTAAAACTGTTAAATTTTGCTGACTTTTCTGTGCTTTAAAATAAATAGAACTTCTGTCAATGTAAGAGAAAGTATGAACCTTGATATCTTTATCAATGATATCATGTATATGTTAAGCATGATTTGTGAAAACTCAATTTGTTATGCTAAGGACCTTCTTTCCTTTTACCTGAATAGCTTAATAAAAAAGACAATTTGGAATTATAGGAGAGCTATATTTGAAGATTGACATTGTGTTTTCAATAGTTGCATTGTGTGAAAATTATTAAATGTATGTTGAGGAGAATGGGAGTCAGGAGTTAAATGTTAAATGTTATCATTATAGAATTACCTATAGATGTAAAATTTGTTGGGCAATTAATAATATGTAGCTATCTTCCATGAATCTTTCACTCAGTTCTCAAAGGCAGAGAAAATAAGAGAAATGTGAGTGTATTTCCTCCCTCCTCAATTTATTCCTTGCTATTTTTCAGAGTGACATAGATATTTCCCTTCTGTTTGAGATGAAATGCTATACACAATTGAACAAAAGACTGATTGATGGCTGTGGCTAAGTTATGTGCTTCCTAGCTGTGCTCTCTTTGAAGTATAGGTAAAGAGGTTTCATAGGAAGAATAATTTTCATGTATGTTATCCATAATTAGAAATTTAGTGTAGTCAAATAAATCATCAATAATATAGGATTTCTACTGTAGTCTGACTTTAAATAATCCTTTAAAAAAATCACAGGGCTTGGAAATTCCAATTTAGCAAACATTTATTAACTCCTTAATTACATACAAGGCACAGGGCAATGGGGTCCAGGATAGGAAGATCAATGGGGCTACTAGATGGCAGAGTGGATAGAGTGCCAGGCCAAGAGTCAGCACGACTCAAGTTCTTGAATTCAAATATGACCTCAAACACTTAGTAACTGTGCGATGTTGAGGAATTCACAACTTTGTTTGCCTCCTTTTCTCACCAGTGAAATGAGCTGGAGAAGGAAATGTCAAATCACTCCATTATCTTTGTCAAAAACAAAACAAAACAAAACAAAACAAAAAAACACTGGTAATGGTAATGCAAGCATAGATAAAGACAACCTCTGCCTTCAAGGAACTCAGGTTCTAATGAGGGTAACAATAAACAAAAGATTTATGTACAAGATACATTCAAGATAAATCCCTAAATGTGAAGCAATCTCAAAGTAAAGACACTAGAAGTTAGTTGGAGGAGGTGGAAAGACATTTTGCAGAATGGAATTTGACAGTTCTTGAAGAAAGCTAATTTGTTGTATCATTAAAAAAACTGGAATAATTATCATTTGTTCCATTCAGTTTTATTTATGATTTCATAAAATAGAGCTCTGAAAAAAAATTGGCTTTAAGTCCTTTGGGATTCCAGTGGAGCTACTTTACCATGCCTTTAATCCAAATCACTTTGACTTTCACTGATGGACCAGTAATAAGTCTCTGCCCAAACTCCATTTGGCCATTATTTGGGTTTTGATGACTCATAACGAGTGTAAATAGCAATTTTTTACCTCTTCTGGACAGAAACCTTTAGGATCTTCCTGTCTCAATTTAATTGATTTTTGAGTTGATGAAGTATTTCATCTTCTGCTTCGTTTCTTACCTAGCCTTAAATCACAGAATAGATGTTGCCTCTGACAAACTGAGACCTGAGAAAGACCTTAATTCAAAAATGTCAAGGCCTCCCACTTCATCTGGGGTCATCTTCAGTTTTCCCAATCTATATCTTGCCACTGGTCTCAGTAGAACCTGGAGGAAAGCTTGAGGATGATATCTTTGCACATTC
This sequence comes from Bettongia penicillata ogilbyi, assembly GCA_023548195.1. Classification (NCBI taxonomy): domain Eukaryota; kingdom Metazoa; phylum Chordata; class Mammalia; order Diprotodontia; family Potoroidae; genus Bettongia; species Bettongia penicillata. The sequence goes on along the minus strand of JAJHZJ010000470.1, from coordinate 12,310,373 downwards.
TTGCCTCACTTAAATGGAATTCACTGGCAAATGAAGAAGACATCATCCTCCTGATGTTATTGTTCCTCTTCAAAAACAAAGGACAAACAACAAAGAGGTGGAGGTGACTAGGTAAAGCATTTCAGGAATGGGGGATAACTTGTAAAGTTACAAAATGAGGGTTGCATTGTGTGAAAAACTGCAACAAAACCAGAGTCCCTAATTTTTACAATATGTAGAGGGAAGTGAAAGGTAAGAAGTAGTGGAAAAATAGGAAAGAGCCTATATGTGCAAGAATTTAGAAGGCAAACAGACAATTTTATATTTGATACAGGAGAGAGCAGGGAACTATGGAAGTTTACTCTGTGTGTACATTGAGGGGATTTGGATGGGGGAGGGAAACAGCTTTATCACTTAGGCATCCTTGCCCTCCAGGGATATCACTTATCATCAGAGTAGGGAGGCATTTAAAGGCAGAGATATTTGAATTAGGAAGACCAGTCAATGAGGAGTCTCTCCATATTTAATTTTCTTGACCTTCATTCAATAGCCCCACAGTCCTTTCTTGGATCAATAAAAGAAATATTTCCAGTTTGTTAAGACCCATGCAAGCCTGTGCTCCAATGGCATAGCCTTCAGATTTCCAGAGTCTCCTCAGGGAGTCTCCTCCTCATCAGGGCATGGAAGCAGTACTTTAGTAGGAAAAGGTTTCATTCAATCTTTGAAAACATACCACTAGACACATATTAGTACATTGCAGAGCATAATCATCAGTAATTCAAACGAAAACGCAAGAGAACATTTCATCAAGAATATTTTCTGTTTCACTATCTCTGAGTTTTGGCTATATGACCTCACACTCACTTTTCCCCTGAATTTGGAATGGAGGTTTTTTGGTTTTTTTTAATAGTATGAGGCTTAAGTTATTTTATTATAACTTTCAAAACCATAGAAAGGACAAAAAAAAAAATCCTTCCCATTGAAATTGTTGCTACAATAGTTCAACCCTCATTTTCTATCTCCTTCTTGTCTCCCTGGTGAAACATTTGTGTGTGTCTGCGGGCTTAAAAGCAGCAATGGGTACCCACAAAGTTTAAATGATCATTGAATTAAGCACAGATTTATGTTCTAAATGCTTCACTAAGCAGGCTGTTGGGAGCATTCAACACAAATATAGGTTTAACATTCTCCTTCCTTCTTTGGACTCCTGCCTGTATAAAATCTCACAAACTTCCTGATTCACTGAAAATATCGGAGAATAACTGATTCTAGAATATTTTCAGAGAACAGATGAGTTACTAGAGGATACCATAGAGGTAATGTTTAATGAAATAACCTAGAACTGATTTCTGTACTTAATGTTCCCTAAGGTCTTATTACTAGGTTGATTTAGCCCATAAATCTGTGCTCAACTCAGATTTTGTTTTGATTCAATAGTTCACTTTATGGATAGAACATTAAATACTTAGGGTTAAACATTGCCCCTAGTCATGTATCACCAACTTTCATTGGTGAGAATTAGACCTATGGAGACAAAGTGAGTAAAATACAGGAACAGAACTTAAATGAAAATTTATTTCATTTCATAATATAGATACTTCTCAATGAAATATTACTTTTGGAAGCAGGTCTGTCTCTCTTTCTCTCTCTGTCTCTGTCTCTTTCTCTCCCTCTCTCTCTCTCTCTCTCTCTCTGTCTCTCTCTCTCTCTCTCACTCTTTCTCTGTCTCTATCTCTGTCTCTCTTTAATGAATGAAAATCTGCATTAGCTGATCATGCCAGAAATCTTAATGGGAAAAGGCAGAGGACAAAAGATAAAGAAGAATTAAGTCAAAACAAAACAGGGTATTGTGCATACACAATGGATGATGTTAATCTGATATTCTTACCCCTTTCTGGCAATTGTTGACAGGCATAATATAGAATGTTCCTTAAAACTAACACATACTGAGCCATGAAATGGAATTAATTTGGGGATGGGGCATTAGAAAACTTAAATATTCATGGGATTACTCCTATGATTAAATCAGTTCAATATCATGCAGTTTTTCAGAAACAGTGTTTTGGGGCACATCAAAATTTTTTTTACCTGTTATTATTTTCCTTTCATTTGGAATGTGAAGGCCAAAAGAAATATTATGAGCTTCTATTTTTTGTCCCCTAATTAGCAACCCCAATCATCTCCCTGAGACATGGGACAATATGCATGTCAATATTCTTCCAGAATTATTAGTTTTTATACAAGCCAAGGAACACAATAGTCTGAAGAATTGGAACTGAAGTTACCCTAGATGGCAATAAAGTGGTACCTGGTGGACATTAGCAGGCTCCAATATTGCAAACAGGAAATTACACAGGAGAAAACCCATAAAAGATGCATTTAAAGGAATATAAAAGATCTGCCGTTGGAGAGAATGTACTTACCAATAATATGAAAATGTTAAGTATTGGAATAACTTCATTTCTCAAAATTAGCATGATGATGTAATATATTATTGTTTATAGACATATTTTATCATATCATTCTTCTATTCCAAATCCTATATTGGCTCCCTATTGCATATTGAAAAAAAAAAAATTAGGTTTAATATTCAAGACATTCTCCAATCAGGCATTAACCTATATTTCGAACTTTTCTCACAATAATCTTCTCCACATATTCTATGATCCAAGTAATCTGGTCTAAGCATGCCATATATTATATATTAATATCTTTTCTCACAACTCCCTATTTCTGGAATGGATATTTCCCTACTCTCGTGATAAGGGGAATTACTGTTGAAATATTACAATATCACTGAAGACATAATAACACCCCACTGCATCAATGAAGGCTTTGCTGATGCCCTAGTCATTAGCAATGCTTCCCCTTTGGACGCATACAGAATTTGACTTACATCTTCTCATTAAAATGTCATACCTTATGTTTCATTATAAGCTATAACTGTATCTCTATATCTAACTATATATCTAAATATATCTGTATTCATGGAACTGTCAATCTTGAAGAAAGGTGTGTACATATATACACACATACAAATATGTGAATGTATTTGAATGTATGTATATGTGTACGCATGTATATTATGCATATGTATATATGCATTTATTTAAACATGCTATATATAGATGCTATATATACTCTCTATATGTGTATATATGTATGTATGTATGTATACACATATATATATTTATGTGTGCGTGCATGTATATATGTACATATGTATATATAATATCTTTCCACTAGATTGACAGCTCCATGAACACAGAGAAGCAGGGCTGCCATAGTGGTAAAGCATTGGACTTGGAATTAGGAGGGGTTCAAATCCCACATAGCTAATAAACATTTAGCTATGTGACTCCAGTCAAGTCCCAATTTATTTGTGTCTCAGCTTCCCTAATCTATAAAATGAGGGAGTTGGACTTAAAGTCCCATCCAGTTCTAAATCTAGAATCCTGTGATATCCCCTGGCACCTAGTACAGTTTTGAACTGTTGTTAGTGCTGTATAAATCTTGTAGAAGGATTCAGTTAATTGGAAATGAATTAAATACACATTTATTAATCATCTGTGATGTGTCCTATGACAATATACTAGGTTTTAGAGGCACAAAGAAAAAACAATAATAAGACTCCCTGCTTTCAAAGAGCTTACATTCTTCCAACATATACCAAGATGATTCTAATGCAAGGTAGGAAGAGATCAAACAAAGTGTATTAGCAAATTTCATAGATGGAGAGACTAGTAGCTGTAAGAATACGGGAAAATTATGTGGAGTTAAAAACACCGAACATGAGTTTTGAAGTTGGAAAATCAGGGAAATGATGATAGAAGAAAAGCTAGGTTGTTTTTTTTTTTAATTTTTATTATTTGTGTTATGATGATTTCATCCTCAGTACACTTAGGTGACTACTTCTCTCCCCACAATAATAACAGCAAAGAAATGTCTAATAGAAATGCTACCTTGAAATGATCTCTATAATGTATTCAACAGAAGAAAAACAAAAGGAAAAATCATGGAGGGGAAAAACAAGTAGCACATTCTAAGTATACAGGACAAATTGCATGAATGAATGTAAGTAGAGATGATATATCCCACCTAGAACTCGCATCAAATTTAACCTTAGTCCATAACTCTAATCTCATTTCTCATATGCAACTCTCTTCCCTCTCAGTTCCCTGGAACAAGTTGCCTTTTCCCAGGATAAGATCATTACCTGAAATCTCATCATGATGAGTAATCGTCTTGGATGTTTGACACCTTCCTAATTCCCTTATCCTCTTCTCCCTACTGATTTGAGAGCTGTAAGGAAGCACTAAAATCCTCCCCAGACTTCATAGCTCACTCTACTTTCCATCTGCAGTTCTGGTTCAATTCAACTCAATGGAACACCATGCCCCTGAGTTACGGAACCCCTGTTTTCTTCCTATTCCTTTCCAGCTTCCTTTTGTTCATTGCCTTCCTCAATCAGATGCTAAACTCCTTGAGAGTAGGGACTGTGCTTATTTCTTATTTGAGCAGCACTTAGCACACTGCCTAAGACTTAATATATTTTCAGAATATCTGGAAATCCCAGATGAATGTCTCAGTTATAAATGATGGAAATTGATAAATATGCATTTTTGGTATTTAAAAATATGTAAATTTTTAAAACATCAACTGAAGTTCCTCTAATGTGGAACAATTGTATTCCACAAATTTCAAAAATGAACAGATTCTCAGAGTTTGAAACTACCTGGAAGAAGTAGTATTTGGTGGAAAGGTTCTCCAGCCTTGGGGTCAGGAAAGACCTGGTTTCAAATCCTACCTCTTATCCTTCCTGTGTGACCATGGGCAAGTCACTTTAACTTTGTGAACCTAAGTTTCCTTAAATAAGAAACAGGGATATTTAAAAGACTATTTCACAGCAAAGGCAGTTAACATTAAAAGAAAAAAATGGTGGTCACACATCTAGTAAGGGTGAGAGATGGCGTTCTAAACCATATCTCTCCAAATCCCAAGGCCTGAGCAACTTTCCACCACATTATACTACCTCCAAGGTACTTTCAAGACTGAAAATTTGTGAATCTCTGAAATTTGATGATCTCAGCTCTACTATTACAGAACCTTTAGCCTCAGTGACATGATAGTTTCGAGGAACAAATTAGTTAATGAATACTAAGTACTTTGTAAAGTTGACAGTATTGTATGTATGTAGTTATTATGCAGTGACCTAATTTAATACTTCATCTAGAATCCTCTCCATGGTATCCCTGACAAGGGATCTTTCAGTTTCTATTTGGAGATTTCCAATGAGAGTATCCTAATACCTCTAAAAAATGTCCATTCTAGGCTTCAACAGCACCAATTGTTAGAAAGTGTGTCCATTCCTCAAGTGTAAATCTGTCCTTCTACAATTCTCTCCAGTCCATTAGTTGGTATTAGTTCTTTCAAATTCTAGGGTTTATGATAGGATATAATGTGTTTTTCTCTCCTTTATCACAAATGCAATGATGCACAGATCACACGCTCCAAAAGTTCCCATCATTTATACTTGAGTTATCAGGATGCTCTTGTCAAACAAACCCAGAATAGCATTTTTATTGTCACTTCTACAACTTCTGAATGATAAAATTGACATTAAAACAAACCACAAATTCCTCAGGTGATCTATTTTATTTTTTTACTAATTAGGAAATTGAAAAGTGCCATGTGATTCATTTATAAACTCAATCAAACAATGCAACATATTTAAGGAAATTAAAAATGACCATTCACAGTACACTTAATTCTTTCTTGAACTTTAAAGATAAATGTAATGTCTTTATAGCGATGCCTTTCCCCTCAAATTCAGGGGACTGATACATTGCCAAACAAGGCTGAAAAAAGTCAATGTTTTGCAAGCTGAAACTATTTACTATTAGAACTGCATGAGGCTTTTCACAAACTGTACAAAATAAGAGATAATGAGCATATGCATTTATGCCACTGCAATCAGTTACACTGGCTCCCAGCAGAAGGGAGTTCCCAGCACAACATCATTAATCTGTGGAAACACAGAGCAATCCTTCTTCAGACACAGGGGCCTTCACTGCTTCAAGGTCAAGACTTGATGCTTTTTTTTCCATTGTCCAAGGGAGAGTGTGTCTTCTTGAGAAGCAGGGGTTTACCTTCCTCAGTAGCGGGCCATTGGAGGAGGGCGAGGGCTTTTCATGTGATTTATCCAGTCCATTCTGAGTCTGGGATTTCCTGGAAGTCCTCTTCCATCATCATGTTGGGAATCGGATGAGCTAACTTAGCCTCTTTTTTTTTACATCCTGTTTAAGCAGACTTCTGAAATATTCGAGATGTGGACCATAGCGCTGTTCCCGCCCTCCACCCTCACCCCCTCAGGTGATCTACTTTTGACAGAAAGAGTAAGAGCTATGAGATGTCCCAATAATTAAAATCCCCATTATGACAATATCGTTTCCATAAATGAAAACCAAAGAGGCAGCCTATTGAAGTTGAAAGAGGGTTGACCATGAAATAAGGAAGAGCTAGGTAAAAGTCCCCCAGTGGGCATATGAGCAAAGCAACTGCAAGATTTTAGGTAAGAAGTGGAGGGAAGGAAGTTCTCCATAGGAGGAGTTCTGCACAATGATGAAATCACATATTTGGAAGAAAAAAAACACAAAGCAAAATTCTAAAAATGTAAAAACAATTTTTCTCTTGTTTTATTGAAAATATGGAGGGATGAGAAGAAACATACATGAAATGAAAAAGACCCTCAAAATTTACACTCACATACACATACCCACACATTAAAATTTGGTTTAGAAATTGCTCTTGACTTTTACATAGTACAGTAATTTTCTTTCATAATGGCAAGATTGGGCTTTATGAAATTACCGTTTAAGGCACCATTCTGCACCCTCATTTCTATCCAAAGAGGCATATTAGGTTTAACAGGAAATGGCATGGCTTTCAAAGACTATGTAGCTGAACACAGGAAAAAAAGAATTTAAACTATCTGTTTGATCTTAAGAAAATTCTGAAGAATTAATGTTTCTTTTAAGAAAAGATCCCCTTCAAGTATCAGAGTGTTTTAAATCAGTGCTTTGGAATAGCAAAATTAATTCATTTTTAAGACAGAATTTAAATGAAGAAGAAAATATAGTAAATTTCCAAGCTAATTGATTTTGGCAGGATTTTCATGGTTATCAAAAGACTAGAAACAGTGAGTTGGCTCAGGGAATCTAAGGTTTAGGCAAAGTATTGATTGGATTAGCAGAATTAGACACTTGTATCCCAGTTGAATAAAATGCATAGTGTACTTGAAACTTCCATTCCTAAGCTCAACCTGGCAATGAAGGATTTTTATATCTGGAATTAATTCAGTACTGGGGTTTATCAGGAAGAAGATGGCCAAGATCCAGAAACCAGGAAAATTTATAGTGATTTATCAGAGATGAAGTGAAAATAGGGATAGAAGTAAAAGCAAGTTATCAGTCAATGTCAAGGGTATAAGGCATCAAACAGAAATGAAAAATTGCGAAATTGTCAAGATCTCTGTAACTCCATACAAATCTCTGTAAGATACTGGGGACAAGGATTCATCTAGTAACCCCTTGAAGAACTCTTTGAGGGAAAAATTAGCAACAAATCATTACTTCCCAAGATAGTGCATTCTACTTATGTATATGTATCTATATTTACATCTGTATCTGCAGATACACACACATATATACATCTATATATCCATACACACATATTTCCCTTATGTAATAAAGGTATCCACGTGTCAGATGTATGTGTGTATTATCTAAGGGCAGCTTTTGAGTGATGTGGATAGGTGAAATTTAAATTACCCCTTTCAAAGTAAGACTATGATTTCCCCCTTGAGGGGGAATAGTAGAAAGGCTACAGTTGGTTACCCTTTCCTTCAGCTATATTCAGTTGTTTGTGTCATAGAGGGGCATCAGAATAGATATACTATCTGATCCTCCTCCCCCAATCAATCTCTTTTTTATGAATAAAGGAGTTTTAGAACAAAATTACTTATTTGGTCACTGCTAAGAGAGAAGGGTAGCCTCAAGGTTATATATACAGACTTCACCTCTTCCTTCTAAATACGGGTGACCAAAAGACCATCACATAGTGAGGAAACTCATTTATCTAATCAAACAGCAAACAGAAATCAGAGAAGTTCAACAGATTAAATATATGACATAATATGTGACCTAATGAGCATTCTAGCAGGTAGCATGATGGGATCTCCACTCCATCAAGAAAGAAGACCATGTCTCAATCATGGAAAAGTTTCCAAAGTCTTCAGGGAGACAAGTTGGAAATCAGGCATATATTAAGAGCCAACTTCTTTTATGTGTCTGCTGTTTATTAATTTTCCCTCTTCATATACCTTTTCTGAAGAATGCATGTGCATGGTTTTCAACAATGTGTAGCTTGCCATCTTTCCTTTTCACAGGTAGATAGATTTGCCCTCAGCCTTCTCTCCTCTAATCCTGAATCAGCATTTATTATGTACTGGCTTGATGTCAGGCCCTGTGCTAGGTGCTAGGGATGGGAGAGCAAAAATAATTTACGTATTGAAGTAGAGAGATACAAAAGATATATTAGTATTTTTTTTTCTTGGTGAGGTGGGGGGAGTAGCAGCAAATCAACAAAGTTATTATGAAAGGCATGAAACTTAAACTGAGTTTAGAAGAAGACGAAGGATTCCAAGAGGTAAAGGTGAAAAAAGAGCATATCCTAGGTGTGGGAAGAAGGTAAAAAGAAAATATGTATTTATTAAAGAACAGCTTGTAAGCTTACCCATAGAAAGAATTTTGAAATGTAGAAAAGATACATTGAGAGGACATAAACAAACAAATTAAATTTCATTCCCTCTCCAGTGAGTTCTACTAGAGACCTGAACACTCGAGAATCATAGAGCCATTCCATGGTTTAAATTCCTTTGTAAAATAAACAGACTTTTATACATATGGATCTGTTTCCTTGTTCTTTGATCACTTGAGGGTATGAATCTACTGACTGTATTACTGAATAGTTTAGTAACTTCTGAGACTTTAGTCGTAATATTTTTTCCTGGAATGGCTGTGCCAACTCACATCTCTATCAAGAGTACATTCATGTACCTGTTCCCCTCTCAAATGCTGACAAATCTAAGAAAAATATAAACAAAATGACATATATAAAACTGGTCCAATGGTTGAAGTTATCAGAACTGAAAGACTTATGGCATCTTCTGAAAAGGAACACTAAGGGATATGCATTTTTTTCCTCAGTACCACATAGACCTTTTCAATAATTATTATTTCCCTTTTAGTTATCTTTGAGAACCTGATAAAAGCTAGATGGGATCTCATCGTTGTTTTTGTTTCATTTCTTGAATTATTAATGATTTGGAGAATTTTTCAAATGGCTGTTAATACGATCAATTTCTTTCTTTAAAGATATCCCTGTTCTTATCATTGGATAATTTGTCTTTTGGGGAAGGAGTACCTTTCCTATACATTTGAATGAGGTCCTTATTATATGTCTCAAACATCATACCTTAATTAGAGAAACTTTTTTTTATGATTTCTTGCATCATTATATTTTATACCTAATTTAATGTACTAACTGACCACTCTCTTTTTTAACCATTGCCAAAACATTTTGATTACTACTTTATAACAGTACGATATCTGACACACCTAAGATTCATTTCTTCTCACTTTTTTCATTACTTGTCATGAGATTAGTGGCATTTTTTTTTTCATTTATTCAGATTAATTTTATTGCTTTTTTTCTCCCTATTATGAGGAGCATAACATTTGTTCAAAGAAAGTGTTAGCATTTTTTGTTCCGATATATCTACCCTCACACATAACTCTAACCATAGGAACATTCCTTAATGTAACCCATTTTTTCACCTTTATGTGTTGTAACTGCCTTCCATCACTTTAATCCTGCCCCCCCCAATCCAGTATCTCTCCAAAAACACTTCTCTTACTGTCTCATACCCCTCACAATTGTTCAGAGTCTAAGAGGAATTCCCTCTTCCAAGATCAACTCTAGAAAAGGTGGGATTATATCTCTATCTTTCTCTCATCTCTCTTTGCTTCTTCTAGCAAATTATATCTGTATTATTATACATATACATAAATGCATATATCTGTATGTGCAGTTATATCATTATGTAAAAGCACATAATCTTATCTGTGCCATATGAATTCATTTCTTCCTCCTTCCCTTTTCCTGACTATTTACAATCCCTTTAAATTTTTATCCCACTTAGATTTTTTCTATATTTTGATGATACCTCTGTTTATTCTCTTCCCCCTGTTTAGTATCTTTTATTTTTTAATGTCCTAAAAACAAAGAAAGAAATTGAGAAGAGCACAAACCTAACAATTATAACAAAATTTAATGAATTAAACAATCTAATAAGATGATCAACAATGGTAGAATGAATAAGGAAATAAAACTCAACGATGTAAGGCATTCAAGAAAAACAAAACTATAAAAACAAAATGGAAATGAAAAAAAGAAATTTACAAGTGACTCCCCACCAAAAAATAACTTGAAATACACAAATACAAATAACTTGAGCAAAACAAGGAAATTTCTTTATACATAAAAAGAACATAGTCCATGAACCAAGATCAATAATGAAATCATATGCACTAAATTTAAATCTGTAAGAAAGCTGAAATAAAGAAGAAAAAAATAACACCAATAAAATAATCATAGGAGAATTCAATGTTCCTCTTTCAAAATTGAATAAAACTAAGAAAAATGTGCACAGAAAGACATCTATAAAACTGATCTAATAGTTGAAGGTCTTAAAATTAAAAGACTTATGGCATCTTCAGAAAGGGAATGCTAAGGAATGTACTTCAAAAAAATTCTTAGTACCAGAGAGGAGCCAAGATGGCAGAGTTGAAAGATTCACGGATGCTAGCTCCGAATCCACATCCCATAAATTTCCTGTAAAAAGAACTCCCCACAAATTCTGGAGCAGTCTAAGCCATGCAGGAATGCAGTGGAGGAGATTTCCATTCCAGAGAGCCCTGAAAAACCGACCCCAAAGATCCATCGTGCACGAGAGGCAGAGCCCACTCCTGCGCTGCCCTGGCCATGCAGCCCCAAGAGGAGCAGATCCGAGCAGGCTTCAGGGACGGAACCTCCGTTGGCTGCGAGGGTTCCTCCACTCCAGGCGCTACAGGTCAGTGAGAGAAACTTCTAGGCTGGCCGAGAGGGGAGCGGGGTGTCTCCGTGGCTTGGGCCCCCTTGGGAGGCAGCAGCAGAGGGAGGAGCAGGGGCAGCAGTGACCCGGGACTCCGCTGGCAGACAGGAGCTCAGGGCCATTACTGAAGGTCTCTGCATAAACCCCCTGAGGGAACTGAACCTGGGAGGTGGCCCTGCCCCGACCCAAGCACCAGAACTTAAGCTCACATTGAATAGCAGCCCCGCCCAGTACGGAAGGCCCTGAGGCTGGGGAGCACCATTGGAATTTTAGACCCCAAGCACTAGCTGGGCGGATCTAGGTTGGGGTGGAGAGCAATTTCAGGAGTCAAGTAACTGGCTGGGAAAATGCCCAGAAAAGGGAAGAAAAATAAGACCATAGAAAGCTACTTTCTTGGGGAACAGATGTTTCTTCCTCCTTTCATTTCTGATGAGGAAGTACAATGCTTGCCATCAGGGAAAGACGGGGAGGTCGGGGCCTCAGTATCCCAGACACCCCAGGGGGATGTCTGGTGGGCTCAGGCCCTGGAAGAGTTCAAAAAGGATTTTGAAAATCAAGTTAGACAGGTGGAGGAAAAACTGGGAAGAGAAATGAGAGACATGCAAGAAAAGCATAAAAACAGGTCAATACCTTGGTAAAGGAGACCCAAAAAAATGCTGAAGAAAATAACACCTTGAAAAATAGGCTCACTCAATTGCCAAAAGAGGTTGAAAAAGCCAATGAGGAGAAGAATGCTTTCAAAAGCAGAACTAGCCAAATGGAAAAAGAGGTTCAAAAGCTCAATGAAGAAAATAGTTCTCTCACAATTAGAATGGAACAGAAGGAGGCTAATGACTTTCTGAGAAACCAAGAAATCATAAAACAAAACCAAAAGAATGAAAAAATGGAAGAAAATGTGAAATATCTCATTTGAAAAACAACTATCCTGGAAAATAGATCCACGAGAGACATTTTAAAAATTATGGGACTACCTGAAAGCCATGATCAAAGAAAGAGCCTAGACATCATCTTTCATGAAATTATCGAGGAAAACTGCCTTGATATTCTAGAACCAGAGGGCAAAATAAGTATTGAAGGAATCCATTGATCAACACCTGAAAGAGATCCAAAAAGAGAAACTCCTAGGAACATTGTGGCCAAATTCCAGAGTTCCCAGGTCAAGGAGAAAATCTTGCAAGCAGCTAGAAAGAAACAATTCCAGTATTGTGGAAATACAATCAGGATAACACAAGATCTAGCAGCTTCTACATTAAAGGATCGAAGGGTGTGGAATAGGATATTCCAGAAGTCAAAGGAACTGGGACTCAAACCAAGAATCACCTACCCAGCAATACTGAGTATAATACTTCAGGGGAAAGTATGGTCTTTCAATGAAACAGAGGACTTTCAATCATTCTTGATGAAAAGACCAGAGCTGAAAAGAAAATTTGACTTTCAAACACAAGAATGAGAAGAAGCATGAAAAAGTAAACAACATAGAGAGGTCGTAAGGGACTTACCAAAGGTGAACTTTTTACATTCCTACATGGAAAGACAATATTTGTAACTCTTAAAACTTTTCAGTATCTGGGTAGTTGGTGGGACCACACACATACATACACACACACACAAGCACACACGCACGCAGACATGTACACATGTGCGTGCACACACGCATACACACATGCACGCACATACAGAGACAGAGCACAGAGTGAATTGAATAGGATGGGATCATATCTTAAAAGAAGTTAAGGTAAACGGTGAGAGAGAATGTAGTGGAAGGAGAGAGGGTGAAATGAAATGGGGTAAATTATCTCTCATTCAAGAGGCAAGCAAGAGACTTTTTAGTGGAGGGAAAAAGAGGAGAGCTGATAAAAAAAAATGTTTACCCTCATCACATTCGACTAAAGGAAGGAATAAAATGCACACTCATTTTGGTATGAAAACCTATCTTACAATACAGGAAAGTGGGGGAGAAGGAGATAAGCAGGGTGGGGGGGATGATGGGAAGGGAGGGCAATGGGAGGAGGGAGCAATTTGAATTCAACACTTGGGGAGAGACAGGATCAAAAGACAGAATAGAAACAATGAGGAGCAGTACAGGATGGAGGGTAATTCAGTTAGTCTTACACAACGTGACTATTATGGAAGTCATTTGCAAAACTACACAGATATAGCCTATATTGAATTGCCTGCCTTCCCAAAGGGAATGGGTGGGGAGGGAGAGATGGGGAGAATTTGGAATTCAAAGTTTTAGGAACAACTGTTGAGTATTGTTCTTGCTACTAGGAAATAAGAAATACAGTTAATGGGGAATAGAAAGTCATCTGGCCCTACAAGACAAAAGAGAAGATGGGGACGAGAGAAGGGAGGGATCATAGAAGAGAGGGCAGATTGGTGATAGGGAAAATTAGAATGCTTGGTGTATTGGTGAAGGGGGAGGGGATAAATGGGGAGATAATTTGGAACCCAAAATTTTGTGAAAATGAATATAAAAAGTTAAATAAATAAATTTATTTTTTTAAAAAAAAATTCTTAGTGCCAAACTCATCCCTTCATAAAAAATATTCCATGCTCTAAGGCACAAAAATGTTAAAATAAATTTTTAAGAATTTAAAAATTTAACATTAATTCCATACCATTATATTACATAATAAAAATACAAAATAATAAAGGCAAAAGAAAAAAGATAAAGACCTAAATTTTGGCTTAATATTAAATTTCTGAATAATGAATGGCTGAGAGAGGTGGAGCTAAGATTGTGGAGTAAAGGTTCATCTGAGCTTTTCCCAATCCCCTCCAGATACCTTTAAATAATGAATGTGTGTGTGTGTGTGTGTGTGTGTGTGTGTGTGTGTGCGTGTGTTCATTGTTCATTGCCGAAGAAGACCATGTCATCAGAGAAATAATGACATGACTTGCACTTGACTTTGTTTTGAGTGAGGGAGAGCAGTGTAGGTCACCAGCCTCACTTCTCCTCCGCAGCCATCTGAATCCAGTGACAAGATATTCATGAGGATGACTGGAAATGACCCAGGATGAGGTAATTGGGGCTAAGTGACTTGCCCACGGTCACACATCTAGTGAGTGTCAAGTGTCTGAGGTGAGATTTGAACTCAAGTCCTCCTGATTCCTGCACTGGTGCTCTATCCTCTGTGTGCCTAGCTGCCTCAAAAAATGAATCAAAACAAATTCCAAAGTAGCAGACCCCACAGAAATATGGAGCAAAACAACTTTTCAACCCAAGACAACTTAGAAGTTTGAAAGGAAAGGTCTGTTGCATCAGGGTGAGAGAGGAGCGCATGCACATCAGTGAAGACCATGGTCCAGCAAACCAGGAACAGGTCCAGGGCAACTGAGTTAGTGGCAGCAGTGTCAGTTTCCAGATCTCTCAGCCCACCGATGGCAAAGGGATCAGACAATGGGTCAGAAGGAATATATAGGAGTTCCTTTTCTGGCACAGAGGCAAGACTCTGCTCCTTTGCCTATATGGGAATCTGAGTCACAGTCCTGAGTCTTAGATCCCATAGGACTAGGAGTACTAGCACAGCAGAGATTGTGGCTGCAGGGAAGCAGACACTCTGGTAAAAAGAAAATGATGACAGAAGAAGGAATTAGGAGAAAGGGAAAGGGAGAAGCAAGATGGAATAAATTATCTGACATAAAAGAGGACAAAAATAGATTTTACAGTGGAGTGGAAAATGGGGAAGCAGATCTTTCAGATCTAATGTAGGTAGGCCACCTTGTACTGATTTTGCTTATTAATTTATTGATATTCTTTATCTCTTGTTTTTCCAGATGAAATTGGTTGTGATTTTTCTTCCTCTATAATTTCTTGATAGTTTGATGGATGTGGCACTGATTAAACAAATTAATTTAGGCATAATTGTCATTTTTATTATATTAACTGTTCCTACTGATAAGCAATTGATATTTTCCCTGTTGTTTAGATCTGACTTTATTTTTGTGAAAGTGTTTTGTATTTGTGCTTATAATAGTTCCTGGATTTGTTTTGAGACGTAGACTCACAAATGTATTATATGGTCTAGAGTTATTTTAAGTATATTTTTTCTTTCTATATCTTGCTTCTGGGCTTTATTTGGTAACATATAGAAATGCTGATTATTTATATGGACTTATTTTATAGTCCATAACTTTTCTAAAGTGGTTAATTATTTCAAGTAGTTGGTTAGCTCGTTTTCTAGGATCTCTATGTATACCATCATATCATCTGCAAAAAGTAGTAGCTTTTTTTTCTCATCATCCATTGTGATTCCTTTGATTTCTATTTTTACTCATTGCTAAAACTATGATTTCTAGGACACTGTTAAATAGCAGGGGTAGTAATGGGCATCCTTGTTGGTAACATAGAAATACTACGTTAGAAATGTTAGAAATACTAATAATACTTGGGTTCTTTGGTTCAGGTCTAGGAGTAAAGAGGTTGAGAACCATGAGAAAGTGGTGTTCTGAAAACCTTGAGTGAAGAGGGTATCAAGGAGGAAAGAGTGATAAAGTTTCAAAAGTTGCACAGAAGAAAAGGAGAATGAGGACAAGAAAAACAATAATGATCTTGTCAACTAAATGATCATTATTAAATTTGAAAAGAATAGTTTTGATGAAATGATAAGATCAGAAGCTGTTTTGAAAAGAGTTAAGAGTGGAAGAGAAGAAACATGTAGACAATGTAAAAGCCTTTTCTTAGAAATTTTGCTGTAAAAGGCAGAAGAGAGTCTGAAAATTAGTTCAGAAATGAAATTTTAATTTAAAACATTACTATCCAAAACCTACAAAACCACATATAAAATAAATTTAAATAATTTAACAATAAAAATGTTGTTATAAATGTTATGAAATGCTATTATGATTATCATAAACATAATAACTATTATTTCAAGTTTATAGCATTTACATTTCTAAAGTTATTAAAAAGGTTAAAATTACACTGAGACTTTTAGACTCTTTGCATAAAATATATATAGCAAATCACCTTTGTCTAGTTATTTACAAAATGCCTTACTCACAAAAAAATCTCCTGAGTTAGACAGTGCAAGTATTCTTGTCTCCATTTTATACACAGAAGAACCAAGGTTCAGAAAGTTGATGTGACTTTTTCCATAGCTACTCAGTTAACAAATTTATTGTTAAGATTTGAACTCAGCTCCTCTGAGTCAGATTACTGCTTCCTATATTAAAAAAGATGTTTCCAGTCTTTGTTTTATCCAAGATTTAAAATACACACACTATGTAGAGAAAAAATGTTTTGGATGAGGCGTTTTTTGAGGGAACAGGTTTAGAATTTACACCAACAACAGAGTAAAGAAGGATATGAATTGGAATTTATGGGAGATAAAAGGTGTTCTAGAGCAGGGAAGGGATCTGTTCATCTGAAGACAAACCTGTAGCCACAATTTTAAGCCATTTTAGTGAGGGCAGAGCAAATGTACAGGATTAAGACAGTCCTTGGGTCATATATTCTTATTGACATTCATCTCTGGCTCTTGAATTAACATTTATTTTTGTATTTAAGCCACATGGCATTGGTATTTGATATTTACCTTTTTGCTATGAAATTTATGTGATTAAAATATTCACATTTTAATATTAATAACAATCATGCAGCATAATATTAAACCTTTTACATGATCACTCAATCTTTTCCCCTTCATAGCTATTCTTCAGTGCTGTTTAGTACTGATGCCCTGATGGCCTGCAGGGTAAGAAGAGTATCTCTCTATAGCCTGCCTTGCATAGGAAGCCAGATGGCCTTCCATGGTGACCTTTGCCAATGCCATTAGCATCCAGGGGAGCTGAGAAGCTGCAGCTCATTACCCTCAACCAGATGTTTTCTACTCTTCGATCATGGCTACTAAGTGGTTGTTAATGCCCGGCACAATGGGTGTTTGCCTGAATCTATGATCCATAAAATTTCTTCACTTAAAATAAAAATGTACCACTCACTGTGGCCCCTCTCTATATTTGTGACTCTGCCTTTTTTGAAGTCCAGTTATATTCTGGCATCCTGAGGTTGAATTTGCTCGTTCCACTCAGATGAGAGAGAGAAACAGTGAAAAGTCTCCTGCAACTCTAGCTTTGAGAGCAATTGTGGGATGTTTCTGGTCTACAACTCAGAATATTCCAAATCTACCATAGTTTATCATGTCTAGCATCAAGTATTGACTTCTTTAGTGATAGGTATCTTTTCAAGTCAGAGGTCTAATGCATAAAACAGGATGCAATTTCTTTTAGCATTTGCTAAAATAACTTTAAAGAGAAAAAGAGACTAAAAGCAGTATGATATAAAACTGAGAAAATTAGGGTTGCAAGTTAATTCAGTCTTGTTTCAGACACTAACTGTGTGACTTGGGGAAATTTACTTACTTCTCTGAACCTCTGCATTTTCGTCTTGAAAACACAAATAATAACAACTGAAAAATCTCACCCACCAGAATGTTTTAATGTTTAAAAGGGATAATGCATGTAAAATAACTTGTAAACCTTTAGATTCCATAAAAAAGCAGGACTGCTATTATATTTGTAGGGACCTTTACAATTTACAAAATTTTTCTCACAGGTCTATTAAATAAATAGTTCATGTAGTAGACATAACAGGATAAAAGATGAATAAACTAATGCACACGAATGGTGATCTTATTTTCGTAATTTGCTTCCTGTCTCCCTCTCCCCCCCATTCTCATTTCCCTTACTTTGAAGAGTTATAGCACCTTTTACACGATAACTAATAACCAATATTCAAGTAGCAATTTGAGATTTGCAAAACATGATATTTGCAGTGTCTTATTTGATTTTTAAAACCACCTTGCAAGCTAGAGCCACTATTATCTGTATTTTATAGATGAGGAAACAAGTAAATCAAAGGTAAGAAGATTGCTTAGGGTCACAAAGCTAAGTATGAATATGAGAGATGCAGACTATAGGTTTGGATGAGTAACTGATAGACATTTGAAATAATGTAAAAAGGAAAATTAAAAGGGAAAACTAAGGAAATGAGCAATGACATAATGGAGAGATAGATGTTATGATTTTATTTTACCTGGGAGAGATGGCACCAATAGACGGAAAAATCCAGAGACCCACCTTTCTCTTACCTGAAAAACTGTGCATTCAAAAAACTAGAGGAAAGTGTTCAGTGCTTGGCATGGGCAATCTCTGGGCATTTTTTGAACACATGAACAAGAATTCCATATGATAGTAAGGCATTAAGGAAGGGATTGTGACATGTAGCCATTGAAGTAATATTCACAGTGAAGAAATCCTGTGATATAGCAGCAAAACCACATGATGACATTTTAGGATGTGTTCGGAGAATCACAGCTTCAAGGAAAAAAGAAGTAATTGTTATGCCAAGCTCTATCCTAGTCAGACTATATCTATAATATTGTAATCAATTCTGGATATCATGCTCTATGGAGGACTCTCTTTACAAATTTAAAGGCTGTCATGTGAGAGTTCAATTTGTCCTCAGAGGATAATAGCAGCAATAGGTAGAAGCTGACATGAGTCCAATTTTGACTTGATGTCAAGAAAAACTTAGCAACAATGAGATCTGTTCAAAGTGGAATGATTTGACTCAAAAGTAGTAGGGTTCTACCACATCAAGTAATCAATAAACATTAATTAAATGATTAATATGTATGAGGCATGGTGTTGGTTTTCAGAGATACAAAAACATAAATGAAAAATCCCTAGCTTGAAGGAACTGACCTTCTATTTGAGAAGACAACACATAAATATATATGTATGTATGTGTGTATATACGTATTTGTCTATCTATATCCATCTATCTATCTGTCTATCCACACATAATTATGAGACATTAACAAGTTGTCAGAATCAGAAAAACACCCCATATAGGAAGAAATTCCTGAGCTATGCTTTGTAGGAAATTGGAGATTATAAAAGCCAAAAGTGAAAAAGAATTATATTCTAGGAATGAGACACAGGCTTTGCAAAGCCATGGAGTTAGGAAATGACATGCCCCGCATAAGAAATCATAAGAATACGTACTATTCCATTGGATTGTAGAGTTTTAAAGATGACTAACACTTATTAACCATGGAAAGGTAAGATGGAAGCAGGACGTTAAAGACTTTAATCATTGATTCAAAGGAATTTTCATTTGATCCTGGAATAAATATATGAACCCTGAAGTTTTTGAGCAGAGGAGAAGCACAATCAAACAAGTACTTTAGGAATATCACTTTTTAGTTGCATTGGGATGCAGTAGAAAAAGGAAAGAGTTGAGTTGGCTACACCCATTAGTAATAGTCTAGGCAACTTGGAATAGTGCAGGCAAAAGATCTATTATTGACCTTAAGGTGGAAGCCATTTCTATTGTATATTGTAAAAATAACTTATTTTCAAATAGTGGTTGAGCTTGGTTACTTGGAGTTTCAACAAATGCTATATGATTCCTTAGATCAAGTATCCTTAAGTTGGCACACATGAACTAGCAAGGGTGGCTACAAATTTGGATGGCAATATATATATTTATTTCAAAATAATTCATTTCCTACAGTAATCATATATATTTTGTTTAGTGCATTTTAAAACACTATTCTGAGAGGAGTCCCTATATTTCATCAGATTGCCAGAGAACAGTGATACAATAAAAGGTTAAGGACCATGACCTTAAACTGACATAAAAGGCTGGAAACAATCTAGTTGTAACCTTCCTCTTTTAGTATTTATTGCTAGTAATTCCTCTCATGTATCAACATCTTGAGGACTGGCTCTTCATCCTCTTCCCAATCCATCAATTTTGGGATTTTCCCATGAATCCTGTATGTAGCATTGTTCTCTCTATAGTCTCTCCCGTTAGTCATTTCCTTTATTACTATAGAGCAATATTATGTGGGTGATTCCCTTAGAAGGTAGCACTCACCTGCTCAATCAGATTCACAACCTTGACATTATCTTCAAGTTATCTCTCTGTGTTCACCATTCCTCCATTGGTTGTCAAATCTTGTTTTTGTGGTTGTGTTAACATCTCTCAAATATAATACTTCTCTCCATTCAAATGCCTCTATATTTATAACCCTAACTTGGTTACTGAGCTTCATAGTGAAATCTCTTCCTATAGGACATTTTGGAAAATTTTTACTTTTCCAAACAACAAAAATATGTTATTGTCTCTTTCTCCCTCCCCACTTTGAAAAGAAGGGGGAAAAAGACTTGCAACACATTTGTATATTGAAACAATACTATCTTTTACATTGGCCATGAAAAAAATATTCTCATTCTGGATGTTAAATCCATTACCTCTGCTAGGAAGTGGAAAACATAGCTCCTCATCTGCCTGTTTACTGAATGCTTACTGCATCATTTGGATGTCTCAGCATTTCAAACTTCTCTTATGTTAATGTAGAAAGAACATCTTTACATACGTAGCTGTCTTTGCAGTGTGTCCCCCAAAGGAATGTAAACTCATAGAAGAAAAAGATCTTGCCTTTCTTTGTATCCCACTTAGAAAAATATTTCACATATATTAAGTACTTAAATGCTGATTAATGGTATTTTTTTCTGATTCCTTTTCCTCCCAGTTAGTAATGTCTTCTCATGAAGCAGTCTCATTCAGCAGCAGTTCTTTGCTATGAAAGAAGAAAGATCAGCATAGAAACCAAGAGACCTGCCAGTCTAGACACTATATGCAGAAGGGAAAAATGTAAGAATATGAAAAGAAATGGTAAGGTTTGCAACTCTGCAGCATCCTAGGGGTGAGATGCCTTCATCACAGGTGTTTCATAAGTCTGTGACTCTCTAGTAGAGTAGAGGTGTGTGTGTGTGTGTGTGTGTGTGTGTGTGTGTGTGTGTGTGTGTTGGGGGAAGGGAATTCTTCCTAGTAGTGTTGATCATACTTTTTGGAGTGCTTGCTCTAGGTTGATGAGGAAAATAAATTTTATCAAGTTCAGGTTAAGCTATTTCAGTACATACTTTTGCCTCATGTTCATTGTATTATTTGTCTGACTATTGAAGATAAATCCATTAGCGGAAGATTCATAACTCTGGTTTTAGGAATAGGGACCCACTGAGAACCTGGAACCAAGAATAATTTTCCCTAGGTAATTAATCTATGTGTAAAAATATATTTCCAGGGCACCTAAGTAGCATAGAAGGTAGAGCAGGGGTGGGGAACCTGTGGTCACAAGACTACATGTGGCCCTCTAGGTCATCAAGTGTGCCCCTTTTATTTAATCCAGAACCAATCCCCTTGATAAAAACATTTGTTCCATGAAGTTTGAATTCAGCCAAAGGGTCACACTTGAGTAAATAGAGGGCCAGATGTGGCCTTCAGATGGCAGGATCCCCATCTCCAGGATAGAGCATCAGGACAATCATCAGGAAATCCTGGGTTCAAGTCAGCCTCCAGATATTTACAACCTGGACGAATCACTTAACCACTGCCTCAATTTCTTCATCTGTAAAACAAGAATTATAATTGCTTCCGCCTCCTGGGTTGTTGTAAAGATAAAATGAGATAATAGTTGAAAACATTTAGCACAGTCCCTAGCATCCTAACCCTGGAATATAGCAAGCACTATATAAATGTTGTTGCTGTCATCATTATCATCATCATCATCATCATCACCATCGTCATCATCACCATCATCATCATCATCATCACTTAGTGTGAGCTAGGCAATGCACTAAGCACTGAGGACACAGAGAAGAGTAGAAACAGTCCCTGCCTGTAAGGTGCTCATACCACATTCCAATGATGATGAAAATATATGCACAAAATACGTAAGTAAAGTAGAGATGGTCTCAGAGAGAAAGCACTCACAATGAGAGGAACTAGGAAAGGCCTCTTGGAAGATGGAATGTTAGCTGAGACTTGAAGGAAGCCAGGAAAGGCAGGAGATGAGGACAGGGATTACAGAAAAAACACATAAAAGACTTGAAAGGTAATTCTTAGTACTGCCTGGGCAGGGGACCAGGAATGCCCTCATCTAGAAGGTGGCATTTGAACTGAGTCTTGAAGAAAACCTGGGATTCTAAGAGGCAGAGGAGGGAGGGAGATCATTTCCTGCATCGGGTAACACTTTATAAACTGCATTTAAAGTTGACGAAGCTTAGGCCCTCAGAAGGCTGGCCCATGGTCATACAGCTAGTCATAGTCTAAAACAAGGTCCAACCTACAAGTTGAACATTCTTTTCATAGTGGTGTAGTACCTAAACAAGATTTCATTCCTGCCTTTGGCTCATATAATAGCCTACAGCATAGTGCTTGATATTCATGAGGCAAATTATTTTCCTTTGTAAATGACTGACTGATGGTAATAAATCTGATTGCCTAATTTACAGGGATTTCTGTAAGCAAATAATTAATGGTTAGAAGAGATATGAAATGACAAAGTGCTTTACAAATGCTATGACATTCAGGTTGTATCTACTTTGCCTACATGGTTAATCATATCAAATTAGATTTCTGATGTGATTTGTCCAACTTTTATTTTCACATCCAACTATTAATCACATGTAATCCTTGGCCAGGAATAACTTTCCTCAGAGTCTCTGGGCTCACTCCAATTGGGCCTGCTTTTGGAGCCTGAATCCAAGAGGATCATTTTCCCTTTTTGGTTAATTGCCCTCTTCCCCCTTAGAATTACTTTAAGAAAATATCTAAAAATAACTCATATCTAGGTTTCCCTAGGTTATAAGAGGTTTCCACCACCCACATAGGCAGCTAGTACATTGCATATGGATGTGATTAACTTTATTGCATTCTCCAAAAAAAGGCAACACATATACACATGTACACGTGCACACACATGTATGTACACACTAAATATGAATCAAAAGATCCCATAAATACATTTGAGAAACCATATAAATCACTGAGACATCCCATTATTGCCTTTTACATGTGAACTGAATGTAGAGCTTCCATTAAGACAACACTTTGACTTTCTGGTAGAACTCTACCTCTGTCACACATTCCTATAGAGTAGCTCCTAGATAAATAGTCTAATTCTAGTTTGGAGTGCTCTTCTAATGCAGTCACATCTCCTGAATACCAGTTTTCTTTCAATCATTCTTGCATTATCTGAATAAATTTGCAAGTAGAATGCTAAGCAAGATCTCTGTAAATTATTTTCCATGTAGCACATGAGTTCAGGATGTTACCTACTCACTATAGTTACTATAATTTCAAAATTATCGAACTTTGAAATTCTCAAAATTGGGATGATCCATAAGGTAACCCACAAAATTTATGCTTCAAAAGACATCCTTTTTCTTAAGATAGAAGGCTATACTATGGCATCATTCTAACTAGCATGGGAATTCAAAATTTCCCCTTCTCCACACAGGAAATTGGGCTTCAAATATTTGACCACAAACTACCCCCTCAGACTAAACTGGAATGTATGTCCACCCATGTCATCTAGGAAATTTATCAGAATCTCACTTGCTGGTAAGGATTTGATACCCTTTGTGGAAAGAGGGGAAGAAAGAGAGGTGAGGAGAAGATAAGAGAAGAGGGGATGAGAGAAGAGATTATATACTTTCCCTGAGGACAGGAGCTGTTTCACTTTGTCTACCCATTCTCAGCTTACCATTACCTGCTTTGTCGTACCATTCTCAGACATTGCACATAAATCAGTGACAACAACAAAATTCACTTAAGACTTGTTAAATTGAATTGATTTGTTTTCTTGATTCATGTAGATGAAATAGATGTTTTAAAGCAACGCTTTACCAAAATGAGATCAAAGGACCAAAATGACATCACTATGCTAGAGTCAAGTTATAGTGTTTCTGACTGTGGTTAATCAGATGAATTTGAGCTTGGAATGTTCTACCACAGGTAGGGTACAAATAGTCACTGTGAATATTTGGTATGGATTCTCTGAATTTGCCTATCTCACTATTCTTTTGAGCTACTTCAATTCTATTTTGTTCATAAAGCACAGCATTTTCTTTGATGAAGGCATGCCATGCTGAGTGATCCTGTGCCAGTTTTTCCCATGTCATATAAATATTTCCAAAGTTCTTATAAGCAATCTTCAGCGTGTTCTTGTAACATTTATGCTGACCATGATGTGAGCTCCTGATCCCTATAAGTTGTCCATAAGACAGTAATTTTGGCAAGCATACACTTTGCATTAGAAAGAGTATGGCCAGCTCATTGGAGTTGTGCTTTCTGTAGTAGAGTTTTGAATGCTTGGAAATACCACACAATGAAAGGACACTACTTACTGTTAATGAGATGTGTTTTCTAGCCTGACCATATTCTCCTAGGCAATCAAAACCTGGCAGTCAGCAAGTCAGGCACAAAGGAGTGATGTGTTACCTTTGTGTGCAGTTACCAAGGGACCATTCAGAGTTCTTTAGTGCACTGAAGAGCTCTCATATTTCTCCCTTTAGGATTATATATATATACATATACATAATTACATACATACACATATATGTATATGTGTGTATGGATGTAATTACATATCTATTTTTTAACCCAGAAGAGATTTTGACATTGAGTAGAAACTCCCTTGTCTCTTTTTGTTTTATTTTGTTTAAAATAGAGTCTAAATTTTTAAGTAAACATATCATTATTATCTTATCTTACAGGATTTTACATTGTAAATACCTGTTTAATTATTTTAAACTTCATGGTTACATCTAATTTAAAAGAACTCCTGCAATATTTCTACCCAAGCTATGCATTTATTATTGGGAACCTTGGGGACAGGAGTAATTTTGTGAATAGTGATTTCTTTTTAGGAAGCCATTAGTCCAAAGGACAGTCTAAGCTTAATTTTTTTTCCAGAGAATTAGGGATCTGTTCAGGGCCTGCATCTGTATGCTAATAACAAGAGATGAAATCAGAATTAACATTCAATTCTTAATTAAAAGGAAAAAATAGGTCTGCATTTTGATAGCTTACAAGTTAAGCCCAAGCAATTTCTGGTACATGGAATAGGCACTCGTTATGTTTTGTTTTTTTTTTTTTCCAGTCTTGAAATACTTGAAATACTTGATGCCCTCATCAAAGAAAGTGCTGTGCTTTATGAACAAAGTAGAATTGAAGTAGCTCAAAAGAATAGTGAGATGTGTAAATTCAGAGAATCCATACCAAATGTTCACAGTGACTATTTGTGCCCTACCTGTGTTGGTATTGGCAAAGACTAAGTGGTGGGAGAAGGTGAATGATTATTTTGACAAATTTTCTTGCTTCTAATGGAAAAAGCTAGGGGCAACTGTTCATTTGAGGTAAATTGACCAGGATTATAGGGTTGAGAGAAAGGGTTACATTTGAACCAGTTGATTTGAAATTTCAGATGGTAATACCTGAAAAAAATGTGCACAACAAATGTCAGTTTGTCATAAGGCCTATCATAGTTTTATTTCCTTCATTTCAGATTTAAAAGGCTTGGAGACTAAGAGGAAGACATCAAAGCCTCTGCTGACTCTGGTGTTTGACTTCGTGTTGCAAGGTGATAGACTGGAACCAACAGAGATTGAAAAGAACTTTTTATTCTGACAAAAATGAAAAGCATAACTATCTTTTTCATTGCATCCATTAGAAAAATAAATGAGTACTTAACGTTTTGGTACACCCATTTTCTTATTGCCTCTCTTTGAGTCAAATTTGACAAAGAATAAGCACTCTGACCACTATGGTTCTCATAAACTCAAATGGGCTTTTGTATTTTATTAATCTAGAATTTGCCATAATTCAGAATATCTGGATTGAAATTTGAATTTTCACTATAATATTAAGGAAGTTTTCATTTGTAAAGAAAGTTGATAATAAAAAATATGTTGAGGGAAGCAAAATAAAATTAGATATGTTTGACCTACTTAAGAGAAAAAAAATAGATTTATGATCCCTTAAGTACTTCAAAAGATCTAAAGTTCATTTAAAATATTCACTGTTCAAGGCAATATGTTATGATTAGAAAAGAGTTGCATTTGAAGTCAGAAATTCAAATAGTGCTTCTACTATTTCCCACATATGTAACTTTCAACAAGGTCCTTAATTTTTCTTGGCCTCAGCTTCCTCATGTGAAAAGCTGATGGATGAGACCAGATGACTGCTCAGATTTCATCCAGATTTAAATCTATTTCAGTATCTGATCAACAATTTAATTCAACATATATTTATTGGGAGTACTGTACACAAGACACTGTGGTTGAGGCTGCAGATAGAAACACACAAATGAAGTAGTTCCCACCCTCAAAAAACTTATATTCTACTGGAAGGATAAAAGTACATGACATATATAAATAAAATAAACAAACAAATAAATAAAGGGAATACAATGCATTTAAGGAGGAGAGGGTAGTTGATTAGTTAAAGCATCGGGTAAAAGGACACACCTGGACCTGTATCCTGAAGGATGCTAATGATCTAGGAGGAGGATATGAGGGGTGCTTTCATCACATGGAGGATCACCTGCACAAAGACTCAAGGATAAGAGATGGAATATTGAGCATGCAAAATAGCTTGTGGACCAGTTAGAATAGAATGAAGGGTGCTTGAAGGAGAAATAATAAGGAAATGATTGGGAAAGGTAAGTGAAAGTGAGGAAAAGGAATATGAAGGCCCAAACATGAGTAGAAGCTGTAGGATTATAAACCACTCTAATCATGTCATCAAAGTAATCCCCTAGGATCTTAACCTCAAGTTAACTGCTGTATAGAGTTGAAATAACTGAAAGAAGGTTTTGATAAATATAGTGTTTTACAAGTGTGGGAAAGTAGCATGAAGTCAAAAAAAGGATATAGCGGGTCAGGAAAACTTGAGTTTAATTCCTGCCTCTAATACATATTGGTTATATGACCATATTAAATAATCCATCAATGTATCAATAAACATTTAGTAAGAACCTAATATGTAGCAGGGACTGTGTGAAATGAAGTATAACTGTATGTCACTTAATCTCTCATGGCCTCAAGCAGTTGTCTAAGATTACTTTATTTAGAGAGAATTATTGATATCCGTTGGTGGGAGACCTTAGGAGTTTTCTACTCAGAAGAAATCACAGATTGAAAAAAAATGTATTTCACATTTGAAAAATAATTCAGTGCTATCTTACCTAGCATTAGTTGAAATTAATGAGACTTCATCATACTTAGATGAAGATTGTACCAAAAAGTTGATGCGTCAATGTATAGAATATAGATGTGTGAGTCATGTGCAATTTAGGAATGATTTAAAGATGAAGTACAAACCTGACATCAAAATTCACATAGATAATCCTAATGACTCCACTTTGGAGGACTCATCTACCACCACCCCACAAAGAATGACTGAAATAAGTTTTTAATTTGCATGTATTTCATAATTATTTGTCTATGTTTTTCTGCTACCTTTCATCCCAGGAAATGCAAATTGTTTCTAAGAAATATGCATATTATATTTTTCAATATATTTGGGAGTACTTTTTCAAGGAAAATACAAAATAATATATGTGTATATGTGTATATATATATATATTTATATATATATATACACATATACACACAGACAGAGAGAGAACTAAAAGATGATAGTTTCATAACCATTATCAAATGATTGATTCATGGGAGATAAAATTTGATACCTCTATTACATTCTACAGGAATGAAGTTATAAATAAAATTTTGGGAGACAAAGTTTCTAAATATTAATAATCAATTTTTAACTGTTAGCAAAATCTCAATAAAATTATGATCAATGGTTTCTCTCTTTTACCACACATTCCAAACAAGTGTCCCACAGAAATATAAATCCAGATCTCTCTTCCTGGCAGCAAATTACTGGGATCTCTCCTATTAAGAGATAAACTACCCCTGATTGGTGAACATTTAATGCAGAGGCAGGCTAAGAGTCCTCATCCACTTCCCTTTACTTCATTTTCAAGAGGGGAGGTCAGATTAGAAATGATGCTTCATCATCTGTTTTCAGATCTGTCTAGTAATATGGGTAGTCCATCAGGTTTGCTCTAATCTTATTTCTCCTTCATGAGCCAGGCAGCCCCAAGCTCTAATGAAGGGATGAAGGACATAAAATCATCCCCCAGGTGAGGGTTCTAACTCAAACTCGGTCCTATTTATAGAGTTAAAATAACTCAGTTCTCAGTTGAGTAGGGCCCAGACCAATCTAGCTAAGAAGCAGATGCCTTGGGGTTGGAATGGATTACAACCATTCTTTGATCATGGTCATGCCATTCGGAGACTGACTGGTCTTTTTAGGGGCGAGGTTTCAACAAAAATAGAATGACAAATAGTGGAACAGAAATTAATAATTATTTATTGCTATAATAGTACAATACTAATTTCTCTTAGTTACTATTGCAATGATTAATGTTTGATTGGACCTAAATAAATGTTTTTTCTGCTTTCAAACTGTAACTAAAGCTCTGTGATAGTGACAAGCACTTTTTTTAAAAATTCTGAATATCCTTAAGACCCTTGCAGCTAACTTGCACCAGTGTTTGTTGAATTAAGCTGCATTGACTTATAATTATATTTCAGAAATGATTTCATGGTGAGATTTGGAGGGCTTCCTGATTCCCTACTTTTTCTTTTAGAAATCAATGTTATGAATAAGTTAATAACTATTTTGCAAAAAAGGAACACAATGCTAGCATATTTTTTATGTTATATCTATTCTTCAACAAGGTATTCTTTTTCTATGCTCATTAAGGGGGAACTCCCAGCTGCCTCCCTCCCAGATGCCTGAGTGACAAGTTCAAGAAGAATGCCATGTTATCACCTCAAGATAGCATCTGTGTCAAAGAAGACCTTTGCCATGAATGGCATTTTCTATTCTTCAGAGAAAGTGGCAAGATGAGTTGCTTCTACTAAAAAATGGAAGGAGAAAGAGTCAATTCAATTTCTCTCTATTTGTTCCTTCTCTCAGAATCACTGAAGCATAAAGTAAAAGTGGAAATGACCTAGGGCAATCCAACTATCCATTAGTAAACCTTCATTAATGTAGACACATTTCAAGAAAAACTGGGCTAGGTTAATCTAATAGTTTAAATAATCAAGGATATTTTAAGAAATGAAGTTCTGTTACTTTCAAATTCACATTAGTTTGAAAAATAACTCTTAACCAATTCTTTTTCAGAGTAGAGAGCCAACATTAATAGAAAAATTAAATTGTAAATATTATAGAGAAAATGTAATGACTCACCTAAAGTTTCTCAAATTACCCACAAAAAAAATATAAAATAATGCCTCAAAATGAATTCTGGAGTGGTAATACCCCAAAATTGATGAGTGAAATAATTTTCCTGCACAAGATAATCTAGAAAGTTCTTAGTAAAGGT
Organism: Bettongia penicillata ogilbyi; assembly: GCA_023548195.1. Classification (NCBI taxonomy): domain Eukaryota; kingdom Metazoa; phylum Chordata; class Mammalia; order Diprotodontia; family Potoroidae; genus Bettongia; species Bettongia penicillata. Next base: position 12,280,919 of record JAJHZJ010000470.1, on the reverse strand, counting down.
GTTTTAAATCAGGGTGAAAGTAAAGTACACTGGAATACAGTCAAGAACATGGCAAGACTGAGCAGGGCTTGGGGGCAACTGAATAGATAATAGCAGTTTCTTCAGCTCTCAGCCCATAGTAAGGGGTAGGATGGGGATGGTGATGGTGGTGGTGGTAGCAGCCAACAACTGATCAAAAGGAGATTGCAAGGGTCCCTTTTCTGGTGCTGAGTGCAGAATTCTACTACATCACAGTCCCAGGGTGAAGAGAAGCACTGACATATCAATGTTTGAAGTAACAGGGGAGCAGGGATCCTAGTCATAGTGTCAGGACAAAGGACAGTGGTTATGATCACTCACAGACCAAAGCATAGGCAAAAGAGTACTAAACACAATTCTCCTTAGATCATACCCATTTGGGAGAATTAAAAACTTACAGACCTTCTAAAACTAGATCTGAAAACAGGTACACACAAAAAAAAATTACACTAAGAACAGTGCCACCTCCACCCCAGAAAGAGAGCCAACTTCAACGTATAAAGTAAAAACTCAAGAAATAGGCTTGAAAAATGAACAAACAGCAACAAAAAATAACCTAATCATAGAAAATTACTATGAAGGTTGGGAAGATAAAACCACAATCTCAAAAGAAGAAAACTGAGTCAAAACTATTACTTCCAAAGCTTCAAAAAAAATTGGATTGGTTTCAGGCCCAAAAAAAGACTTCCTAGAAGAAAATGTGAAAATCAAATAAAAGAGGTAAGGAAAAATTAGGAAAAGAAATGACAGTGATGCAAGAAAATCATGAAAACAAGTGAGTAGTTTGGAAAAGAGGGCACAAAATACTTTAAGAAAATAATGTCTTAAAATAAACAACAAAATATGTCAAATGGTAAAAGAAGGACAAAATCCACTGAAAACAATTTCTTCAAAAAGAAGAATTGGCCACATGGAGAGAAGCAAAAAATATACAAAAATTCATCAAAGAGAATAATGATTTAAAAAGCCGAATTGGATGAATAAAAACTTTAAAAAGTACAAAAATTCACTGAAAGAAAAAAACATCCTTAAAATGTAGAACTGGTGAAATGGAAAAATGAGACACAAAAGGTCACTGAAGAAAATAATTCCTGAAAAATTAAATATGGGTAAATGTATGTTAATGATTTCATGAGACCTCAAGAAATTCTAAAACAAAATCAAAAGAATGGAAAAAAAATAGAAGAATAGATCAAGGGAAGTTATTTTAAAGAAATTTTGGACTACCTGAAACCACAAAGAAAAAGAGTCTACCAGAAGTATCCCAAAGAGGTCATTAATAATGCAGAAGGGACCCATATGTACAAAAATATTTATAACAGCTCATTTTGTGGTAGCCAAGAACTGGAAATTGAGGGAATGATCATCACTTGGTAAATAGCTGAACAAGTTGTGGCATATGAATGTAATGGAATACTACTGTGCTATAAAAAATGATGACCAGGCAGATTTCAGAAAATTTTGAAAAGACATATATGAACTGATGCTAAGTAAAGTGAGCACATTGTGTGATGACTTTGATAGATTTAGCTCTTCTCAGCAATGCAAGGTCCTAAAACAACTCCCAAAATTTCCTGATGGAAAATGCCATCCACATTCAGGTAAAGAAAAATATTGAAGTGTACTATTTTCTCTCTCTCTTTTTTTTTTTGGTTTTGCTTATTTTTCTTTCTCATGGCTCCTTTATATAAGTTCTCATTATTTTATTCAATATGACTAATGTGAAAATATGTCTAATAGGATGTATATGTAGCACTTATATTTGATTGCACTCTGTCTTGGGGAGGTCAATGGAAGGGATGAAAAGAAAATTAAACTATAGAACTGAATTTTGAAAAATTAATTAAACAATTTGTAAAAATAACAAAAGAAAGAGGAAGGTAAAAAAAAAAGAGCCTAGACAACATCTTTCAAGAAGTTATCAAGGAAAACTACCCTGATATGCTAGATTCAGAGGGTAAAATAGATACAAAAAAGAGAAAATATCATAAATATACAGATACAAATAATTTAAATGTCATGGAGCCACAGCAAGGATCACACAAGATTTAGCAATTTCTATATTAAAGTGTCCAAAAGCTTGGAATGTGATAAAAATAGAGGAACTAGGATTGCAACCAAGAGTAACCTATTCAGTAAAAGTGAGTATAATTCTTGAGAGGAACAAAAAGATGTTTAATGAAAATGAGGACTTCTAAGCATTCCTGATAAAAAGACCAGAGTTGAATGGAAAATTTCACTTTTAAATACAAGACTCAAGGGACAAATAAAAAGGTAAACTAGAAAAATAAATCAAAGAGATTTGATAAGGCTAAACTGTACACCTTCCTACATGGAAAGATGATATTTGTAATCCCCCAAAACTTTCTCATTCTTTGAGAAGTTACAAGACATATATACAGACAAAGGGTATGGGTGTGAGTTCAATGTGATGAAATGCTAATCTTTTAAGAAAGTAAAGAGGTAAGAAAAAGGAAAACATTGAGAGAAAGAGAAAGGGAGATGTAGCATAGGATGCATTATCTCACATTATCTCACTTTTACAATAGAGGGAAAATGGAGGAGTTGGGATGCGGGGGGGGGGGGGGGGGGGGGGGGGAGGGGGGAAGTGCCTGAAGCTTAGTCTTACAAGAATTGGCTTAAAGAGGAAATAACATACACAACCAGTTTTGCAGAGATATCCATTATAACCTTCAGGAAAGTAGGAAGGTGATGGGGATGATGACGGAAAAGGCTGAACAGGGGGTGAAGAGACAGGGACAGAGAGGCAGAGACATAGCAGGAGAGACAGAGAAAAACAGAGCGAGACAGAGAGAGACAGAGACAGAGAGTAGGATAAACAGGGTTAATAGGATGGAGAGATGCATAATAATAACTGTGAAAAAATTAATAGCAAGTTTCTCTGATAAAGGCTTCATTTCTCAAATGCATAAAAATGAGCTATATTCATAAGAATACATAGAAATCCAAATTAAAAGAATTTTGAGGTACCATCCAGACCTATCAGATTTGCTAATATGAAAGAAAATGTAAACAACAAATTTGGAGTGGATGCAGGAAAACTGAGACACTAACTTACTGTTGGTGGAGTCATGAACTGATTCAACAGTTCTGGAGAGCAATTCGAAACTATGTATAAGGGGCTATAAAATTGTGCATACCTAGCAATACAACTACTAGGTTTGTATTCTAAAGAGATTTTAAAAAAGGAAATGAACTTATATGTCCAAAAATAAAGGATTATAGTAGCTCTTTTTTTTGCAAAGACTTGGAGATTGAGGGGACATTTATCAGTTGTGGAATGGCTGAGCTAATTGTAGAATATGGTTGTGATGGGATTATATTGTGCTATGAGAAATGCTTAGCAAGATGCTCTCAGAAAACCCTGGGAAGTCATACATGTTCATGTTGCAAAGTGAAATGAGTAGAAACAAGAGAAGCCGGTATACATTAAAAACAACATTGTATGATGGTCAACTGTGAACGAATTAGTTATTCTCAGCAACATAATGATCCAAGGCAGTTCTACTTCTGAAGGATTTATGATGAAAAAGAAAAAGAAGAGTGTTTGAATAAATCATATCTTTTAACTTCATCCTGGGGATTTTTCTGGTGTGTGTGTGTGTGTGTGTGTGTGTGTGTGTGTATGCACATGTTTCACAATGTGAAATGCAAGTATGTTTTGCAGGATTTCACACACATAATCTGTATCAAGTTTCTTGCCTTCTCAAGGAAAGGGAAAGGATGTAGAGAGAAAATTTGGAAGACAAAATCTTCAAAAAAGCAATTGAACTTGATTTTTACGTGGAATTGGGAAAAAATAAAGTATTAGATATATAAAAAAATCTCAATTGTAACGTGTAACCTATTTGCATAAAAAATAATGTGACCACATTTATAAAACTTCTTCAACTACCCCTCTGCCTCCTATCAGCAACGTAATATTTGAGCAATTTATTGTCTTAGCAAAATAATCCCCCCCAACACACACTGCTAGAACACAAATCAGTTTCAGTTTAGTTCAGCTCAAATAATTATAAATTTAAAATTAGTGCATCCAGAATTATTTTATACTTTTTCTCAAATAAAGGAATAATGTAGTCCAGGATAATTCCGTATTTAATTTTAGGGGTCCTAAATCCCTGAGAATAAACCTTCTACTGAATATTACCCTAGGTTGGATGGTGATTTGGGATAAACATTCTACTGTAAATCTTACAAACTGGGGCAACTGGTACAATTTACCCCAGTCTGGATAGTGAGGAAGGGAAATGAACTAGAAAAGGAAAGGAGCTCAACACAGCCTGATGCCTGTAATAACTTTATTGTAATTAACTATAAAACACTGTCTACCCTAGCCCCACCACTTGAAGGCCATGCAGGTTAGATTTCACTCTTTCCCCAATATTTCCAACACTTTTAATGGAATTAGAAGTCTGAGTACTCTCCCATTATTTTCAATCCCCATAGATAATGTTATCTTAATTGTATGGGGTGGTTCCCCTAGATCCCAGTTCCATTAGTCACTAAGTCTGATTAGCATTACATGGGAAAAGTTATTTCAGAAGACATAATCACAAATATAACAACTTTCTCCCCCATTATGTGGGAGATATAATATCTTTTTCCCTCAAACATCACCTAACTTAATCTTTGTGGAGGAAAGGGGGATAGGTTTATAACTTAGCTTGATTCCCATAGATCACAGTGCTAGTTACAAGTACAAACCCCACCTCAGGATCCAGTCCAGGAACCTTGTCTTCTCAGTACTTTTATGATCTCCATACAGAATGGTTTGCTACATCATCCTACTTACAGTTCTGGAAAGGTCACGATAAGGACCACGAGCATCACCTCTGGCACCATGGAGGAACAAACAACAGAGAGCAGAAACAAATATTCCAAAGCCCACTGCCAGAGGGTGGAGCAGAGGAAGGAGAGTCCTTCTCTCACCAGTTCAGTGCATTGCCTCCATACTGGACAGAGCAGATAACGGTTGTCAAAAAGAGAATAGGAGAAAAAGAATCATGGAAAAGAGTACAGGAAAAAAAAAAGATGTCTCAATCTCTCCAATATAGTCAAGCAATCAACCAAAAGGGCTACTGCCACGTGAAAGGTAGAGGAACACAGTACACTCCAAGTTAGACAAATCAGGCATGCTCAAAAGGGCCCTCAATGAAGGCTCTGTATTAGAAGTGGGTGCCCAGACAAACCTGGTTTACAGCTATATTTTTGCTGCTAATCTTTGCTATATCTATATTGTTGAAAGAGAGCAGATAAAGGTATGTGTAGGGCATTGTGAAGTCATTTTGACATTGTGTGGACATTCACTTTCCTCACCTGCTAAATGAGAAAACAGTATTTTCACCATATCTCTCTACATCACGGTGATGAGTTATGGTGTTTTGGGAAATCAATATGATGTAAAGTGTATCAATATAACTTTAAAAAAAAAGAAATGGTAAATAAAGGAAAGAGTAGGAGAATTTCAGGAGCTTGTCAGGGTAGGTTTTAATTATTTTAAAGATGCATGTGTACAACAGTCAAGATACAACCTAATCATTTATCAAATTGACAACTTCATTGAGTGGAACAATTTAGAATGCCAGTTAAATGTAAAATTAATCAGTATTGCAGTACCATTGCTATTATGTATGTATTCAAAGCCACAAGAAAATAGAGATGGAAAGATGTCACTAAATTAAATCTGTAAATTATAATTTCAGTTGGTGAATCATAATTATATGAATAGCAAAACTTATGTCAGAGTCTTTCTTCTGCTTCTATATCTTGCTATGAAAATGATCCTGAGTTCTCAAAGGTAATGTTATCAGACCACAAGCTCTGGCAGGTCTCACCAAGAGGGAAAGATCATAAGAATATGGCTCAATAAAAGGCTACATATACCTGACATCCAAGAATAAGCCTAAGGACATTCAGAGAGCTCCATCACTCTCTTAGCTACAGGACAGTGAATTCTTCAGGCTCAGTTACTAGGTCCTTAATAATACACATATAGCAGAGCTATTAGTGCCCTTTAAGTTGGATCCCTGGGGAAAATACCCAACTCACGCAGGTCTCATAATATTCCTTCTAGGAAATTACATTCAGCTTTTACTTTCCATTTAACCAGTTCATCTTCCCTTTTTGAGGTCAACATTATGTAAATCAAATACCCAAAAAATTCCTCCAGTGCTTCAGAAAATCTAAATCTTCTTGCACTGGTCAGTTTGAGTACTTCTGAATCTTCTACGCTTCATAACTACAATACATTTTAGTGGAGGAACAGGCAAAAATATTAGGTAGCTGAAGCCTTGCCTTCTTTTCTCTATATACTTTTCATAAAACCACATTCTGGTTTTATTTTTTTTCTGAAGGCTTTCCTTGTGCAAGCTAAACTACATCCTAATAAAGGCATTATTCTTTAAGTGTTCATTCATTTAAATGAATCAAAATATGAAATACCCAATGAAGAAAGGAGAAAGATCACTATCAGAAAAAGGTGAGGCTTAGGATTTATCTGTCTCCACATTAACTAATCTAAACCTGGCCTCTTTGGGGTTTTGTATTCATTCTTTATTTGTTAAATGGGTTTTCGTGGCCCAGTTTAGTCTTTGAGTTCCCAAATTAAAAACAAACATGATACTGAACCCTAAATTACCACAAGATGTAACTGGCATTTGAACTTAGACTGGTAAGCTATATCTTCTAGGATACAAAACCATGCCTAGTGAGTAAGCCTGAATCTGGATAAGCCTGAGAATACTGAGTTCATTTTCCGTCTAGAAATAGGTTCCATAGTTCCTTTAAAGTCAGTTATTATCTTTTTGGTTATATAACATGGTTTTTGCAGCATCCCTCTGCTATAAATACCTACTCTGCTGAATTGAATTGGGGTGGGAGGGTTAATTAGGGAGGAGAGTTGACCAGAAAGAATCCTGAGAACTCACAAAGTGAAGTCAAATTAACGATGCAAGGAGCTACCTTGTGGATACTTAGACTGAACACATAGATCCCCAGAGAAAAGGAGGGAAGTAGGTCTATCTGAAGAAGACTGTTATCTAGACAAAGCATACACAAAGAATTCACGTGGGATTGAAAATACCTGCCAGTGCTAATTATGTTATGTTACTTTAGGGAAAGCACTTAATCTTCCTTGCCTCTGTTTCCCCATCTGTACAATGAAGATAATGCCTGATCTCTAGGTAAACCAGAAGAGTACTATAAGAATTAATTCAGTAATTGCGTTTTAAATCCTGCTTACCAGTTAAATAAAGAGATTTTTCTTATGGTACTGAATATCATTCATGGATAGGTATTGATGTTGAAGAGGATTATATGTTCAAACCAAGTTTAAAAAAAGGCAGCTTTTTTATGGTTTTCCAAATTCTAAGGTAGTTTCCCTACCCAATTCCTTCACTCTTCAAAGCCCATCTATAGTGTCAGATATGACTGTTTGAGGTTTCAAATGATGAGACAGAATGCAGTGACCTTTGAAAACATCCACTATCTGTGAAGTTACATTCTATTAGAAGAAAGACTATACAGTAAATATCATCCCCCTGTTTGTGTGTTTTAATAACCAGTCATATTTAAGAATAAATATGGACTGAGAGATGAATTAATGATTAAAAGGTAATCTCCTACAGAGAACTGAACAAGGCTGAGGGTAGCAGGGAACATTGCTTAAAAAACGGCAGTAGAGAGAGACTCATAATGAAAAAAAGAAAACTTCCTGACTATAACTATCATTAAACTGTGGAACTGGGCACCAAAGAGGTTCATTTCAGAGCTGTAACTAAGGTTAAACAATCAGGACTTTGTCACAGGGTGTCAAATTTCAAACACTTGTGGTCAATTCAATTCAATTAAAGGAACAGCTTCCTAGGTTCCAGCAACTGTACTAGGTATTGAGAATAAAAGACAAAAATGAAACAACCCTTGCCTTCAATAATCTTACATTGAATAAATCTAGAATACTGGGATCACAGATTTAGGACTACAAAGAAGCATACATCAATGTAAAGTTAATTCCATCTTATAGATGATGATACTGAGTCCTGAAAAGTTGCCTACTTATACCGTTACCTTACCCAAATAGGATGTGGTAGAGGCAGGATTTTAACTCAAATCTTCTTGACTCCAAGATACTTGATCTTTTCCTTCAGCAGTGTAAGGAAAACAGATCTTAAAACGTATTTTGAAAGAAAAGTTGAAATAGCAATTTTCCCCCTGGTGATAATAGGGAGAGGTCCTCCTCTATGCAGAGGCTCCCCTACTATCCTCACAATGTCAGAACAAAACAAGGAAGCCCCTCTAATTTGCTGTTGTTCATCCTTAAGTTTTGAAAAAGACCAATGACATTACAATGTTGTCATATGACAGGTGATGTCTTGACATATTTGAATTTGATTTAAATGAGGCAGATTTGCACAGAGTTGTCAGCCTTACTCTCTTTCTAAGTCATTAGTGTTCAGTGGCAAGAGAGAAGTGAAGATCATTGACAATGACCCAAGATGCAGTGGATGGCCTTGGTGCCTTCTATGTCTAACTAAGCTCTGAGCACTTCCCAGCAGCTGGTTCAGTCACCTTTATGACTGTTGGAACAAAATAGAATCTTAAGGTACATTTCACCCTAACTCACCAATGGATCTGTGGCCCATGAGATATGCTCAGCCTCATTTGGCCTGTCTGCCAAGACAGTTTTACTAAGGTATGACTACTGCAAATGCTACAGTTTGGAACCATAGGTGAGATTTACATGATAGCTAGACACCAAAGATGGGTGAGTAGCCCTAAAAGGGCTTCAGTAAACCCTCTTGCAAGAGGTAGTGGTCCTCTCTGACCATCTCACACACTCACTCTAACTTATTAAGTGAATCAGCCTCTTGTTGTGAAATTACATAAGCCCATGGAGAAAAGTCTCATATATAACAGGCAAACCAGAAAAGGGTTGTAACCTACATCATTGAAGGATATTTCCTATAAATTAAATCACAGGTACATTTGAGGATTTAATTAATTTCAGCAATATAGTGCATTGCATTTATTAACATGACAGCTAAGGTTTCCATTTTCTTTTGTACTGTGAAGCTCAGATAAACATTGAGACAATTTTTTTCTTTTGTTCTATACCATAATTCCATATGTACAAGATGCTCACCAAGGAAAAAGTCCCTCTACTTATGTGGATCAGCAAAACTTTTGCAGCTTAGTGTTGACAAGTATCTTGTGCCATTCAGAGTTCAAGCAACTTGTCCAAAGTTAGAAAGCCAGTACATATCCTTCAGAGAAGGAACGTGACCCAGATTTTTCTAATTCAGGAGATAGTTTTCCATCCACTATATCATGATTCATCTTAGCTTTGAATGATAAGACAGTTAAAATTCAATGAATACTTTCTCTTCACACCAACAATATCACACTATCCTTACATCATGTTATTCTTTCAAAGTTCTATAGACTTGTATTTAAAACCAATTTAGAGGTATGTAACGTTTAAATATCAAAGTGATATTTATGCAAATACATTATAGAGGCATATTTAAAAAATCAAATGTTGGTTCATATATTTTGTGTTTTTCAATGGCATGTCACAAAATATTCCCCTACTCCCTTCAAAAGTGTTGTCCTTTACAACAAATAATAAAGAATGGGAAAGGAACAGTTTGGCCCAAGTAACTGAAATATGAAACAAGTGGGATTTTATATAGAGTGTTTCTCATTCATTTAAGTCATGAGGATGGAAACATCTCTCCTTGTAATCTACATATTTATATAGATATGTCTATGTGTATTTATATGTATATACATATATTTATGTATGTTTGTGTATGCATGCATATTTGCAGATGAATGTAGATGGAAGATAGATACATAAATAGGTAAATAGAAAGATAGATGGATGGATAGATAGATAGATAGATAGATAGATAGATAGATAGATAGATAGATAGATAGATATGGAATCACTAACTGAAAGCAAGCTTGTTCATAGAACTTTAAAAAAATACAAGTTCAAGATGTCTAGAAACAGATAGCTTTTCTATCAGAGATTCAGAAACTATTCAAAATTAACTTGCCCCTTATCAAAACATTCATTTGTCCTTTTAAAATGTGTCTTTTAAAGCAGAAATTTTAGGAACTTTAAATACATAAAAATATAAATATAAAAATGAAAATCAAGAATGTCACTTAGCTACCTACATTAGCAACAATCCTGAAATTCACAAACGACTGAATAATGATCAAAAACCACAGCACATGACTCCTTCCACTCAAAAACATTACATAAAAGCAAGCACACACACACAAATAATTTAGTAGAAGCTCTCAGCGTAATTAGGCTTCCAGCAAAGCTACCAGAGATGGGCCAGAAACAGCTGAAGCAATACTGAGGAACTTCCAGAAAAACTCTAGAATGTTAAGAAATTCTAAGAGTGAGACCTTGGATGCCTTGGGGACTGGCAATGATCAGAGAACCACGGCAGTACTAAGGGCAGAGTAAGTCTGACCCCTGGAATTTGAGGTCTTGATCAACCTACCCTTAGAGATTATTGAAAGCCCTTAAGTTCCAGTGTTTATAACATCAGAAAAAAGGACTAACCCCTACAGGGAGAGGATAACATAGGAACCTAGAAAACTGACTCAGAACATGACACAACAGAGCAGACCACTGCATCCAAAGGCACATCAGGGCAAAATGGTCATGGAATGAAGCCTCAAATAGGGAATTAAAACTGGATAGATGGATAAATCAAAGAAAACCCCACAAATATAAGCATATGTATATATGTCCCTGATATCTATATTTTTGGGGGGTTTGCATATATATATATATATGTACATACATATATACATACATATATATGTGTGTATGTGTATCTATAATATTTATGTATTTTACATAGTTTATATATTACTTACATGTGCATACATATATGTGTGTGTATGTAGACATAAACAAAAATGAAAGAGTAACAACATAAAAGTTGTAATCAAGGATTCAGGGCTAAAAGACTTTTGAAAAAATGAGGTGATACACTAACAATAGAGGGACATATTTTTGTATCTAACCACTGTATGAATTTGTTTTGTGTGACTGACAATTAATTCTAAAGTTTAACTTTGTTTTAATTTTTCTATTTGTTTTTTCATGAGAGGGGAGAACACTAGGGAAGAAGGAAAATTATCAATGGTTTCATGTATAGAAGAGGGCACAAGGAAATTCAGAAGAAAGCACTGGAAAGAAGATTTTTTTTTTAAACAAGATATAAAATTATTATATACTGTTTTAAAGGAAAAAAATGTGAAATTCTGATTCAAAGTATCATATACAATCTTTAATCTTTTTTCAGCTGTGTTTACAGGAAATGCTGTTTTTGTTCCTTTAACTTAAGAATAAAACATAAATTTTTGAAAAGATGAAAATATAGCCATCAACAAAAATGATTCATATGATAGTACTTTAAACATATGTAGTACTACGTTTTAAACAATTATTTGATGACATGATCTACTGGATAGAAAACTGAGTTTGGAGTCTTGAGGGCTAAGATTTAAATGCTGACATTGACTGTTACTGACTGTGTGAGGATATTCCCAAAAACCTATGTATCAATTTAAAAAATGGCAATTTTTGATGGTGGTGGTTGATTCTCATTCTAAGGCTCCTCTACGCTGACAGTATATACAGATAGATATGGAAATAGATGTAGATATAGATATCTATATGTACATATATAGATAGAGACAGATATGTATGTATATGTATGTATACATATGTACACATCCATGTATATGTATATGTATACATACATACATGTGGTGGTTTCAACAATAGATCAAGGTTTATTATACAGTGTTGTGTATTATGCACTATTTTGTAGTGTAGACATATATATGTATGTATGTATGTATGTGTCTATGTGTGAATCCAACTACCTTAATACTGAAAAAGTTCTCATGAGTTACAAATATCATCTTTCCATGTAAGAATGTTAACAGCTTTACTTTAATAAGTCCTTTATGATTTCTCTTTCCTGTTTACCTTTTCATGACTCTCTTGATTCCTGTGTTTGAAAGTCAGATATTCTACTCATCTCTGGTCTTTTCAACAAGAATATTTGGATGTCCTCTATTTCATTGAAATTCCATTTTTTCCTCTGAAATATTATACTGATTTTTCCTGGGTAGGTTATTTTTTTATTTTAATCCTACCTCCTTTGGTCTCCATAATATCATATTCTAATCTCTCTGACCCATTAGTGTAGAACCTGTTAAATCTTGTGTTGACCTGATGGTATTTGCACAATACTTGAATTGTTGCTGTTGTTGTTTTTTCTGATCACTTGTGACCTTTTATCCTTGATTTTTGAACTCTGAATTTGGTTACAATATTCATCAGAGTTTTCCTTTTGGGATCTCTTTTAGGTGGTGATCAGTGGATGCTTTCCATTTCTATTTTGCCCTCTCGTTCTAGAATATCAGGGAAGTTTTCCTTGATAATTTCTTGAAATGAAATGTCTAGGCTCTTTTTTTTTGATCATGCCCCATCTGTGCTGGAGTGATCCATGCTGGACTGTGCTTCACTCAGAGCCATATGTGATAGACAGTTCCTGTCAAACTTCCAGACTGTTTTGGCCTGGAAATTTCCTACAGTTCATCATTTTGTGACTTCTGCTGCTCTAGGATTTGTATAGAGTAATTTTTTTTACAGGAATTTTGAGGGATTTGGGGGAGAACTCAAGTAGGTCCCTCTTCTACTCTGCCATCATGACTCCTCCCTGAATTGTCACATAGATTAAGAGTATCTGAGGCTGGATTTGAACTGAGAAAAATGAGATTTCCTGACTCCATGCCTAGTACTCTGTCTACTGTGCCGGCTAGATGCCTTGCATTTAGAGTAAACATTATAATTTTCTTATTCTTAGTTGAATTGTCTTCACACTATAAAAACCAAGGTGGTTTCTGCAATGAGTAATAATCATGATAGAAATTTACATTGGAGAGGATCCTGGGAAGATGGTGAAACTCCAGGCTCTCAAGATTTTCCACCACAAAACTGATAAAATAGCTCCTCAGACTGAGTTTTACCTCAGAGGTAAAACTAAAAAAAAAAGAGTAGGGGAAGAACAGGGGTCCTCCTGGGACAATGAGAGACAGAAGAAAAATCCCAGGATGAGGTTTAGTCCCTGAGAATAGTAACCATCTCTAGGCTAGGATCCACTTAAGCAAATGGAAAGCCCTAGGGTTAGTTGGTTTGAGAGACTGCCTCAGTCTCAGCCACAGGAACTTTTATGTGCAGGACAATGAAGGGATTTGGTGTCTGACTGAGGAAAGGTCCAAGGAACTTCTGCTGACAAGGATCACCAGACTGCTGTGCTGTGGAGACAGGGTAGGAACCTGAAGGAACCACCACACATCTGGTGAGTGCAGGAGCAATGGGATAGAAATCCCCTGGCTGTGGACACTTACAGGAGCCTGGAAGTTTGGCTTTGGTTCTAGGCTAGAGGAAAGAACTGAAAACCGGGTGTCCCCCATACCGCAAGACTAGTGGTGATTCCAAAAAGAAATACATAAACAAACAAACAAGCAAACAAACAAACAAATGAATGAACGAATGAAAATGCACAGGCAAAGGAGAAAGAATCCAAATGTAGAGAGTTACTATGGGAATAGAGATGACCAGGTTCATCTTCAGAAGAGGATAATGAAGGAAACAAACCCTCTTCTATCCCAAAGAGCAATGTTAAATGGTCACTCACCTAAAAAGAATCCAAAGACTTCAAAAATTATATGAAAAGATTGCAAAAAAACTTTAAAAAAAGAATAATCTAAGAGGAACAAGACAATTATGAAAAGAAAATCAATTAATTAGAAAAGGAGATCTAGAATCTTAAGAAAGAAAATGACTCCTTGAAAATTAGGATTGGACAAGGAGAAGCCAAGGAAGTTATAAGACATCAAGAAGTAATAAAATAAAATACAAAGTATGAAAAAAAATAGAAGAGAATGTGAGACATCCCATAAGGAAAACAGTTGATCTGGAAAACTGATAAAGAAGAGAAAACATAAGAATACTCAGACTACCTGAAAGCTACAATTGAAGAAAAAATAATCTAGATACAATAATGCATGACATAATTAAAGAAAATTGTCTTGAAGCATTAGAACAAGAGGGGAAAATAGAAGTAGAAAATCCACCAAGCACCACTTGAAGGAATCCTATATGGAGACTATACAGGAATATTACAATAAAATTCTTAACCCCTCAACTCAAAGACAAAATTTTACAAGCAACAAGAAAAAAACACATTTAAAATATAATGGTGCCACAATTAGAATCACACAAGATCTAGTGTGGTGACAAAATGCAATGTAAAGCACCATAGGCAATAAGAAACAAAGATCTTCCCTGTCCATTAATAGGCCTCAGGTGGAGCCAATTAAGGGGACCTTGGTTAGGGGAGGCTTGTTTTTCAGGAAGGCCTTTACCTTTTGTTATTTTCTAAAGTGGCGTTGGGGTCATGAAATGCCCTCTGGCTCTGAAAAGAGAATATATACTCTGAGGTGGGGTTTTGTTTTGGGCCCTTACTGTTTGGAAGAAAGTTCATGTGCCAGATGAAACTCTGGGTAGCCCTTAAAATGTCCATTCAGCTTTGAAAACTCAGATGGCAGGGCTTCTCTCTCTGGTAACTACGTATATATGTAATGGACGCACATTTGGATCAATCTGTCTATCTGTAATGTATGTATTGCTTATGTTCAGATAGTTAGAAGCCCTGTCTGTTGGTTTTTATTTCTTTACTTGTATTTTCTCTGTTGTTATAAGTGATTAAAGTACATTGGTGACCTCTCAAAAGTTACTTTCCTTTTAGGAAAGCAGAACTAATATAGCCTATGCTAGCAGGCCCTCCTATGCATGCCAGTTGCTTGAAAGACTGCAAATCTTGGAACACTGTATTAAAAAGAAAAAGAACTGGAATTCCAGATGAAAATATCATACCCAGCAAAGTTAAGTATAATCCTGAATGGAAAAAAAAATAGACACAATGAATTGTCAGTACCTGGATTTTAAAAAAAAAACAAACTGAACTTTATAAAAGATTTGACATACAAGATCCAAAAGAAATATAAGGTCCATACCAAAGACTAATTACAAAGGACTGAACAAGGAAATCTGTTTATCTTTTTATGTATGTAAATGTAAAACTTTTGTTATGGGAATGGGAGGATAGGGGAAGGATCCTTGGGGATGGAGTAGGTTAAATAATAGGAGCACAAGGTAAAGGGTAGAAGGAAAGTAGAGGAGTCAGGAGGGTTAAAAAACAAGAGATAAGCACAAATATAAAAACAAAGATCAGGAATAGAATTTTTCATGGAAAGTGTGTGTGTGTGTGTGTGTGTGTGTGTGTGTGTGTGTGTGTGTGTGTGGGTGTGTGGGTGTGTGTGTACTATATATCTGTGTTTAATTGTAGCCTTCAGAGGGAGAGGGGGAAAAAGAACAAAGTAAAAAATTCTCAGCAGTGAACAAAAGAAAAATTACAAGGAAGCAAAGAAAAGATGAACAGCTCTCAGTACAATGTATAGTATTTATGACTTCTTTATGACTTTCCTGAAATGGAAATTTATTGCTATATAATTTGAATCCTCTACTCTGCTGTGTTCTGCTATGCACATGACATGCTTTTTTCTTTTCTTATTTTCCAATTATATTTCAATATTTAAGTTTATGTTATTTTTTGTGTATTTATTTTATTATTTAAGCCAAAAAATTAAAAAAAATAAAGAAATAAAATACATTATAAATGTAGACAAAGGACACTGTACTTTGAATCAAGAGATTTGGATTCTAATCTCAACTGTTCTCTTTAAAATTGCTAACTGTAGAAACTTAGATGACACAAATTTTTTGAGGTGAAATTACTTGATCTGTCAAATGAAAATGATCATTTTGTCTACCACACAGTATTGTTGTGAGCCTCCATCACTGACAGAATATGGAAAGTCTCGTGACAACCTGACTCCCAAGGCTCACTTTTCTCTTACCAGTGATTTCCAGGGTTTGGCCTGCAAGTTTTCTCTAGTGATAAATACTGACGCTATCACAACTCATTCTCAAAGCCTTGCTTTTCTCTTTATTAGGAGAAAATTATATAGTCTTGTTTAACTCCTGTGACTTGCATATTTCTGAAACCAACATGGGACACTTAAGATTGAATACCAGTAAGGACACTTGCATAACTGAAAACAGGGCAAAAAGAGAAAAGTTTCAAGAGTCTTCTGTGCAAATATAGAAGGATCTAGAATTAGAGATTATTCTTAAGTCCCCTCTTTTTTTGACTCAATACCTTCTGTCACTCTTATTCTTCATGTTAGCCTTCACAAACCTTCATGAAATTGGTTTCAGGATGAAGGCCATTGACTTCTACTTGAAGTAGATTGACATTGACTGTTGATTGCTGCATTTCTCAAGTTATTTTAAAGTTTGTTTCTTTGTCCTCTTTATCTTTATCTTTAACTTCTAAGTAGTTGAATTTTACTTTCCATTTTCTCATCAACTCTCAGAGGAATGTTTTTGTCATATTGCTTTTAGAGGGATAATAATAAGAAGCTCCATACTTGGATAAATCTGGGGCCTTCTCACTTGCCTTGTTGATTTAACTCCACCCAACTGGTACCTAGATATAATTATGCTCCCAAAAGACGACAATCAGCTGACCTTAAAATATACAATATATTTAATTTTAAAAGTATGCCAATCAGGCTCTTGTCTCAGCTCATAAACCAAAAAGAGACTTTCTTTTAATTATATAGCAGTAGAAAATTATATTATCCCTGTAAGTCACAATATTGCTTTAGGTTGAGGGCAGTCAAGGATCACCATTGTGGCTCCATCCCTCCACTTTCTCTATGCTTCCATTTGTTCAATGTTTAACTCTCCTTCTATAGACATTATTATTCCTTCTAGGGTAGCACGAAACTTCTCTGGTTCCCTGACCAACAGAAGCCACATATGATTTCTATTCTTTAACATACTATAGCACCAATGCAATATTCACAGCACTTATGGCAGCCATGAACCTCCTGGCACAATTCTGAATTGCAAAATACCACAGACTCTCCACATGGAAGACAGAACCAAAAAATTTATTCAAATACCAGAAAGCAAAGTCCATCATAGTAACAAAAATCTATATACAGTAACAATGCAGGGAAGAATACCATCTCCAAGTCTTCCCCTGCTAGGCTTCCCACAAATGGGTTCTTTTAAACAAAACACAATCAGGCTTCCCTTAAACAAAATGACCTTCTCACAGTCACAGTCAACTGCATACTTGCCTGCATCCTTCAATTCTGACTGCTGTCGTGACTAACTTCCTCTCTGGTTTGCTCTAGCTATGCCACTTCCTTTTCCATCCTTCCTGTTTCACCCATTCAGCAAACTCCTCTCACTAAGGATCCATGTGACTCAGTATTCCATGTGACCCAGGAAGGTCATATGGGCCTATTAATGAATAAGAAATATATTCCCATTCTAAATTACCATTATATGTGGCCCCAAGAGCTTTCATATTCATTATACAGAGTGGTGGGGCAAATAATATCAACAGAACTTTAATAGGATTAGAGAAAAATAAGCATATAAAAGTATCTTAGGCAATTGATATCAACAGAACTTTACAATATAACAGGGATCACACAAAATAAGCATATAAAACAACATCTTAGGGGGAACATGAGCATAAACACTCCATCATTCTTCCTTTGGATGCATGGGGGCCAAAATTTTGGCATAAGTGGTGAAGGTTTCTTCTTCTATAGCTACTTCCTGCCAAGGTTGGACATAGATTGGACCACCCCAAGAGGTCCCATTCCAGGGGTTAGTTCTTCACCTAGCATCCAGAGTTTGGTCGATGCCAGGTCCAGGGGTGAAACAACACATCTGACAAGGGCTGACATCCAGCTAAAAGGATGTGCAGATGAAGGGTATTAAGCCTACAGAAAACGAATCTGACAAACAAGGTGAACAGACAAAAAGCCAAAAAAAAAAACAAAAAAAACCAAGGAGACAATAACCAGAAGCAGGATAGAGTCAGCCCATGTTTCTGGAGTCCATGAACCTACTGTCATAGCCTCATTCTCTGTTGTTTATTCTATTCTATTTTGTTGTTTTGGGGTCATCATTCTGTATAGCAGTATACTTTCTCTAATCTGGGCTGGGGCCAGGCCAACCTCCCATTCTCCCTGCAGGCATGATGAACTTGGATACAGTGCTTCAGGAGGATCTGTATGGGCCTCTATTATTTCCCTGCTCAGTCTAAAATCAGGTTTCTTCCTTGATAAATTGTATATAGTTAGTTAATTGAAATACCATCTATTCTCCCAAAACCTACCTCTGCTCTCAAGAGAGCCATAAATAATTTGTTTCTTGTCAATCTATTCTGATTTTGAATCTGATGGCTTTTTACTCTTCTCTCTCGAGGAAATTTATCTTTTTCACTGATTCTCACCATCTAAGTTACCAATGATTCTCTCATCCTTAGGGTGAACCAACTGAAAATATCTGTGAACTTCTGATGAGTAAAATCCTCAAATACCTTCCCAAATACTGCCAGGGCGGGGGGAGGCAGGGGGAGTTGTTCCTCCTGCTTCCTTCTTAGTATGACAGAATCTCAGTCTCTTCACTTTTTTCATTCTCTTCCTTCACATCCTCTGGCCTGTGTTTAGACCTGAATCAAGCCCAGCCTGCACAAAGAGTGCATTCACTTTCCTATTATTCACTTTTCTCCTCCTCCTGTGAGCCAAACCAACTACAGTTATTTCTCCTACCACCCGAGGTCCTCCAGTTTGCTCTGCTAAAAGACAGTTTGAATGCTGCAGCATAAAAAGCCTTTCATGCAAACCAGTCAAGTTTCTTTCCGTCTGAACTCTTTCTTGCAGCAGTTTGTCTCTGCTTTTACATATAATTTGATTGTTTATTAGCAAGACCCAGCTTCTCCTACACATCCTTGCCATTTCTTTCCTTGCTTCCATTGGTATTCTCTACAAACATCTTTCTTAGTCTCTGGATTTTCCCTTCTGTAGCCTTCGTTCCCAGTTTTCATACAGCCCTGTGCCTTTAGCCCATTATCTTGGTACGGAGGAATAAGGCAAATCCTCCCACCCTGTGACATCTATTTCTTCCTCTATCTCCTTTGCCTTTTTGCCTCCAAATAGAGATCCGATATTTCACAGTCCCATCCCTGTCACTATTTGTAGCACCAATACAAAATTCACAGCACGTATGGCTTCCATGAATATCCTGGCACAATTCTGAATCACGAAATACAATAGATTCTCCTCATGGAAGACAGAATCAAAACATTTATTCAGAAAGCCAAATCCATCATAGTAACAAAAGTCTATACACAATAATAATGCAGAGAACAGCATGATCCTCAAGTCTTCCCCCTGTTAGGCTTCCCACAAACCTTCTCCATTAAACAAATCACAGTCTTCCCTTAAATAAAATGTCCTTCTTATACTCAGACCCAACTGCATGCTTGTCTGCATCCTTCAATTTTAACTGTGCTCACGACCAGTTTCCTCTCAGGTCTGCTCTAGCTCCGCCTCTTCCTTTTCACCCTTCCTATTTCACCCATTAAGCAAACTCCTCCCCACCCCCAGGCTCCATGTGACTCAGACTCCTGTGACTTGGGCTTCCATGTGACCCAGCAGGTTACATGGGTCCACTGATGAATGAGAAAGATCTTCCCATTCTAAATTACCATTATACACATGAAACTAACAAGGGACTGTTTCAGGCAGGATATTCCCTTTTGCCTGTTCTGCTCAATATCTCTACATTTTCTAAATAAATCAAATTGAAGATCCCCATTTGACATCCTCTCATATTCCAGGCAAGGTCCTTCACATTTGGTCAACATATTACAGAATCATAGATGAGAGCACTCAGAGGAACTCTGATCCTATCATTTTACACATGAAGAAACTGAACTCCCAAAGGATCAAATAATTTATCCAATGTCACACCAGTAAAACCACTGGAACTGGGATTTGCACCCATGTCTTCCAGTTCTAGTCAAAATATTCTTGCCACTAAACTATGCTACCTCCTCCTTCTAAGTATTCATCCTTGGAAGTATATCTTCTTTGCTCCCATTCCTTGCCTGTCTATTTATTGTGTGATTTCATCAGTTGTGAGATCTCAGCAATTAACCTAGTCCTATAATTCAAAAGAGGTAAAAGGGTAAATCCCTGAGATTCTTCCTAGCATAAGTGTTTGTCACAAACATTCTGAGGATGGACCATCCATCACTATAATTGCTTTCTTAGCCAATCTTCATCAAATTGACACTTTCCTCATGACCACAGTAGAAAGTACAATAGATTTCATGAAATCTGCAAAGAAATCTTTGAATTATCTGATCAAATTCATGAATTTACAGGAAGGTGAGCCACTCAAATTGCTAATTAAACACACCCCATAGAGTATTTTATCTTAACTCACAGTCCCTTAACTCCATAAAAATCTACCTATTTCAAAGGATTTGTGAACTTAGGTGATAAAAATTGCATCTTTATTTCTGTTAACCTATGACTGCAATTTAGCATTTTCTTCAGCTGTGAAGTAAGGCAACAAACATTGTGAGAAGGGGTACATTGGATTCACTAGACAATCAAAGGTGTTCATGTTACAAAAGAGTTATGACCCCTGATAGAAGGACAGAATCACAGGCACCTTGTTCAGAGAAGAAAAGACAATTCTTGATTGAGTGTCAGTGGCTAAGGCTGCCCCAAACATAAAATGAAATCAAATAAGATGGTAAATGTTTCTCATTGATATTACTGGCTGCTTAACTTGTAAAAACAATGTTGTACAATACAAAGTGTTCTGGATTTGGGGTCAAAAATCTCTGTTCAATTCTGATTTCTCTGAAACGTGCTAAATGACATTGGGCAAGTAACTTTACCTTTCTGGACCTCATTTTCATTTGTTAAATGAGCACTTTGGATTCAATGAACTTTAAATTCTCTGCTAGCTCCAAACGGTTCAATGAATGTTTTTGTCATAATTCAGTGTAATCTTGTGAATTTGTCATTGATTTTAAACAATATACACATATGTACACACACATATATGTATTTACAAATGTGTATGATTTCATGACTATTATATATTCAAACTTCAATGTATAACAATTGGTAATCATTTAATTACAAGGAAACTATACCTGACTACCTATCTTACTCTCTATATTGCCAGCTCTGTACTGTTATCTTCTAGATGGACAGAATATAATTACCACATAATCTTCATGAACAGGTAATTACAGTACAAGAGCTCTGTTTCAAAGAAATCCCCTTCTTCATTTGCATGTTTTAGTCCAGAGAGCTGCCAAGAACTTTTCTCAACTTGTGTCCCCAGGGGAGATTAAACCTTCTTTTTAGCTGCCCGGGTGTGCAGGACCAGCAGCTCCATATTTGGTATTTGGCTAATAGCTCTATTACTTTTCCTGCTGAGTCCAAAGACTTACTTCCCACAATCTTTATGTTTTCCAACTGGAAAACTTTCAGTCATGTCAAGAGAACCCACTGAGCAGTTTGTTGAAGGAATGGACTCTCTCGTGCTGACAGTTACTCAATAGAGAAAAGAACCAGTGAGAGGTGCTGATACATATTAAGCTCACTGAGGAGAATATGTTTTGTATTTCAAAATGTCACTTTCAGAAGGGTTCAGTGGGAGTGAGGAGCTATAATAAGGTGCTTTCTAGCAGGAACCACACTGTCATCCAATGTATAAATAATTGATTTGATCAACACAAATTATTTTGTCTGATCCCAAATGACCTTTCAGTTGAATTCCCTTCTTGTTGGGTTTTCACTTCAAAGTCATTAAGGAGATTTTGGTAAGATGACAAAGAAATCTACATATAGTCATTTTATAAAATTAAAAAGAATTTATACATTTTCCCTTCTAGTGACTTAAAATGTGGAACAGTAACATGTATCTACCTCTCTATCTATCTTTATATCTATCTATATTTCTATTTCTCTGTCTCTATCTCTCTAGCTATATGTCTATCTATGACTCTATTTCAACTGTATAGGGTGTTTTTTTCTCTGAAAACTCACTCCAGTGATGCAACTGAACAAGTTATCTGCAACTTACTGTCATAGGAAGCTGCCCAGGAACACTGAGAGATTCAGTGCCATAGACAAGTAGTATGACTAACTGTTTCCTTGTTAAAATATACCCATATCTGGTGACTTACTAGTATTTCCAAGGATGGGAAATAATAAAGTAGCTTAATCTTTTCCATGAAAATCCACATCTAGGAATTAATTGAAGAGATAAACATAAAAAAGTCAGAGGGATGCAGCAAGTAAGAATCCAGTCAATCAAATGACAGAAATATTACTAGCTTTTCCACCTTCTTAACCAGTACTTTGGGGGAGATAATTATGACTTTACTGAATAGAAAACTGTAATATCATCACATATTTTTCTTTTAGTTTTCTTATTCCTCAAAACTCCCTTGAATATCTATATAGTCTCTTCTTCTAACTATTCAACACAATGTTACACTTTAAACATAATTTGTAAATATCACTAATTTACAATCTCAGATAATACCATTGGTAGCATTTTTACTCTTCAAATTTTCAACTCCTGAGTAGAGAAAAAATTAGTTTCTTTCCACCACTTTAGATCTACCTAAGGCTTTTGGTAGTTAAAGAGGATGAAACATACATATAAATCTTTTCCTCATCTTATTTTTCATTGCTGTTCTCAATCTGGGGCAGGTATTTGTGCCTAAAGTATTTGTGCCTTCAAGTGAAAGAAACTGAGAATTTATAGTGGATATTTTTACATATGTGTGTATGCAGATGTGTGTATCACTTCTAAGATTTAACAGCAATGAATGAATTGTTTCTTAGCTTAACACTCTCACTCTAGATTTTGGCAATACAATTGTATATATAAAGGGTAGAACCTAAGAATAGAATAAGAAAATAACTTGTGTTTTTATTTGGTCAATATTCTTAATGCTTATTCTGTTTCATTATAATATGGATAAATAGCTCATTTGGTTACCATAATTGGATGGACGTACTAACATACATAAAAACATCTATTCATTGAAAAAAATTCTTGAGTGACTACTGCGTTCTAGGCAATGTAATGAATAATAAGAGGAATTGGAGATCTGTAATGCTAAGCCAAATAGGATCTTTTGTTATTTTTGTTTTAGACAACCAAGTGCCTCTGACTGAAACTTGCAAGAGTCTTTAATTAGAAACAGTGTGTGTGTACAGATGTATTGTAGAGAGAGTTTTAACCAATCAGACATGTGCAAGTGGGATCTTATGAATCAGATACATGTGGGCTCTCGCCAATCAGATGATGACTAGAACTATATAGAAAGAGAGCCAGAGTTGAAAAGAAAGTAGCTGAAAGGAAGACCACTGAGAGCCAGGAAGAAATCCTGTCTATTGATTTGTGTTGATTTCTCAGACAGAAGTACTGTCTGTTGGTCTTTATGAGTGAATTGAAATAATGGTGTTGTTGGTATATGTTAGCATTGTTGTCCTGCTGAGCTTTCTTTTCCCAGAGGCAGAAGCTGCAGAGCAGAGCAATCCTCATGAGCTGAGACAAGGAGCAAGAGCACAGAGCTGCCTACAAGTGAATCCAGGCAAAAGTCGGGAGTGGTCAGCTCACAAAGGAAGAGCCATGGAGCTTGGAAGCCAATTTCCAGTTAAGATGAAAGAAGAATTTATTTGGACATGATATTGATTAAGAAGATTGTTCTCACAGTGACCTAGGTGTAGATGGTGTGATACTTTGAAAGAGGACTTTACTTGGATATTTGATATTGATTGAATTATATGTTTTACTTAAGGATGTTGCTATAAATGTCATGCTTAACTTTATTGCACAGTGCTTAGCTTCTTGCTGAATAAATAGCAAGTTCTTTACACTATGCAATTAGATCCTTGAAATCATTCACAACTGCAGTCCCCAGGTGTGCTGACTACCTGTGATTGACTTTGCACTGGTTCATCTATAGTGGCATCAATAGCAATGATGAGAAGCATTCAAAGGAATCGGAGAGGTAGAAATTAAAGGACTTAGTGATTTACAGAACAGGTGGAAGGAGGGAAGTGTTCATGATGATTGGGTTCCCAAGTCTCATGTCTAGATTGCTTGAAATGCTAGGAAAAGTATCAGCAGAAACAAGGAAGTCAGGAACAAGAACTGGGTTGTAGGATAAGATAAAGAGTTTAGATCTAATTATGTTTGAATTTGACATACTGCTGGGACATGCAGTGGTAGATGATCAGAAAACAAGTGGAAATACCGCTGTCTGGAATATGGGTATCTATTTAGAAGGCATATAAATAATAATAACAGTTGGAAAAATGTTGCAGAGATCACAAAGGTAAAATAATACAGGGGAAAATATCTGAAAATAAAATCTTGGGGAATAAAACCCGCTAACATTTATGTTTGGGAGAAATACAAAGGTCAATGAGAGAGAAAGAAATGGGGTGTTTAAAGATGAGCCAACAACAAAGGTGCCCAAGACAACACTTAAATGCAGCCATGGGTCAGGGTTGAAGGAAATCAAGCCTTCTTTCTCAGGCTACAGACTAATAAAAGATCACTAATTCAGCAAGCAGAGACAGAAGTTTCAGGGGAGTGGTCAGGGAACAAATCTAAATTCAAAAGTTTGAGGGCAGAGGCATTCAATGGAGAGTATGATTGCTAGATGTTTTATAGCAAAGATGGGGAAAAGATAGAAGATGAGTGTTTGAGAATGTAGGTTCTTTTAAAGTATAGACTTGAAGGGAAGAGCTTTTGGTGATTATTCTTTGTTTTATGTGTGGGGTAAACTAAAACAGCAAAAAGTAGAGAGTAAGGAACCAACAAAGAAGAAACATCTTAAGATATGGAGATGAGAATAAAATATTTAGGAGAATTAGGTCCAAGAGTTGTCAAGAGAAAAAAATCAAAGATTAAAATAGAAAGGGCTATGTGAGGAAAGAAAAGAAACAATGGAATCAAACCAGTTTAAATTTTCTTAAAGGTTGAGTAGTTTGTTCTTCATTGATTCATTTATTGATCTGCAGATTTATTCATTTGTTCATTGAACATTCATTGAGTATCCCCTTTGTACAAAACAGTATAATGTTCAATAAATGAAAAAAGTGAAATAGGGCATGGAAATTAACCCCAAGAAGCAGGCACTCAAGTGGGTAAAATGATGAACGTATGCTAACTTTTGTACTTTTATTTATCTGATCTCACCAATGAAGGTACTTACTAAAAAAGTACAAGTTGCTTTGCATTAATCCATACTTCATCTTATGTCTTTGTCCTGTAAAACCTCTATTGCTGATACACTCAGCTCTTTGGGAGTCTGTTTCCAAATATCCTCACATTTTATGAAGCAATAGAAAATGCGGACTAGCCATCCATTATTCTCTGCTCTAAGTACTTGACAAATTCACATCTTTTTTCCCCCAAAAATAAATGTTTTGACAATTTCTTTTGACACTGTTTCTGCAATCTTCAATGGCAATATTCTGCCACTTATTTATACACCATGAAGAATATGTCTGTTGCCTTCCCATTGACTCACAACTTTAGTTTCCTAAGAGAAAGTGGTACTTCATGATTTGCAGTCACAGAGCATCACCGTTAAGGATATTGTCAGTAAAAATGATACAACTTTGGCACCATTTGAAACCCCGCACAATTTCCAAAGGGCAATCAAGGTATTTTTTCTCTTCCTACTCAATTATGATTCCATTTCATTGCAAAATTTTAATGTTTGTACAAAATAGTTTGAGCTGTCCATCTAATGTTCATCTAATTATATAGCTGTAAGAGAAGGTGAGGGTGATCAAGGGATCACTGAGCATTTTCCAATATAGGAAAATGCAATTTACAAGGAGCTGGCCACCTTTCCCAGAAGGGGCGCTGTTACTTATTGCTATCATTTTTTTCCTACCTCCAAGCTCAAAGTATTTTCCTCTCTGTTACAATAACTCTCTACATAGTGCTACTTCCCTCAGAGAATTGCTATTTGTGCCAAAGGAAAAGTATCCTCTTATTTTTAAGCATTATATGAATGCAAATTATTATTTTTTCTTATAACCTGTGCTTCCTTTCTGTCCTTTGATTGTGCCTGTAATTTTTTCTTATTGGAAAAATTAACTTATCATATGGGCTATCTTTTAACAACCTCCAATAGCCTTTTTCAAGGAAAATTGTCTCTATTCTAGACCCACCCGCTCCTCTTGCCTACTATCTCTTTTTTCAACCTTTGCTGGAAAGTTTTACGTTCACTTCCTGTGCCACCAAAAAATCGATTAAAGGTCTCTGCTTATGATACCAGAAGTGAGAACTGAATATGCCTAAACAAAAGAACTTGTTCCAATCCATTCTGCATATCATAGTTTTACCTTCAACATCTGTCACATTGACTTAGTATGGATAGGATGAAATCTTAGCTATCTTTATAAACGGTTAGCTGAAAGAGCTATCCCCAAGTCTTTTATCAGGACTATCCGAGACCCCAAGACACTCATGAAATCATAATTTCCTCCCTGGTAATATGTTTTTCTTGTTGTTCCTTCCCCACTCTGTTCCCATTTCCCAAATATCTAATGTTAGACCTTAAATAATTCACTAATATAAGTAAAAATCCATGGAAAAAATCTTATTGTTTTGTATTTAAAGAAATCCCTTTAAAAGTCACATTATTTTACATGAGACTTTTTAAAAATAGGCCACCATCTTTCGTACAAAAGGCAATACAGATAAATTAAGTATTGTTCACTTAGTCTGAATTGACCTGCTTCTACTGTAGTATATTTTGGTAAACACACATCTGTTATTTATCATCAAAACCTAAAAGAATATTATAATTAGAAATCTGCTGATAATTTATTTTCTCTTTAACCACCTGCTTTATATAGGGTTCTCTAATCATGTGACATAATATTGTTTTTGAATAAAAATACAATCTAGGGACCAGAACACAAACTTGATTTGCCTTTTTTTGTACAATATTTATTTTCAATAAATAGTTTTAATTTATGTTGGCATTTTTCTGGCAGTTGGACACTATTATTTTGGGACAGTATTCTATTACAATAACACAAATCAACCACCTTAGCCAATTAAGAATTGGCTAAGATGATTCCCATTATTTCCCACAATAAGGGAGTGAGAATATTTCTCAATGGTGATCTTGTTCTCAACTTTCACCACAAACCTTATAGTCCCTCAGGAAAAAAAAAAATAGACTGATGACTATTTCATCATGAAGAGAAGTACTATCTGCCAAGGAATTTAGAAACCCCAAGTGTGTGTGTGTGTGTGTGTGTGTGTGTGTGTGTGTGTGTGTGTGTGTGTGTGTCTTTGATTGGACTTAATTGGACTTGAGATATTGAGATCACCTAGTAAGGACCTCCCTCTACCAATACAGATAAGCACCTTCAAAGTAAATTAGAGTTGTAGAAAATTACCTAGAGTGCTTAGAAGTTAAGCAAAATCCTCATGCAATGAGTATGTGACAGAGTTGGAAATAGAACTCTACTTTTGAATCATGGTCAGCCCGCTGTCCACTATACCATGCTGCCTTTCAGTGTAGGATTCACTGTTATCCTGAATCTATATCATGACTCAAAACCAAAATTTTAAAAGGAAATATTAGAGACCAGGCCAGTCGGTAAGTGGTGGGGTCTATATCTATGAATAAAAGTTATTTAAAAACCTGTAGAGGCAGCAGAAAGACACCAAGATGCAGCCTCAGATTTATGGATAGATAGTCTGTTTCATCTTCCAGGGAGAAGATGCTAAAATGGAGGTTATCAGCAAAGTGGGATTCAATATCAGAAAAGTAAAGGAAGAAACAAAGTTTCAAATCAAATAGCAAGGAATTCCAGAATATTTTTCCTCTGTCCAGAGGAACTATATTATAGTTGATCTTCTAAAACAGAACAAGCAGACATAGCAAATTCACAATCTATTGTTATCATATACAATTAAAACTAGATTTTGGTATAAAATCCAAATTTTTCAATCTGAAATTGAAGACTCTCAACAATCTGCTTTCAACCCAGTTTTCAAACTTTTTTCTTTACAATTGGCATCTTCTTCTGCCAGGCATTGTACAATTTAACTCTAGTAACTGGAATATATTCCATACTCATGTGATCTAGTGTCTTCCTTTATGGTCCAGCTTAGATGGTATCTCCTACATGAAAGCTTCCCTGATTCCCTAAGCTAAAAGTTTTACCAGTCTCTTCATTATATTCTAACTTGAGTTATATTTTTCTTCATGTGACATACTCTCTAGCAGAACATAAGCTCTAGCAGAATATAATACAGAAATAGTATACTTTTATGCTACCAAAGTCTGTCTTATGCATAGTAAATATCTTACACGTTTTTCAAATACTAAATTCAGCAATTATCTTCTTTACATCATCCCATATGTAGACTGATTGCTATAACTCTGAAAGGGATATCCCTGACAACACCTGAAGTCAATTGAAATCAAATATTAGGGAAATATGACTGAAACTCAGATTATTTTTTTGGACTTTCTGTTTACATAAATATGAATATCAAGCCCTAAAATTGTTGAGATTACTAACTGCAGGATATAAGAATATTATCTATCTATCTATCTGAGAACATTTATCAAACAACACAGTAATCACTAAGCCTGTATTTGGGCAGATTATATAGTTGCTTTTATTTTCTCACATGCTCTTGATTTCCTCTAAATCTTTATTTTATTTAGGTATTATTGGTGAATATATCTTCCTCATTAGTACTAGAGAAAAATGAAATGAAACTCATGTATGATTAAAATCTAAAGATATTTAAAAGGGAATTAGAGCTGGAACTTCTTGTATCTTTTCTTCTTAAGCAAGCTAATGAAGGTGGGAGTGGGGTGAAAGAAAGCATCCAGCAAGACTCAAGTTATAAAACATAAAAGCAAACTGGTTCAAACTATCTGGCTTAAAGAAGAGAATCAGTAGAATCCAATCTCTGAGAGGACATGATCATTCAGACGAAATTGCTGGGATATTTTCCCAATTACAATTTCTGCCATCTACCTCCTAGCTCTTATCTTTCAACTTGCCATCCATTCAGTACCAAAGATAGGGCCCTGAATCCTCTATGAAGATATATGAAACATTTCCATCCTTTAGATCTGGAGCACTGAGTATCAAGGGGAAAACACTATACTTCCTAAATAGATTTGAGTCTGATTTTTCTGCAGTTTCTAGGACTTTTCAACATGAAGTGTTCAGGTCTTGTGGAAGATTTTTTTTCTTTATTACAAGACTTTTGCCCTCTGATTGTCAGAATGATCCATTAGGGTACAATGAAGACCAGCCTCACGTACCATTTCCCTTACATGAAACCTATTAATGATATTGTGTGACTAAAGATAGTACAGCCTGAGTGCCGACAAATGAAAACAATTTCTATGCTGTTTCAGTGAACAGATAGAAAGAGCTATTTTTCATCCAATATCTTTTGGAAATGGAACAATAGAATGATACAAAAATATTATCAAAATGATTTAAATTAGTAAGATTTTAGATGCAGTTCTTTGTTCTTGGTGGGATGTGAGTACAAAGGGCTGGATAATGGATCCTTAGGTGACACAGAATGGGGAAATTTAGTATTTGGTTTCTCTACTACTTAGAATCACAGACTCATAGAATATTTAACTATGAAAGGGGCCTTAGAGATCACCTAGCTCAAAAATAGATAATATGACTGAGGCGTAGGAAGGCTAAGTGATTTGTCCAACATCATACAGCTAGATAGAGGGAGAGCTTAGATAAAAACATGGATTTCCTGATCCCCAAAACAATACACTTTCCTATATACTATAATAACTCTCAAGGTTCTTACACATACAGATAATCATAGAATTTTGGAATTATAAGAAATGTCAGTCCTACTTATATCTTATCATTAGTACCCTCAATAATATGCTGAAAATATTGTTACTCAGACTTTTTTGAATATCTCTGTTAAGAAAGAACAGACTGTTTCTCAAGGTAGCCCTGTGTACTTTTGGATAACTCTAATTATCACGAAGTATATCTTTTTATTTTATTTCATTCTAAAGTTAAGAAAAAACAAGCATTCTCATACATAGTAGAATGGGGGAGACAGAAAATCTTGCATAATGTATTATGTACAACTTTCTATTCATATATATATATATATATATATATATATATATATATATATATATATATATATCTGTGTGTATGTGTGTCCATCCTTCATTGCCAAAGAAGACCATGCCATCAGAGAAATAATGATATGACTTGCACTTGACTTTGTTTTGAGTGAGGGAGGGCTGTGCAGGTCACCAGTCTCACTTTTCCTCCAGAGCCTTCTGAATCCAGTGACCAAATATTCATCAGGATGACTGGAGATGGCCCAGGATGAGGCAGTTGGGGTTAAGTGACTTACCCAAGGTCACACAGCTAGGTGGTTAAGTGGATAGAGCACCAGGTCAGGAGTCAGAAGAACTTGATATATCTGCGTATACACATACATACATATACACACATACATATATATACATATGTACATATGCATATATACACAAATATATATGTGTGTGTTTTATCATTTTTTCCTTTTGTTCTTCTCTACTCTTCCTGCCCTGGAGATGACTGTCTTTAAGCATAAATATGTTTATATACATGAATAATGAATACATACACATACATACACACACATAAATACACATATATATATATATATATATATATATAAAATCATCCTATACATACCTCCCTTTATCAGGCCTTACTCTGCATACAGATCAGTTCTTCCTTCATAGGTCCTTTGAGTATGACTTACTTGCCCAAAGTTCTTAAAACAATATTGATGTTACTGTATACAATGTTCTCTAGGTTCTGCACATTTTGCTCTTCATTATTCATGTTTTTTTCTAAGATGATTAAACTCATCATTTCTTATAGTGTAGCAGCATTCCATCACCATTATGTAACATGAATTGTTCAATCATTTCACAGTTAATAGGAATTCTCACAATTTCCCATTCTTTTCCATCACAAAGAGAGCTGCTATAAATATTTAAAACAAATAGCTTCTCATTCTTTTTCTGTTAATCATCTCTAGAAACAGTAGTAGTGGTATTGCTGGGTCAAAAGAAATAGGCACCTTTCATAGTGCTTGTGGCTTCTACTGCTAAAAAACTTGTTTAGAGTCTTTCTACAGCATTTTATAGGCAATATGAGTGAGCTAGAGTGGGTTCATCCTTCTACTCTGCTATCATGACTCCACCCCCACTTTTCATAATTCTTATGGCAAAATTCTAGTTTGCTCTTCAGAATGGTTGGACCAGTTCACAGTTCCACCAACAGTGAATTTATATCCTAGTTTTTTCACCTCTCCTCAAACATTCATTGCTCCCTCTTCAATCATTTTAGCCAATCTGATAGATGTAAAATTATATCTCAAAGTTGTTTGACTTGTTTCTTTATATTAGTCTAGGGAGAAATTGAGCTAGAGGAATAAAAAGTTAAAAAATTCAGGTGAAAACATGAAATGTAATTTGAAGGAAAGGGACCTATTTGTACCAGATTTCAACTAAATATTACAATTTAGTAATTATTAAAACTGTTTCATACTATTCAAGAAACTCTATTTCCTTCAGTGTAGCTGACTATGTAGTTCCACTAGTGTTTGATTAACCCAAAGACCCCAGATCTGGGTGTAATAGCTCATTATCTGACAAAATCTACTGAGACAACTGGAAAGAAGGTATGGCAGAAACTAGTTATAGACCACCATCTCACAATGTAAACCATGATAAGCAAACTAACAGATATATGTGCATTCATGGGTGTGTACATATGCATACATATGTACATGTATACACATATGCATACACGCACACACATTATATATATATATATATATATATATATATATATATATATATATATATATATACTGAAATGTACATAGTTAGACACAAGGGGTTAAATCACAAAATTTTGAAGGTAAGGAAGAAGGAAGAAATTGAGCTCTTTGGAAGGAATAGTGTATAACTCAAAAAGATAAACACAAGGTTATAAAATAGATAATTTTGAATAGAACTAATTTGAAATATTTTCCAGAAACAAAACCAAAAAAGCAGAAAGTAAAATGAAATTAGGTTAATTAGGAGAAAAGATTTTTGTAGAAATCAATTCCCAATTGTAATTAATGTAAAATTTATATATAAGGAATTGATTAAAATGTATAAAAATAAGAAGTGTCATTTTATTGACTAGTGTCCAAATACTATGACCAAGTAGGCTTTTAATGAAGAAATATAAGCTATCAAAAGCTATATAACACAATGTTACAAACTCATGATATTCAGAGAAATTAAAATTAAAATGAAAATTTACTTCCATAAGATGGGGAAATGGCAAATATTGAAGAGACCAAAAAACACATACACACTAATACACTGTTGGTAGAGTTTTCAATTGGTGTAATAACCATTTTGGGGGAACTAAAAGATTCAAAATTATGTCCAAAGTTGATCAAACTATGTAATTTTTGTCCCAGAAACCTAACCATTAGGTTCATATCTAGAAGACGCAAAGGAAATGAAAATACACAGATACACGCACACACACACACACAAATTTACAAAATGTCCATCAGTGGAGGATGGCCAAAATGTTTAAAAATGTACCACTTTTCAGCAATACATCAATTACAGTTTCAGAGAAATTTGTGAAGATCATAGAAACTGATACAGAGGAAAGTGAGAAGACTCAAGAGAACAATTTATAGGATAAGAACACTGTAAAGAAAACATCTGAAAGCCTTCAAAATTCTGATTAGTGTAATGATGAATCATAATTTCAAAGGAGACATGATGAATATCAATGCTACATAAGAGCAGAATTGATATTAGGTGTGTATGTATGTATGTGTGTATTTAATATATATATATATATTATATATATATATTTACAGATATGTGTGTATGTGTATCTATCTACATCTATGTATCTCTCTATTTATCTATGTAGTAGTTGTTTGCCTGGCATGTCCTAGACTAGAGGATGACTTTCATTGATGGTGAGTTCTCATAAAAATGAACTGCACACTGGAAATGGGTTTTTAATAGTATTTTTCCCAATTACATGTCAAGAAAAGTTTTACCAGTTCATTTTATAAGATATTGAGTTGCAAATTTTTTTGATACCTCCTCTTCTACCCTTCCCCATTCAGAATATAGGCAGTTTGATATAATTCATACATATACTATCATGTAAAAATATTTACATATTAGTCACAGCTGTGAAATGAAGGAATAAAAAGAAACTTGAAAAAAATAGATTGAAAAATATTCTTCAATTTGCATTCATGGTTCATCAATTCTTTATCTGGATATGGTAGCATTTTCCTTAGGTAGTCTTTTGTACTTGTCTTAGATTATTGTATTGCTGAGAAGAGCCAAGCCATTTATAATTTATCATCACATGATGTTGCTGGTATTGTGTACAATGTTCTCCTGGTTCCACTCATGTCCTTTTGCATCAGTTTGTATAAGTCTTCTGGAAGTCTGCCTACACATCATTTCCCATTGCAAAATAATATTTCACACCATTCATATACTACCACCCATTCAGCTGTTCCCAAATTAATGGGAATCACTTCAATTTCCAACATTTTGCCACCACAAAAAGGGTTGCAATAGATATTTTTGGACATGTAGGTCCTTTTCCCTTTTTATGTTTTTTTGGGGGGAACACAGCCAGACTGTTATTATTGGATTAATGGTTATCCACAGCTTGGTTGCCCTTTGGAAATAGTTCCAAGTTGCTCTACAAGATGGGTGGATCAATTCACCATTTCATCAACAATACATTAGTGTTCCAATTTTCCCACATCAACTAAAAAATTATCTTTTTCCTTTTCTGTCATATTAACCAACCTGATAGGTGTGAGGTGGTAACTCAGAGATGTTTTAATTTTCATTTTTCTAACTAAAAGTAATTTGGAGGTCTTCTTCATATGCTTACAGATAACTTTGACTTCTTCATCTGAAAACTGCCTTGTCAAATCCTTTGACCACTTATCGTTTGGGGGATGGGTTGTACTCTAATAAATTTAATTCAGTTCTCTCTACATTCAAGAAACCTGGAATTTATCACGGACACTTGCTAAAAAGATTATTTTCCAGTTTTTTGTTTTCTTTCTAATCTTGGTTGCATTGCTTCTTTTTTTGTATAAACTTTTTTTTTATTTTAATATAATCAAAATTGTGTGTTTTACATTTATGAATTCTCTCTCTCTCTCTCTTTCTCTTGTTTGGTCATGAATTCTTCCCTTCCCCATAGATCTGACAGGTAGACTATTCAATGCTTTTCTACTTATGGTGTCACCCTTTATGTCTAAATCATTAACCCATTTTGACCTTATCTTGCTATACAGTATGAGATGTTGATTTATTCCTAATTTGTGTCCTATTGTTTTCCAGTTTTCCCAGCATTTTTGGTCAAATAATGAGTTCCTATACCAAAGGTTAAGTTTTTTGTGGTTATGAAACACCAGGTTTCTATGGTCATTAAATACTGTGTCTTGTAAATCTTATCTATTCCTGTGATCTAACACTCTACTTCTTAGCCCGTACCAGGCAGTTCTGATGTTTGCTGTTTTATAATAAAATTGGAGATCTAGTATTGGTAGGCTACATTCATTTGTATTTTTTTCATTAATTCCCTTCATATTCTTGACATGTTGTTCTTCCAGATAAATGTTGTGGTTATTTTTTCTAGCTCAATCAAATAATTTTTATTGCTTTGATTGGTACAGCACTGAATAAGAAATTAATTTAGGCAGAATTGTCATTTATTTATTGACTTGGCCTATTGATGAGCAATTCATAATTTTAAAATTGTTTAAATCTGATTATGTATATGAAAAGTGTTTTATAATTGTGTTCATATGGTTCCTAGGTTTGTCTTGGCAGATAGACTCCCAAATATTTTATTGTCTATAGTTATTTTGAATGGAATTTCTCTTTCAGTTTCTTGCTTCTGGGCTTTGTTGGTCATCTAAAGAAATGCTTATGATCAAAGTGGGTTTATCTTATACCCTGAAACTTTGCTAAAGTTGTTAATCATTTCAAGTAATGCTTTAATTGATTCTCTAGGGTTTTCTAAGTATACCATCATATCTTATGCAAAGAGTGATAATTTTGTTGCCTGGTTTTCTATTTTAATTTCTATGATTTCTTTTCTTCTCTTATTCCTAAAGTTAGTATTTCTAGTACCATACTGAATGATCATGGTGATAATGGGCATCATTCTTTTACCCCTGATTTGAAAGACTTCTAGCTTATCCCCATTGCAGATAATGCTTACTGATGGTTTTAGAACTGCTTATCACTTTAAAAGTGCACCTTTTATGCCAATGCTTCTTATTGCTTTTTTGAAAATAGAATTAATGCTATATTTTGTCAAAAGCTTTTTTTTAAGCATCTATTGAGAAAGTCACATGATTTCTGTTATTTTGTTACTAATAAGACAGTCATGGTGATGGTTTTCCAAATATTGAACCAACCCATGCATTCCTAGTATAATTCCCAGCTGGTCAAAGTTTATAATTCTTATGATGTATTGTTATGATCACTTTGCTAGTATTTTATTCAAAATTTTTGCATTGATATTCATTAGGAAAATTGGTCTATAATTATCTCTCTTTCTCTCTCTCTCTCTCTCTCTCTCTCTCTCTCTCTTCCTTGTTTAGGTATCAGTATTAGTTTTGTTTCATAAAAGAAGTTTGGTAGGACTCCTATTTTACTAAATAATTTATATAGTGTTGATATTAATTATTCTTTATATGTTTGCAGAATTCACTTGTAAACCCATCTGGTCTTGAGGCTTTTTTCTTAGGGAGTTCATTAATGGCTAGTTAAATTTCTTTTTTTCTATGATATGATTATTTAGACATTCTATTTCTTGAGGTGTTAATCTGGGTAATTTGCATTTTGATAAACATTCATAAATATTGCTCGGATTGTCAGATTTGTTTGCATATAATTGGGCAAAAGGTATCCTAATAATTTCTTTAATGTCTTCCTCAATGGTGATGCTTTCATTTCTGCCACTGAATATTTGGTTTTCTACTTTCTTTTTGATAATCAAATTAACTAATGGTTTGTGTATCTTTTTTATTCATAAAACATGCTGAAAGATTTACTTATTAGTTCAATTGTTTTTTTTTTGGTCATCTTATGAATTTTAACTTTGATTTTCAGGATTTCTAATTTGATCTTGGATCAACGAGATTTATAATTTGATCTTTCTTTTTTTATTCAGTTTCATGCCAGTTCATTGATCTTTTTTAAAAAATTTGTTTCATTTAAGAGTTTACTATAATAAATTTCCCCTATGTTCTGCTTTAACTGCATCTCATAAAATTTAGTATATTGTTTTATTGTTATCATTCTCTTTAGTGAAATTAAAGATGATTTCCGTGAATTTTCCTTTCACTTAATTACAGGATTATATAATTTATTTTCCACTTCATTTTTATTCTAGCTTTCCACTGCCAGTTGTTGAATGCAAATTTTATTGCATTATGATCCAAAAAGAATGTATTTAATATTGCTGCCTTTCTACTCTTGATTTTGAGGTTTTAGTGCCATAATATGTGGTCGGTTTTTGTGTAGGAATCATGTGTGTGTTTATGTATATATAGGTATATATGTGCATACATGTATGCATGTGTATGTGTGTATATATAATATATGTGCACATGCATGCATGTATACACACATACACAATGTACATATGCATGTGTATATATGCACATTACATTTGTGTACATAGAAATGCATATATGCTTGTGTATGTATCCTATATATGTGTGTGCAAATATGCATGTGTGACTATGTGTGTATGCATGCATATATATGCATACCTATATGCATGTGTTTAAGTCTGTATATACACACATACATATATACAGACATATGCAAATATGTATATGTATGCATAGCTACATGTATATGTGAATAAGTATGTGTATGAGAATGTATGTATATGCATGCATATGTACATACTTATACATATTCATTTATGCACATATATGTGTATATGTACATATGTCTGTAAATGGGTGTGCACCTGTATATACATTACATATATCTTTGCTTTTTTTGAACTTTAGTTTTACTTTATTCTCTTTTTATCCTTTAAGTGATGGCTTTCTGGAAAGGGCTAAGGAAAAACAATGGTAAATATAGGTGAAAAAGAAGCAAAAGATATACATGACAATGAGTTTAAATAAATGAAATGCATGTTTATTTTATTAAAAACACTTATTTTATATGATTTGATATTAAGTTTACAAGAAGTAGAATAACCAATCCACAAAACTGAGCATAATATTCAGGGGAAAAATGGCCATTCAATGACATAGAGGATTTCCTGTATTCTTGATGAGAAGACCAGAGCTGAACAGAAAATTTGACTTTTGAATACTAGAAGTATGAAAGGGTAAACAGGAAAGCAAAATCCTGAAAGACTTAATAAAGTTGAACTGTTTACATTTCAAAATGGAAATATAGTATTTATAACTGCTTAGATTTATACTTACATACATGCATCCATGTATGTATATATTTGAATGTGTGTATATACTCATACATATATGCATATATACATCTATGTATGTGCAGTTAGGTATGTGTGTATACATACACGGGCATATACATGCATGCATGCATGTAAGCGTGCGTGCATGCATATATATGGAGGGAGAGAAAGGAGGGGAAGAGGGGCAACAGGGTGAGTTAAACGGAAGGGATCATATCTAAAAAATAAAATTAAGGAGTGAGAAAGGAATATGTTGGGGAAAAAAGGAGAAATAAAATGGAGTAAATTTTCTCACATAAAAGAGGCAAGAAAAAGCTATTTTGTTGAAGAAAAATGGAGAAAGTGAAAGGGAGGGAGTGAATCTTACTCTCATGAGATTTCATTTAAGGAAGCACTAACATGCATACTCAATTTGGGATGTAAATCTATCTTACACTAGAGGAAAGTAGGGGGAAGAGGCTAAGAGGGTGTTAGGGGAATGATAGAAGGCAGGGCAAGTGGGAGGACCAGGAAATTGGAATTAAACAATTTTGAGGAGTGTTAGGGTAGAAAAAGATAATAAAATAAATTAGTGGAAGGATGGAGGGAAATATAGTTAGTCTCTCACAACATGACTGCTATGTAAGTATTTTGCATGATGACACATGTAAAACCTAAAATTACTTATTTCCTTTCTCAATGGGTGTGGGCGTAGAAGGAGGAAGGGAGAGGAGTTGGAACACAAAATTTAAAAAAAAAATGTTAATATTTGTTTTTTACATGTGACTGGGAAATAAGAAATACATGCAATGGGATGTACAACTCTATCTTGCCCTACAAGACAATAAAGGAAAAAGCGATAGAGAAGGGAAGGGTGTGATAAAAGGGAGGGGAGATTGGGGGAAGGGGTAATCAAAATGCACATTGCCTTGGGTGGGCAGAGGAGAGAGATGGGGAGAAAATTGGAACTCAAAATATCATGGAAGTGAATGTTGAAAACTAAAAATAAATTCATTAATTAATTTGAAAACAAAAAAAAGAAATCATGTTTTTATTTTACTCTAAAATCTTTGGTTTCATAATCTTACATGCATTTAATTAATTCAGAGAATGCAATGCCCTTTTAAAAATTTTTCTTTATTTTTTTATTAAAGGCATAACCACTATCTAAAGGTAGAGGTCAGATCCACCCCTAAAGCATTACGCCATGAAACTGATTAGGGATAATGATAAGAATCAAAATCAGACCGTACTGATACGTTGAATTTAAAATGACATTAATAATAGCATTTATAAAAAGCTCTAAGGTTTACAAAGCATAGTTCACCCTAACAAGAACACTTTGAGTGAAATGTTATTATTATATTTAAAAAAAATAAGGAAATTGAATCTGAGTGCTAATGTGGGTTGCCCAGAGTTATGCAATTTATAATTGTCTCAGGCAAGATTTCAATACAGAGTTTCCTTATTCTTAGCACAATAATGTATACAATATAACTAACTAACTGCATACATTAAACTCAGTCCAGTTGTTCTCATCTGGCTGCATTGAACAGATATAGGAAAATAATTCTCTACTTAAATGATGATTCTTTTTGATGAATAATAATAAAAAAAAAAGTACCTGAACTCTATACTCCTGCCCAATACAGACTGTGAAATTCAGTCTTTGTTCTTAGAGAAAACAAAGTGTAACTAGAAAATGATGTGTCATAGAAATCTTCAAATATAAATGGATCTCTATAATTTTGAATTTCTCTTTAAGCAGAGCCTCTTAGATTTTAAATAATAAATTTGTTTAAGATAGATTATCAGGGCATGGTATTAAGTAGTATTAAGATACTAGTATTAAGATAGATTAAAAGGGCATAGTACTGTGCATTTCTTCTACATGAATTACAAATATTCATACTTGGAAGAGTGAACATTCTTAAAAAGAATCGAATTAAAATTAAAACAAAAGTGGGAAACAAAACAGACATGGAGGTTAGGAAATCCAGCATTCTACTGAGTAACAAAAGGCAGAAAATCAGATTAACCTGGTTTCATTTGTTCAAAGGCAGACATGCAGAGGTAGAGGCAAGATGGCAGATTGATAGTCCAGACTTACTAGCATTCTCCCCACAAACTCAGCAAAATACCTACAAAAATGACTAAATGTATTCTAGAGATTCAGATGTTGCAGAATGATGGAGTGAAGAAAATTTTCAGCCCAAGACAGCCTGGAAGTTCACTGTGAGGTGTTAGAGTTCAGTCCAGTGTGGGCTAGCACAGACAGGACCTGAGCAGGTCCTAGGGGGACTGAATCTTGGACAGCTGTGGTGGTTTCCAGATTTTAGGCCCCCAAAACACCTAGGACAAATTGGGAAGTCAGTGGAAAAAAAGCTGTAGGACCTGTGTGAGAGAGTGGAATGGCTGGGTCCCAGTCCAGAGTGGGGGTGGGGGTAAAGAAGCCTGTAGTAGTCACAGCAGTGGCAAGAACAGCATGGGTAGGGCAGCAGCAGTGACTGTTTTTGGAGCTCTAGGCCCACAGATTATGGTGGGATCCAGTGGCTGACTATACACCCTGTTCTTGCCTCCAGCTCCACTGGAATCAAAGAACTACCTAAAAAAAGATCTCAAAAGTCAAGAAAGAGGCTGGAGAAATTAGTAAAAACAACAAAAAGAATGCAACTATAAAATCTTACTTCGGTGACAAGGAAGACCAAAGTATACAAACAGAAATCAAGAAGGTCAAAGTTCCTCCATCCAAAGCCTCCAAGAAAAATACAGATTGGTCTCAGGTCATGAAAGAGTTCAAAAAGGATTTTGAAAATCAAGTAGGAAAAGAAGAGCGAAAATTGGGAAGAGAAATGAGAGTGATGCAAAGAAAAATGAGTCTACTGCTTGCAAGAGAAGAACAAAAAAAATACTAAAGAAATAACACTTTAAAAAATAGACTAACCCAAATGTCAAAATAGATCCAAAAAGGTAGTAAGGGGAAGAATTCCCTAAAAAGTAGAATTGACCAGATGGAAAAAGAGGTCCAAAAATTCACTGAAGAAAATAATTCCTTGAAGGTCAGAATGGAGCAGATAGAAGCTAATAACTTTATAAAAATCAAGAAATTTTAAAACAAAACCAAAGGAATGAAAAAATAACAGATGATGTGAAACATCTCTTTGGGAAAAACAACTTCCCTGAAATATATATCCAGGAGGGACAATTTAAAAATTATTGGACTACCTGAAAGACATGATCAAAAAAAGAACCTGGACCTCATCTTTCAAGAAATTATCAAGGAAAAGTCTTTGGAATGAAAGAGTAAAACAGATATTGAAAGAATCCACTAATTGCCTGCAGGAAGAGATCACAAAAAAGAAAATTTCTAGGAATATTGTAGCCAAATTCCAGACCCCCCATGTCAAGGAGAAAATATTACAAGTAGCCAGAAATAAACAATTCGAGTATTGTGGAAATACAATCAACATAACAAAAGATCTAGCAGCTTCTATATTAAGGGATCAGAAGACTTGGAATATTATATTCCAGAGATCAGAGGTAGGATTGAAATCAAGAACCACCTATCCTGAAAAACTGAGTACAGTACTTCAGGGTAAATATGATCATTCGAAATAAAAGACATTCAAGCATTCTTGTTGAAAAAAAAAAAAACAGAGCTGAATAGAAACTTTGACTTTCAAACACAAGAAACAAGGGAAGTATGAAATGGTAAACAGGAAAGAGAAATCATAAGGAAACTACTAAGGTTGAACTGTTTACATTCCTACATGGAAAGATATTTGTAACTCTTGAGAGTTTTTTCAGTATTAGGGTAGTTGGAGGGATTATATAAATATAGACAGAGGGCACAAGGTGAGTTGAACAGGTAGGGATAACATCTAAAAAAATAAAATTAAGAAGTGACAGAAGAATATATTGGGAGAAGAAAGGGAGAAATGGAATGGCACAAATCATCTCCCATTAAAAATGTAAGAACAAGTTTTTTCAGTGGAGGGAAAGAAAGGAGAGGTGAGAAGAAAGAGTGAACCTTACTTTCATCACATTTAGCTTAAGGAGCGAATAACATGCACACTCAATTTGTCATGAAAATCTGTCTTACACTACAGTAAAGTAGAGAAGATGGGGGCAAGCAGGGGTTGGGGGGGATGATAGAAGGGAGGACAAGTGAGAGGAGGGGGTAACTAAAAGTAAACACATTAAGGAGGAATAGGGTCAAAAGAGAGAATAGAAAAAATGGGGGGCAGGATAAAATGGAGGGAAATATAGTGAGCCTTTCACAATATGACTATTATGGAAGTGTTTTGCATAACTAAAAATGTATAATATGTATTGAATTGTTTGCCTTCTCAATGGGAATGGGTTAGGAGGGAGGAAGTGAGAGTAGATGGACTCAATTTTAAAAATGAATGTTAAAAATTGTTCTTACATGCAACTGGGAAATAAGACATGCAAAAACAGAGTACAGAAATCTGTCTTGCCCTACAAGAGAAGGGATGTGGATAAGAGTAAGAAGGGGTGTGATAAAAGGCAGAACAGATTGGGGGAAGTGATAATAAGGATATATGTTTTCTTGGGGTGGGCAGAGGGGAGAAAATTTGGAGCTCAAAATCTTGTGGAAGTGTCCATTGAAAAGTAAAAATAAATTAATTTTTAAAAAGGCAGAAATGGGGGGCGGAGCCAAGATGGAGGAGTAGAAGGACGCACGTTTACGAGCTCCGAAACCAAAGCCCATAGAATTAATGTAAAAAGAGTCCCCCATAACTTCTGGGTCAATACAAGGTGTGCAGAAGCAGAGTGGAAGAGATTTCCGTTCCAGGGAGCCCTGGAGACCCGTCCCCAGGGTCCGGCGCGCAATGGAAAGTGGACCCGACCCCCAGCGCTGCCCTGGCCGAGGCCCCAGAGAAGCTGATCCGAGCAGGCTTCAGAGACGGAAGCTCCAGCAGCTGGGAAAGTCCCTCTGCCCACAGAAGCTACAGGTCAGTGAGAAAGAAGGCTGCGCTAGGGGAGGGGAGCGGAGCGTCTCCGTGACTCGGGCTCCCTCGGGAGGAAGCGGCGGCAGCGGGGACGGGGCCGGAAGAGGCGGAGGCAGAGGTGTGGGCGGCGGCTGAGGCGGCAGCGGCCCAGGACTCAGGAATCCCCCAGCAGCAGGCAGGATCTTCATTACGGAAGATTCCCGCATAAAACCGGACAGAGCTGAGCCTGGGAGACGGCCCTGCCCCCACCCCGCTCTAT
Source organism: Bettongia penicillata ogilbyi (assembly GCA_023548195.1). Taxonomy (NCBI): domain Eukaryota; kingdom Metazoa; phylum Chordata; class Mammalia; order Diprotodontia; family Potoroidae; genus Bettongia; species Bettongia penicillata. The sequence goes on along the minus strand of JAJHZJ010000470.1, from coordinate 12,237,983 downwards.
TACTGAAGACTTCTGCTTAAAGCCCCCAAGGGAGTGGGATTTGGGAGGCGGGCCCCCACCCCGCCCCCACCTGTTCCATTCCTGAAAGTCTCTGCATAAAGCCCCCGAGGGATCAGAGTCTCGGAGGCAGCCCTGGCCCCACCCCAGCACCTGAACTAAAGCTCACTGATTGACAGCCGGCAGGAGGAAAGCCCATTTAAATCTCAGAGGCCAAGCACTAGCTGGGCGGATCCAGGTGGGGGTGGAAAGGAATCTCAGAAGTCAAGTAACTGGCTGGGAAAATACCTAGAAAAGGGAAGAAAAATAAGACTTTAGAGAGTTTTTTCCAACAAATGCAAATGATCCCGACCTTCGGATCTGACGAAGATGAGGACGTATTCTTGCCATCAGGGAAAGACGTGGAGGGCGGGGCCTCAGTACCCCAGACACCCCAGGGGGGTGGTGGGTGGGCTCAGGCCCTGGAAGAGCTCAAAAAGGATTTTGAAAAGCAAGTTAGACAGGTGGAGGAAAAACTGGGAAGAGAAATGTCAGAGATGCAACAAAAGTATGAAAAACAGGTCTCCTTGGTGAAGGAGACCCAAAAAAATGCTGAGGAAATTAACACCTTGAAAAATAGGCTCACACATTTAGCAAAGGAGGTTCAAAAAGCCAATGAGGAGAAGAATGCTTTCAAAAGCAGAATGAGCCAAATGGAAAAAGAGGCTCAAAAGCTCACTGAATTTAATAGTTCTCTCAAAATTAGAATGGAACAGATGGAGTCTAATGACTTTATGAGAAACCAAGAAATCACCAAACAAAACCAAAAGAACGAAAAAATGGAAGAGAATGTGAAATATCTCATGGGAAAAACAACTGACCTGGAAAATAGATCCAGGAGAGACAATTTAAAAATTATGGGACTACCTGAAAGTCATGATCAGAAAAAGAGCCTAGACATCATCTTCCATGAAATTATCAAGGAAAACTGCCCTGACGTTCTAGAACCAGAGGGCAAAATAAGTATTGAAAGAATCCATCGATCACCACCTGAAAGAGATCCAAAAAGAGAAACTCCTAGGAACATTGTGGCCAAATTCCAGAACTCCCAGCTCAAGGAAAAAATCTTACAAGCAGCTAGAAAGAAACAATTCCAGTACTGTGGAAATACAATCAGGATAACCCAAGATCTAGCAGCTTCTACATTAAGGGATCGAAGGGCGTGGAATAGGATATTCCAGAAGGCAAAGGAACTAGGACTCAAACCAAGAATCACCTACCCAGCTAAACTGAGTATAATACTTCAAGGGAAAATATGGTCTTTCAATGAAACAGAGGACTTTCAATCATTCTTGATGAAAAAACCAGAGCTGAAAAGAAAATTTGACTTTCAAATACAAGAATGAGAAGAAGCATGAAAAAGTAAACAGCAAAGAGAAGTCTTAAGGGACTTACCAGAAGTGAACTGTTTACACTCATACAGGGAAAGACAATATTTCTAACTCTTAAAACTTTTCAGTATCTGGGTAGTTGGTGGGACCACACACACACATGTACACGCATGCACACACATACACACATGCACACACATGCACACACAAAAAGGCAGAAATGTCAAGTAACCTTGAAGTGTATGTGTTTATCCTTTGTTGCCAAAGAAGAACATGCCATTAGAGAAATGATGACATTTGCACTTGACTTTGTTTTGAGTGAGGGAGTTCAGTGCAGGTCACCAGCCTCACTTTTCCTCCAGAGTCATCTGAATCCAGTGACCAGATATTCATCAGGATGACTGGAGATGACACAGGATAAGGCAATTGGAATTAAGTAACTTACCCAAGGTCATACAGCTAGTGAGTGTCAAGTGTCTAAGGTGAGATTTGAACTCAGGTCCTCCTGACTCCTGCACTGGTACTCTATCCACTGCACCGCCTAGCTGCCCTCAGGTAAATTTAATGTCCACAGGAGCACATAAACCTGAACAGTGCTGCCACAAAATGGAACTCTGTCCAAATTACTGCTTTTTTTAAAGTGATTTAGAAATCACTGTTAAATTGGCTAATCTTATAATGTAGTCATAGCTGTGAATATAAAATTTTAAATTGCTTCAACATGCTATCTAGGTAATACTTCATTACTTCTATTACACATTTCATTTTATTTTAGCTTTTAACATTCACTTCCCCAAGATTTTGAGTTCCAAATTTTCTCCCCATCTCTTCCCTAACCCACTCTATGACTGCATGCATTCTGATTATCCCTTCTCCAACCTGCCCTGTCTTCTCTCACTTTTTCTCTTTCTTTTATCCCCTTTCCTTTCTAATTTCCTGCAGAGTAAGCTAGGCTTCTATATCCCACCGCATATGTATCTTATTTCTCAGTTGCATGTAAAAACAACCATTTGTTTTTCTTTTTTCTTTTTAATTTTGAGATGCATATTCTTTCTCTTCTGCCCTTCCCACCCTCTGTCACTGAGAGGACAAGCAATTCAATATAAGTTGCATATGTATAGTCATGAATAATAGCCATGTTGTGAAACACTAACTATATTTTCCTCCCCTTTTCCCCTCAAGATAGATTTCCACACCCAACTGAGTGTATACAATAATCTCTCCTTAAACTAAATCCGATGAAAGTAAGGTTCACTCATTCCCTCTCACCTCTCCCCTATTCCCCTCTATTATAAAAAATGTTTTCTTTCCTCTTATATGTAAGATAATTTACCACATTATGAGTTATAAATATCATATTTTCACATAGGAATGTAAACAGTTCAACTTTAATAATTCCCTTATAATTGTTCCTTCTTGTTTAACTTTTCATACTTCTCTTGATTCCTATATTTGAAAGTCATTTTTTCCCTTTTTTGAGTTTCTTTAATGTTTACTTATTTTATTTAATTTTAAACATTCATTTCCACAAGATTCTGAGTGCCAAATTTTCTCACCATCTCTCCCTTCCCCTCACCTCAAAACACTGTGCATTCTGATTACCCCTTCCCCTAATCTGCTTTCCCTTCTTTCACACCCCTCCCTTTCCTTATCCCCATCTTCTCTCTTGTAGAGCAAGATAAATGTCTATACCCCATAACCTATATTTCTTGTTTGCCAGTTGCATGCAAAAACAATTATCAACATTCATTCCTAAAACTTTGAGTTCCCAATTCTTTCCCTTCCTCCCTCCTCACCCATCCCCACTGAGAAGGCAAGCAATTCAATGTAGGCTTTTTATGTGTAGCTTTGCAAAAGACTTCAATAGTAGTCATGTTGTGTAAGACTATTTCCCTCCATCCATATATCTCCCATTTACTCTGTTCCCTCTTTTGACCTTGTCCCTTCCCCAAAGTGATTACTTCTAATGAAGAATATTTGAAATTCCTCTATTTCATTGAATGACCCTCCTTTCCTCTGAAGTATCACAGTCTATTTTGCTGGACAGTAAACTCCTAGTTTCCATCTTAATTCCTTTGACCTCTGGAACATCATATTCCAAGCTCTCGATCACCTAATGCAGAAACTTCCATATCCACTGTCATGCCTATTACACCTCCACAGTATTTGAATTGCTTCTCTCTAGCTGCCTGAAATATATTTTTTTTGGACCTCAGAACACTGGAACTTGGCTATAATATTCTCGAGTCTTTTTTTTTCAGATCTCTTTCAGATGATTGGTGGATGTGATTTTTGTGATCTCTTGGGGATATGGTCCTAGAAGCAATATTGCTGAATTAAAGGGTATGCATACTTTGGAGCCCTTTGGCCACAGTTCCAAATAGCTCTCCATAATGCTTGGATGAGCTCACAGCTCCACTAACAAGGAATTAGTGTTCCAATTCTCCCACATCCTCTCCAACATTTATCATCTTCCTGTTCCATCATGTTTGCCAAGGTGATAGGTGTGATGTGATACCTCAGAGTTGTGTTGATTTGCCTCTCTCTAATCAACAGTGATTTAGAGCATTTCTTTCATGTGACTTTAGATATCTTTAATTTCTTCCTCTGAAACCTACCTGTTCATATGTTTTGACCATTTATCAATTGGGGAATGACTTGTATTCTTGTACATTTGACTTAGTTCTCTATATATTTTAGAAATGAGACCTTTATCTCAGACACTCGTTGAAAAAATTCTTTTCCAGTTTTCTGCTTCCTTCCTAATTTTGGTTGCATTGTATTGGTGGTGCAAAAGCTTTTCAGTTAACTGTAATCAAAGTTACCCATTTTGCACTTCATAATGCTTTCTATATCTCCTTTAGTAAAAACTTCTTCCCTTCCCCATAAATCTATTATATATACTATTCCTTACTCCATCAACTTGTCCTTAGTATCAATCATTATACCTAGATCATGTACTCATTTGAATTTTATTCTTGTGTATAGTGTCAGGCATTGGTCTATGTCTAGTTTCCACCACACTGTTAGCCAGTTTTCCCAGCATTTTTTTTCGAACACTGAGTTCTTATCCCAGAAGCTGGTTTTATCAAACACAAGATTGCTATACTCATTGACTACTGTGTCTTGAGCACCTAGCATATTCCACTGCTCTAGACGTCTGTTTCTTAGCTAGCACCAAGTGGTTTTGATAATTGCTGCTTTATAATACAATTTGAGATCTGGTAGAGCTAGGTCACCTTCCCTGCCTTTCTTTTCATTAGTTCCCTTGCTATTCTGGACATTTTGTTCTTCCAGATGAATTTTGATACTATTTTGTCCAGCTCTAGAAAAATAATTATTTCTTAGTTTGATTGATATGGCCCTAAATAAGCAAATTAATTTAGGTAGAATTGTAATTTTTATTATATTGGCATGGCCTACCCACAAGCAACTGATATTTTTCCACTTACTTAGATCTGACTTTATTTGTGTAAAAAGTACCTTGTAATTGTATTCATATAGTCCCTGGATTTGTCTTAGCAGGTAGACTCCCAAATATTTCATAGTATCTACCCTAGTTTTAAATGGGATTTCTCTTTCTATCTATTGCTGTTGGGCTTTGTTAGTAATATATAGAAATGCAGAAGATCTGTGTGGGTTTATTTCATAACCTGCCACTTTGCCAAAGTTTTTTTATTATTTCAAGTAGTTTTTTTACTTGAATCTCTGGGATTCTCTAAGTATATCATCATATCATCTGCAAAGAGTGATATCTTAGTTTCTTCTTTGCCTATTCTAATTCCTTCAATTAATTTTTCTACTCTTATTGCTACAACTAAGATTTCTAGTACTATATTGAATGATAGTGGTGATAATGGGCATCCTTGTTTCACCCCGGTCTTATTGGAAATGCATCTAGCTTATCTCCATTGCATATAATGCTTGCTTATTTTTTATGGCAAGTTCCATTTTTTCCTATGCTCTTCAGCATTTTTAAAAGGAATGGGTGTTATATTTTGTCAAAAGCCTTTTCTGCATCTATTGAGACAATCACGTGGTTTCTGTTAGGTTTGTTGTGGATATGACCAAAAATACTGATAGTTTTCCTAATATTGAAAGAGTCCTGCATTCCCGGTATGAATCCTACCTGATCATAATGCATTGTTCTTGTGATAAGCAGTTGTATTCTTTTTGTTAAAACCTTATTTAAAATTTTTGCATCAATATTCATTAGAGAAATTGGTCTATAATTTTCTTTCTCTGTTTTGTCTGTTCCTGGTTTAGGCATCAAAACCATATTTATACATGAAATGAATTTCGGAGGACTCATTCTTCCCCAATTTTCCCAAATAGTCTATATACTATTGGACCTCCTTTTTCATTTGGCCAGTTTTACATTTTAAGGTATTCTTCTCCTCATTGGCTTTTTGGATCTCTTTTAGCATTTGTTCTAGTCTATTTTTTAACATGTTGTTTTCTTAAGTATTTTTTTCTATATCTCCTTTTCTAAGCTGTTAGCTCATTTTTTATGATGTTCTTGAATCACTCTCAATTCTCTTCCCAGTTTTTCCTCTACTTCTCTTACTTGATTTACAAAATCTTGTTTGTGTTCTTCCATAGTTTGAGAACAATTGAATTATTTTCAAAAGAGCTTCGAATGTATTGTCTTCTTTTGCTTGTATGTTTTGATCTTCCTTATCACCAAATTAAGATTCTATAGTCTAACTTTCCCCCCCAATATTTGTTAATTTTTCAGTCAATTACTTGACTTTTAAACTCTTTTTTTAAGGTAGGATTTTGCTTCCAGTGTGTGTGTGTGTGTGGGTACTGTCCCAAACTTCAAGAGTTTTGTGCAGCTGTTTCCAGAGGTACTTCTAGGGACTTAAGTTTTCAGTTTTTCCAAGGTTGTATGATCTAAGAAGAGGTGTTTACTCCTCTCCTGGCCTATACTCTGGTCTGTGAGTCATCCAAAGTGCTCTTTTCCACCCTGAAAATGTGAGGAGTATTCCCTCTCTACTGCTGCCACAAGCTCTGCTATGCTAAAGCTCTTACTTGCACCAGGACTGCCACTTGGGACTGTGACCCAAATGCAAGTAGGGGCAAAGCAACATAATCTTGCTTCAATGCAGCAAAGACACACCTTAAATTTCCTTCTGATCTCCTGTTTGATCCCCTTTCTATCTGTAGGCTGAGAGCTCTGTAAGCAGCCTCTTCAGTTACCATCATTGCCACTATTGGCTCTGCCCCTACTTTGGGACTGCACTTGGGCAAGTACTGTCTTTGATCCTGTCTCTGCTAGATTTGACAGACCTTTCTCACTGACCTTCTAAAATGTCCTTGATCTCTGTAGGCAGAGAAGTCTGGAAGATTCTACAGCTGTCTTCAATTCAGTCCCCTGAGGCCTGCTCCAGGTTCACTGTGCCCCAGTCTGTGCTGGTGTGGCTTGTGCTAAACTGTTCTCCTCTACCAACACAGTTTAAGACAACTTTCACATTGATCACATAGTTTGCTGGCATAGGCTGGAAATTTGTTTTTTTCTCTTTCTCTTTGTGAGATCTGCTGCTCCAGAACTTTTTGGTTATTCATTTATTTTTGGTCTTCAACATTCATTTCCACAAAATTTTGAGTTCCAAATTTTCTCCCCATCTCTCTCTTCCCCCACTCCATAATATCTTGCATTCTGATTACCTCTTCCCTCAATATGCCCTCCCTTCTATGAAGCATTCCCCCTTCCCTTATCCCTATCTTCTTCCTTTTCTTGTAGGGCAAGATAGATTTTGATACCCCATTATCTTATTTCTTATTTCCCAGTTGTATGCAAAAACAGTTCTCAACATTCATGCCTAATAATCTGAACTCCCACTTCCCTCCTTTCCTCCCCCTCCACCTATCCCTAATGAGAATGCAAACAATTGCATATAGGCTGTATATGTGTAGTATTGCAAAGGACTTCCATAATAGTCATACTGTATAAGACTAAATATATTTCCTTCATTCTATTCTGCCCCCACCCATTTATTCTAATCTTTCTTTTGGCCTTGTCCCTCCCCAAAAGTGTTTACTTCTAATTGCTCCCTTCTTCCATTTGCCCTCCCTTCTGTCATCCCCCTCTCTCCATTTGTCCCCTTTTCCCCTCCCCTTATGTAGTGCAGGATATACATTCATACCAAACTGAGCATGTCATTCACTCCTCAAGCTAAATGTGAAGAGAGTAAGCTTCCTTTTTTCCCTCTCACCTTCTCTCTTTTCTTCTCCAGTGAAAAAGCTTTTTCTTGCCTCCTTTATGAGTGATAATTTGGCCCATTCCATTTCTCCCTTTCTCCTCCCAATATATTCTTATCTCATCCCTCAATTTTACGTTTTTAGGTATCATCCTTTCTTATTAAGCTCACCCTGTGCTCTCTGTCTATATATATATATATATATATGTGTGTGTGTGTGTGTGTGTGTGTGTGTGTGTGTGTGCGTTTGTGTGTGTCTGTGTCTGTGTGTCTATCTATCTCTCTGTGTGTGCATAATCCATCCAACTATCCAAATACTGAGAAAAGTCTCAAGAGTTACAAATACTATCTTTCCATGTATGAATGTAAACAGTTCCACTTTAGAAAGTCCTTTATGATTTCTGTTTCCTGTTTACTTTTTCATGCTTCTCTTGGTTTTTATGTTTGAAAGTCAAATTTTCTATTCGGTTCTGGTCTTTTCATCAAGGATGCTTGAAAATCCTCTATTTCACTGAATGATTATTATTTTTTTCCCTGAAGCACTATACTTGGTTTTGCTGAGTAGGTTACTTTTGTTCTTAATCCTAGTTCCTTTGAATTCTGGAATATCATATTGCAAGGTCTTTGATCCCTTAATATAGAAGCTGCTAGATCTTTGGTTATACTTATTGTGTTTCCACAATACTCATTTTTTTTTTCTTTCTAGCTGTTTGCAATATTTTCTCCTTGACCTGGGAACTCTGGAATTTGGCTACAATATTTCCAGGAGTTTCTCTTTTTGGACCTCTTTCAGGAGATGATCTGTGGATTATTTCAATATTTATTTTGCTTTCTTGTTCTAGAATATCAGGTCAGTTTTCCTTGATAATTTCATGAATGATGATGCCTAGGCTTCTTTTTTGATCATGGCTTTTATGTAGTCCCATAAGTTTTTAAATTGTCTTTCCTGGATTTATTTTACAAATCAGTTTTTTTCCAATGAAAATTTCACTTTATTTTCTATTTTTTCATTCCCTTGAGTGTTTTTCTATATAATTTCTTGGTTTCTCATAAAGTCATTAGCTTCCATCTGCTCCAATCTAATTTTTAAAGAACTATTTTCTTCTGTGAGTTTTTGAACTACCTTTTCCATTTGGATAATTCTGCTTTTTAAAGCATTCTTTTCCTCATTGGCTTTTTGCACCTCTTTTCCTAATTGAGCTAACCTATTTTTAGAGTTGTTATTTTCTCCAGCACTTTTTTGGGTCGCCTTTAGCAATCTGTTGACTCGCCTTTCATGACTTTCTTGTATCACTCTCACTTCTCTTCCCAATTTTTCCTCCACTTCTCTTACTTGATTTTCAAAATCCTTTTTGAGTTCTTCCATGACCTGAGATCATTGCACATTTATTTGGCAAGTTTTGGGAGTGGAAGCCTTGACTTCCTGATATTATGCTTTGTTCTTCCTAATCTGAAAGGATGGTAGAAAACACCTGCTCGCCAAGAAAGTAACCTTCTATAGTTTTATGTTTCTTCCCCATTTTTAGGCATTTTCCCAGTCAGTTACTTGACTTTTGAGTCCTTTTTCAAGTGCAAGGTATAATCTGGGTATCTAAGATCTCAGTTCCTCTAAAGTGGCACAATCAAGGGAGAGGAGTTTACTCCTCTTCTGCCCTGCACACTGGACTGGGAACAACCAAAAATTTTTCAGCCCAGACTCTGCAATTGGGATTCCTTCACTGCAAACACCTCCAGCTCCACAGCCCATGTTGTTCCTCACCTGTGTGTGGAGCTCAGTGCTGAAAGTCTCCTCATCCCTGAATGGAGCTCAGGGCTGAAAATCAGATTAGTTGCTCAATTCCCCCAGGGGCTCTAGGCAGAGGGCTCCAAAAATGACAGCTGCCACTGCAGTGTCTGCTGACAAAGGTCCAAACTCTGCTCCCCTCTCCTGGGTGAAGGAGCCTCCCACTGACTTTTGAAGCTGTCTTTGGCATTTGTGGGTTGGGCAATGTGGAAACTGAAATGGACATTATTCTTCCCTGGGTCCCTAGGTTGAGAGATATCTGTTAGATTACTGGGCAGGGTTGGATAACTTGCCTAGTAACAGTTTTTCTGTTGTTGGGCCCCTGTCAAAATGTTATTGCCCTTTGCTTTAATATCTGATGAATTGTTAGCAGTCATTTCTTGTTTAGTCCATTTGCATGGTAACCACCTGTGCCCCCCTAATGTTAGATCCCAATTGCCAGGTAACCACTTTCTGCTGAGCCCCCCCTCCTTCCTGATTGGCTACCTCTCCTGGCACCTCTCCTCTGTTGGAGTCCTTTGCCTAGTAGCACCCTGACAACCACCTTCAGCTTGGGGGTTGTTGCCTAGCAGCAAGCCCCCCTCTTGCTCTGTCAGAATCTGTTGTGGAAACAGCAAGGCTGTGCCAAGTAGCATCAAAATGCTTAAAATTCACTCACCCAATTCAGTTTGTGGCTGTCTCCTCTGGGTCACTACATGAGGCAGCTGCCAGCCTGGCTAATAAGTGACACCCTTGAAATTCCTAATTGACTTTTGCCTGTGACTTATTAACTCCGTCCATTTCAGGAACTGCTGCTGGTGGCTCCCTAAAGCCTTTTCCGGGTCATGTCCCTGCTCCACTGCACTGGTCTACATCCCTCACTGGTCTGTGTGCCACATGCTGGGTTCTCCAGAATTTGTTTACAGTCATTTTTACAGGTATTTCAAGAGTTTTGGGGGGAGTGATTCCCTGCTTTTACTTCACCATCTTGGCTCTGCCACCACCCTTCATTATTTATTGCAAGTGATGCAGATTGAAGTGCATCCTGTGCAACTCTTATCCTTTTCTTCCTGTTAATATAAGTTCCTATGACTCCTATCATATTGAATGGATATGCTTAACTTTCAACATGTGACTACTCTTTATTTTCCAGTAATACACTTCTTAGATGATATCATTTCTATCAGAGGTATCAAATACTCTGAAGACAATTCCCTTAAATATGGTTTGGAATAGATCTAAATATATTAAGAAAATATTTAACACAATAAACAAAAAATATTATACAAGTCATGCTTTTGTATTTTGAAACTTAGTTAATACACAGTTAGCAGGAATTCTTATGTATGAATTAGTACCCACCATTTCTATTTCAATTTGACATGACTTATTTAGACAATTCTTCCATGTGGTCCTTTCATTAATAGGTGGCAGTCTAAAATGAGTTGAACAAAGAGAAAATATCCCAGATTGGAGTAAGTTCTAAAAGGCTTTACCAATCTGAAAGACCTTAATAGTGATCCAAGTAATGCACAACGTCCCTGTCATCCAAAGACTAGCTCAGCTGCAGATACAGAGATATCATCAGAACTGAAATATAACTTATTTGGCTACAGAATTGGACAACCTGTTCTAAACTCTTGTCTCTAGACACTGGAAGTAGCAGAAATTAATAAAAATTGAATTGTCAGTTATGAGCTTGATGTAAGGAAGATAAGTGAAAGTAGAATGTGACATATAGCATAGGATAGAGGGTGGGCTTTAAAGTTAAGAAATCATGGATTCATTTTTTTCCCAAAGATTCTTCCACACCACTTATCCCTTTCAGCACAATCCCTAGTTATAACTCTTGATAGGTCCCTCATGAATCTTTTAGCACCGTTTGCATTTCCATTCTTTGTATCACAAATAGCTCAGAATTAGTTAGGTTTCACCATAACTTGATCACCCCTTCCTATCTCTAAGTATAAGGTATTTATGAAATACTGATTGTGTGAAAATACTTATCTTTAATAGTAGGATTACAAAGCTGAAAAATTGTGGTGCAGGCATTACTATCAAGAAGTTTCTAGTATAGCACCTGCATATGGCATGGTTTAGAAGTAAGCATAATATGAGATACTGAAATGGGGCCAAAGAATTGAGACAAATGTTCCAGGAAAATTTTAAGAAGCAAAGGTCTTTTTACAGGTCAGAAAATAGAGGACTTGAATCTTTAATTCTATTGTTGGGTAAGCAGTTAGCTGTCTATTGAGTATATTTCTAATTGATGGAGACTTCATCAACCTTTACAAATTATTTCATGTGCATAAATACTTGTAAAGTACTGTAATAGTGCATTATATTTCATTTTTATTCCACATAATTGTCCCTAATATATAGTAAGAAATTATTTAATCTTAGAGTATAAGAAAAGAATATGATACTCAATAAAGAAATTTAAAATATTACTTACCCATCTTCTGCAATTCTGCATTAAGGACAGATTTATAAATCAATGTTATATCTTATGTTGATTAATGCAAATGTTTGTTCAAATTTTTGATTATTTGCTACTTCATGCATCAAGAGTCAAGCACTCTCCAAATATGAGATGACTTCTGTAATCACACAAATAAAGAACTGGCACTTTATTTCTGCTTTGCCAATTGGTAGAAAGGGCATGACAATTTACCCATGTCAGTATTTTTTTTCTTTTTACCACTGAATTCTATGAACAAAATGGAAGTGTTGTCCTACTACTTTTTTTTCTAATCTAGCCAAAGAGTTTTCTCTTTTACTTTCAGTTAGAATATGAAATCTAAATGAAATTTTAATAATAATTGTGTCTAAGAAGACATTCCTGTAAGATGAGGGCTAAGGTAGTGTAAAGTATCTTCATTCTGATACTAAACTAGAGATTTGGGGAAGAACAGAAAGAAAGGGGGACTTCCCATAAACTCCCAAAGAATCTATTACATTTCTCAGCTAAAGAAATTTCAAGTTCTTAAAAAACTTCAATATTTCCTTTCTGTAAGATTTATTTTAGCATGCTATAGGAGTCATCATGATCAAATTAAGTCTTATTAATGTCATAAAAGTTAAATCTCATGTTAAGAATATTGCGAAATCTCACTATTTTAAAATATTGAAAGAAAAAAATAACTGAATTAATAATAAGGTAAGGAGGGAGGCTTACTCCTGATACCTCCCCATCCATGTAATGAAATCATAGAAGGGGAAACTCACAGAGACAGAAATGTATTAAAGTATTAAATGAAATGCCATAACATGTCTACACTTACTACTTTATGAAATATGAAACAATTACATTTTTATCAAAAGGATAGGTCATGCCCTTAATGACTTTTAAAAATCAGGATGTATACTCTTAGGCAAAGGTCTTGAATTGAATTCTACAAACTTACATGGGAAAAAAATACATTATATCTGGATTTTTATAGATCTTTAGTTTCCCTTTTAATCTGTGGATTTGATTTTATGCATTCATAACATATTATTGGAAGAGTTCTGTAGATTTTACTGGACTACCATGACACTAACATTTTTAGAACCTCTGCTCTAAGTAGACCCATTTAGAAGGGAGCTCTGAGGTATGCTATCCCCTTTATGCTAGATGTGTTTCATCTATGGAGAAAGAATTGAGCTCTACAGAGGACTGATAGTGTCTCTCCCCTTGCGCTCCATCCAGAAAGCATCAGGTGGAGATGGATTTTCTCTGCTCCTATGACTACCTACAGAGTAGGAGATACCATTCCATTAGGAATCAGGTCAATCAAGTCAATTAAGGTAACTCTGAGGAATACAGATCCTTTTTAGAAGAGTGATATCTATCTTTCTATCTGTCTCTCTCAATATGTATGTATATGTTTATGTGTATATGTGTATGTATATAGATGTATATGTGTGTGTTATGTATATATGTGTATATATGTATGTGTGTGTATTATATATGCATATATACATATATACTCATATGTGTGCATGTATATGTGTGCATACATATGTGTATGTGTGTGTGTGTGTATATATATATATATATACATATATATATATATATATATATATATATATATATATATATTTATGGATTCAAGAAAGAAATAGCCCTGGTTGTCAGCTGTAGGAAAAATTAGGGTGCCCATATGGATTTTCTGCTCAACAAAGACCCTGAACCACAGAGAATCACCATAAGAAGACAAATTATGATTTTCTGTTTCAGGAACACAAGAATAAGAATAAGAAGTCACTCTTATCCTCCCTTATTGACCTCCAAAATTCCAGAAAATATCACCCCATGAAAAAATCTTGAAACAGCTGATCGTGCAGGAAGACAGGGAGCAGCAGTCTTGCATCCCAGGAAGATTGGGAGATTAATGAGAAAGGCTCCTTTAACTCTGGGGGAGGGGGAGCAGCACAGGGCTGGTGGTGTCCTAGCAAGAAGGTGATAAGCTTCACCTCAGCAAACCAGAGGGGGATTATGAGCCCCAAGGTTGTGAAGTAGTCAAGCATTAACCCCAAGACCCCTGCCCTCCTCGAATGCCTCAGCATAGGCAAGGTTACCAGTAAATATCAACTCAGAAAACCAAAATGTACAACAATATTCTCCAGCATCCAAATCTCCTGTTGCTTCAACATAACTCCAGGAAACACAAATCCAGGAGGCACAGCTCCATGCTGGCAGACATCCTCCAGCAGCCAAATATTTAAGTATTTTAAAAAGACTGGGTAAAAAGTTCTCCTTCAGGGGACAGACTCTCCACCCCTACCCCAAGAGTTCCAGGGTTGCTGAACCCAGATAAGCACCTTTTAAGCTGCCAGACCCCTACAGCCTCTACCTACAAGCACCTGAGGGGCCAGCACACAAAATCAGTGACCAAGTCCTAGGATTCTAACACAAGAAACTTGGGTCAGTTCCCCCTGCACTCCAACAGGAGAGCTCAACTTTAAAATCCAAGAAATAGTAAACACCATGAGCAAGTAGCAGACAGGCAATGACTATGGATTCTTATTATGGGGATAGGGAAGATGAAGATATGAATTCAAAAGAGGACATATTGTCAATAAACCCACATCTGAAATCTCAAAGGGGAATATGACTGGTATCAAGCCCAAAAAAGTCTTCTTGAAGAGGTCAAAAAAGTCAAATAAAACAGGTAAAAGAAAAATTGGAAAAAGAAATATGTATGCTAGAGAGAGTTGAAAGCTTGGGGAAAAAGGATGGGAATTGACTAGGAAACAAATTGTTAAAAAAATATAATTGGTCAAATTGGGGAATTGGGGCACAGTACCCTGAAGAAAACAATCCTTTAAATGTAGAATTGGAAAAATGGGGGAAAGGAGTACACTGAAAAGAAAAAGAAAATTCCTTTAAAAATAAAATTTGCCAAATGGAAAAAGGAGGCACAAAAATCTAGTTGAAGAAAATACCACATTAAAAATTAGAATTGGGAAAGTGGAAGCTAATAATTCTATGAGATATCAAGAATCAGTCAAACAAAATGAAAAGAATTAAAAAACAGAAGAAAATGTAAAATACCTAATTGGTGAAACAACTGACCTGGAAAATAGATCCAGGAGAGGCAATTCAAAAACTTTTGGCCTACCTGAAAACTGTGATTGTATAAAACAGTCTGGGCAGTATTTTCCAAGAAATCATCAAGGAAAACTGTCCCAAGGCCTTAAACCAGAGGGTAAAATAGTCATTGAAAGAATCCATCAGTCACCTCCTGAAAGAGATCCCAAATTGAAAATGCCAAGGAATATTGTAGCCAAATTTCAAAGTTATCAGATTGAAAAAAAAATACTGCAAGCAGCCAGAAAGAAACAATTTAAATATGAAGGAGCCAAAGTCAGGATTATACAAGACTTTGCAGGTTCTATTTTAAAAGATCAAATGGCATGGAATAAAATATTCCATAAGGCAAAAGAGCTTGGATTACAAACAAGGATGAACTCCCCAGCAATATTGAGCATAATCTTTGAGGGGAGGAGATGGACATTCAGTGAAATAGGAAACATGTATAGCTTCCTAAAGAAAAGGCCACAGCTGAACAGAAAATATTATTTGCAAATACAAAGACTCAAAAGAGACATAAAAAGATAAACTGTAAAGAAAAAAATATGTTATTAATAAGGGCAAACTGTTTACATGCCTATAATGGAAGATGACACTTGTAGCTCTTGAAACCTGTATCATTATTACAACATTTAAAAATGTATAAATGGACAGAGGGTGTGGGTATAAGTTGAGTTTGATGTGAAGATAAAAATCCTCTAAGTAAGTGATGAAAAGTCATTGTACTAGGAGAAAAGGAAAGGAGGAGGCAGACAAGGCATGAAAAGGCATAAAAACATATGGCAGTACAGGGAAAAGAAGGGAGGGAGATGAGCATTGTTTGAAACTTGTTCTCACAGATGTGGCTCAAAGAGGGAATGATATAATAAGTTAGGTATAGACATTTAACTTACTGTATAGGAAGTAGGAGGAGAAAGGGGAAGAAAATGGAGGGGGCTGATAGAATGGATGGCAGATTTATGTAGGTGATGTTCAAAAGTAAAAGTCTAGTGAAGAGAGAAAGGGAGAAAAGAGAGAGAAAAGTATAACAGGTGGGAAAATAGGATAGAAAGACACAGATAGCAATCATAACTATGAAGATAAATGGGATAAACTCTCCTGCAAAATGGAAGCAGATAGCAGAGTGGAATAAGAACAATACTCCTATAATATAATGTTTACAAGAAGAACATTTGAAGCAGAAGGATACACAGAGAATAAAGGTAAAAGGTTGGAGGAGAATATATTTTGTTCAGCTGAAGTGAAAAAAAAAAGTAGTAATTCTGATCTCAGACAAAGCAAAAACAAAAATAGATCTAATTGAAAGAGACATTGAAGGAATTTTCATCCTGCTAAACAGTACCACATACAATGAAATAATATTATTGCAAAATATATGTGCATCAATTGTTATAGTATCCAAATTCTAAGAGGAAACGTTAAGGGAATTATAGGAAGAATTAGATAACAAAACTATTCTAGTGAGGGACTTCAACTTTCCCTCTCAAAACTAGATAACTCTAACCAGAAAATAAACAAGAAAGAAGTTAAGGAGATGAATAGAACTTTAGTAAAGTTAGATAAGGTTGACCTGAGAAGAAAAGGGAATGGGAATAGAAATTTTTCTTGGTGGTACATGACACATACACAAAAATGAACCATGCAGTGAGACATAAAAACTTCACAATCCAATGCAGAAGCCAGAAATATTAAATGCATTCTTTTCAGTTCATGATTCAATGAAAATTACATGTATTGAAGGGCCATGTAAAGACAGACTAAAATTTCACTGGATAGTAAATAATGTAATCCTAAAGAATGAGTGAGTCAAATGCCAAGTCATAGAAACAATCAATGACTTCATCCATGAGAATTTAATAATGAGACAACATACCAAAACTTATGGGATGTAGCAAAAATGCTACTTAGGAGAAGTTTAATATCTCTAAATTAAAAGGTGGTAGATTGACCTTTAGAAATTTTCAAACAGAGATCAGATGACAACTTTTTGGTTGGTTATAGTAGAGTATAAAGGCAGCAACAATGGCATAAAAAGGATGGCTCCTAGCGCAGGTTATTATATCTGCTTTATTAGGAAATATAGCTGTTTAAGGGTTCAAACACTTTTTAAATTACATTCACTAGTTCAGTGGAAAAGTTAGCACCCTGAACTTCAGAGAAAATAAAAAGAAAATGTAAGCAGAGAAATGAAGACCAACAGACAGGGATCTACTGCCCAAATCAAAGAAATATTGTTATACACTTTACATATACCCCTTGATTGAAAAGGCCTTTACATCTGAGAAGCTGGGAATCTGACCATGTGCTACTCAGAGTCTCAACCATGGAATCACAAGGTCCTTCTCGTAAGACAGTCCCTAAAGCAAAACTTCAGAGTATATATACCCTTCTGAGAATCAGAGAGCATCACCAACCTCATGACTCAGTATCTAATTAGATATTAGCAAAGGTAAAAGCCTTCCTACAAGCAAGCATCCCCTAAGCAAGCTTTCTTCAATGGGCTCCACCTGAGGTCTGTTAATGTGCAGGGAATATCTTAAATCCCATTAACATCATGTGAGGATACTATTAAAGTATGGATTTAACTAGATTTCTGTTTAGGTCCCTACCAACTCTAAAATTCTGTTTTCCTGTGGCTTGTCCAATGTGACAGTAAATATCTAAGATGGTGTTTGAACATAGATCTTCTTGGGTGCCAATTACTATAGTATATTCTTTCTACTTTGTGTTAAATTTTATAGCACTTTCTATTATCTCATTTTCCTCACTGGACAACTGTTCTTATAAATTGGCAGTAGTTACAGGGCAGATGAGCACTTTCCTCCCCGGGTTTCTGGATTTTCAGTACTGGATTTTCTATCATTAAGTATGTTTTAATCAGTTCAATTACATTAAGTTTTATAATGGATATTAAAAATGAGGCTGTACCGGTGCAGATTCCAGCATGGTGGAGCACAGCAGGAGATGAAAGACGTGACTGAAGAAAAATCAGTAGGACAGATTCTCCAACATATCAGCACAGGCCAGGAGTCCAGAAGAATTGAGTTAGAGGAAATCATATGACCCACTGTAATAGTAGCAGCTGCTCCTGAGACTATCAGCCAACACATTGAAAGTTTGAACTTCTGGGAGCACAGCCCTGCACAGGCACCCAGAAGAGCACAGCCTATTGTGGATCACACCATAACAAGGACAGGTCTGGATCAGACTTCAAGGCACCACACCTCCAGCAGCAGCTGTGGGTCCCAGATTCCTCAACTCACAAACACCAAAGACAGCTTCAAAGGTCAGTGAGAAAGTTCTTTCACTTGGGTGAGAAGGGAACTCAGCAGTCTAGCCCTGGCCCCAGGCAGCAGCAGTTTCCATTGTTGGAGCCCTACTCTAAAGTCCCTGGGGAACTGAGCAGCGATCTGGATCTCAGCTCTGAGTGGGGACCGTGGGGTGAGCAGGAGTGCTGGTTGGCATGGTGGAACTAGTGGAGACTCTGAAGAAGGAATCCTGCTCACAGACCAGAGTGCCAGCTTGGAGAGGAATAAACTCCTGTTCCTTGACTGTGCCACTTTGGAGGAACTGAGAACTTACAGGTCCCCAGAGTATACCCTTCCCTTGACAAAGAACTGAAAAGTGAAGTAACTGGCTGGGAAAATGCCCCAAAAGGGGGAAAATAATAAGACAATATGTTACGTTTTTGGTGAGGAGATATTTTACTCCATCCTTTCAGATAAGGAGGAACAATTTAGGTCTTCAGAGGAAGACTTAAAAGTCAAGGCTTCTGCATACAAAACCTCAAAAATAAATATGTAATGATTTCAGGCCATGCAAAAGCTCAAAAAAGAATTTTGAAAATCAATTAATAGAGGTGGAGGAAAAATTGGGAAGAAAAATGAGAGTGATGCAAGAAAATAATGAAAAGCAAGTCAACAGCTTGCTAAAGGAGACCCAAAAATTCTGAAGAAATTAATACCTTTAAAAATAGACTAGCACAAAAGACAAAAGAGGCCCAGAAAGCCGATGAGGAGAAGAATACTTTAAAGAACAGAATTAGCCAAATTAAAAAGGAAGTTCAGAAGCTCACTGAAGAAAATGGTTCTTTAAAAATGTGAATGGAGCAGATGGAAGCCAATGAATTCATGAGAAACCAAGAAATTACCAAAAAAAAAAAAAAAAAAACGAAAAAATAGAAAACAATGTGAAAATATCTCACTGGAAAAACAATTGACTTGGAAAATATATTGAGGAGAGACAATTTAAAAATTATGGGACTACCTGAAAGACATGATCAAAAAAAAGAGCCTAGGAATCATCTTTCATGAAATTATCAAGGAAAAGTGTCCTGATATTCTGGAATAAGAGGATAAAATAAATATTGAAAGAACTCACCAATCATCTCCTGAAAGCAATCCAAAAAGAAAAAGTCCCAGGAATATTGTAGCCAAATTCCAGAGTTCCCAGGTCAAGCAGAAAATATTGCAAGCAGTTGGGAATTAACAATTCGAGCACTGTGGAAATACAATAAGGATAACACAGGATCTGGCAACTTCTACATTAAGGAATCATAGACCTTGGAATATGATATTCCAGAAGCCAAAAGAACTAGGACTAAAACCAAGAATCATCTACCCAGCAAAACTAAGTATAATGCTTCAGGGGTAAAAATGGTCATTCAATGAAACAGAGGACTTTTCAAGCATTCTTCATGAAAAGACCAGAGCTGAATAGATAATTTGACTTTTAAACACAAGAAAGAAGAGAAGCATGAAAAGGTAAACAGGAAAGAAAATTCATAAGGGAAATACTAAAGTTGAACTGTTTGCATTCCTTCTTGGAATGATCACATTGTAACTCTTGAGACTTTTCTCACTATTAGGGTAGTTGGAGAGATTGCATACATATAGACAGAGGGCATAGAGTAAATTGAATAGGTTGGGATGATATCTAAATAAATAAAGTTAAGGGGTGAGGAAGAAATATGTTGGGAGGATAAAAGAAGTGGAACAGGGCAAGTTATCTCTCATAAAAATAGGCAAAAAAAAGTTTTTAATGGAGGGGAAAAGGGGAATGTGAGAGGGAAAAAGTGAAGCTTACCCTCATCACATTTGGTTTAAGGAGGGAATAATATGTATACTCAATTAGGTATGAAAATCTATCTTTAACTACAGGAAAGGAGGGGAGAAAGGGGTAAGTGGGATGTGGGGGGAAATGACAGAAAGGAGGGTAAATGAGAGGATAGGGGTAATTAGGGGTAAACACTTTTGGGGAGAGATAAGGTCAAAAGAGAGAATAAAATAAATGAGGGGGGCAGGATAGGATGGAGGGAAACATAGTTAGTCTTTCACAACATGACTATTATGGAAGTCTTTAGCAAAACTACACATATATAGCCTATATGGAATTGCTTGCCTTCCCAGTGGGGATGCATGAGGAAGGAGGAAGGGAGAGAAGTTGGAACTCAAAATTTTAGGAATGTTGAGAATTGTTTTTGCATGTAACTGGGAAATAAGAAACACAGGTAATGGGGTATAAAAGTCTATCTTGCCCTACAAGAAAAGAGAGAAGATAGGAATAAGGGAAGGGAAGGGGGTGACTGAAGGGAGAATAGATTGGGGAAGGGTTAATCAAAATGCATGGCATTTTGGGGTGGAGGAGGAGAGAGATGAGGAGAAAATTTGGAACTCAGAATTTTGTGGAAATGAATGTTGAAAACTGAAAATAGATAAATAAATTGGGAATAAGAAATATGTAAATAGGAAAAAAGGGATTAAAAAAACTACAGCAAAAAAATACTTCTAAAAAAGAAACAACCCCTTTCCTCTTTACCAGGTGTAAGGTTAATAGGATGAATATCTTCCCTGCCCATTAATAGGTATTAGGTGTAGCCCTGGGGCAGAGCCAATTCCCCCTTCCCCATACACGGGTGACTTCAAACTTAAAATACAATGATAATGAGGCATATGTGTAGAGAAGAAATACCGACAGATATTTCGGGAAACCTGGGCCTGAAAGTTGCTTTGTCCCTTTGTGGAGTCCTCCTGAAATTTCCTTTAAAGATCTTTCTCTGCTGGTCCTTGAAGACTGATGTTTTTCTATGATGTAAACCCAGCTTTCATCTATGTCAAGAGGATTCATGAGTCCTGAAGCTGCTTCCATCACTGGATATTTGTGTGTCCTTCTGTAAGGACTTTCTCTATTGTTGTGCACTGCCACTATCTCTGGTGGCAGGTAGAAAGTGTTAAGGCCTTTCATCAATCTCCTGAATTCACAAGGTCACCAAAATACTCCCTTCTCATAATATTCCTTCACCTAAAAACAAGAAAACAAATTAAAGATATTTAAAAAGAGGTATGCCAATTATACAAAGAGGCAAATTAGGAAATAAGAACACATATTTTCTCCTCACCTAGTATTTGCTTCCCTCACTGTCTAGCACGACAGCTAGAAACAGCCTGGGAAATCATTATATTAACTTCTTTGTATGTAAAATTAAATATATCTCAGTATACTGAGTCATTAGTTCTACCTGATCTAGAGGAATTAAAAAACATTTTCTCATCACATGCTCCCTCAGTTACACATAACTGTAAATATACTACAAAACTACAAATATTGAATCAAAATTACTCAGGGAATATCTACACATACTCTATATAACCAAGAAAGGGAAAATCTAAAGATACTAAAAGGACGGGACCTTTTTAACCATGACCCCATTGTGCTTGTGGAACAGGTGGGTGAGTGGTGGAAAAAGCAGCGTCTGGATCTGTGATTTGATCAGAATAGGGAATTAACAATATGGAAAACAAGACAGACAAGCAATTCATTATTAATTTAAAGTCAAAGAGAATGTCTGTGTCGTGGAGCATTTAAGTGATTGATCCAATGATTGTATAGCCAAGTAATAAGAGGAAGGACTTAAAACTACATCTTCCTGACTCTAAGACTGGCCTCTAAACTGAATCAAAAAATACATGTTAAAGTCAAAAGGTTTGAGCTAGAAGGAGCCATAGAGCTTATCCAACTTAACACTTTCATTTTTCAGATGAGGGAAATTATATTCAGAGACATCAATGTTTTAATCAAAGTCTGCAGTGAGCCAGATGGAGAAATCTCTTTCCTCCCAGACTTGCATTTTTTCCACTGCAGCAGCACCATGATGTAATTACCATGAGCATCCATGACTTCCTCCTCCCCAAAACATATTTATTGTAACATGATTTTCTTTTTAAACTTTTTTTTTGAAGTTGTGAATTGATTGAACCTTTATTCCAAAATAATTTTAAACTATGCAAATATTTTAATATCAACCATAGTTGGAGAACTTCACTTTTCTTCTATTTTTTTTTGTATTTATTTATTTATTTAATTTTTTTTACATTCATTTTCACAAATTTTTGGGTTCCAAATTTTCTCCCCTTTTATCCTCTCCCCCCACCCCAATACCCCAAGCAATCTAATTTTCCCTATCTCCAATCTGCCCTCTCTTCTGTCATCTCTCCCTTCTCTTGTCTCCATCTTCTCTTTTCTCCTGTAGAGCCAGATGACTTTCTATTCCTCATTAACTGTATGTCTTCTTTCCTAGTTGCAACAACAATACTAAACAGTTGTTCCTAAAACTTTGAGTTCCAAATTCTCCTCATCCCTCCCTCCCCACCCATTCCCTTTGGGACAGCAGGCAATTCAATATAGGCCATATCTGTGTAGTTTTGCCAATGACCTCCCTGATAGTTGTGTTGTGTAAGACTAACTGGATTACCATCCCTCCTAACCTGCCCCTCATTGTTTCTCTTCTGTCTTTTGATCCTGTCCCTCCCCAAATGTTGACTTCAAATTGCTCCCTCCGCCCTTTGCCCTCCCTTCCATCATCCCCCCCCCCCCCCGCAATATCTCTTTCTCCCCCACTTTCTTTTACTGTAAGATAGGTTTTCATACCAAAATGAGTGTGCATTTCACTCCTTCGTTTAGTCAAATGTGATGAGGGTAAACTTCTTGTTTTTTGTTTTTTGTTTTTTTCTCAGCTCTCCTCTTTTTCCCTCCACTAAGAAAAACTCCTACCTGCCTCTTAAATGACATATAGTTACCCCCTTCCCTTTCCCTCCCCCTACATTTCTCTCTCACCATTTACCCTAGTTTCTTTTAAGGTATGGTCCCATCCTATTCAGTTCAATCTGTGCTCTCTATCTCTGTATGTGTGTGCATGTGTGTATGTGTGTGCATGCGTGTACATGTGGTCCCACCAACTACCCAGATACTTAAAAGTTTTAAGAGTTACAAATATTGTCTTTCCATGTAGGAATGTAAACAGTTCACTCATGGTAAGTCCCTTAAGACTTCTCTTTGCTGTTTACTTTTTTATGCTTCTTCTCATTCTTGTGTTTGAAAGTCAAATTTTCTTTTCAGCTCTGGTTTTTTCATCAAGAATGATTGAAAGTCCTCTGTTTCATTGAAAGACCATATTTTCCCTTGAAGTATTATACTCAGTTTAGCTGGGTAGGTGATTCTTGGTTTGAGTCCTAGTTCCTTTGCCTTCTGGAATATCCTATTCCACGCCCTTCGATCCCTTAATGTAGAAGCTGCTAGATCTTGGGTTATCCTGATTGTATTTCCACAGTACTGGAATTGTTTCTTTCTAGCTGCTTGTAGGATTTTTTCCTTGAGCTGGGAGTTCTGGAATTTTGCCACAATGTTCCTAGGAGTTTCTCTTTTTGGATCTCTTTCAGGTGGTGATCGATGGATTCTTTCAATACTTATTTTGCTCTCTGGTTGTCGAATGTCAGGGCAGTTTTCCTTGATAATTTCATGGAAGATGATGTCTAGGCTCTTTTTTTGATCATGAGTTTTAGGTAGTCCCATAATTTTTAAATTGTCTCTCCTGGATCTATTTTCCAGGTCAGTTGTTTTTCCCATGAGATATTTCACATTCTCTTCCATTTTTTCATTCTTTTGGTTTTGTTTGGTGATTTCTTGGTTTCTCATAAAGTCATTAGACTCCATCTGTTCCATTCTAGTTTTGAGAGAACTATTAAATTCAGTGAGCTTTTGAGCCTCTTTTTCCATTTGGCTCATTCTGCTTTTGAAAGCATTCTTCTCCTCATTGGCTTTTTGAACCTCCTTTGCCAATTGGGTGAGCCTATTTTTCAAGGTGTTAATTTCCTCAGCATTTTTTTGGGTCTCCTTTACCAAGGTATTGACCTGTTTTTCATACTTTTGTTGCATCTCTGACATTTCTCTTCCCAGTTTTTCCTCCACCTGTCTAACTTGCTTTTCAAAATCCTTTTTGAGCTCTTCCAGGGCCTGAGCCCACCCACCACCCCCCTGGGGTGTCTGGGGTACTGAGGCCCCGCCCTCCACGTCTTTCCCTGACGGCAAGGATACGTCCTCATCATCAGATCCAAAGGTCGGGATCATTTGCATTTGTTGGAAAAAACTCTCTAAAGTCTTATTTTTCTTCCCTTTTCTAGGCATTTTCCCAGCCAGCTATTTGACTTCTGAGATTCCTTTCCACCCCCTCCTGGATCCGCCCAGCTAGTGCTTGGCCTCTGAGATTTAAATGGGCTTTCCTCCTGCTGGCTGTCAATCAGTGAGCTTTAGTTCAGGTGCTGGGGTGGGGCCAGGGCTGCCTCTGAGACTCTGATCCCCCGGGGGGCCTTATGCAGGGACTCTCAGGAATGGAGCGGGTGGGGGCGGGGTGGGGGGCCCGCCTCCCAATCTCAGCTCCCCTGGGGGTCCTGAGCAGAAGCCTTCAGCAACAGAGCGGGGTGGGGGCAGGGCCGTCTCCCAGGCTCAGCTCCATCAGGTTTTATGCGGGAATCTTCCGTAATGAAGATCCTGCCTGCTGCTGAGGGATTCCTGAGTCTTGGGCCGCTGCCGCCTCAGCCGCCGCCCACACCTCCGCCTCTGCCGCTTCCTGCCCCCGTCCCTGCCGCCGCCGCTTCCTCTCGAGGGGGCCCGAGTCACGGAGACGCCCCGCTTCCCCTCTCCTTCAGCCCGGCCTCTCTCACTGACCTGCTTCTGTGGGCAGAGGGGCTTTCACGGTTGCTGGAGCTTCTGTCTCTGAAGCCTGCTCAGATTAGCTTCTCTGCGGCCCCGGCCAGCGCAGCGCTGGGGGTCGGGTTTACTTTCCAGGGCGTGCCGGACCCTGGGGACAGGTCTTCAGGGCTCCCCGGAACGGAAATCTCTTCCACTCTGCTTCTGCACACCCAGAAGTTATGGGGGACTCTTTTTACATTAATTCTATGGCCTTTGGTTTCGGAGCTCGTAAACGTGCGTCCTTCTACTCCGCCATCTTGGCTCCGCCCCCCCCATTTCTAATTTTTAATAATTGTTTTCCTCAGTTAGTTTTTGTACATCCTTTTCATTTTGGCCAATCATACTTGTTAAGGAGTTCTTCAGTGCAACTTTTTTTTCCCATTTTATTAAATGTATTTTCAATTTTTTCTTCTACTTCACTTATTTGCATTTTACAATCCTTCTTGTCCTCTTCCAAGAAGACTTTTTAGACTTGAAATCAATTCATTTTCCCCTTTGAGGTTTCAGATGTGTGTATATTGACCATGTTGTCCTCTCTTGATTTTGTATTTTGATCTTCCCTGTCACCAAGATATTTCTCTATGGTCATTAATTTCTTCATTGTACTTGCTCATGCTGTTTGTCTTTTTTCTGGCTTTTATATTTGATCTCTGCTTCTCAGGACTACTCTCCGAGACTTCTTTTGATGGGGTCTAGGGACCTGGTTACTGGTTTTGTCTACTGGGGCCTCAAGTGCTTGCACTTGGATGTTTTAATGGCCTAGTATTTTACCTGATCCTGAGCTGGAGATGGTGTGTGCCTGGTGTTGTTGCTTGCCTGCTCCTCTAACCTGACACTCAGGACCTCCTGCTGGTTTGCTGAGGTGAGGTTTGCTGCTGACTTAGTGGGATGCCTCCCATCCTATAATGGTCACCTTCAGACATGGCAAGAACAAGCTTTCCCATTAAGCCCCCTAGTGTCTATAGCTAGAACTAAAAGATTACTGGTCCTGTCTTTTTACTGGCTCTACTCTTCCAGGTTTTTTTTTTTTTTTTTTGATGTAATATTCTCTGGGTTTTCCAAGGTCAAAAAGGGAGGGTGAGAATGATTTAATATTTACTCCATCATATTGGCTCCCATAAGTTTAAAGAGGTGACTCTCAAGCATTCTGTCTGTGGGCTAATAACCCAAGGAGTAACTGCAGCTACTGCTACAAGCCCTGTATAGGATTGCGCTTCTCTCTCATGCAGTTGAAACAGACCCTCCTCCTGTGCTGAGGGGTTTGGGAATCATACTACTACTGCAGTGATTCAGTGTGCTTGGGTCTGCTCTGGCTTTGCTATGACTGATTCTACGCTGATGCAGCCCACATGCTAGGTTTCATTCATCTCCCAATCTGGTGCAACAGACCCCTCTTGTCCATCCTTCAAGTTATCTAGGACTGGAGATCTACCACACTCTGTCTCTTTGTGATTCTGCCTCTCTAGAATTTTTTTCAGATTCATCTTTTAGATGTATTTGAAGGAGTTCAGGTGAATCTATGCTTTCAGTCCACCATTTTTGCTCTGTCTTTTACATCTTATTTAAAAACTATGTTACACTAATTAAGCTTAACTTCAAAGTAGTAGCCAATTTGGATTGATCACTTATATTAAAAATGAATTCCACTGATTTCCTCAGGATCTTTTTTCTTTTAAAAATATGAACTGCTGTCTAGCCTTCCCTCCACCATCTTGTACTTGCCCATTTTTTCAACCCAAGTGAAAGATTTTACAAATATCATTTTGTCTAGTTATAATTGACTCATCATTTTAATGTATTAAGATTTTTTTCTACTTTAAAGGTATAAGCTATTTTGCAGCTTTTCTGATTCCTTATTTTGAGAAGTTATGTCTTCTACAGAAGACTTTCGTAGAAGGAGATACGCTTCTTTTCAGTAGTTCACCAAGTCCTTGCAAAGCCGTTAAGGAATAAATTTTTCTACACTTGAAATGTGGGATAGATAGACTTTCACAAACACCTAAGCTTATATCCTCAAGGTTGGATTTTCAGTATTTTATATAATACATTCTGTCAAAGTTCTGTCTTTCTTATAAATGTAGTCTGCGTTATCTTTGCATGCATTGCTGGATCAGTAAATAATTTAGAGATTTGCTTCTTGGGGCTTACAGAAAAATAAAGTGTCTTTTAAAAAATATTGACAGTCAAAGTGGTATTTCTTCCCTTCCATATGATATAATCTACATTTAATTAATGAACAGACAAGGTTTTTTTGTTTATTTTTGCATGCTATGAATCAATTTCAAAGTCCTTGTTGTTACTGTGTTTTTCTGAGCTTCCTGAGATCAAGCTGTGGCATGGAGGTTATGGAGAATTATATAGGTTTAATGCAATATAATTTCTCTCCACTGTTCCTCTAGTTTTGCCAAAACAAATAGTGGATCAAGGTGTGCCCAATTCCCATCATACCCAATGATGAAATGTGAGATACACAGCTTTAGGGTGCTTGATAATTGAATTGAGCCATGTAAATTTTTCAGTTACTTTTTCTACCTGAAGCTTTATGAAGTTGGGTCCCTAAATTGTCCTTTGTCAGGAATGAAACAAAACTATAACAATAAGGGAATTATCAGCACCTACAATGCAAAGAGTAAAATGGGATGCCGGTACTTATGTTTGTTGTTTAGTCATTTATCAATTATGTCTGACTCTTCGTGACCCCTTTGGGGATTTCTTGGCAAAAGTCTAGAAGTAGTTTGCCATTTCCTTTTCCACCTCAATTTATACATGAGAAAAATGAAGCAAACTGGGTTAGGTGACTTGCCCAGGGCCACACAACTAATAAGTGTTGGAGGCCAGATTTGAACTCAGGAAGAGGAGTATTCCTGACTCCAGATCTGGCACTCTGCTCATTGCACCACTTTGCTGTTTAAATGTTCATAATGACCAAAAGGTGTTCAGACTATTACATTCTAATATGTACATCTTAAAACTCAGGATTTCCTTGGGATCTCTATAAGAAAGAAGAGATCTCCATAAGAATTAAAATGAGAAGAGATATTAGAGATCATCCAGCTCAATTTTCTCATTTTACAAATGGGGAAACTGAGTACAAACAGGTGAAGTAACTTGACCAAGTGATTTTGTCTAATCATTGTGGATTAGACTAGTTCAGGCCACTTTCTTTGCTCAAATTTGAAACTTCAGTTAAATAAAATATTCCTAGCCACTTAGCAATTAACAATAGGAGATTTACTTAAAAGGTATTCAGTAAGAATGCAGCACTGATTCAGCTAAATATAGATTCCATATTGTCTGTTTAGTCTGTTTCAGTTAAGCCTGAAGAAGAAGCTCTTGACTTTTCTCCAGTGGCTTTTGTACTTTGGTCAAGAGCTTGGATCAATCATGTCTCAAGAACAATTAACCTGTCAAGGATGGGGTGTCTAGGTAGCCTATAATGATAGGGATCTTAATATATGTGATTTCTTCTACAGCAATATAACAGAGATTCAAATCTAAGCCCTTTGATTTTGGATACAATATGTTTTTTCTTTTTTGCAACACAATGTAAAGAATAAGGGGAAAAAGCAAATGCAGAGTTCTTGTAAGGTAAACCAGTATTATCCAGCCACAGGTTAATTGTTTGAGCTCATTAAGTAATTTCTCATTATTTAACCTCATTTTCCCTATTACTAGTGATTGTTGGATTGAATCTCCCAAATAATTTAAATTTGACAATCATTTTAATCACCAATACAGATCAGACTACTTGCTTGCAGACCCTTGCTGGTTATTAGTTATAAATATACAAAGACATACAAAGGCAAAAAATGAAACAAAGATTGACATTAAAGTAATTTCATTCTAGAAATGAGGATTCTGGTTTTAAGGTGATCAAGAAGACACAGTCAGAAAAGTAGTGCAATTGATAATTATGTGACACTGAAGAAATTATTTTCATCTTTATTTTTTCATCTTTGTAATATTTGTACACCAGAAAGCTCCTTATTATCATGTGAATTCTAGAATTAGGGCTTGCAACCAGAATAATACCAAATATTTGAGGTTTGAAGGTATTGGAGAATCCCTCATCATTCCCGGATTGTGGAGTCCAAGATTTTGACACAGCACTGAAGCCCTGAGTAATGCTTAGGAGTGATTTGGGAGTAATGCTTAGGAAATCAGCCTTTTGCTGAGGTATAGTCTCATGTGGCATTTATGCCAAATTTGAATATGAACTTGATGGGATCAATGTGTAGAATCTAAGTTATGGTTCAATTCCACTCCCCTTGAAATTAACATTTCATAGGGAGAAAGCAGAAACTAAGCTAAATTTCAATATTATACTACATGAAACTGAAATTGTATAGGGGGAAGATATTGCCATAAGGTGATATAAGGAGAAATTTTTGTATGTTTGTTTTGATTATATTTTTGAACTAAATATATCATCTTACATAATTTCATGGACATTAACTTTTATTAAGTAGTTAAATCAAGCAGAGGTACAAGTAACTGACTTTCAAAAATACGGCCAATGCAATGGAAGTATTGAATGAATTACAGTAGGAAAAAAATAAAACACCACAAAATTCCTGAAAGTATAGTGGAATCCTGGTGGATGGGGTGCGAAGGATGTAGCTCATGAAAAATTGAGAAAATGAGCCAGAACATACAGATCTCAATCATTAATCTAATTTCTATTCTATAAATCAAACAAATTAAATTAAATTCCCTTTAATGAACACCTTTTTTTCCTATTTGAGTCATAGTGTACATGATATAGATAATAAACGAATAGCAAAAGCAATGAAAATTTTTGTCAATTTCAGTGGCATAATATTTAGTTCCTGATGATACTGTATATCCTGACTATTTTCCCTTGTTGAGAAAGCAAATTTTTGCCAAAATATTATAGCAAAATATTTTAAATGTGTTCTATGTCTTTTTTCTTAGAAATTTCCACACATATATACTTACATACAAGAAATAAAAAGACCAAAAGAATATCTCTGTGAAAACCATTTAGCAAGGAAAGAAATATATAAATAGAGCAAGGTAAAAACAGGCTTAACATAATCTCCAATGAAAACATTTTGACCAAATAGAAAGTAATTTTTTCCAGGGAAAAGATAAGGCAATGTTCTATCCTAGTTCCTGTTTTCCTGTGAGGAATTATTAAATGACAAGGGAACTTCATTAGTCATAGAAACATAACTGATATATTGAGAAGAGAGATTTCTATAAATTTTAATTTTATTTTGGTTCATTCTAAATGAAAGCAAGAATTATGAGAGGCAGGAATTAACTGTTACAGTTTCAATTTCTTTACTTAAAAACTAGTTCAGGGAGATGGAGCCAAGATGGCAGAGTAGAAAGATGGACATACTGTAGCTCTCCTCCCATAAGCAATAACATACCTGTAAAAAACGACTAGAGCAAATTCTAGAGCAGCAGAAGCCACCAAACACCAGAATGAAAGAGATTTCCAGCCCAAGGCAGCCTGGAACTGACAGATAAGGTCTATCGCACCAGTCTCAAAGTGGACTGCGGTACTCAGAGAGCAGCCCAGACCACGGAGCCCAGCCCAGCTGTGGCCACAATATGCAGCAGCGATAGGACTGGAGCAGACTTCAGGACCCAGAATCCCAGGCAACAGCTGCAGCTCCAGATTTCTCAACCTATAAATGCCAAAGACACCTTCAAAGGTCAGTGAAAAGTTCTTTCATGTGGGTGAGAAGGGAGCATGGTTCTGCCCTAGGCCCAGCCCCAGACAGGGGTAGTACTCATTTTTGGAGTCCTTGGCCTAAAGATCTTGGGAAAAAAATGGATCTCAGACATGAGTGGTACTCCAGCGGTGAGGAGGAGCACTGGTCAGATGAAGCTAGTAAAGACTCTGGAGAGGGAATTCTACTTGCAGATTGTGGGCAAAAGAGTTTTTGTGCTTGCTTCCCGACCAGAGCACAGGCCAGGAGAGGAGGAAAGTCCTCTCCTTAGATTGTGCCAGCTTGGAGGAACTGAGAACTTACCGGTGCCCAGACTCTAATCTCCACTTGAAAAAGGCTTAAAAAGGCAAGTAACTGGCTAGGAAAATGACAAAAAAGGGAAAAAAATAAGAGTATAGAAGTTTACTTTCATGATGAAGAGGTATTTTCTTCCATCTTTTCGAATGAGAAGAATGATGTATGCCATAAGAGAAAGACATGAAAGTCAAGTTTCTACATCCAAAATTTCCAAAATAAATATGCAATGATCTTAATCCATGGAAGAGCTCAAAAAGAATTTTGAAAATCAAGTAAAAGTGGAAAAGGAAAAATTGGGAAGAGAAATGAAAGTGATGCAAGAAAATCATGACAAATGAATCAACAGCCTGCTAAAGGTGATCCAAAAAATGCTGAAGAAAATAACAGCTTCAAAAATAGACTAACTCAAATTGTAAAAGAGGTCCAATAGTCAATGAGGAGAAGACTGCTTTAAAAAGCAGAACTAGTCAAATTGAAAAGGAGGTTCAAAGGCTCACTGAAGAAAATAGTTCTTTAAAAATTCGAATGGAGCAGATGGGAGCTAAGAACTTCATAAGAAATGAAGAAATTATAAGACAAAATACAAAGAATGAAAAAATAGAAGACAATGTGAAATATCTCATTGGTAAAATAACTGACCTAGAAAATAGATCCAGGAGAGACAATTTAAAAATTATGGGACTGCCTGAAAGCCATGATCAAAAAAGAGCCTAAACATCATCTTTCATGAAATTATCAAGGAAAAGTGCCCTGACAAGAGGGTAAAATAAATATTGAAAGAATCCATTGATCACATCCTGAAAGAGATCCCAAAAGGAAAAGTGCCCTGACAAGAGGGTAAAATAAATATTGAAAGAATCCATTGATCACATCCTGAAAGAGATCCCAAAAGGAAAAGTGCCCTGACAAGAGGGTAAAATAAATATTGAAAGAATCCACTGCTCACATCCTGAAAGAGATCCCAAAAGGAAAAGTTCTAGGAATATTGTAGCCAAATTTCAGTGTTCCCAGGTCAAGTAGAAAATATTGTAAGCAGCCAGAAAGAAACTATTCAAGTATTGTAGAAATACATTCAGGATAACACAAGATCTAGAAGCGTCCACACTGAGGGATTTAAGGGCTTGGAATATGATATTCCAGAAGTCAAACGAACTGGGATTAAAACCAAGAATCTCCTACCAATCAAAACTGAATTTAATACTTCAGGGAAAAAAATGGTCATTCAATGAAATAGGGGACTTTCAAGCTTTCTTGATGATAAGACCAGAGCTGAACAGAAAATTTGACTTTCAAACACAAGGATCAAGAGAAACCTGTAAAGGTAAATAGAAATGGACTTACTAAATTTGAACTCTTTGCATTCCTACATGGAAAGATAATATTTGTAACTCTTGAAACTTTTCTCGGTATTTGGAGAGATTACACACACACACACACACACACGTGTATATATATATATATATATATATATATATATATATATATATATGAGAGAGAGAGAGAGAGAGAGAGAGAGAGAGAGAGAGAGAGAGGGGGCACAGAGTAAGTTGAATACAAAGGGCTGATATGTAAAGAAAATAAAATTAAAAGGTGAAAGAGGAATATATTAGGAAGTAAATGGGAGACATTGAATGGATCAAATTATCTCTCATAAAAGAGGCAAGAAAATATTTTTTTCAATGAAAGGGTAAAGGGCAAGGAGGTGAAAGGGGAAAAGTGAAGCTTATTTTCCTCTCATTTGACCTAAGGATGGAATAATAGGCACACTCAATTTGGTATGAAAACCTATTTTACACTACAGAAAAGTAGATGAGAAGGGGATAAGTGAGATGTGGGGGATGATAGAAGGGAGGGCAAATAGGAGGAGGAAATAATTGGAATAAACACTTTTGGAGAGGGACAAAGTCAAAAGAGAGAACAGAAAAAATGGAGCAGGATAGAATGGAAGAAAATACGGTTAGTCTTTCACATCATAACTATTACGGAAGTCTTTTGCATGACTACACATACATGGCCTGGATTGAATTGTTTGTCTTCTCAGTGGGGATAGGAGGGAAGAAGGAAGAGAAGTTAAAACTCAAAGTTTTAGGAATGAATGTTGAGAATTGTTTTTGTATGCAACTGGGAAATAAGAAATACAGATAATGTGATAGAAACCTATCTTGCCCCACAAGAAAAGACAGAAGATGGGGATAAGGGAAGGAAGGGGAGTGTTAGAAGATAGGGCAGATTGAGGGAAAGGGTAATCAGAATGCATGGTGTCTTGGGTTGGGGGAGGTAAATATAGGGAGAAAATTTGGAATTCAAATCTTGTGGAAATGAATGTTGAAAACTAAAAATGAATAAATAAATGAAAGTTCAAAAAATGAAGAAAGTGTAAGCAAAAAGAAAAAAAAAATTAGTTTAGCTATGCAAGATTCCTTGCAGCATTCATTTCAAATAGATTTCTTCTTTCTTATACAGAATCTATGATCCTTGTTTAGGAAAGTAATATGTTATAATGGTCAAGGGGGCAGTCTAATGTCAGGAAGACCTGAGTTCCATTACTGAATTTGACACATACTGACTGTTCATCCCTGAACAACTCCTTTATCATCTTAGTGCCTCAGGAAAATCTATAAAACAGCCAGTAATCAACAAGCATTTATTAAGCGCCTGCTATCTGCCAGACAACGAGCAAGGCACTGGGGATACAATTACAAGAGAAAAACAATCTCCACTCTAAAAGAGTTTATATTACAGATCTGTTGTGATCAGAATGAGTTTTGATACCTATTATTAACTTACACTGGTAAAATCATGGTTGAGGACTGTCTAAGGGATAGAGCAAACACTGGGATGGAATGGTTCTTTTTAGCTGCTCTTTCCCTCCCCAAAGCCAAGAGGTTGTTAACGGAAGGAAAGAATGGTAAGTAACATAGATGACAGTACTGATAACATTTTAAAATGATTGATCTTGTTATCTTGAAAGAAACTTAATAGAGAAACTTGCTGTAATGAAATTCTGACTTTCCTCAAGCTATATGCATATTGACTTTCATAATTGTCATCTTATTGTCAAGATGACATAGTTTATATGAGATAGACACTATGGCATCCGGTACATAGCTCTTGCCACCAAGCACTCTTGCAGTCCTGAAGTCATTCAAATAGATAATGTTTAATTGTCATGGTGGAAAATAGTACAGTTGTCATCTAGGACAATTATTGGCAGGAGATGCTCAAAGAATTGGAATTTTAGCATTCCATTTAAAGTGAAAATCCAGTTTTCTGAATCTTATTCATTATACTGAAACAATATGCTACACTAGTAATGTTAAAGCAATGCAAATATTCTCTGCCTACCATTTCCTTAGCAGGATAAGGGAGGTGGGGTAGATGGCAATTGATCTACCATTAACTAAATATACTAGAAAACTCACTGCTTGGATAAGAAATGGAGGAACACTTTGAAAGACATTTATGACTATACTTCATGACATGTTATTACCATAGTAACAGCTCAGCTGCATGCTGAGTTTGAATGTGCTTTTATTTTCACATTGAGCAGAAAAACTGTTTTTCATCTTTTTATGAGCAAACAGCTTCAAGCCGACATTTTGTCATTTGATAGGCCAAAGCACAAACTCTTTAAAAAGAGTGGCTTTAAGAGAAAATCCTCATGATAAATGATACAAATTCAAAATTTCAATTGAACAGTTAAGGATGGCATCTATAAAGAAAAGGTGTTATCAAGGAATGAGAAAAATAAACTACCAAAGAGGGTGGAAAAAGAAGAAAGAAAGAAAAACACCTCCAAAATAAGATGGATTCATAAGTGAACTGTATCAAACATTCATGGAAAAAATAATTTGGTTTCATATTATTTGAAAAAATAGCAAAAGAAAGTCACACTAAGTTGCTACAATTACACAAATTTTAACTTCATACAGAAACCAAGGAAATTCAAAATAGACAAAGGAAACTGCAGATCAAAATTCCCAATGAATATAGAACAATACCTTTTAGAGAAAATATTAGTAAAATAGTTTAAACAACATACTATAATGATGATAATCTATGAT
Source organism: Bettongia penicillata ogilbyi (assembly GCA_023548195.1). Taxonomy (NCBI): domain Eukaryota; kingdom Metazoa; phylum Chordata; class Mammalia; order Diprotodontia; family Potoroidae; genus Bettongia; species Bettongia penicillata. The sequence continues at coordinate 12,202,984 of JAJHZJ010000470.1, read as the reverse complement.
TAGATAGGATATATACCAAAAAGGCAGGGTTGAATTAATGTTAGGAAAACTATAAACTTAAATGAACACTATAAAAATTGTCAACACAAATCCTGTGATTATACCAACAGATATATGAAAAACTTTAAAAAATATATAACATGCATGTCTATTACAAAAACACAACAGAGAATTGAGCAGAAATAAGAGAACACTGTACACATTAAAAGCAACATTGTGTATGGATTAACTTTGATAGGCTTAGTTTTTCTCAGCCATACAAATGATCTAAGAAAACTGCAAGGTGGTCATGATGGAAAAAAACTATTTGCATCCTGAAAAAGAGCTACAAAGTCTGAATGAAGATCGAAGCACAATATTTTCTCTCTTTTGTTCTCTTTCATTTTCCTTTTGGTTTTGATTCTTCTTTCACAACGTAACTAATGTGGAAATATGGTTAATATGATTGTAAAAGTATAGCCTATATTAGATTGCATACCATCTTGGAGATGGGAGAGGGAAGGGAGAAGGGAAATTTAAAAATCAAAATTTTATAAAAGTGAACATTGAAAACAAAAATATTTTTTAAAAATGGAAACTAAAAAATAAAATTAAATGAACTTTTCCTTAAAATGATATGATGTGGAGATAAACTAGAATCCTTGCTAACACATTTAGGGGTGAAATAAAGATGTTATTTGCCAACACTTCTATTTGCCATAGCACTAGAAATGTTTCTCAGAAAAATAAAACAAGAAAAAAGAAATTGAGGGAATACCAATAATAAAAAAAAATTATAACTTTGCTGATAAAGCAATTATATACTTAACTCCAATTTAATATTAGTTAGCTAAATATAATTGAAATAATTAATAACTTGGAAACCTGAAAGATATAAAAATAAATTGACTAATATAATCAACTTTTTCATATGATACTAATAATACATAGTAAGAAAAGAAAGAAAAAATCCATTTAAATTATTACAGAATGTGTAGAAATTGGAAATTCACCTTCCAATATATATAAAGGAAATTTATAAATAGAACTATAAACCAAGATTTATAGAAATACAGGCAGACCTAAATAATTAGGAAAATATTGCTCATTAATAGGAAAAACAAATATAAAATGACAACATTACTTAAGTTCATTCACTTATTCAATATCATACTACAACTAACTAGAACTATTTTTACATCCACTAAAGAGCAATAAATAATTTTATATGTAGTAAATAAAACAGATCAAGCATCTCACAAGAAACAGTGGAAAGAAATGGGAACTAAGGGGAGCTAGCTATGCTGGATATAAACCTATATTGCAAAACGTTTATTATTAAAATAGTTTGTACTGGATAAAAAAGAGAGAGTGACCAGTTAAACAGACATAGGCGTGTAGAATACAGAAGAAATATTATCAAATATTTCATAAATATAAAGATCCCAGATACTTATTTAGGTACTCAGTATTTTATAAAAAGTACAGGGAAAATTGGACAGCAGGGTAGGAGAAATTAGATTTATACCAACACCTCACCCTTCACACAAAGACACACTCTAAATAGATGCATGGTCTAGATATAAAAAGTTATATCAACAAATGAACTGGAAAAATATGTAAAGAAATACCTATCATATGTATGAAAAGGAGGGATATTAATGACCAAACAAGAAATAAAGAGGATCATAGAAAATAAAAAAGAAAATTTTGATCCCATAAAATTTAAAATATTTTGCACAAACAAATATAATAAAGCTAAAATTAAAAGGAAAACAGTTGACTGGTAGAAAATTTTTGTGTTAAGTTTCTCTGGTAAAGATTTCATTGTCAAGATATACAAAAATTGAGCAAAATTTTTAATAAAAAGAGTCATGTACCAATTTATAATCTAAGGAAATGAAGATACAGCTCTCAAATGAAGAAGACTAAGTTATTTATAGCAAAATTAAAAAAAAAAAATCCAAATCACTACTCAGAAAAAACATTCAGGGTAAAGCAATTTTTTGATTCTGCATCACAGCTATGAGAATAGTAATGGTGACAAAAATGAAAGAGATATATTTGCAGCTTTGGAAAAATAGGGACATTACTGCCCTGTTAATTGACTTGTAAAATGATGCAACCATTCTAGAAAGCAACTTTGAATTATTCACGAAAATTAACTCAGATACACCACTCCTATGCCTATACACAAAAAAAGATTGAAGAAGGTAAAAAAGTTTTATATCAACAAAAATATCCATAGCAGTTTCGTGTGTGTGTGTGTGTGTGTGTGTGTGTGTGTAAACTAAGATGTTCAACAATTGAGTAAAGACTTAGTAAGTTGTGGTATATGAATATGTTGTAAGAAATGAGGAAAAATAATTTCAGATGGATAAAAAAAGATCTAAATGAATTGATGCAGAATGAAGTATGTAGAAAAGAATGGGGGGTAGATTGTAATATCAATATTACAAAAAATGAACAATTTTGAATGCTGCTTGGACTAATGAAGAATAAAATAAGAAGAAAAAGGAGAGCAATTGATACAACATGGTGAAAACAAAATTTTGAAAGATATAAGCTATGATTTATACATTAAACATTTAGGATTGCAGAAAATCGATGATGTCCCATATGCCCTATGTTATTTATTACAAAGAGATAATGTATTTAGGTGTGGAATAGCCTATATATATATTATATATATATATAATATATATACATATCCATTAAGAATATTTACTTTAAGAAGATGAAAGTAGGAAGCAGAAAAGCGTAAATTACATTAGAAGAAAAGGGACAAACCCATATTAGGGTGGAAGGAAAGAAGGGAGGGAGATGGGCATTATTTGAAACTTATTCTTATCACATTTGGTTGAAAGAGGGAATAACAAAATCAGTTAAATATAGAAATCTAATTTACCCTATAGGAAATTGGAGGGGAAAGGGGTAAGAAAAGGGAGGATGTGGATAGAAGGGAGGGAAGATTGAGGGCAGTGGTATCAAAAACAAAACTCTAGTGAAGAGGGAAATGGAGAAAAGCATAAACAGTTGTGAAAACAGAATGGAGAGATAGACACATAATAATCATAACTATGAATGTGAATGGGATGATCTCTCCCATAAAACAGAAATGGACAGCACAGTGGATTAAAAACCATAAGCCTACAATAGGCTCTTTCTAAGAAACTCATGTGTAGTAGAAGGATACACAGTGAGTAAAGGTAAAAATGTTGGAGCAGCTTGTATTAGGCTTCAAATGAAATAAAAAAAAAACAACAGTAACACACACCCACAATAAAAAAGGTAGGTAGCAATCCTGATATCAGATAAAGCAAAAGCAAGAATAGATCTAATTAAGAGATGAGGAAAGAAACAACATCCTGCTAAAAAGTACCATAGATAATGAATTATTAAACATATGTGCATTAAATGGGATAGTATCTGAATTCTTAGAGCAGAAGTTAAGGGAGTTATAGGAAAAAATACATAACAAAACTATTCTAATGAAAGACCTTAACACCCCATGCCCCCTCAGATTGATGTAAGTCTAACCAGAAAATAAACAAGAAAACAGTTAAGGATATGAATGGAAATTTAGAAAAGTAACATAGAGTTGACCTCTGTAGCAAGGTGAAAGGGCAAAAAAAGGAATGTACCTTTTTCTTGGTGACATATGGCACCTACACAAAAACTGACTATACATTAGGGCATAAAAACCTTACAATCCAATGAAGAAAAGACAGGAATATTAAATGTACCCTTTTATATGCAATAAAAATTGCATGTAATGAAAGTCCATTGAAAGACTAAAAATTAATTTGAAACTGAATAATCTGGTCCTAAAAAATGAATGGGTCAAACAACATATTGTAATAATAATAGTAATAACATTACTAATAATAATTTCATCTAAAAATGATTATAATGAGATAACATATAAAAAGTTAGGGGATTCAACAAAAGCAGTTCTTCATGGATGTTATATATCACTAAATATTTACATGAACAAAATAAAGAGGAGATCAATGAATTGGGCATACCACAAAAATGCTAGAAAAGGAACAAATTTAAAATCCCCAATTAAATAGTGCATTAAAAATTCCAAAACCTAAAGGAGAGATTAAGAAAATTGAAATTAAGAAAACCATTGAACCAATCAATTAAATTGAGCTGTTTTATTTAAAAAAAAACACAATAGAATAGATAAACTTTTGGCTAATTTGAATTTAAAAAAAGGAAAGAAGAAAACTAAATTACCAGTGTCAAAATTAAAACGATGAATTGACTACCAATGAAAAGGAAATTAAACAATAATAAGGAGTTATTGGCCCAAATGCATGCCAGTACATTTGACAATTTAATGAAATGGATGAATATTTACAAAAATATAATTTCTCCAGATTAACAGAAAAGGAAATAAATATTTAACATAATTTTAGAAAAAAAGAAATCTAACAAACCATTAATGGACTCTCTAAAAAATAAAAATCTCCACTGCCAGATGGATTTACAAGTGAATTCTATCAAACATTTAACGAACAATTAATTCCAATACTATACAAAATATTTGGGAAAACAGGAGTTCTATCAAATTGTTTTCATGATACAAATATGATGCTACTCTCTAAAACCAGAAGAGTCAAAACAGAAAAAAAATAAAATTATAGAACATTTTCCCTAAAGAATATAGATGCAGAACTTTTTAAATAAAATATTAGCAAAATGGTCACAGCAACTTATTTGAATATAATGCATTAAAACCAGGTAGTATTTATACCATGAATGTAGGGCTAGTTTAATATTAAGAACACTATCAGTATAGTGAACCCTACCAACAGCAAAATTAAGAAATCATATGATTATCTTAAGAGAAGCAGAAAAGGATGCAACATATGTTCCTATTAAATAACTAGAGAACATAGGAATAAATGGAGTCTTCTTTGCAATGATAGGTAGCATTTATCTAACACCATCAGCAAGCATTATATGTAAAGGGGATAAGCTAAAAGCATTTCCATTAAGACGGGTGAAACAAAGACATCCATTACCACCACTGTTATTCAATATTGTACTAGAAATGTTAGCTTTAGCAATATGAGAAGAAAATACAAATTGAAAGAATCAGAATAGCCAATGAAGAAAGAAAGCTCTCACTCTTTGTAGACAATAGGAAAGTATACTTAGAGAATCCTAGAGAATCAAGTAAAACACTACTTGAAATAAAAACGACTTTAGCAAATTTGCTGGATATCAAATAAATCCACATAAATCACTGCTGTATTTATATATTACTAACAAAGACCAACAACAAGAGATAGAAAGAGAATTCCATTTAAAGTTACTGTGGAAATTATAAAACATTTGGTACTCTACCTGCCAAAACAAACTTAGGAACTATATGAACACCATTACAAAACAATTTTCATACAAAAGATAGATCCAGATAATTGGAAAAAATACCAGTTGTTTATAGGTTGGCCAATCTAATATAATAAAAATGACAATTCTATCTAAATTAATTTAATTATTCAGAGACATATGAATCAAACTACCAAAAATTATCTTATATGGCTAAAAAAAATAATAACAAAATTTATCTGGAAGAACAAAAGATATAGAATAGCAAGCGAATTAATGCAAGGGAAAGTAGAATAGGCGTACCAGATCTTATATTGTATCATACAGCAGCAATCATCAAAACTACGTTACTGTCTAAGAAATAAAGTGATGGATCAATGGAATAGTTTATGTATGCAAGACAAAATATTCAATGACTATAGTAACCTACTGTTTGATAAATCCAAAAAACTCTAGCTTCGGGAATAAGAACTCACCATTTAAAAATAACTGCTGGGAAAACTGGAAAACAGTATGGTAGAAGCTAGGCATAGACCAATATCTTACAGGTTACCCCAATATAAAGTCAAAATGGGTACATGGTTTAGATATAAAAGAGTACAAGGGGTAGTTTACCTATCAAATCCATGGACAATTTATGACCAAACAAGAGATAGAGATCATTACAAAATGTGAAATGGATGATTTTGCTTATATTAAATTGAAAAGTTTTTGCACTAGGAAATAAAACGCAACCAAGATTAGAAGAAAAGGAGAAGCTGGGAGACTATTTATAGCCAGTGTCATTGATAAAAGCCTCATTTCTGAAAAATACAGAGAACTGAGTAAAATTTATAAGAACACAAGTCATTCCCCAATTGATTAATTATCAAAGGACATGAACAGGCAGTTTTCAGATTAAGAAATTAAAGTTAGGGGTGGAGCCAAGATGGTGGCCTAGAAAGACACACTTACACAGGGTCCTCCCCATAGTCCATAAAATCCCTGTGGAGAGGGACTCTCAACAAATTTTAGAGCAGCAGAAGTGGAGAACAACAGAGTGGAGGACATTTCCAGCCCACAATGACCTGAAAGGCCCACGGAAACGTTGGTTGCACCAGATGCAGAGTTGAGCACGGAGCCCAGCCCCGCCTTAGTCAAAAAAAAAAAAGGAAAAGTTTTTTTAGCTCTGAAGAAGAAAAGAGAAGCTGACAAAAGAAGTGTGCATACAACTTTGTGCAGACTTAGTCTATTTACCAGAGTGATGACTTTCAGGAGAGTGCATGGGAGGAAAATAAAGCAGTCAGAGGGAAAAATGAAACAATCTTAGAAGGGTAGACTTCTCAGAAGAAGCATACCCAATACTAGGGCAAAAACAACAGAACTTGGGGGGGGCAATACAATGTTTAGAGAGATAACTGAGGATTTTACTTAGCAGGAGGTCACAGATATTTTGAGTCCCAAAGTATGGGAGAATTGTTAATATCTTAGATGGTGAGAATCAGTAATGAAGGGGCCAGAGGAGTATCTATAGATGGTGTAGATAGCTTGAAATATATAAGTATTAGTCGGAATCCTTTTGTGTAGCAGTCTTTTAGAGATTACAGCAGGCAAATACCAGTAATCTGTTAGCTTTGGCTGTAGAATGATGCATTAAGCACTGTTTTACTGACTCTATGTGGCCCAGTGGAAATAGATCCTGATGTTTACTTAGGGACTGTATAAGAAAGTTAAAGGAGGAGGTAATAAAAACTGGCATAATGATTGGAAATAGATGCACAGGAGTTTCCAATAGGAACATAGTAGTGAAGATAACTCCTACTGCTTACAAATCACTAGTTCCGACTTGACTAATAGGGGAAATAGGGCACCCTCTTTCAGAAGTGTTGGACAAGATTTCACAATTAAATGACTCAGGGGACTAGGGAAAAGGTAAATTTTCTCAAGAAAGAAGAGTAAATAGACAGTCGATTGAAAGTCAGAATAGACTGAGAGCAGGGGTAGATTTTGGAAGAATAAATGTTATTCCAATTAATAAACTATACAAAATATACTGAGAAAGGAACTTGCTTTTGGATTGAGCAGGTAAATAAGAACTGCTCCTATAGATCCTCCTGAAACATTGCATTCAAGTTTGTCACACCTGCAGGGAGAACAGGAAATTGGCCAGGCCCCAGCTCAGATTAAAGAAAGTATACCTCTATACAGAATGATAACCCCAAAATAGCAATTTAGTAAAGAGGAAACAACAGTGAATGAGGCTATGATAGTGGATTCATGGACTCCAGAAGCATGGCTGACCCTATATCTACCCTGCTTCTGGTTGTTGTCTCCTTATTTCTTTTTGGCTTTTTGTCTGTTCACCTTGTTTGCCAGATTTGTTTTCTACAAGCTTGATACCCTCCATCTGCAGATGCCTGATCATTTAAGCCAGGTGTCATCCCTTGTCCAATGTGCTGTGCCACTCCTGGACCTGGTGCCAATCAATATCTGGATGCCAGATGAGAAACTGACTCCTTGATTGGGACCTCTTGGGTCAAGGAGAGCTCTGTGTCCAATATCAGCAGAAAGTAGTTATGGAAGAAGTGATCTTTGCCCCTTACTCCAAGACTTTGGACTCCATTCATTCAAGGGGGGAGTAATGGGGTGTTTGTGCTTAAGCCCCACCCTAATATATTGTTCTATGTGCTTATTTCGTGTTATCCATGTTATATGATTTTAAAATTCTGTTACTATCAGTTGCCTGATTGACTTATGTAATGGATAGCAAAGATCCTGGGACCAAATGTATTGATTATGTATTTTTAAAGGATTTAATGCATTTTTAATGGGATAGCAAGATCTTTCTCATCCATTAATAGGCCCGTGTGACCTGCTTAAGTTGCATGGAAGCCTTAGTCACATGAGTGTAGTGTGAAAAGCTTGTTGAATGGATGGAATAGGAAGGGGTGTGGCAGGAAGGGTGAACAGAAAAAGGAGGAGCTGGTGCAGAGGTGAGAGGTTGTTCAGACTAGTCAGAGCTAGGAAGTGCAGAGAAAGAGTAGGCAGTTTCCTGAGTGAGAAAAGGGCATTTTGCTTTGGAGAGCCAGTTCGTGCAGAGGCCTGATAATATGTATAGACTTTTTATTTACTGTGATGAATTTCTTTGTTGCTATGATGGATTTGGTTTTCTGGTGTTGGAATTCTGCTATATTCTGAATTTTGAATAAATGTTTTTCTTCTGCCTTCTATAGAGCAAGTCTGTTGTACTTTGCAATTCGGAATTAGGGTGGCATGTTTATAGTTGCCATCAGTGCTGTGAATATTCCTTGGTGATATACAAGTCAACTAGGATATGTGAGAGAGAAAACTGAAAGTCAAAGAATTATGGATTAAAAGAAATTAGTGAATCCAGATAAGAACTGGATGACGTAGCAGAAATGAAAGTGTAGGGAGAAGTATATTAGCTTTAAGTTGAGTGTAACAAAGTCAGGGAGTGTAGACTGGTACTTTTTTTTAGAGGCAGTGTTCCTACCTCCTTTAAATCTTAAAGAAAATATATTTCTGTAATTCCTAAGCCTGGCAAAATTTATTGTTATGAATTCTAATTAATATTTTTCTAGAAATTTAATTTTCATGGATATAATCTCTAGGGGTCTGTCCACCTGAAAGAAACTCAAAATATCAAAATCAAGGTATTTTATCAAAGACAAGGGGGCTGCAATTTGGGGTAACTTCACTGCACCAGAATGCCTATAAGGGGCAGAAGGAGAGTGAGGAATGCTCAGGAGGGGCAGCAACAAGAAAGAGTCAGATTGTTTTGCAAAATAGCCCAAGACTGGGGAGTCATGACTTCTGCTTAGAGCAGTGGGCTACAGATGCAGCAAGTTTCCAGAGAGATCACAAGACCTGCTCCAACCATGGGGTCAGTGAAGTCAAGGTAAGTGATGCCTGTATTCAATAGGTCCATGAACTTATAATTTTAAACATAGCTAGTTTTAAATACAAGTTGTTTTTTATAGTTCTATGTATTCTATTTTATACATTTAGAAGAATTATTATGATATAGGTTTCTATAGACCTCACCAAGTTGCCAAAAGGGTACATTACACAAATGAGGTTAAGAATTCCTGCTTTACAGTTATAGCTTTTGAGGAAAGATACTGTTCAAATACACTGCATTCCCCATTTCTCTTCCCACTCTCCTCTCATGTTGTAATTCTCTGCGTGCTTAACTCTATATACAGGAATCTGCAGTAAGTAGTGCCTAACCTGATAAGCAACCTGCACCACTGCTTATTTGTGTATATTCCTGTATTTTTATACCTTGTGGATGACTTATGATGCTCTGATGAATTCATCAGCACTGTCTTCAGATGACTCAGTCAGTCATGCTCCTTAGTTATTTATAAAGAGAGATAAGCCCTCATAACATCTGAAAGGAGTGAAAAATATACAGAATGACTGGCTTTTTCCAGATGGGATGCTCAAAAATTTTAACTAAAAAGTATGAATCCTTATGATGACAGAGTATCTCAGGTACGAACATACTATGTTGCTCTCAGGATAGGAACATTGTCACTGAGGATCAATATGTTTATCAGTATTCAGTGGCTCAATGTAATGTCCTTCATTCAGGGTAGCTCTTAGTAAGGAAATAGCCATTTCAGATGTACCACATTGCAGAGTTTAACTTTCTTAATCACTAAGTATCGGGGCCTGAAAATTCTTCCATTTCTTCTATTTATCCTTAACTTTGTACATTATTTCTTGCTATATCCTTTTGTTCACGTGTTATAAAAACTTATCTACCCCAGTCTGTGAACCCCAGAGTATGTGTGTTTATATATGCATATGAATGTACACATATAGAACACAAACAATACGTATATGAATATGTAAAATCAGTAATTGAATATTTACTAAAAACACTTTCAAGAAAATAATAATGAGCTAAAGATACATTCAAGTAGGACTTCAGAACTACAAATGTGTTACATTCTTCTGACTTAAAAGACAATGGGTTTTCAGAAGGGTAGGAAAGCAGATATTCAAAGAAAATCACTGGAGAAAAAAAAGAAAAATATATGTATATATATATATATAAAATCTTAAAAGATGTGAAACTTACTGAGGTAGTGAAAAAAATAATATTTATAACATGGGAGGCTGAGAAATCTTTGAATGCTTTTTGATTCTGCAATAACATTATTTTTTTGTATTTTAATCAATTTAACATTTCTTAAAAAAACATAAAATTTTGTGTGACTTTGACACATTTTGATTTTACAGAGGACTCTATTTTCTCTATTCTGGTCATTTTAAAATCTTACTACAAGAAATTAAATAGTAAAAGACCTCCACAGAGCCTGTTATAATAAGCTGATCTTGGTATTTAAAGAAAAGAAAAAAACATGAATTGAAAGTTCAGTGCCCTGTTGCAACAAGAAGTTTTAATCCTTGCCTGCTGCTAAATTCCTGAGATGATATTTGGGGCTTAGTATAATTCTCAAAGATTTATTATGGATCTTGAGTTGAAAACAGTAACATGTTATTGTTGCAGACATTGTTAAACCATGTGAGAATCTACTTATTGTCTTTCAATTAAATTATTTTTAAAGGCTTTTTTTCCCTTATTGATTAGGATTTCTCAGCCTCTCATTCAGAGTTTTCTAAAATTTCCAGCATTATACTGATGTACAACTTTCTGCTTTTTCAGGATCACTAATCTGTAGTTTTATAACAAATGATTAAAATCAAATCAAACTCTACTGGCCCTCAAAATGTGTGTCTATATGCAGACTACTCTCAACCTTAAGACTTCTAGTATTTTAGGCTAGAGAACAGAAGTAAAAACGGGTTATTGTTTGTTCATGTACAAAACAGATTTCAACCACTATTAAATTTCAGTGTTCTACTTATCATATAGAGAAATGCACCAGGACAAAATGGCAATACCATTTCATTGATTGCACAGTTCAACTCTCAGACAACATGGAGATAGTTTTTTTTCTTTTTTAAACATGCAGACTATTCTGACCTTTTTCTCCCTATTCAGATTTTAATCATTTTCCTTTGGATTGCAAGTGATGATTTAGATCACTGGAAAAAGGAGACAGCTTCAATATACTGAGATCAGAAAGTGCTTGAAAATAGCAGTTTATTGTTAGAATACTTTGAACTCTTCAAAGTTTATTTTTTGGTGCATGAACTATAATTCTAAAAATGGCTTCCTACACATTTTCTAACAATTGGACTTTTTTAATTAAGGGGAGGTAGTATCTGGATTTGGAGTTCAAAGAAGTGGGTTTGCATGTAAACTTTACTTAAAATCTCTCCTAAGAGTACCGTTATTTCTCTGATCTTGCATTATTTCACCTTTAGATTTGTGAGACAGTAATGAAGTAGTATTTAAATTATCTTCTAGTTCTTAATCCTGGAAAATTTTATTTGAAAGCAAAAACCAATAATTTTCTTTAATGCTTAAAACTCTTGGAAAATACAGACATTGAGCGACTGAGATGTTAAGTGTCTTACCTCTGGTCACATAGCAAGTATGTGTCAGAGTCTTTATCCCAGTTTGTTCCAAATCCAAGACTGGTTCTCTATACACAACATGCCTTTTTACCTGTCTATTATGAGTCCATTGACTAGTATCACAGCTCCACTTAACTGAAGAACTCTTGTCTTTATACAAAGGGATATTTACTTCAAATATAAACCTAGAAAAAAAAAAAACATACAGACGTTTTCTCCTTTACCTCAGGGGCATACTCTTCCTTAGACCACTTCAGTGCCTAGGGGATAGGGAGAGTAAGCTCATAACTTACTTCAGTTCTCATACAGCACAGGTCATACCTAAGGTTTTATGTCTGTCAGATGAGTCCTTGTCTCAATTTCCAATGAACAACTTCCTAGGTGAACATTTCTTCTTGCTTCTCAGGGCAATGTTATACTGACCTACCTGGAAAACTTAATCTGGTCTCTTATTCCTGAATTTCAATGATTTGCTCTCCCCACATTGAGAAAAATCCAAGGTTAGAGACTCCAATATCTTCACTTAGAGCAAGAAAAAAAAATCGGACTGAATCCTGTTTTCCTAGATCACATGGCCAGAGACAAGGCCTCTTTCCTTACAGTATTGTCTCTTACTTCATGCCATCATACCACCAGAATATAGCTAATGAAAATCACAAAAAGAATGCATGGATTAAACTAGTTAAAGACTTTTCAATGCCATCCAGCCAATTAAAGAACCTCCCATTCAGCGTGTGGTTAGCCAATTGAAATCAGTTGCAAAGTGACAAAGTATGTTTCACAACCTCTCACAGTACTTCCATTGTCATTGAAATTGTTCAAAAGCAAGCTCTCCAATATCTCCACATGGAGAAATTAAATCCTAGGCATTCTGTGTGTTCACCAGACCCCCATTATATTTATATTCTATAACATAAAACAGTAGGTTGCAACAGGAAGAAGTTAGCTTCGTAAAAATTTGGTTTTTGTATCAGGAAGGAGCTTAAAGTCACTGAAAGCACCATGTACTTTCTCAGATGCAATTTAGCTTTATCTTCATCTTCTTTAAAGTTAGGTCTAGAACTTATTTTTTATCTGTAGTTTTCTATCGTCAAAAGTGAAAATTTACTTATGGGTCAACTCAATAAATAATTCATGTGTCTGTCTTTGATCATCTCAACCAAGACTCCTTAACCGTGTGTGTACCTGTGTGTGTGTATGTGTGGGGTGTGTGTGTGTGTGTGTATGTGTGTGTAATGGTCATCTTAATAGTCTAGTGAAGCCTATGGACTCCTTTTGAGATTGATATTTTGAAATAATTGAAGCAAAGGATAAATTGCAGTTAGAAGCCAGTGAAATTGAAGGGGTTTTTTTTTCTGTCCAAGTTCATGGACCTTATGAAATATAGGGACCCCTTGGGAGCCCTTTGGATCCCAGGTTAAAGAACCTACTTTCTACATAATAGGCATCCTTCATGCATTTTTTTTCTCCATATGAATTAGTTGTTTTGAGAAACTGCAAATATCATCTAGGAGACTGCAGTTTTCTAGGGTTGATGCAATCAGTACCTTATCACCAAACAGGAAAATCTGAAAATCCTCACCATCTATAGGAACTTTCTTTTCTAATACATCCTGTTCAACTGTGGCAAACCCTTTTGGTGAGTATGCATATCTCTGTATTATGATTCAATTGATAGTAGCCATCAAAAGACTTCTTAAAGTTACCTCTGTTGTTAAGATATCAAAGAAATGTGTATGATCTTAACATAAGCATGGAAGCCACCTTGCTGAAAATAAGTCTTTAAGATACCATCCTGTTTTTCCAAAGTATTATTAATAGATATAGTGAGATAATGTAGTACTAGCACCTTGCAGTAAGTTGTGTGTCTATTAAAACATCACCTGCTGTAAAAAAGCAATTACAAAAATCCCTGCTTGCCTATTCCTTTTTCATATTTTCACCATAGATTCCTTCCATATGTCCATGTGTTTTTCTCATATATAGACTTTGTAAAGGTGAGAAAGTAGGTGTATAGGTCTATAGTTATTAATATCATCTTAATTAATATCGTTTTAAAAGTAATTATATCTATTTTTCTTGCACTAAACAATAAACATGTTAAAATAGGTTAATTAGCATTCTTATTAATATTTTGTCATTGTAGATGATTTTGTTACTTTTTTACAGAAAACTATTCTACAACCTGCTTTGAAACTCCTTTACCAGCATTCAGAAGAAGTTTCAAAATTGACTACAGTACTTCACATTAGATTGTAAAGTACTCTAGATACTAGGTAAGTCGAGAAAACTTACCATGTAGTTTATCTGAAAAGGATATAGGTCTTCATTCAACTCATAGGTGTCCTGATAGTGTTGAGGACAGCTGATAGATAAAAATTTGGTTTAATTGTGTAATCACTCACTATGTACAAGGCACTTTGCTAGTTGCCGGGGATATTGGGGAGAAAAAAACCCTCTAACTATAAAGAATGCACGTGCAATTAATGGCAAGTGGAAAGAAGCATGCTTGTCACTACCTTTGGCTGCTAAATTAAGGTATTTGTATTTTATTTTCTATACAAGAAGGAGTCACTAGAGCCTCTTGAGCATAGGTTTAATATGGTTAATTTTAAACTTTAGGAATACGAGCTTGGCAGAAGGATGAATAATGGGTTAGAAAGAGTTGGAAGTAGATTCATCTGTATCAGACCTTAAACCATATTACGGGGGAGAAAATAGTTCAAGTGTAAAGAAGATGGTTTTGATTGTTTTAAATTAAATTTTATTATGTAAACAAAGTCTATGTAGACAAGAATAGAAGGAATGTAGAAGTGTGTGTGGGGGGGGTGGGGTAGGGGAGCTTTGGTGGACAACCTCTCAGATAGGAGAATTAGAATTGTGGGTTAGTTGGGTTAGAATAGGAGGTGTAGGAAATGATGAGCTAGCTGATTTAGAAAAACATGGAAAGATATGGACCTGTGAAGGAAGATGCTAACCACTTTCAGAGAAACAGATCACAGACTAAAATAGGCATAATATGGTTTTGCACATAAATGTATGAGTGTATATGTGTATGCTTATAGATATCTATGTTTATGAATATATGTCCGTGCTTAATCACATTCTTCTTTAGGGTGGGAAGGAGAGGGATGGATAAAATAGTTTAAAAAAAGGAATATGAAGAAAAATAAAGTTAAAGTAAAGCTAAAAAATAAAATAAAAATAAAGTAAAAAATTAAAAAAAAAAATAAAATACAAAAATAAAGTTAGCTAATAGAGCAAAAGAAAACCAAAAGAAAGCAAGGAAGAACTAGTCAACTTTGAAAGCTGTGTAATATTTGTTATAAGGATTTTCATGAAATGCAAGTTTATTGTTTTATATTAAATCCTCTCTTATGCTCTGTTGGGTACCTGACATTCTTTTTCTCATTTTACATTTAAGTTAAACTTAGAAAAATCACAAAAAAATAAAAAAAAATAGATAAAACATGAGTAAGCATGAAATACAGTTCTAAGTGCTAATGGTACAAGGAATTAATTGCCTTAAAGGAGATAGTATTCTAATGAGGAAAACAACTTGGGAATAACTATACATACAAGATAAACTCAGAGGGAAGACCCTGTGGGAAAGGAAGGGAGTTGGAAAGCTCTGTAACAGTTGCCAGAAGGTGGGAGGTAGGGATGAGGTTACAGAGCATTGCAATTATAGGGCACAGTTAGTGAAAAGGGGTGGATGGAGTGCTGTGTTTAAGGAATAGAAAGAAGGCAAGTATAACCAGATTGTAGAATGTATACAAGGAACTAAAGTGGAAGAAGACTGGAAAAATAAGAAGGGGCCAGGTTGTGAAGGATTTTAAATCCCAAACAAAGAATTTTGTATTTTTTTCTAGAGGTAATAGGAAACACTGGAGTTTACTAAGTAGGGCAGTGACATGTGGCCATTGTGCCAGGTAAAGAGTGGAGAATGAATTGGGGTCAGGTAGATGAGGTGGGAATACCAAATGGAAAGCTACTATAACAGTCCAGGAACGTAGAGATGAAGGATTAAAATTAAATTATAGCTGTATGAGTAGCCAACAGAGGTTGTATGCAAGAGGTATTGTGAAGATAGAAATAACAAAAATTTTGCAATGAATTGGATATGTAGGATGAATATGAATGAGGAGTTGAGAAAAACATTGAATTTGTGACTGGTTTACTGGTAACTTTTTTATCAACTTCATAAATGTACATTTTTAAAAATAAATCTGTAACAGTGATCATAACTTACAGCCAGAAAACAATTTTGAGTGCATCTACCTTAACCTCATCATTTAAAAAAATATAACTGGGGTCCAGAAGGATGAAATACGGTTCAGAGAAATGAAATTTCCTGCTTAAAGGTCTGATACAGATGAATCTACTTCCATCACCTCTTTTTTTCCTGGTGCTTGAAGTTCTGTTATTTTTTTTTCTATCTCAGCAAAATATTTTTTTTTAGTAAATTAATTGTGATGATACTGGATAAGTAGATTGGTTAGGTAAAACTGCCATTTAAAAAAATCATATTGTCTTTGCTTACCCCCTGAACAGTAACTTTTATTTAAACCATTTAGATCTGAGTTTACTTGTATAAAAAGTACTTTATGTTGATGTTCATATAGTTATTATGCTTGTTTTGGCAGGTATATTTCAGGTATTTTACACTGCATAGGTATTTTAAATGGTCTAAAAATGTTGATTAATATTACTGACAATGTTGTTTTCCCCCACTTTCAATGAAATCTATTTTAAACTTTGTCCGAGATCATGATTACTATCCCTGCTTTTTTACATACTACATTCTACTCCTTACTTTTCTTTTATCTTTGTTTTATCATTTTTACAATATCTCCTGAAAGCAACATATTATTGAATTCAAATTTTTAATCTGATAGTTATTTCCATTTTATGGGTCAATTTGCGCCATTCCTATTCTAAGCTCCTTGTGTATTTTCCTCCTTTCTATTTTTCCTCATTATCTTTCTTGCCCTATTTATTCTCTCTTCTCAGTCCTCAGTTTTACTTCTACCTGCTACTTTGCCTTCCTATTCCTTAACCTACCTACCCATCTAAAAGGTCTTCCCTTATCTTCTCCCACTACCCTACTCCCTTTGCAGTCTTATTTCCTTTATCCCGCCATACTCAATTCAGCCCAAGTCTTACTCTAATAATGATAACAATCAGAAGAATATTTTCACATACATGAAGTAAGCAATTTGACTTTATTGAGTCCCTTATAATTGGTCTTTAAGGTTTACCTTGTAATTCTCCTGGTTGTTATATGTTCTGGGGTTTTATCACAAAAATTAGAAAGTCTTTCAGTTTGTTAAATGTCCATTTTTTTCATTCAAGATTATACTTAATTTTGCTGGTGTTTAATAAATAAATGCTCATTGACTGACTGAGGCAAATTATTTATCCTATTTAAACTTCAAATTCTTCCTTTGTAAAATGGGGTTAATAACATTTACACTACTTTTCTCATAAGTTTATTATAAGTAAACTTCTTAGTACATTTTAAAGCATTTTAGAAAAGTGGGGTAACATAATTATTCTCAGTACAACAACCTGAGAGAGAATTGTCTTCCATCCTCTAAACACCAACACAGCTTAGGGGCTCTACCACTCATTTAACACTTCTCATTGACAGTCTTGTATCATCATGAATCTTTTTCTTATTGTTTCGTTTTTACTAGATTTTGAATTCTTTGAAAGTGGGGAGTATATTGTTCATAGCTCCTGGTAGAAATATTCTCATGCACATAATATCAATGAATATTCCTTGGCTGATTTTAGTGGACAGATGCTTAACCAATTACAGTGACAGTTAATTCAATCTTCTGAAAACTAGCCAGTGCTAAAGTTGTACTTTGAGAAAGAGTATTTAGAACTGATTATCTTGGAACAGGGTGAATGAACTGACCTTAAATCTATGTATCCTTCCTGACTTGGGAAAAATGAACATGTCTGCATCATCAACTATAGAACTGATGTCATGTGGAAGAGAAGTTATATTCCATCTGTTTGACCCCAGACCTGGGAGCAATGAGTGCAAGTTAAAAGAGGAATTTTTTTCTATTTTTAGGAAAAACAGAGCTATCCAAAAGTTCAGTGGGTTGTCTTGGATGTTTGTAGGTTTCTCCTTATGTGAGAGGCTTTGAACAAAGCATGGATGACCAAGTTTCAGGTATGTTGGAAAGAAATATAAGCTGAAGTGTGGCCCACACTCTGTGGAAAGTAGAAATAAAGCTGTTTCTGCATCACCAGCAGTCTAGCTTGTAAGAGGAAATGAGGGGAAAGGAAGTCAAGATCCAGGAGAGCCTCAGTAGTGGTTTCTCTTGTCTCCAAAAGAGCATCAGACTGAATTAAATATGAAACTACTCAAATATCTCAAAGTCTAAGGGAAGATCCTAGATTCAGAAGGCAAGCTTGTTTTGACATTTTTTAAGGGGGAAGGATGCTCCTAAATTACACCAGCTTAGCTCTTTCCAGTCAAATACTACTTACAACAAAAGACCATCACACACAGCATAAACAGTAAGTAAATCCATTTATCCAAGCAAAACAAACAAGCAAAAAACCAAATAAGACACCTACAGATTAGGACCACAGGGGACACACAAGAGTAAATGAGCTCTTCAGTTGGGAGT
This sequence comes from Bettongia penicillata ogilbyi, assembly GCA_023548195.1. Lineage (NCBI taxonomy): Eukaryota > Metazoa > Chordata > Mammalia > Diprotodontia > Potoroidae > Bettongia > Bettongia penicillata. The sequence goes on along the minus strand of JAJHZJ010000470.1, from coordinate 12,184,511 downwards.
GAAATAAGAAATCTGTTTAGACCAGGAGTTAGGGTATTATTACACACAGCGGAGGTCGCCTTTCAGAAGCCTCTAGAATTGAAAGCCCTAAATTAAGGTCAAGAAAATGATAGGCCCCATCTGCATTGTGAGCAGCTCTGAGGGCTCCAGCATACTACTCAATAACCTTTTTCTCTTGCCTGCCACCCTAGAACATTTATAGTCATATGTGTCTCTACAAAAACTAAAACCAGTTCCTTCTTCAGGTATGCATGTCATGTTCAGCATTCTCTCACCTATTAGGGAGGCCCATCACCAAAATCATCCCAGTTTGGACAATAGCAGGGTGGCATAAAATCGCCATGTACAGGGGAAAAAACAGTCTAGACAATTCTTTGTTAACTCAACAACATTTTCGGTTATCCTGAACATTTATATCAATAATATAGGGAACTCTAAATGTGTAAATGCCTTCTATCAGAGCACATCAGCAATTGAAAAGCTGTAAAAGCTCTCTGAGAGTTTAAGAGGTTTGCTCAGTTTCCCACCACTAGTATGGCATTGACAGGACTTGACCCAAGGAACCTGCTGTCCACTCTGCCTCACTGCATTGCAAGAACTATTTTACTATATGAAAAAATATCAGCAATAGTCCATAACTTTGGATAATACAGAATTCTGTTCTAGGTATTATCTGGGCTTAAGAGAATTCTGGCAAGTCAGTTTCTGCTATAAGCCAGTTAGTTGATTGGGACCTTCTATTCATTCTGTGTAAATGGTTATGTAGGCCTTCTTTTTTCAGGTACAAACAGGACTTGAAATTCTCAAGCTAGATAGATGCTCTGCACCAAATTTTAAAAGCAAACTCTCCCTCTGGCTAGGCATAGAAGGAAAACAGTGTTGACTTGGTCCATCTCTTTCTGCAAACAGAGAAGTCATTGAAAGACAGTAAGAACTAAGGAAGGATTGCATTAATGTTAGATATATTCTTTTTCTTCTGATTTAAATCTTTCTTAGTATGAATACCAGAATAAAATATTTTAAAAGAAAGAAGATGACTAACTCATGATATGACTTTGGATAAATTGCACAGCCTGGACAATCTGCCACTATGGTATTCCCAGAAATGGTGAGAGGATGAACTTTAATATTAAAACTTTAATATTTAAACTAATTTCTTATTCATTATAAGAAAAAGTTATATGCAAAATGACAAAGAATCTTACTGATTTAGCCTGACTCGTTCCTTTTCATATGCTTTACTCACAGAAAACTATAATTGTATTATGTATGTATGCGTACATATGTATATATATATATATATATACATATATATATATAATATGTCTATTGCTTTCGCTTTTGCTATTTAGTATTTAAGATACTTTGCTCAAAGGGTTTTCTTTCAAAGGCCATCTAAGCGGCATTGGAATAATGCTTACATTCAGCGTAACACAGGGAAAAGAGGAACTGAACACTTTCCCAATGATTTTACAAGGGGAAAAAGAGGAGAAAACCAACTTGGATAATTCATGGTCCTCAAAGCAGTTCAACTAGGTCTCTGAAATGAAGTTTCTGTCTGCCTCAGGGAATTAAGATGTTCACTTTCTTAGAAAAATCCTAAAGCATGTGACTCTGGTTAATGCAATTTTGAAATATTTCTGCTTGCATATTCTGTTTCAAAGAATGAAATTTGTGGGTCACCCAAAAGTCAGTGGAAAAAAAAAAAAGATATGGTGGTTAGAAGAAGCAGTAAAATGTTACCAATAGTACCTAGTGCACAGAAAATGGCATACAAGATATCATCAAGAAAATGTATGATGTGAATCTGGGGATGGAGAGTGGTGGAGGGCACATTCTACCATGTCAGAAGAGTGAGAGATAAAGGAAATAGTTCATCAACGAATATTTGTTTATATCCATTTATATACAGGTAGTGTGGTAGGTTCCTAGAATACAAAGACAAAAATGTTTTTTCAAGATTTATTGATTATTCCTTCATTATATCTCTTAAATATCTCTTCACCTAGTCACCATCTTCACTCCCTCTTCCATAGACAATTAGAACATTCCCTTACTTTGCTTATTGTTTGAGGCCCTGCTTCTGTAACCAATGTTCCACTCAGCTGCCAAAATAATTTTAATAAGGAACAAATCTGATCATTTCTGTAGGCTACTCAAAATCTTTAGTGACTCCCTATTACTTCTAGGTTAAAATATAACTTCTTAGTGTGGCATTTAAATTTAACAACTTCCAAATCAGGTTTCAACCTACTTCTGTTTTCCATTATACCTTTCTGCACACTATTCTTTTCAGCCTGACTACACTACTAACCAACAAATCCCTGAACTCAGTATTTCATCTTCCACTTTTATGAATTCTCGTCAGCTGATCACTATGCCTAAAATTCACTGCCCCCTCACCGTTCTAAATCCTTATCTTCCTCTGAGGATCAGCTCAGAATAATTCCTCTATGAAATTAGTCCCTGATTTCTCCCCGATCACTTGTTAGTGGTCATTTCTTCCTCAAATTACCTGACATGTTGTATATACTGCCCTTAGTAGAATGAACTCTCTGAGAAAAGAGATTGTTTTAGCTTTTCTATCCATAGACACCAATATAGCTTTTTTTATACATTAAAGAAGCAGAATAAATATTTACTGAAATGAATAAAATTTATAGCTTATAAAGCACTTTCCTTAAGGTAATTCTGAGCAGTGGGTTGTACCAGTCATATTATTTCTAATTTACAAATGAGAAAAGCAAGAATCACAAAATGAAGTCAATTTCCCAGAAGTTACACAAATATTTGTTTGAACTGAGGCTTGAATACAGGTCATTTGATTCTAAGGCTAGCTTTTTTTTCCCCTTTTCTATCATATTTTAACTTCATCCGTAATCAAGTTGTCCAGAACTTTTAATAAAGTGTTCAGGCCAACATGGAACTCTGAGAATAAATAGGCATAATTCAGGAAACCATTGTGATAGAAAAATAAAAGGTATTTTTTAAAAAGTTAATAAGTTATCTTTTGTTTCATATACATATATATAGCATGTTTTTCTTATGTAATAAATTTATATATACATACATGTGCATGTGTGTGTGTGTGTATAGCTGCCCTCATCAAAAGCAACCCCATTCACAAAAAAGAGACACTTCACCTTAATTGTTTTGCCTAACTTCTTTTGGAAAACAAAGATAAATATATGCATGCAAACACATATGGGTATATGTGTATGTATTATATAATATATGCATAATTATAAGTGTATATAATTATATGTGTATATATTATATAGTTATATATAATTGTATACATGTATGTATAGCATATATTATATGTATAATTGTATGTATGTCTATGTACTACAGACATACATACACACATATATGATTTTTTGTCATGATTTATATTTACTTATATTAAATAAATAATATATAAATATATTTTTTATTTTTTGTATTTTATATATATATTATGTAATATATTTTATATAAAAATATATGTATAAATAAATCATATATGATTTATTTGTCAGCTACTTGAGTCTCTTGTAGGAGGGGCTATTAAGAAGATTTGGCTATGAAACTCTCAGACTCCAGTTCTTATTAATTGCCTTATAACCTTCCACATTTTTAGTGTTTGGATCCAGTACTTGTCCATTGTTCCATTTCTTTAGTCTCCCTTCCCTAGTTGTCAGAGTTATAGCTAGGGAACAGAAAATGAGGTGTTTTTTTTTGTTGTTGTTTTTTTCTCCTCAAGGAACCAAGCTCAGAGACCACGTTTAAGCACTTGCAGATACTTAGCAGCTTAGAAACAAAACTTAGCACCTAGTTACTATGAGTAATTAGTGGAATTAGGCAGCTGCAAAATGACAGGCTGTGCTATCTTGCTCCTCCTTACTTTACTCTAATCCCTAGCAATTGCCACCTAATGATAGTTCTCCTTGGACCAGTCATTTAAAAAAATGTAATTACAATTCTATTACCTGAAGTCTGCCTTTATCTTTGTCTCCATCTTCTTCTGTTTCCATCTCTCTCTGTCTCTGTCTCCCTAGTTTTGTCTTCTGTCCTAGTCTTTATTTAACTCTCTATCTCTGTCTCTCTGTATCTTTTTCTTTTATACAGACATATACAATAGATTGTAAGTTTCAGGAAGACAGGGGTTATGTCTTTTTTAGTCTCTACCTTCAGAACCTATGTTGTATATTAGGTATTTACTAAATTCTTGTCGTATGCTCAGAAAGAGTGCATGCAACCATGTTCACTCTTACCTTAGAGTTATCATCTCCTACTTGACAACAAAATAGAGTTTGGACATTTCCTGAGGAGAAAAGAATCCTTCTTCCCAATCCGTTCTAGGACATAGCTAGTTTATTTACAGAGGCCTCCATAGCTCATGTCTTTGAGAATCATAGGACCACAGTTTAGGGTTGGAAAGAACAGTAGAGGTAATCACTTGAAATATGAGGAAAACGAGAACCAGTGGGAATTATTTGTCACAACAAAGCTTCAAACCCATGTCCTCTTACAAATCCAGCACATCAGCAATCCAATAAAAACCCAGGTCTGGCAGAGTGCCAGGCCTCCATAAAAATGGAAGTTTGACTTTAATATTAAGAGTCTTGGCTGTCCAGGAATGTGTTTTCCATTTATAACATCGTTGCTATGTAACTTCTCCTACTCTTTCTGTATTTCAATGAAAGTCATATTTTCATGGAACCAACTAGAGATTAGGTAAGGTATGCCTGTGTTTCAGTGCTGGAACCTATTATTGGTTCTGAAATATCCCCTGGATAAGTGAAGAAAACTTCTTTGATTATCATTCTGGATCTTTACTTTAAGGTCCTTACTGTCCTGTTGTGTCTTTAAATGAGAGAAGAGGAATCCTATTAGAAGTAACCAAGAAAATTCTAAAAATCACTGCAGTGTGTCTTAACCACCTCCCATGTTAATCAAAGCCATGTCTTGGGAAAGATTCTCTCTCTCTCTCTCTCTCTCTCTCTCTCTCTCTCTCTCTCTCTCTCTCTCTCTCTCTCTTTCTTTCTCTCTCTCTCCTGTCTATTACACACACACACACACACACACACATATACACACACACTATTCCATTATAGCTCAACAAATGATTATTGCACATTTATTCTTAACTGGCCTATAGTATCACTTCCTTTATGTCTCTTGTTATGGCTGACAGTCTGACAGCTGTAGAGTTTCCCTGCAGAAGTTTTATCTTAGCTCTTGAATATTGAAACCAAATTAGCTTCCATCCAGACCTCAGGAGCTGCAGTGATTTTTGACTGTATAGTGTATGTAGTACAGTAATAAGAATTTTTTATGGCAGTAAAAAGATTGTGATTTAAAAATATTTAAAAGTCTGAAGTACTTCGTGACAAACTCTGCTAGATTTTTCACCCATTGTATTTTTCCTGTTGATGAATTGATAATGCTGTATCACATTTTATTTCAAAAACTTGGCTCCAATGAGCATATCTTCCCAAAATAAGAATGCAAAGGTTTAGCAATTTTAACAACTGGATTCTAAAAATGATGCTCTATAAGTCCCCTCTGTTATGACTACAGTGTAGAAGTAGTAGTGGATTTCTATTATCAAAAATCCTTAAAGTTTTGAGTCTTCTTTTAGAACAGAAGTGGAATATACTTTCTTTAAATCACCATTATTCAATGTTTAATCCAATTAACTTCACTTCAACTCCATTTAATGAGCACAGGTGCTTAACATATGTCAGGCACTGTGCTAGGCACAGGGGTACAAAGATGAAATAGAAAATAGATCATGATTTCAATGGAGCTTAGATATTATTATGGGAAAATAACATGTACAGGTAAATACATAATATATTCAAGTAAGCTCAAATATATTGGTGGGGAATGGGTAGAAAGATGGTTCTTATAATTGAGAGCATTAAGAAGGAGCTCCTGTAGGAGTTAACAGACTAAGATTCTTGAAAGAAAACACCTAGGACTTCGAAGAACAAAGGCAAGGAAACAGAGTATTCCAGACACAGGAGGAAGCTTTCAAAAAGCAGAATATGTATGGAAAACAGCAAGTAGACCAATTTAACTACAACATCATTTGTATGAAGGACAAATGATAATATGTCTGTAAAATTAGATATGAAGTTGTGAAGGACTCTGTGAGTAAAACAGTGATATGATCAGGTTTATATCTGAGAAATCAATCAGTTGACAGCTAGAATTGGAAAGTGACTTAAAGAGGGATACGTTTGGAAAATAGGATGACCAGTTAGAAAGAGAAGATTGTAGATGAGGTTTTAAACTAGGTCTTGGCTTTGTTAGTGAATGGGACAATAGATTTAGAGAATGGGACAAATAGAAAGATGCTGTGGACACAATGTCAAAAGATTTGAGACTAATTGGACAGGTCGATGGGCTGCAGAGGGAAGAGCTGAGTTGTTGATGACATAAAAGGCAATTGATATTCATGGTGGAGAAGAACAATCACATAGTCTATTTCATTTGGACCTCACAACAACCTTATGAGGTAAGCAGGTTGTATAGAATTTATTATCTTTGTTTTAAAGATGATGAATTTGAGGGCTATAGAAGTTAGGGAGTCAAGTAGTGCCAGTGGTGAACCTAGATATCACATTTTCTGACTCCCAGTACAAATTTTGTTTTTGTTTTTTATCCATTACAAAAGTCAACCACCCATCTTCCATTATCCCTAATTTCCTCCGTCTGAAACCTTTCCATTCTTTGATCAGGAACTAATATTCAGTCTGAACAATTCAAATGCTCAGATAATTCAAACTCAAAATTCCTTTTACCTGGTCATATACAGTAGGAGAAAGCATTTTTAAAGCCTGATATTTCAACTGGATTTCAACATTGTTTAAATTCGCAAGTTCATTTTTCTTCATGCTGTGCAAAGAGATTGAAATGAGAAATTATTTTTGTGTGTATACATATATATACACAAACATGCATATACATATATCATGTATTTATGTGTTTATATACATATATAAGCATACACACATGCATATATATACATATATATATACAAAATGCCAATTTTTATCTCTAATTCAAAACAATATCTATTTTTAAAGGTTTACAATAGTGATTCCTTACCTTTTCTGGTTCATGATCCCCTTTGCCAGTCTGGTAAAGCAAATCAATCCCTTTTCAGAATAGTTAAAAAAAATAATGCAATAGGACTGCAAATGAAACCAATTGTATAAAAATATAGTTATTAAAATGTTTCTTACAGACAGCTTATAAATTCCCCCAATCAAGAAACCCTGGTTTGGAAACAGTTTCATTTCCATCATTGTCACCTACCTTTTCAGTGACCTCTCAAATAGGTGGCCCCATGCCTTGAATTTTCCATTAAAACAAGTTAACATGTACCACTTAACAGGAGTACTCCAGGGGAAAAATAGTAGGATACATTTACGTAATTGTGGGTTACTATGTCATAAGCATTAAAATTAATATTTGAATAAGCCTAATTTTTGTAAGATGACTACATGTTTGCTCATGAAACTCCACTTGATTATAGGGAGAAATCATGGGGTTATATAGAAAAAATTTTGGTTATTTTAATACACCTTCATTCTGGCCTGTCAACTTCTTCCTAGTTGTTCACGAGGAAAGAAGAATCTATTTCCTTTTTCTAGAAAACAAACACCAATTACTCATCATTTCTAATATTTATTCATTCTTGCAAGCAGCAAATATTTATCAAATGCCTTTTATGAGCAAGGCATTGTACTAGGTAGTAACAGAAATAAAAGGATGAATTGTGTGTGTTCCATGGTCTGAAAGAGTCTAAAATGTACCCTATTAAATAGCCAGCAAGTTAACTACTTTAGTAACCACTGAATATTGCAATAAGTATAATATAATTTGATAATAAGTATATTGATGAGAATGACAATTCAAATAAAACAAGTCAATTAAACTGAAAAAAAAATGTAAGCACCTTTCTCTAACTTCTGAAAAAAGAGAAGTGAATAAAAGGTCTAGATATGGGTTCTTAAATGGTCTTCCTTAAAGAAAAGTACTATTTTGGTGATTTGATAAGCCCAAATTTTATAATTTCAGACAAGCCTAATATCTTAGCAATTAGAGCTGTCATTACCCAATCATAACCCTTCATTCCCCATGGTCATTCTATAACTATATTTAGGCACAGTGAAGGAATGGAACACAGTGATAAATATGTACTATTAAAGGGATAGACACCACAGGACAGAAAGACGTATGGTGATATGAATGAGGAAGGAGATTGTGACAAAAGAAATAAATGACATATGTAGCTTAGACACCTGAGTAGGAACGGTTTTGATGAAGATGAATTAAAACTCGAAAAGAAAGATCACTAGAAAATGATATAGACCTTCTAGACGGGGTTTAGAAAGAATCCTAAGATAAGAAAAGGCTGTAAGAGAAGCGATCATTAATCATAGGTATTTCAATTAGCTAATATTGACTGGAATAGCAATTATGGAATTGATAAGAAAGGGTGTTTTTTTTCTTTCCTTGAAGGTGGTACAAAACCGTTTCCTGACATATTCTGTGGAGTATCCACAAGGAGCCTGGGCTCCTACTCACTTAGTCCTAATGTCGTTGGGAAATGAGACAAGGATGATAAATAAGATCGAAGTCAAGAGTCATCTAAAGTCTGGTGATCACAATGTTATCAGAACTTCGAATGCCCTTGAGGTTATATAGGAAAGGTAACATCTTAGAAGTACTGGACTTTCGCAAGTAAATAAAGACAGACCTAAAAGAAATGGAAAATGAGTTTTATTTTTTTTAATTAAATAAATTTCAGTTTCAGCAAATTGACTATTTAAAAAATCAGTTTACCAACACAAAGGCAGTCCAGTGGAGACTGTCACAGACTGTTTCTCTTCTGGAAAGTGAAGAAAATGATTGTTTTCGGATTATTTTTCTGGTCTTTGGGGAAATATACCATCCACACAACTCCTGCCAGGGAAAGTAGGCTACCACGATGTATAATTCTCATCTTACTTCCTGCAGGCTGTCATGAGGTTACAGATGCCCAAGGAGTCCTTTGTTTATTGCCTGCAAATATCAATCTGCCATACCTGAGGGATGTGTATGGTACAAAGAACAGGAAAAGAATGTTAGGAAACTAGACTGATGATGTTGTAGTAATGCTTTATACTTTTCATCTGTTAAATGCTTTCAAATTATTAGCTAATTTTACACGCTAAGGAAATACACACAAAAAAAGTACAAAGATTAAACTATGTTATAGAAGTGTCCCAATCTGCTTCTTATGGGAATGAAAGAACATGTCCTCTGAAATTTTTTAGGAAAGTGTAACATAGAAATAATAAAGACACCAAAATGACATGTCTTTCTTTAAAACTAGATGCACATAAACAAATGTGCTGAGGCATTGTAGACAAAGGAGAATTTTGCATTTTTACACTAATACTGAATGATCAAGACAAGACTCTAAAAACTGTGCAACACTACCTCTCTAGTTGATGCAACATTATCAAATTTGAGCATGCAAAGAAAAACTGACTAATTTTAGCAGAGCATTATAGTATTTGTTTGTTAATAACATGTGACACAAAAATATTATTTTTAAAGAGCCGTTATCCCTTGGATGCTCATGACAACTCTCCGATATAAGTAGGACCTATATCACTATCCTCCTTATATAGAAAAGGAAATTATGCAGAGGAGGTATTAAGTGACTTGCATTAGATTCCATAGATAATAAGGAGTGGATTCAGAATTAAATTCAGACAATACTATCTTATTCATGGGTCACAAATAGTATTTTATATCAGTTAATATTTTAAGGCTACATGTAAATATAACTTTATATGCAAAGATATCAGAATTTTTAAATTTCTATAATATTTCAGTGAAGTACATGGCATGGGAACCCATATTTTCTGCCAAATTTAATCTTCCTCTTCCTCTTAGACTTATTCCTTAGTAAATTGTTAAATCTCTCTCAGTGGATTCCATCCTGAGTAAAATGGGTTAATAATATTAGCCAAATATAATTCATAGGGAATAACCTGGGAGTGTGTGCATGTGCGTGTGTGTGTGTGTGCATGAATGTTTACTCTTCACAAATCTCAACATTCTATAAAAAAATTTTAGTTCCTATGATAAATGGTAGTTGTATTAGATTTAGCAGCAGTAGTAGTAATAGTATTTTGACAAGTTACTGAGATGACTCATTGGACAGATAATAGGACAAAGAGTGAAACCAAAATATATTAGCACACAGTACCCTAGACAAGCCCTATTACTTTAGGCTAAGCCATAAGAGATTCTTATGAGAAATTTCCCCAAGTAAATGGTTATCTGTTCTTTCTATAGATTCTCCTTGTGTGTATCTGTGTGTGTGTGTGTGTGTGTGTCTCTCTCTCTCTCTCTCTCTTCCCCCCACTCTCTCTCTCTCTCTCTCTCTCTCTCTCTCTCTCTCTCTCTCTCTCTCTCTCTCTCTCTCTTTCTCCTTGCTTCTATCTATCTAATTGAAATTGCTGATGACATTCTGTATATTGGCAGCCCAAGGTCAAACTTGACAGTGAATAAAAGCAAATTGTATTGCCAACACAATATTTATAGCACCGGGAGTGATAATGAATATGCCAGCGTAGTTCTGAATAACAAAGTATAACAGACTCTCTACTTAGAAAGCAGAAGAAAAGCATTTTTTCAGACACCAGAAAGCCAAATCCCAAAACCAAAAAGCCAAATTAGTTATGGTAACCAAGGTGTCAATACATATTAGCACTGCAGGGGACAAAGGCATTTTCAAGCCTTCTCCCCTCTGCCCCACCGCCCCACCTTCCCACAAACAAACACTCAGGAGCCCAGCTATCTGCTTGTCTGTCCTTCCCAATCTGACTGGCCTAGACTAGCACTGCTCCCAGTTCTACTTCACCCTTCCTGTTCCACCCCTACAGCAAGCTCCTTTCAACACATGTGATTTAGGCTTCCATGTGATTTAAACAGGTCACATGGATCTCTTAATGAATGGGAAATATTTTGCCGTTTAAACTACCATCACACAAGCCTAACCAAAATCTGCTCCATGCTTAAAAGGAACTTTATGAGGGCCTTGCAAAGGGGAAAAAAATAGCTTGTATCAAATGAATTTGCAGAACTGTGGTTTCTCCCCTTTGCCATAAGTACACCAAATCTGAACCTATTTTCTGCTGATTTCTATATATGTTTGTGGGAGTGTGCACCCCAGCTTTGGTAGTGTTTTGGTAGCAACTTTTCTAACTTCATCACCTTAGTAAAGTCTAATTCAGTTTGGCGTGTTTATAATAATTGATAACCAATAAAGGAAACATGGTGTGTTTGCAAGTAAGAGGAGTAACCGCAAGCCATGGAAACGATGGTCTAATGGTGGATCCAAACAGTGGTCTAAGAGTTAAAAATAATATTAAGGATTGACTTTGTGAAGCCCTTGGTTTATTTTCTAATCTGAAGGTGCCCTAAAATCTCCTTTTACCGTAAAACTTCCCCTTATCCTGGGGGACCCTAAAATTCCTTATCTTCACCTCATCCTGAGAATGAGATTTCCTTATCTACCTTATCTTACGACATTCATAGTCCTTATCCCGTGTCCTTATCTTGCAAGATTCATCCTAGATCTCCAAGCCCCATAAAGAAACCCTAATATCATCCCACATAAAATTTGACCCTTTTACTATATCACTGCCTTTGTTTAGCTCCTTTCTAAATCTCAGATCCACTGTCTTTGCCTCAATAAAACTACAGAGAAGGTCCAAGTGAATCCATTCACACTTTGATCCAGTTTTTCCATCTCTCTCTTCAACATTATGTTGCCAAAATCAGGGAGTCTAAATATTAATTGGACTCAGATGATCTTCTCCTAGACACTAGGATTAAAGGTAAGCACCCTTTTCTTTGTCCTTTTCCCCAGACATTTCTGCTCCTACTGTTTCCCTAGCAATGAGACCCCTAGAGTGCCCAGACAATGCTAGTGGTGTCTGAAGCTCCACTGCTTTTTGGGTGGTCAGTCAGACTGTGCACCCTTGTATAAAGGGACAACCTTGCACTGGGTCGGCCACATTTTTTTTCTCCTCTCTTCCTGGGACGCTGGGAAACGTGGTGAGAGATTGCTTGCAGACTTCTGGGAGGGGAATTCGAGGAGGAGATCTTAAGTAAAAGGTCTGGTGTTCCACTGTAACACTGACTGATCTCAATATAATCTAAAAAAGTAATTTGGGAAGGGAGTTTCTAAACAAAACAAGCTTAGTAAGAAATTTGTTCTCCAAAACTTAAAGAAATGACACCTTGCTCTGCTTGAGCAGACTTTTTAACCCTGTGCTGTTCCCCCTGCACCTTGGTTTACCCTAGGTTATTCCTTCTCCTCCCTCATGGGACATTGGAGGAAACAGGTAGGTGGGCCTCTGTGGTTTTCTTTCGGGGTCCCTGTGCTTCAGTTTCAGCACCCTATGCTGTTCCCCTCCCCTGTGGGATGCTGGAGATTTGGTTTGGTGGACCTGGAAAAACTGCTTAGATGTAAGCCTTTTCTCTCTTCCTATCCTTTTCTTTCTCTCCTCATTGGAATATGCATTTTCTAATTTGAGAAGTCTCAAAGATAAAAGAGATTAGGAACTACAGTTCCTCTCTATCCAAGACTGGAAAGTATGGAAGCCTCCCTTCTCTCCCTAACCCTTTCTCTCCTTGCAGCTGGGGTCATGCTTTTGGGCCTGACTTCTCCCATTGTACAAACAGTTACAAGGCTGTCTCCCACTTGTCCTGACACTCTCAGGTTCTGGGACCAGAGATTGGAAGCATGAACCTGGGCACAACTGCCAAAGTCCTATCTGAAAGGGTAAGTTCAATTCACTCAATTCTCTCATTGCTAGGAATTGGGAAAAAAAATTGGGAAAAATTGTACTCCCTTCCTTCCACACCCCAATACTCCCTGTCCACATGCCCATGCCTTTAGGTTCGCCCTTCTCTTCTGGCCTACTGGTCACCAGATCCTTGTAGCTGAACTCAACAGGACTTCTCTGAGAGTTGTCCATAGGTTAGGAAAAAAAAACCCTTGAATTTTTGGATGGTAATCTTTTCTTTTAAAGGCTAAGAGTATAGGGCCTTAGAAATTAAAATGTTACCACTAATGATTATGAATCCAAATATAATTTATTCATTCAATTAAGTTGCAGTCACCTGACTGGTAATTAATTCTTTCTGTTTCAAGATTTGATATTTGCTTATGGTATGGGTATATTTTTGAATTTTCTTAGATTGTGTAATTTGGTATTACCTATGTCATTAGAAAAGCGATTTCTCTTATAATCTAGATGTTGTTAGATTAAGCATTGTACACATTACGAAGTTGTTAACTAAAATGAGAATTTTTGGAACCATCTAGTCATACAACTTGGTTTCCATAAATCTCAAATTTTAAGGTTTCCAGCTAACATACTTAAAGAAAGTTGAGTCATCTCTTTTAGCATCAGGATGAACTGTGAGCTTTTTTTGGAAAGAGAAATACTTTTTTCACAAAGAAATACTTTGCACAATCTTTTGTGTAATTCTAAAAGTCTACTTAATATTCATTTGCAGACTAATTTGTTTCCATAACTTGATACTGATAACAATTATATCCAAAAGTACTGTAAGTTTTCTAAGTTTCACTCCTTGGTTTGTTGTATCCTTGGATCAACCTTAAATAGGTGCTTTCAGAGAAACAGTCTTTGGTTCGTGCTTCAGGTATCCATCCTAAGAAAGGGCACTCACATCTTGGGAATGTTGATCTGAAAGGTTCAATGCCCCACTTGGTTTTTAAGGGGTGAACATAAAAGTGAAAACTTAGAATCTTAGCAGATTCTGGAGGTTTCGTCATTGATCACTAAGGAATTTTGAAACACCTCGTTACAACCCTACAAAGTCTAGACGGTATCTCATTATGTCTGCACCCTTTCATCCCAGATCAGACTAAGGAAAAGAGTTTCACCCTTTTCCCTCGTGTGAAAATTCACCTACCTCCAGCTGGAAAAAGAAGGGTGGGGGAAGAGGCAGCAGTTATAGCCTGGGAGTATCCAGATTCAGCACATAGCTGCAGCACGGGGGATAGGGTGAAGGGGGGAAGTGTTGAGATAAAGAAGGAGCCCTTTACTTTCTGCGTTTGGTAAGACAGCTCATCCTTCTATCAATTATTGTTATATGATCTAGAATGCAAATTACATCATCTGAAGTTTATTGTTTGTGTTTACAGCTAAAATAATTTTGGTTATCACTTATGAAAATTATAAGTTTGCTGATTATAATTTTAATGTTAAAACCTAAAGCTGTTACACTGTGTGTATTCGTGTGGAAAGGAGCAGTCCTCAGGACTAGTCAAAAAGTACAGCCCCAGCAGCTCCAAGGAGCTTGTTTGAGTCATGGAGTTCCTAAAGAAGGAACTTGTTTTGGTGAGAATTTGAAAATATGCAGAAATGATCTCTAGTAATTGACTTTTGCACCAGGACAAACTTAAATTTTGAGATGTGAGTCCTGGTAAATTTTTGATTAGTGAAACTTGTCATCTGAAGTGAAAGCTCTTGGGACTATAATGAACTATGTTTTGAGTTATCTGATGGATCATAAAAATCCATCAATAGTCAATAATCCATAATCTACCATATGAGAGAAATGTCACAAGCTACTCAGAAAATGTGACTATTACAGGGGGAAAGCTTCCTCTAGAACAGTGGAGGGGACAATTCTAGCCTCTGCCTAGGATGGGATCCTCCTGGTTCAGTTTTCTTGTTGCATTTTCTTTGAAAAGGAATGTTTCCCACTTGAATATTCCTGAGTCTGGCTATGAAGTGGAATTAATATCACCTGTTTACAAAACCATGATGTTTTATCTTCTCTTGTCCCTTATTTTCTTTTTTATGGCAAATTTCTGCAATCAAAGTAGGTGGTCAGTCTGAATGGATGCTATCCTATACCCCAGTCAGATAAATTAGTACTCTTGCATAGCCACATGAAAGATTAAATCCCTGCAATAGAACATTGTTTCTGGATGATATGGAAATAATTGAACAAAGGGAAAAGAAATTTGTGAAACAAAGGTACAAACACAGTATTGAATCACTATCCCATAGACTAAGGCTGGCATACACCTGAGCTATTACATTAAAGTGTGTCTTTAAGATCTCTTAAACAACTTAGTAAATGGGTATTTGGCCTAGTCATCTGCCTGTTACTAGATATATGTCTATATAGAATGGGTCCTTAAAAGTTTCAAATGATGTTAAAATAATTGGGGATTGGTACAACTAATTGAGGGACCTACCTGCTATTCTATTAATTGCTGAAACTAGATAAGAAAATCTTCAGTTTGAGGAAAATAATTTCAGTGCAATTTTCTTAGAGGGAGGTAACTTGGAATATTTTTTGTATTAATGGAAAAGTCAACTTCATTCAAAGTTTGTTACTATGGTGGAAACAATACCACTTTATACTGTGTGTTCTATGTTCTGTGGTACAAACATGTTTTATTATAAGTAACTTATTGATATGCACTGTTTTGGAATTAATTACTTATGGATCCTCCCAAGTCTTTTATGATACCTGGAGTTAAAGTTAGTCTCTTATAAGTAAATTCATCTGTATAACTATTGAATTCAAAGGTAGAAAGCTTCTACATGAAAATGTCCTTACTTATATTTATACGTTGGATCCTCAATAGCATCTGATCCTCCAAAAGGAAATGGAATCATAGTGGAAACTTTTGAGAAAATAACAAGATTAGAAAATTCTCTGTGTCAAAGTAAATAATAACATCATGGGGCTCTTGGTTTCTTCCTTTGTTTTTCCTATTTTCTAACATTACTTTTAATGTTCCTTCTATTGGAGTCCTGCATATTAAACTTGTTTGTTAGAATTGTGTCTCCCAGATTATGCTGTCCACCTGCAGACGGTCATGCAACAAGGATACCGTTCCACATTCTCCTCATCCACTGGACATTGCATCAGTCTCATTTTGCTCTCCTGCCCAGCCCTACTCAGGCAGGGACAGTGCCTTTGTCCCACTCCCAAGAGCGTTTGGGTGGATGGTGAAACAGACAGCAATGTTGAGGCAGAGAATCAGGCAGAGGCAAGATGTGAGATGTGAGATAAGATGCAGGAACTGATTGCCAGAAAAGTGATCAAAGAAAGCTATATATTGAAAGCCCTCACCATGGGGACTTGCATGTGTGCTTTCTAGCTATGCTGTGTTCTGGGCCCCATCTTGATCCCCTTCTCTTCCTAACACCCCCCCTCCATTCCTGATTCTCTGCAAGTCTAATGCCTTAATTCAAATAGAGAACTCTGTAGGACAAGGCAGGGTACATGATTGCTGAGTGTGTCACCATCTTGCCCAGGACACTAGCTTGCTCCTCATAGCTCTCCCCCTCTATTCCCTGAAGATCCTGCATGGAATTTTTCCTTTGAGCACTCAAAGGATATTACAGGCGGCTTCTTGGATGCAAGACATCCATTCTAGCCTGATATCTCCCCCTACCTCCTCTTGAGAGTCATGGTTTCTCTCCCTTCTTTCCCCTCATTGTGACCCCATTACTGGTCATTTTACTCATTCTTATACTTGGTTTGTGCTTGTTTAACTTTCTGGTTCACTTTGTGTCTTCTCACCCATAGCAACTTTTAGCATACCAACCCCTGCCCTTGATGACCCTGACTGGTTTGCCTCTCTCCATCCTGGACTCAGCTTTCACTGCATCCTGCACCTGTACTCCTCCTCCTCAATGTATTTCCTGCCCCTGCCCGTATTCAGCAGGAAGCAGCTACTGAAGACAATGACCTCCATCCCTTTTCTCCTGAAAGAATTCTCCTACCTCGTGGTTGAGTGAGGAAATGATGTGGGTAGAGACAGTCACCTAAGAGTTAAAAATAATATTAAGGATTGACTTTGTGAAGCCCCTGGTTTATTTTCTAACCTGAAGGCACCCTAACATCTCCTCTTACCACAAAACTTCCGCTTTTGCTGGGGACTATAAAATTTCTTTTCCCCACTCCAAAGTGAGGAGTGGTATTTCCTTATCTCCCTTATCTTGTGTCATTCATAGTCCTCATCCAGTGTCTTTATCTTGTAAGACTTTTTTATCTTGCAAGACTTACCCTAGATCTCCCACTTGTGTAAGGAAACCTTAAAATCATCCTATATAAGTTTGACCCTTTTCCTACTTCACTGCCTTTGTTTAGCTGCTTGCTGAATCTCAGGCCAGCTGTTTTTGCATCAGTAAAATGCACAATGGTTACAGAAAAGATCTAAGTGAATTCATTCACATTTTGAACCAGCTCTGCCATCTCTCTCTTCCACAATAGTATCTCCTAGAATAATGAATGGAGAAGCCCTCTGGGACTTGACCTAACACTGTGAATGGAGGTTAGAAAAATGAATTCCCAGGACACATGGTACACAAGTAATATATTTGCTATGAAAAAAAGGATGTTATTTCGGAAATTCATAATTGGGAAAAGCAGTGAGCTGGTCAATAGTTACATCCCCTTATATTTTACTATAATGATTTAACATTTCAAAGAAATTCCTGGATTCTCAAAGGCTGTGTCAATGGATCGATCACAAGCTCTGGTAGATATCCCCAGCTTGAAAAGGCAGGGTAGGAGGAATGATGGAAAATACATTTCTCAGTTAAGGATAATATTAATTATGAGGGGGCTCATCATCTCTTGTTCAACTCCAGAGGTTGTGTTTCTTTGAGGCAATAAAAACTCATGGAAACTATATTCTAAACAGGAAAGATGGGGCCATAATATCCACCTTCAAGCATTATGCTGAAATAAATGAAATGATGACTTTTTGAAGGACTGAAATGAATAATAACTTCAAGGAACTGAATACTTTTAAGTGATTGCCTGTCATCCAAATTTGTCACACATAAAGTTTTCATTATCAGAGCTAGAAAGAGGAACAAAGTTTCCATTTTTTTTTCTGATATTTGACTTTGCACTGTTGTAATTAATGTGAAAAATCTCTAATGTAGGAATCCCCCTAAATGCCTGTTTATTGGGTTCACTGGAATTTCAACCAGGGGCTTTCCTATTTTCCAAAAGTACTTTGTCAAGTAATCTATATTTGTTATTTCTCTTGAAAGGTTGTGTGGCTTTAACCAATTGCTTTTTAAAATAAACTCCTCACAAGAGTTTTTCAGCTCAACTAAAAGCACTGAGGTAACTGACTTTATGGAATGGGAAGCCAAATTTCAACCCCATGCTAAAATTCTGAATCTCTGACAAAAATCCACAGTATAAAATGAAAATGAATGGGGTATAGCCCCTGACCAGGATGAAGATATAAAAATCATTGAAAAAACAACCCCAAAACCTGTAAAAACAAGATAAATACATAATTTTCTTATACTGCTAGAGGAATAAAATGTAAATAAAAAAGATGGGATTGTTATTGCTACAAAAACACATTGCTTGGATTTCAACTAGAGTTCTGTTCACAGACTGTTCACCATAACCTAGTAATTACCCTTGAGGCCCTTGGGTGCAAATTGAATTTTCATTCAATAAGGCTGACACTGGGGCTAGAGTGTAAGGGAGTTAAGTTTGCTGTTTGCAAATTAAGTTAAAAGGAAGTGATAAAGATGCTCACCTTGTCACTCAGTTGGAGATGAATGTTTTTAGAGAAACTTTGGGAGACATTGTGCCAATGCTATCCATCCATCCCATCCATCAATGATCTATTGTGTTTACAGAAATACCATAAAAATGTAGCAAAAAGAAATTTCTCTTTTGAAAAAACAACAAAGCATTTTGTTGACTCACTTGTATACATGGGAGTAGTGCTTAATATGGCTCAAATTTTCTAATGACCTGTTTGATCTGAAAATAATTAAATAGCATCTTAATAAGGAGAAAGTGCTGTTTTCAAATTCTTTGCCTCTTGAGGAGCTCCATTGCTGACTTTTTCAATCAATCAATATATCAGCAAACATTTATTATATGCCAAGCATGTGCCAGGCACTATATTGGATGCTGCAGGCACAAATTCAAAAATGTTGAGGCAGTATCTGCCTTCTAGAAATTTATATTCTACCAGGAGATGAAATATATTCATGCATAAGTAAATATAAGATATCCACAAAATAAATAGAGTATTTGGAGAAGAAGGAAGACAGAAAGACCAGCAAAGAAGAAACAGGAAAGGCCTCTTGAAGTAGATTTCATTTGAGCTGAGCTTTGAAAGGGGTTAGAGATGCAAAGAAGAATAAATGAGGAGGAAAGGCCATTCTAAACATGGAGAATTGGGAGACTTGAGAAGCAATCTACTGTATAAGGAATAGCACATATTTTGGTTTGTCTGGAATGCAGAGGTCATGAGGAAGAATTGTGTAATGTAATCAGCCTGGAAAGAAAGGCCTAAGTCAGCATTAAATGGTTTTTAGTGACAACATGTATATGTAAGCCTGTTGGTAACCAGGAGCTAACCAATGAGCTTCTTGATCTGGGAGGTGATGTTGACAAAGATTAAACCAATGCTTTATAAATATCAACTTGGTGACTAGGAGGAGAAATAGGGGAAAGGAGAAAGTGGGCACAGGGGAATCAATTGAGAGACCATTAAAGCCGTTTAAAATGGAAGTAGAGGAGATGAAGAGCCTGGATTTGGGTCATTGTGATGTAAGTTAAGAAAAAAGGGACAGATATGAGAATTGTTGAGTAAATAAAATTGGCAAGAATTGACAATTGATTGGATGGAAGAGGAAGTGAATAAAAATAAAGATTGAAGAGCTGAAGACAACCCTTCAGTTTCACAGCTAGATGACTATAATGGCGTGCTTGGGTACATGTGCTTGGGTCCTAATCCTAAAGTCACATTTCTCTTTAATAATCACATTTCTCCCTAGCCTCAAAACACTATCCCAGGCAGTTTCTCCCCAGCCCAAGGACACAGCCTGCCCCAGCAACAACGATTATCTCCCTTCCTTCTATAGTAGCCAGCTACACCTATAGAACTTATTAGTTTGAACCAGCTGTGCACTGATTGACAAACTGGGCTATGCATTGGATCATAACGACTTTACTACTCATTGACCAATCATATGGATCTTTGACTTAGACATACATATGCTCCATTACATTTATCTTTTCTAACAAGACATTGATGAGAGCAGCATATTATCCCTAAGTCGTTCCTGACTGCTAGTTGACTTAGTGACATTTCAGGCCTAAAACCACCCCTCCAAGTAGCTTTCCCCTTGGGCTATTTCCTGATGAGCTCTTGGTAAAATACCTGCACAGTAGATACCAAAAATGCATGTTCCTTTAAGAACTAACCACTCCGTAACCACTGCCTGATCTCACCCTGAATCACCTAGTATTTGGCACATGCTTCACTATAGAATATCCTATATAAATTTTACCTGTACCCCCTCTAAGGTTGCAGATTCCCTAAGAACTCCTGCCTACTGAAAAGCATGATAATCTTTACCCTGACCTCAACAATGCTTGAGTACATGAATTCCTTCCAGGCAACCTGCCCCTGGTACCCTTACCATTGTGGGGATCTCACCTCACCCTTCCAGCCCTCATCAACTGCAATCATTCCAGTATCAAGGACAGAATTTAGGAAGTGGTTTATTTAGAGGAAGATAATTCCAGTTTTGGACATGTTGGCTTTGAGATGCTTTGGGGACATCCACAAAGAAAAATTCAATGACATTTAATGGTGTCTAACTAGAGTTCTGGAGAGGGATGGACGTTGGATATATACAATTGGACAATATTCTCCCTTTGTTGTTTAATTTAAGAAACAACTCAATTTATTTCTCTAAACACCTCACATTTATAAACTCTTTACTGTATCCAAACCTAGATTTCAAAGAATCAGTTAAAGTTGTCAGTTTTATTCTGCAGTTGAATTTGCAGTGCCAATTGCCACCCATAAATAACTGTTTTCTAACTAGTTTTTGCATATTTATTTGAAGTACTGATAACTTACAATTATTGCTTTTTAAAATGACAAGTAATTTACACTCTCCATTGAGTTTTTATAAAATTAAGTGCAACAAATTATTAATATATTTGTGAGTTCTCTCCCAAAGGGGCTGTTTCTATATATCATACTTTCAGCTAGAGAATTCTAGTGAATCCCTAGGGGAATTACAGAGCTGGCAAAGGCTGCTTTAATATTCAAGTTACATAGAATGAGTGAAAATTTGCAGTGAAATAAGCTATTACACACACATATACTCATACAATACATATATGTGCACATATACACATATATACACACCGCACATGTACATCTATGTATATGAATATATATATATATATACACATGCGTGCACACACATGTGGACACAGATTGCACATATTGACCATTCATTTGACTAACATTTCTCCAAGGAATGATATGGAGTAATTAAATGCATATAGGATATGTATGGACAAAGGTAAATTGCTTTTTAGGTAAATTGTGATTAGTATTCCTGAATGTGATTTTCTTTAAGTCTCAGGGCCATTTTTTTCCGTGAAGAAGTACCTCCAAAAACCTAATCAGTATTATTGGGAAAATAAGACCCCTGAAAACATCTAATTTATAAAGGAAGTTCAAACAGCACACATAATGGCTCTACTTTCTCAGAGTAAAAGAATCATGTTGTTGGAAGGGGTCTCTGAGGCTGTTTCAACTTATATCCAGGCAAACTGTTCCTCTATATCATGCCCATTCTCTTTATCTTTTAGCGTTTGCTGAGAAGCATAAATGAGAGAGAATTCATTGCCTCCTTAAAGCAGTCCATTTCATCTTTAGGAAGGTGTCTTTCACTGTTAAGCCCTTTTGTATCTTTTATACATTACTCTCAGATTAAGCAGAACAATGCATTTAATAAATGCTTTTTTATCTTCCATTAATTTATTCCACATAAAAGCCCTTCTTACGTTCCATTTAACTGACATACACAGGCACGGTGTCCATATGATACCAAAATACTTGGCCAATTTAGTCAAACTTTCAGTCTTTTTACCCTATATAAAACCCTTTTCCACTCAATTGTCAATTGCATATACCTATACCACAACATCAAAGCTTTTGGAAAGAATAATAATTTATAATGAATCAGTGCTCTTCAAACTGTTCCAAATATTAAAAATTGAAATAGAAAAATGTAAAGAATATATATTAAAACCATGGAATATAATACTACGTGTAAATAGTGGGCCAGGGATTCAGATACACTTGATTTTCCCTTTGGCAGTATGACTTCCACAGAAGAGATGAGATACAGCAAAGCTGGCAAAAGATTATGACAGATCTCTGTGGCTATGGGTCCTTTGGCAACATATCAGAAGAAGTGTAATGATGGGAGTACAAAACACTGGTTAAGATCAGAAATGCTAGGCAAGCACCAAGAAATTGGGTGGCATGCAAGTGTTGAATCAAGGGTCCAGGGGAGGATGCAGAGAGCCATAATAAAGACTTTACAATATCACGTACACAAAGCGGGTCTAGAGCTGAAAAATCAAGATAATGTAATACTGTGGTCATCAAAAGTGAACCTGATTCATTGCAATGTAACAAACATAACAAACATTTGTGAACACCTCAGAAATTCTTCTGGATGTAAGGCATATATAAAGAAAGATGAAACAGTTCCTGACCTCAAGGAGGCAGTTAAATGACTCAGCAGATAGAGCTCTGGACAAGGATTCAGAAAGTCCTGAGTTCAAATCCAGCTTCATATATTTACTAGCTGTGTGATCCTGGACAAGTCACTTCACCTCTATTTGCCTTGATCCAGCACAGAAAGAAATGGAAAACTACCCCAGTGTCTTTGCCAAGAAAATTCCCTAGACAGGATGGGGTTACAAAGAGATGGACCTGACTGAAATACTGAACAACAAAATATTCAAGAAGATTATCTTTCACTAGTCCCCAAGCCTGTGGGAGTGATATGCCTTTCTTAAGGGACTTCTCTTCCTGAAGTGTCATCTGTAGGGTGACATGTTTTGGGTCATAATCTAAAATGTGATTTTCTTTTCTGAGGTGGGAGGAAGCACTATTTCCTCTGGATGGATGGGAGGGAGGTGGGTATTGTCTGAGTTGGAGTCTCTTTCTGCCTGAACCTAAGAGCTGACTGATTTTTCAGTACAGGTCCCTGAAGGAGATAAAAAAATTCAGAATTTGATACTTTCCTTCCCTTTAATATCCATAATTCTTCCAGATTATGACACTAACTATTCACCTCCACATATTTTGCACAGACTGTCCCCTTCTGTCTGGGTTGCATTCCTTCTACCGGTATCTTTCAAAATTTTGCTCTTTCTTTGAGATCTGTTTGGGTGGCATTTGTTCCACTGAACTAATTTCCTTCTGGTCTCCCTAGCTAAAATTACTCTTTCCATCCTTAAATTTTCCTAGGAAAACTTTGCCTGGATTGTTCGTATATAGTTCCCCAAATCTAGCTCTAAATATACACTATTCCTTTACCCCTCTGCCCACCCAGAGACAGTGTAAACTCCAGGTAGACAGAGATCAAATATATTTTTTCATCTTTCTCTCTCTGATAGTAGGTGCTTTATTAAGAATAGTTGTATTGAGTTGAATTATAAAATGAAAACATAAAAAGCCCTCCAATGGGGATGCACATGCACACACAGACACAAATATGCACATAGTATGCATACATAGCATATGTTCAGGCATGCATGTGCTTATATATGTATATACATACATATATGTAGAAACACAGAGGCATATACATACATGTGCATGTTCATATATATTACTACATTCATTTGTAAAGTAATATTTGAACTTTCTAATATTCACTTCTCTCATTTTATAATTACCATATTAGGATCAGGAGACAGAAGAGAAGGAAGGTAAACATTAAATCCAATAGCCAAATTGTAGCATTACCTCAGCAAATTCCACTTGGAACAGTTGTATGATAACTTCCTACTCATTTATCACATTACATTAATTTTACAAATTAACCTCAGGTATTACAGAATATGGATTGTCTCAATTATGGGAATGTGGATTCCATTACCATTTCATTATTTTTCCATTCCACTTATGACTTCATGATAATAAGTACCGGATGTAAGTTTCCATTCCTATGATCCCACCAGAAATTGCTCATCCAGAAGCACTCTACAAAGCACAGTTACCCAGAACACATATTTTTTATCAAAGTTAAATAATAGTTCAGAGTTAGAAAATACTGATCGTATGGAAATGAAGGGCTAGATATAAAATTTGGGTAAATAAAACACATCTGGACATGAGATAGCTTACTGAGAGTGTGTGTCTGTGTGTGTGTGTGTGTTTGTGTGTGGGTGTGTAAGTTCATTCACATGCTGTTTAGAAGGTGAGACATAAATATATAGGCTAGACAGTAAAAAAATATTTTTAAAGCAAACTGCGGAGGGACTCACAATGGGGATTATTTCCTTGAAGTAACCAAGAAGACATCATACTCTGCCAAGTATTTAAGAGAATAAAAATATGAACAAGAAAATAGTCAATATTCATTTTACAGATAAGAATATCAAGACTCAGAATTTTCCTGATAGAGGTAAGAACAGAAGAATTACCCTTATCCTTCGAAGACTCCATGCTGAGAAAAGGTCAAGACAGGATATATCATCATCATCTTTAACGATAATGATTTATTAAGCAGTTTTTATGTCAGGATCTGTGCTAAGCACCTATATAAAGAAAACTGTCTCCTCAACCAATTCAATAAAACCAAACCCTTTCCTCAGGAGCTCACATTCTAGTTAAAAAAGAGAACATATTCAATAACTTGGTAAATCAAAACAAAAAATAGTAGATGAAGGTACTCTAAAGGGAGAAGACACTAGTAACCAAGATAAGGGTGGGGAAACCTCTGGCTTTGAGGCCCCACGTGGCTTTCTAGGTCCTAGGCTGCAGCCTTTTGACCGAGTCTTAAGCTTTACAAAACAAATCCTTATATTATGTGGATTTGTTCTATGAAGTTTGGATTTAGTCAAAGGGCTACATTTGAGGACTTAGAGGGTAACATGTGGGCTTGATGTTGCAGGAGATTAGGAAAAACCTCCTGCAGAAGGTGGTGTTTGAATTTAGTGAAGGAAGCAGAGGAAGACCAAGAACATTCCAGTTATGATTGATGACCAGTGCAAATGCACACAAAAAATGTTGCCCCATGTTCAAAGAACTGCAAGAAGACCATCCTATCCAGATAAAGTATAGTTGTAGAGTGTGTGAAGGAGTGTTAGATGTAAGAAGACCAGTGAAGCAGAAAGAATAAAGGTTATGAAAAACTTTAAATTCTAAAAATTAGAAGTTTATACTTTATCTGGGAAGAAACAGCAAGCTACTGGAGATCAGTAGGCAGGGAAGTGACATGTGGGTCTAGATGATTGTTATTAGAATATATGAAGAGTCTTGGGAAAATTTAAAAAAAAGTCTTTAAGGAACGGACCTTAAAAACTTGGAATTTTTGAGTTTTGTAGAAGAGAAATTTGATCCTCAAAAATGATGAGGAGAAATAAACATTGATCTGGAAAGAAGTAATAGGCAAATGAGTAGGAAAACAGTGGAATTGTACACTACTCCAATGTGATATTGAACCTCTTCTTTGAAATAATTGCTGCTTTAACCCCTTCTTTGCAAAGTAACTAGTCTTTGATAGCCATATGGTATTGATTTATTTATTCACAAATAAATATGCATTCTAAATGAGTGTATCACTTGAGAAGAGAATGCAACTTTCAGAAAATTTATATAGGTGTGAAAATTGCTACACTTTTGGCTGCAGATAACTAGTGGTGGGTGTTTGATGAATAGAGCCAGGGAAAATATTCTTTTCTAGTTGAAGTAAACATCAGCTGCCTTTCCAGGAGGCAATTAACATGTGAGACTCTAATTCTCCTAGGGATTATGTGACAAAATTCTGTGGGGAGATTTGTGCTGCTCTTTTAGATAGAAATGACATTTCCCTTTGATTATAAGGAATTTCCTATTTGATGATAAGGAGCTACACAAATTTTCATGAGAACTAGTCAGAGCTCCCAGAATACTATTTTCTAATTTCCTTATTTGGGTTCCACTATGGATAATTCCATAGAAGTTAGTTGGAATACTCATCAAGTCCCTTCTTGATATCCTTCCAATATAGATAATCAGTTAATGTATTTGAATGCAGAGAAACTTTATAGGGTAGGAATCATACTTACAGGTTTTTGTTTATCAGCTGTTGTCAACTTAACCCTGAGAAGATAACATTTTAGGGCAGATACAATTGATAAGCAGCGAAAGAGAAGCTGTAGCAAAATTTACTGGAAAACAAAGACCTCAAAACCAATCATCAGAAAGCCTTTAACACAGTATAGACTCTTTTCCTTTTCCCTTGCATTTTACTCCCTGAAAGAGATGCATGTCACCTTCTGTCAGAGAAGAAAGCATGAAGAGATCAAGCAAAGGCTATAATGGATGGAATTTGGAGCATAAATCACCCTTCACATAATAGGAAATTTAGCATGTTTTGAAATTAAACCAGATAAATAATTACATCTTTTAAGGATGTAGTTTTGGAACTATATAAATTAAAACTGTTCTTTAAAAATTATTATGTCTTCTCAATTATCAAACAATTCATGGAGAGGTGGATCATCCAAAAACCTTCCAGGGAAGAATTTCAACTTGTTATGGTCTGCAGGGTGGTACTTCAAGTCAGGCTGCATTCAATTCAGTGTGCCTTTTAAAGTCTACTTTTAAAGTTATATCCCAGCCAAATAAATTATAATATGTACCATTAACCCCAGTATAACCATTTATAGTAACCTCCATCTCACACATGATACCTTCCTGGATGATGCTTTGTTATACATTCTGAGACACTGCTCAGCAGTGTCTAGTGGAATCAAAAGATAGTAGCTCTCCTTTCTCATACCAACTGATACATTTCCTTGGCAACTACCAGAGATGACAGGAAAGGAAGAAGGAATAGATATTTGGATGATACACAAACTCCTGCTCATGGCAGCACCTTATACCTTCTGAGGTGCATATCTAAACACCTTTATTGTGCCCTTGTCTACTCAACCCTTGCCCAAATACACTGCTTAGTCTCATCATACGCATATCATAAGTAAATAACATTTTTAAAATAGCTTTGTTAATTATGCAGTTAATGAATGAACTGAACATTTTAATATACAACAAAGAAGAGGAAAAAAGGATTATATATAAAAGCAACGGATCTCCATTATGTATAGATTACTCTTGAAAAAAGCATATGAGAAATCCAACATGAGACTTTTGAAGCTCTCCTGCTTGTCAGTATTTCATTTGAAATTTCCTTCTCTTCCCTTGTGTGTATTTTTTTATACAAAGTTGATAGGAATTTATAACTGGATAGTTCCAAGAATCCTTCTAGGTTTACAAAGGAGATGTTATAAGGCTTTTCTTAGTATAATCATAAATTTTTCATTTTTAAATACCTATATAAACAGTTGATTAAAATAATAACTCCAAATACCTTAGTTAAAAATCTCATAATTTTCATAAGTACTGGCCAAATAACTATATGTGGTTTGTGGTATGTTGTTTACATATAGGCTAAACTTCCAGATTCTTAAATAACAGTCCTTCAGAATATTACAGCATATGATCAGCAGGGCTGAAAGAATGACCTAATAACTTCCTAACCAAAGCATTTTTTAAACAGTACAATTCTTGATCTGACATCTAGATTATAAGAGAAATTGCTTTTCTAACAATGTACAATTGCTTGCCAAATTACACAATATAAGAAAGTTTAGAAATACAACAATATCATAAACAATATGACATTTAAAATTTGAAACAAACAGTACCAATTCAGGAGAATGTGCTTCCAAATTACCTCACACAGAAAATCATTCATCTTATCACCACTGGTGTTATATAATGATCCACAATTAAAAATCATATAAAATTATCAAATATGAATTACATCTAATTAAATTGAAGAGATAATAGAAAAAAAACAGTCAACATTGATATAGCATTTGTCCAATGCAAGCACTTTTCAACTATGTGATCTTCACAACAGCCTTGTGGGGCAGGGGTTTCATTATTATTCCATTACAGAACAGTGAACTGAGGCAAACAGAACTTTTTTGGGAGAAGGAATAGAGCTAATTAATTTTTTAACAAATATCTTTTTATTTTCGGTTGTAATTTTTCATAATAGAACATATCCAGACTCGTTCTTATTTCCTTCATGGCAGATTTTGGCTTAAATCAAATCAAATCCAGATTTATAATCACTAATGGTAACATTTTAATTTCTAAGTCCTAATACCTATTATAGTACACTTTAAAAGAAAAAGAAGACTATTATCCATAAATTAATATATTTTCTCAAAAAAAAGGGACATGTGGTGATAATTCCTAGAACTATTGCCTCTGCTTCCTTAAAAGAGCTAGAATCTCCATCCTCTATCTTTGAGAATTATCAGATAAAGAGCAGTCCAGATAAACAACATTCCAGCTCTCCATTCCCATCCTCCTGGGAATCTCGCCCTACAAATACTAGGAAATACATATAAAGTTTTACAAACAGTTTGAATTCACACCTGTTTTTTATCAGGTTTCCTTAAAATATGCTGAGCTAAAATATCCAAAGACTCGAAATTGTACTGTTGCTTTTTGGTCCAGGCAAAGAGACCCAAGGAATTTAACTTAATGTTGGCAAGGCACAGCCAGTTTATCCAGGCAGAAACCTTAAGAACTAAGTGGTACTTAATAATAAAATAAATGAACAGTGCAAGGATGAACTTAAGATTTTATATAATAATCACAAGCCACAAAAACAAAGATCTTTATCATATCCAATATTTATGAAGTATTAAGTAAGACCTTCCTACAGATTTATCCTGAAAGGTGGATGGATGTGATTAACTTATTTCTAATAGCTAGTTACAGACTGATTTTTAAAAATCTTTTCCTTTGACATTTCTGGTTTTTAATTGAAGTCAAATCAATGCACTGTAGCCACCCAAGTACTGAGACTAGATCTTGAAATCTGAAAATACTGGTATACTCTAATTCAGTTACTAATCTGCTATTGATTATTATTTTTTACATTAATCATTTAACACTCAAAACCTCTAATCCCAAGGAATTAACAGAGAATTCACATTTTAACAATATTTCTAATACAATAAATTATCAAATTAATAACAGGCATTATCTTTGTGCACATAGCTTGGCTTAAATCCATACCGTTAAAAAGTTTCCAGATATAGTATGATAATAATGAATAATAATAAATTTCACTTAAAATGACACCAAAAGAAATTCAATTACACCTGAATCTATGTTCCATATGTTACCATATAGAACATCAATTTAAAATTTCAGTTATTTAGTATTATATTTTACCATTTTACATGAGGTTTATTTATTCCAAGTATTTCTTACTGTGGGATTCACTATTTCCAAATAATCTACTGCCAAAAGACTTTAAAGTGGCAGTACCTAACCAAAAGGGCTTGCAACACATGGTGTCCTCTGTTTTGATTCCTCCTAGCCCTCAATAATTCTATTGATTTTCGAATCAAGCTACAAAATTTTTATTCTCAATCTTCCTACTGTAAGTTCCTCACACTTTCTCAACATGTTTAAACTATCTAGAGCTGGCACAAAGGCCCTCAGAGAAATTATCCAAGGACAGACAGGAGGTTCTTGGAGGATGTGATTGTTAGTGCACACCTATTCTCCAGATTTCTTATCTACTCTCCCTATTTTTGCTCTGGTATCTGTTTCTTTTTCCTAATCTCTCAAACATGTTACTCAGACCACCTAATTTTTTTCACATTTCAATCTTACATTTTACATTTCAATCACAGACTGGATATAATATTGTTAAACCAATGTCTTACAACAACCTTACTTTCCCAAGCTATGGAATTAATTTCAACCCTGGGGAGTCTCTTAATTCATCTGCATATCACAAAGTTCAGGTGTTCTCTTGGGCATCAAAGAACTCCAAATCTCTCATTCTCCCATAAGGAGATAGAAACCTGCACTGTCTAGTCCTAGTGTCACTACAGGAAAAAGTTTGTGGGACAAATCCTTTAAAAAATTAATTGAGACCTGTTTGTTTTAGTGACTACAAAAACTTTGAGAAGTCATGCTGAAATGGACGGAGTTAATAAGTCACAGGCAAAATTAATTGAGAATTTTGAGAGCATCATTTATTAGCCAGGTTGGCGGCTGCCTCACGTAGAGACCCAGAGGAGACAGCCCCGAACTGAGGTGGGTGAGTGCATTTTAAGCATTTCGGTGCTACCCGGTACAGCCTTGCGGTTTGCACAACAGAGTTCTGACAGAGCAAGAGGGGGGCTTGCTGCTAGGCAAGAGACCCCAAAACAGAGGGGGTTGTCAGGGTGCTACTATGCAAAGGACCCTAAGAGAAAACAGGTGCCAGGAGAGGTAGCCAATCAGGAAGGGGCGGGGGGGGGGGGGGGGGGGGGCTCAGCAGAAGGTGGTTACCTGGCTAACATTATGGGGGCACAGGTGGTTACCATGCAAATGGACTAAACAAAAAATGACTGTTAACAATTTATCAGATATTTCACATCCCAAAGGGGAATAACATTTTGACAGGGGTCCAACAACAGAAACTGTTACTAGGCAAGTTATCCAACCCTGCCCGGTAACCTAACAGATATCTCTCAACCTAGGGGCCCAGGGAGGAATAATGTCCACTTCACTCCCCGCTTTTCATGTAACTAATTCAAACAGGGTTCTCATCCGAGTCCAAAGGGGAATAAGCCAGGCACAAGGCAAACAGTTTAATAGATTGGAGTCACAATGCAAGGGGCTATTTGTAGACCAAGGCACAGGGGGGCCAGGGGTCCTGCTATGGAGGACACCAGAGTGGTTAACCAGGGTAACCAGTTGAACAAGGACTGCAACCATGTCATGGAATGTTGTTGTGTTGACTCTCATTCTTCCAAACGTCTGAGGACCATGCCAAGGGACTCTCAGACCATCCCAGAGTGGTTTGCATAAAAACAACAGGTCTCTCCTAGAGCCATGCAGAGGCCACCCTGTTTTAGGAATAGAAGGTCTAGACCTCTTCAGTTTTACAGAGCTACCTCAGGTAGGGAATCTAAAGCAGACTCTAGATGCGAGATTTGAGGTTGTTAATCTGTAATGTCTTGGTCTATGTGGGAACTAAGAGTGTCGAAATGGCTGTTGCTCGTAACTAGGGTGGCTGTGCTCACAGCTGTTGAACGGCTATTCCCAATCCTGCTAGAATGGGAATCAGGATAGGAGCAGCCCTGGGAACTCGTCCTTGGAGGCTGAAGTGTTCCCGGGCTTCAGGCTCAGAATACAAATACACATGGGGCAGAACATGAACCAGAGTCCCACACCCATATCCTGACAGACCAGCGAAGAGGCCAACGAGGGCACACAGATCGAAATGAAAACTGACAGCCGCAAAGGAGGAATTCTGAGCAATAACCATCCCATCGCCAGTCCTGCTTATAGCGCACAAGTAAGGGATGGGTTGATGGGTCCTGGAGCAGCCTGTAGGAAAGAAGAGAAACAAAAGGAGGGAGAACAACAGAATGATTTTCCAGCCAGATGTGCTGTCCGCTGGGCAGACAGTGATGCTACTGGCTTGATGTGTGAATGATGTATCCACGCCTTGCGTCCTGGCACCACAACCGCTGATGGATTTGACAGGATCACTTGAAAGGGCCCTGTCCACTGAGGTTCAAGCGAAGATAAAGATTTGAGGGCACTTCAGACCTCGTGCAGAGCCTGTAAGGACTTGAGGAGGGTAACACTAGAAAAGTCAGGAAGCCAACACTCAGAATAAGACTACTTGCGGAACAGCTTGGGGGCGGGGCTACTCCAAACATGATTTCGTAAGAGGACAGAGAGAGAGACCAAGCCCAAAGCGGAGCAAAAGGAAGGAGCCAACGGAGACACCCAGATCTCACTAGTTTCAACTTTAAGCTTAGCAATATGCTCCTTCAGGGTCCTATTCATCCTTTCTACCACGCCTGAACTCTGGGGCCTATAGGCACAGTGTAGTTTCCACCTAACCCCGATAGCTTTTTGAAAGAGCTTGCACACCTTGAGACACAAAAACTGGGCGATATGACAGCAACTTCTTTGGGTAGCCAGACTGCATCCAACAGATCTTATATTTGATGCTGGTTCCTCACCCCTTTTCCCACCAAAGTCAACAAACCCTTTTGTTGATGCACATAACTGTGCACATGAACAGTAGTGAAAGCATTTTTCCAGCCCAGGACTGTGGACCAGATTAAAGAAGGGCCCAGGGAGGTGAGAAGGGTATATGGGTAGGAACCGTAGGATGGTGGTTTTCTACACAGCTGTTCACTTCACGGAGGTCCGGAGCTGGATGGAGATCCCTGGAACCAGGCTAATGAACAGGCAAAAGCAGGGTGTTAGCTGACCAGGCACGGCAGTTGCAGGAGGCAGAATACCTCAGGCCTGGTGCCTTGCCAAACCAAAAGAATGGATTTTAGCCCATACACTGGGAATTTCCTGCTGAAATTCTGATAATATAGGTGAAGTGGCATCTGGGTGGTTATCAGAAACAGTCATTAGCCTTGATTCTTCTGAGAGGGGGCAGGATACCATCAGCTGGGATAGAGCCTCAAATTCCAGAGAAGGGGAAGGGCCAGAGAATGAAATGACAGCCTATAGTTTCAGTCCAATAAAGGATACGGGCAATCAGGCATGATCAGGAAAGAATGAGAAACCAGGCCCTTGCCTAGGTGGACGTCCCTTGCCATGGTTACAGGGATGTTCCTAACTTGCCAGTGGCCCCCTGAACTGAGATGGAAGAGTGAGACAATGGGCCCGGGGGTTTCTTCAGGGCCAAGGCTGCAGCACCTGCATCTGGATGACCTCCCACAGAGAGTATCACCCTTGGCTCTTGGGAGTGCTTCAGCTAGGGCCGCAACCACCACTCTGGAGACTTTATGGGCCACCTCCAAGAGTTCAGTTTCGAACCTGTCCTTTTTCTGGGTTTACTTTCGAATGTCCGGGACAGAATTGGAAACAAAGTCAATTACTGTTGGCCCACCAGATCAATAGGGGTGTATAATCTGTATGCCTCCATCAATCTCTAAAGATGTGCAGATTCTCATCCTTGCCTTGACTAATTTCACTAACCTTAGACATATTATGGGTCTTCTAGACACAGCTCTAAGCCCTCCCAAAAGCAACTGGTGATACCTGTTGAGAGCCTCCTTACCTTGGTCATCTTTGGGGTCTCAGCTGGGATAGGTTCCAGGGAGTGGGCAGTTAAGACGGTCAGGGTCAGAGGAAGGGCGGCCATCTGGCTCCAAGATGGCCTTTCGGGCTTCCAGGAAGATATGGTTGCATTCCTCACTGGTAAAGAGCTGGCAATGAGTAAAACATGTTTTAACTCTGTTTGAATTCAGGTAGGAGTGAAATTTTCCAATCATGCAGTATCTGTATTAAAACCAGACTCAGGAATAGTCAGGTGGGAAGCATTCCTTTATAAAAGGACACAATGGGGAAATTGACCAGGAGGATCCCATCCTAGATTGGGTCTAGAATTGTCCCCTTGGTGTTTCTTCTCCGGATACAAATTTCACCTGATAACAGTACAGGATGCAGGATCACAGTTCCTCTGAGCAACTTGTGGCATATTCACTCAGATACTGATTTATTAAATGCAGACAACTATACCTGAATTCAGACTTCAACAAAAATATCCATGGTCCCAAATGCTTTTACCTTAAACAGCAAATTTCATTAATCACAACTTAAAGTCAAATACAGTTCATTGTTCAAACAAATTTTTTTTCTCTTAGGACTGATGACCTTGTCCACATGAAAGGAGCCTTGGTAATTTTACAAACCAAAAGTAATTGGCACAAGTCCAATGCCTACCGATTCCCAGATACAGGAGGACTGTTTTGCAAAACCAGTTGGGCAGAACCAGTCCAAATAAATTTTAACTCCATTCATATCTTTCTACACAGTGACCAATTAATAATTTTAGGTTTAGTATTAAAATAGTAACTTAAAAGATTTAGTTGACAATCTTAGAACTTTTATAAATGATAACTGTAACTCTTTAACAGGCAAAGGTTAAAATACCTGGTTTCAAATAACATTACTGACTTTATACAATTTTTCCAACATCTTTAAATTCCAACAAAATTCAGATTACAAATTGCTTTCTCTAACATCATTTCTGCATTTCAGAGTAAAATAAAATCTTAATGGATCTAATTTTTACTCAAGAAAATTTCATGTCTGTGTCCACTCCTTAAAAATGTTTTTAAAAGAAAATGTCATGAAATCTCAAGCAGAAGAGAAAGAGATTCTGGAACAAGTTCAGTGGCGCCTAGTCCTCTCCTTTCTACTTGGGAGTTCAAAGCCTTCTCAAATTGCCTTAGTGACAAAAAATACAATAAATTCTGACCTGTTTTAAATATCCAATTAGGGAACAGCCAAGAGGGCAGAGTAGAAAGACTCATGTATGCTAGCTCCGAATCCACAGCTCATAAATTTCCTGTAAAGAGAACTCCCCACAGATTCTCGAGCAGAGCAAGTGTGCACCAACGCAGTGGAAGAGATTTCCATTCCAGAGAGCCCTGGAGAGCCATCCCCAGGGATCCATTGTGCTGTGGACAGTGGAGCCTACCCCTGAGCTGCCCTGGCCTCGCAGCTCTAGAGAAGCAGATCCGAGCAGGCTTCAGGGACGGAATCTCTGGCGGCCACAAAGGTTCCTCCATCCACAGATGCTACAGGTCAGTGAGAGAGACTTCTGGGCTGGCGGAGAGGAGAGTGGGGTGTCTCCGTGGCTCGGGCCTCCTTGGGAGGCAGCTACAGAGGCAGCAGCAGAGGCAGCGGCAGCCTGGGACTCCCCCAGCAGGCAGGAGCTCCATTACCCAAGGTCTCTGCATAAAACCCCTTAGGGAACTGAGACTGGGAGGCGGTCCTGCCTCCACCCACTCCATTACTGAAGGTCTCTGCATAAACCCCCTGAGGGAATTGAGCCTGGGAGGCGGCCCTGCCCCCACCTGAGCACCAGAACTTAAGCTCACATTGAATAGCAGCCATGCCTGCCCCAGAAAGCCCTGAGTCTGGGAAACAGCATTTGAATCTTAGACCCCAAGCACTGGCTGGGCAGATCTAGGCAGGGTGGAGAGGAATCTCAGAACTCAAGTAACTGGCTGGGAAAAGGCCCAGAAAAAGGAAGCAAAATGAGACCATAGAGAGCTGTTCCTTCCTCCCTTCATTTCTGATGAAGAAGTCCAATGCTTGCCATCGGGGAAAGACGTGGAGGTCAGGGCCTCTGTACCCCAGACATCCAAGGTGGATGTCCAGTGGGCTTAGGCCATGGAAGAGCTCAAAAAAGATTTTGAAAATCAAGTTAGACAGGTGGAGGAAAAACTGGGAAGAGAAATGAGATGCAAGAAAAGCATGAAAAACGGGTCAATACCTTGCTAAAGGAGTCCCCAAAAAATGCTGAAGAAAATAACACCTTGAAAAATAGGCCAACTCAATTGGCAAAAGAGGTTCAAAAAGCCAGTGAGGAGAAGAATGCTTTCAAAAGCAAAATTAGCCAAATGGAAAAAGAGGTTCAAAAACTCACTGAAGAAAATAGTTGTCTCAAGATTAGAATCGAACAGATGGAGTCTAATGACTTTCTGAGAAATCAAGAAATCATAAAACAAAACCAAAAGAATGAAAAAATGGAAGAGAACGTGAAATATCTCATGGGAAAAACAACTGACCTGGAAAATAGATCCAGGAGAGACAATTTAAAAATCATGGGACTACCTGAAAGCCATGATCAAAAAAAAGAGTCTACACATCATCTTTCATGAAATTATCAAGGAAAACTGCCCTGAGATTCTAGAACAAGAGGGCAAAATAAGTATTCAAGGAATCCAGCGATCACCACCTGAAAGAGATCCAAAAAGAGAAACTCCTAGGAACATTGTGGCCAAATTCCAGAGTTCCCAGGTTAAGGAGAAAATATTTCAAGCAGCTAGAAAGAAACAATTCCAGTATTGTGGAAATACAATCAGGTTAACACAAGATCTAGCAGGTTCTACATTAAGGGATTGAAGGGCATGGAATAGAATATTCCAGAAGTCAAAGGAACTAGAACTCAAACCAAGAATCACCTACCCAGCAAAACTGAGTATAATACTTCAGGGGAAAATATGGTCTTTCAATGAAACAGAGGACTTTCAAGCATTCTTGATGAAAAGACCAGAGCTGAAAAGAAAATTTGACTTTCAAACACAAGAATGAGAAGAAGGAGGAAAAAGTAAACAGCAAAGAGAAGTCATAAGGGACTTACCAAAGGTGGACTGTTTACATTCCTACGTGGAAAGACAATATTTGTAACTCTTAAAACTTTTCAGTATCTGGGTAGTTGGTGGGACCACACACAGACGTACACACACATACATGCATACACATGTACATGCGTGCACGCACACACACATACACACATGCACGCACACACAGAGACAGAGAGCACAGAGTTAATTGAATAGGATGGGACCACATCTGAAAAGAAATTAAGGTAAACGTTGAGAGAGAAATATAGTGGGAGGAGAGAGGGTGAAATGGAATGGGGTAAATTATATCTCATTCAAGAGGCAAGCAGGAGACTTTTTAGTGGAGGAAAAAAGAGGAGCTGAGAAAAAAAACATGAAGTTTACCCTCATCACATTCGACTAAAGGAAGGAGTAAAATGCACACTCATTTTGGTATGAAAACCTATCTTACAGTACAGGAAAGTGGGGGAGAAGGAGATAAGCAGGGAGGGAGGGATAATGGAACGGAGGGCAATGGGAGGAGGGAGCAATTTGAAGTCAACACTCCTGGGGAGGGACAGGATCAAAAGACAGAATAGAAACAATGAGGGGGCAGAATAGGAGGGAGGGAAATACAGTTAGTCTTACACAACATGACTGTTATCGAAGTCATTTGCAAAACTATACAGATATGGCCTTTATTGAATTGCCTGCCTTCCCAAAGGGAATGGGTGGGGAGGGAGGGATGGGGAGAATTTGGAACTCAATGTTTTAGGAACAACTGTTGAGTATTGTTCTTGTTACTAGGAAATGAGAAATACAGTTAATGGGAAATAGAAAGTCATCTGGCCCTACAGGACAAAAGAGAAGATGAGGACAAGAGAAGGGAGGCATGATAGAAGAGAGGAAAGATTGGTGATAGGGGAAATTAGAATGCTCGGTGTATTGGGGTGGGGGGAGTGGATAAATGGGGAGAAAATTTGGAACCCAAAATTTTGTGAAAATGAATGTAAAAAGTTAAATAAATAAATTTATATTTAAAAAAAATAATAAATAAATAAATATCCAATTTGGAGTGACATGTTTCACTTCAAATATGACCAGAATAACTACCTTTTAGTTGTATCCCATACACAAAAATGTCCCCTCAGGTGGCCAATCCACCCTGAAGGTGGGCCATTCCTGTTGACAGAATAATTTTTCTCAGGACCTCATTGTACTTGGTCCATGAGAGCAGGGAGGGAGAGTAAGATATAAAGACTGATTAAACAGAAACACAGAACAAAGAACCGAAGGATCCCAGGCAGTTAAGACTCTCACACAATACCTGCGGAGGACTCTCACCCAGCGTCCCATGGAGATCAGGGAAGTTAGGACCTCCTGCAAAACCTGCAGAATTTGTGGACTTCATGCAACACCTGCAGAAGTCAAGGACCTCATGCAATACCTGCATAGGTCATCCCCAACTCTCATGTGGTCTGTTGTGGAGATCGACCAGGGCTCTCCAGGTTCCCGTGAGGCCAGTAAGGGTGTCTTCTTGCTGCGTCCAGCTAGCCACCTACTACACCAGAGTACTGACTGGAACAGACAGGGTGCTCATTTTTTTGGCCAGATTAGGAAAATTTTGCTACCGATAGCCTGGCTTGGGGCTGTGCTCCAAAATCAGGGCCAAGATAAATCCCGTTGGCCACCCCCAAAGTTAAAGCCCAGCCCAGTCCTCCAGGACAGGCAGCTTGCCTGTGCATGCAGAGTCAAAGGCTATCTCGGTGTGACCTCCATGTGAAATGGATGGAGTTAACAAGTCACAGGCAAAATTAATTGAGAATTTTGAGAGCGTCATTTATTAGCCAGGCTGGCAGCTGCCTCATGTAGAGACCCAGAGGAGACAGCCCTGAATTGAGGTGGGTGAGTGCATTTTAAGCATTTTGGCGCTACCCAGTACACCCTTGTGGTTTCCACAACAAACAGGCAAGAGCCCCCAAAACAGAGGGGGTTGTCAGAGTGCTACTAGGCAAAGGACCCCTAACAGGAAACAGGTACCAGGAGAGATAGCCAATCAGGAAGGAGGGGGGCTCAGCAGAAGGTGGTTACCTGGCTTAACATTAGGGGGCACAGGTGGTTACCATGCTAATGGACTAAACAAAAAATGACTTAACAATTTATCAGATATTTCACAACCCAAAGTGGAATAACACTTTGACAGGGGCCCAACAACAGAAAAACTGTTACTAGGCAAGTTATCCAACCCTGCCCAGTAACTTAACAGGTATCTCTCAACCTAGGGGCCCAGGGAGGAATAATGTCCGCTTCAATGCATTGACTTAAGTTCCTGTTGAAACACAAGAGCAGTGTTTTGACTACTCAAGAACACCCAGAAGAGATTACAAATGGCTTGACTGCTTAATTAACACAGTTTTCCATTTTAAAAATCATACTCACTCTCCTCTTTGTCCTGCTCCTCTTCACCTTTTAGAATCTGGAGAGAATTAACACACTAATTTGCAAATCAAGAGAAATGGATTTCACTTATGCCCTTCACCAATATTATTTATTTAAAAACAACAATAATGTCGTTTTTACAATGTTAATATACATTTTAAAGAAATTACTGAACTCCCAAAGTGATTGCATGTAAGACAGATACAAAAGCCCTGCTCCAACTGTCTTACAACACAGAACTCTATTTCTGCGGTTTTAAATAAATTAGCCTGACATCTGGTATATCAGGAGGTTGGGGAGCAAAGACAGTTCTCTAGATTTAATTTAAATATAATCTACAAACTTTAGTTTTGAGATCTAATTAAACCTGAATTCACCTAACTTTGGAGTAATAAAAAAACTCTTCTCTTTCCCTCATCAGCCTTTAACTATCTTCAGGCAGCTCAGTCTAGATCTTTATCAGTATAAAGCTACTGCTGCTGCTACTCCAGGCTCATTCAAGGTGGGGTGGGGTGGTAGTGGAGGGGGAGAGGACTTGGATGTTTTCAATCAGAGAGAAATCTCTTCTTTGATTTCAGTTTCTAAACTAACTCCTGGGAGAGTCTGAAACTGCTTTTTCAGTTCTCTTACTTAACAAGCTAATGTTATAAAACATTGCAGAAACAAACACAGAAAGAAATGAACAGAGCCTTAGTGACCTAGAAAGGCAAAAGTTGAGATTAAAAGTACTTTTTTCCTTGCTTCATACTCACTTTACCTGACAGTAAGAATTCTTGTGATATACCTGTGCCTGAAATGTAAGAATAAGACCTCTCTTAGACTCCTCTTGGGAAATCTTAACAAAAATACCTAGATTCTTCCTTTACTTACAGTTATTTCACACACACACACACTCACACACACACCCATACACAAGGAGGGAGAGGGAAAGAGAGACAGAGACAGAGAGACAGAGACAGAGAGAGACAGAGAAACAGAAAGAGAGACAGAGACAGAGAGAGTTTAATTTATAGGTAACCCCAAAAGCTTCAAAGAACAGATTGTAGCTTTAGAGATTTTCTCACAAAGTATTGGCCTGCTAGATCTCCCTTTTTGAAAATGTAATCCTGGAAGAAATTTGGAATACATTGCTGGCACTTTTGGGGCTCACCAAGCAATTGGTTCATAAGCAAGTTGAATATCCATAATACTCCAAATTTGCCAGGGGGCCTTTACAATGTTCACAGGTGTTCTCTCTCTCAACCCTATGGAGCTTACTTCATATGATCTTTTTCAAGTGGATGTATCTACCTGTGAGACAGAAAATTTAAAAAAAAAAACACAAAACTACAGCACAAACACAAAAAAACAGATATATAGACACATACATGCTTACCCAGAAAATAAAATACTTACTGGTAAAAAAGAGAGTAAGATCAGGGCTACAGTCCTAACATCTCTCCTGCAGAAACTCCCCAAGTGGGCCTCAATGAGAGGAGCTACATGTTAAGAATATAGAGTGAAAGGCTCTGATCCCCTCAAGGCTAGCTATAACTGTAATGTCTAAAAACATTTGAGAGACATAGGGAATGCAATTGACTTATTAATAAGGCCAGAAGGTTGTTAATAAGGGAAGTGTTGTTTGGCCATTTCTGTTATACCAAAAGTCATCTTTATGCTTTTAAAAATACCTCAGAACATATTATTTCCTTTTCCTCTTTTTTTTTTTTTGGAAGAGGAATTCCATTGATGAAGGCTGGAAGGGTGGTATGTGACCCCCACAAAGACTGGGGGACCAGAGGCAGGTCACCTGGAGAAGAATTCATGAACTCAAGCATAGTTGAAGTCAAGGTAAAAGATTTGTTACTCTTTTTTTTTTTAATATATTTAAGTTTTCAACATTCATTTCCACAAAATTTTGAGTTCCAAATTTTCTCCCCATTTCTCCTCTCACCCCACCCCAAAACATCAAGCATTCTAATTACTCCTATCACCAATCTACCCTCCCTTCTAACATCCCTCCCTTGCCTTATCCTCATCTTGTCTTTTGTCCTGTAGGGAAAGATAACTTTCTATACCCCATTGCCTGTATTTGTTGTTTCCTAGTTGTATGCAAGAACAGTACTCAACAGCTGTTCCTAAAACTTTGAATTCCAACTTCTCTTCCTCCCTCCCTCCCCACCCATCTCCACTGGGAAGGCCAGGAATTCGATATAGGTCATATCTGTGTAGTTTTGCAAATGACTTCAATAATAGTAGTGTTGTGTAAGACTAACTATATTTTCTTCCATCCTATTCTGCCACTTATTTCTTCTAGTCTCTCTTTTGACCCTGTCCTTCCCCAAGAGTGTTGGGGTGTAAGCTCGGTTTTCACATGAACAGTCTTAGGTTAGGTAAAGGTGAGGGCTTCTAAACCACAGAGCTCTCACGAGGCCCCCCAGGGAACTGCTGGAAATTGAGGAGTGAAACACGAGCTATCTTGTTTTTCCACCTCTTCTCAGTGGAAACCTGCTGGGAAAAGCATCCCACCACTGAGATTGGTCCTTTGTCTGAGCACACCTGTTGTTAATTGGCTAAAGGCCTGAGATCATGCACAGTGTCCACGAGCAAACTATGTAGCTGAGAGAGCTTAAATAGAGACAGGAAAGCCTGGGGGTTGGGTTCCTCTCTCCTCTGGGAAGAGAAGGGGGCTCCACGGGGAGAACTCATCCTGCATCCTGACATGTAGCTGGTATCTGGAATAAAGTGTACACTTCTATTTGACTCTGGAGGTCTCTTCTCTCATTACGTTTATCCGGCTGATCAATGAAGATCTGAGTTAAGTAAGAAGGACCTGGCAGCCCACCGTAATTAGGCTGGACACAAAAGTGTTGACTTCTTATTGCTCCCTCCTCCCATTGCCCTCCTTTCCATCATCCCCCCCACACTGCTTACCCCTTCTCCCCCACTTTCCTGTATTGTAAGATAGGTTTTCATACCAAAATGAGTGTGCATTTTATTCTTTCTTTTAGTCAAATGTGATGAGAGTAAGTTTCATGTGTTTTTCTCTCACCTCCCTCCTTTTTCCCTCCACTGAAAAGTCTTTTACTTTCCTCTTTTATGAGAGAAAATTTGCCCCATTCCA
Organism: Bettongia penicillata ogilbyi; assembly: GCA_023548195.1. Classification (NCBI taxonomy): domain Eukaryota; kingdom Metazoa; phylum Chordata; class Mammalia; order Diprotodontia; family Potoroidae; genus Bettongia; species Bettongia penicillata. The sequence continues at coordinate 12,142,642 of JAJHZJ010000470.1, read as the reverse complement.
TTTCTCCCTTTCTCCTCCCAATATATTTCTCTCTCACCCCTTAATTTCATTTTTTAAAGATATGATCCCATCCTATTCAACTCATGTGCTCTCTGTCTCTCTCTCTCTGTCTCTCTGTCTCTGTATGTGTGTGTGTGTGTGTGTGTGTGTGTGTGTAATCCCACCAACTACCTAGATACTGAAAAAAATTTCAAGAGTTATGAATATTGTCTTTTCATGTAGGAATGTAAACAGTTCAGCATTACTAAGTCCCTTATGATTTCTCTTTGCTGTTTATCTTTTCATGCGTCTCTTGATTCTTGTGTTTGAAAGTCACATTTTCTTTTCAGTTCTGGCCTTTTCTTCAAGAATGCTTGAAAGTCCTCTATTTCATTTAAAAAAAAAAAAACATTTTTTTCCTCTGAAGTATTATACTCAGTTTTGCTGGGTAGGTGATTCTTGGTTTTAGTCCTAGTTCCTTTGACTTCTGGAATATCCTATTCTATGCCCTTCTATCCCCTAATGTAGAAGCTGCTAGATCTTGTGTTAACCTGATTGTATTTCCACAATACTTGAATTGTTTCTTTCTAGCTGCTTGCAACATTTTCTGCTTGACCTGGGAACTCTGGAATTTGGCCACAAGGTTCCTAGGAGTTTCTCTTTTTGGATCTCTTTCAGGAGGTGATCTGTGGATTCTTTCAATATTTATTTTGCCCCCTGGTTCTAGAATATCAAGGCAGTTGTCTTTGATAATTTCATGAAAGAAGATATCTAGGCTCTTTTCTTGATCATGGCTTTCAGGTAGTCCCATAATTTTTTAAATTATCTCTCCCGGATCTATTTTCCAGGTCAGTTGTTTTTTCCAATGATATACTTCACATTATCTTCCATTTTTTCATTCTTTTGGCTTTGTTTTATTATTTTTTGGTTTCTCATAAAGTTATTAATCTCCATCTGTTCCATTCTAATTTTGAGAGAACTATTTTCTTCAGTGAGCTTTTGTACCTCCTTTTCTATTTGGTTAATTCTGCTTTTGAAAGCATTCTTCTCCTCATTGGCTTTTTGAACCTCTTTCGCTAATGGAGTTAGCCTATTTTTAAAGGTGTTATTTTCTTCAGTATTTTTTTGGGTCTACTTTAGCAAGCTGTTTACACACTTTTCATGATTTTCTTGCATCTCTCTCATTTCTCTTCCCAATTTTTCCTCCACATCTCTTATTTGATTTTCAAAATCTTTTTTGACCTCTTCCATGGTCTGAGACCATTAAATATTTATTTTGGATGTTTAGGATACAGAAGCCTTGCTTTTCTGTCTTTCCCTGATGGTAAACATTATTCTTCCTCATCTGAAAGGATGGGAGAAGTTATCTCTTCACCAAGAAAGTAACCTTCTATAGTCTTATTTTTTTCCCTTTTTTGAGCATTTTCCCAACCAGTTACTTGACTTTTATGTCCTTTGTCAAGAATAGGGTTTATTCTGACTATCTATAAGATCTCAGTTCCTCCAAGGTGGTACAATCAAATGTATACACTGATCTGGGAGCAGGGAGAGATTTTTGTGCCCGGAATTTTAGCACAATTTCCTCTTCACAACCATCTCACCTCCAGTTCTACCAAGTCAGCACTGGGGGTGGAGATTCAGATAAGCTGGGGGGGACAAGGTTTCCATTCAATGAGAGATAACGATCAGCTACTGCAGGGCATCTACATAGGGCTGAGGTAAGAATCAGCCGCTCAGTGATTCCAGGGGTTTTATGATCCAACAATGGATGTGGGCTGCTGTAGGGGTTGCTGTGGGAACTGCTGCCACCTGCCCAATGAGGCCTCAGTGACTGCTGCCTGTGGCCGGAGCTATGAGAAGGCCCTTCTCCCTTCTTGGCCAGCTGAAAAACCTCTGCCACTGATCTTTGGTGCCTGTAGGTTGATGGGTATAAGATAGAATCTAGAGTGGATGTCATGGCATTTCTTGAATTATTAGTAATGTAGAGCATTTTCATTTCATATGGCTGTTGAAAGCTTGTATTTCTTCCTTTGATCCTTGCCTGTTCATCGCATTTGTTCATTTATATATTGGGAAATGACTATCTTTCACACAAATTAATATGTCATAATTGTATGCTTTTTAGATGTAGTACATAACATTAAAGAATTGCTTTTATAGAACAATATAATCTGCCTTAAAGCTTAATGTAGATCATTCCATTCTATAGTAAGTGAACACTTTAGACCCATTGAAACAACCCAACTTGTTTATATCTGGGACAACCTGCACTTTAATGAAAGAAGTTAGGCTCCATTTTCTTACTCTCTTCAGTGCCTCAAACTCACTCTCAGTTTTGAACTCCGGGGTAAAATTATTTAAAATTTTAGTTTATGTTTAGGGTTTCCAAAACATTGGAATAGAAAATAGTCTTAATGTCAAAAAAATAAATCAGTCATGTTTCAGACTTTATTCTTTTACACAGAAGACATATTTTGATAGGTGAACTCAAACCAGAATTCTTTAATTTATCACTATTGTTGTATTCTCTTGGGAGGCTGCTACTTAAACTTTATTATACCATGAAGTAGTTTACATGACTGCTAATAAGTCAATTTGTCTTTCATCCAACTTCCCTGCATTCCTCACAGTCCATGTCTTCTGGAAAACAAGGCATGGGTTTTAATCTCCTTCTCATAGCTGGTCCTATCTGATAAAGAACTCCTGTTGCTATCACTCTGATTCACTCAATGGGCTCACAATATCTATATCTCTAGAACTCACATGTTCCCCTTCAAGTTTGGATGTATCACCATCAACACTGATGATCAGTCACCTATTTAGGAAAGAAAATACAAAACAGAAAAATTCATCCAAGAGCACAGATGCAAATTTACCTAATGGAGTCTCTTTATTTTGGCTAGTAATCAAATTGATAGTAGTTGTTTGTATGTATGTATGTATGTATGTATGTATGTATGTATATATGTATGTAGAATGGGAAAGTGCCAGCTCACCTGAAAACTCTTACTGAAAGGGTTGGTGTCTGATGGTGCTACCACAAGGACTAAAGGAGAAGAACAGATCAGAAGCCATCTCCTCTACCATCACAGGGCAAGAAAGACCCACAAGACTACTCAACATTTTCTGTGTCACAACAAAGCATCCGAGTTCTTTCAGAGCTGTGTCACCAAATGGATGAAAGTAAATAGGAAGTTTGTCATCCTCAAATGGTCCACGTACTGAGGCACTGTGGCTCTGGTATCTCCAGAATTTTCCAGAGATGCTTCCAGAGCATAATCCCATAGATGGCTTCCAAAGATCCTTTCAATTCCAGCAACATGTATAAGATGTTATGAGTCACTTCTACTCATTGATGTACAAAACATTTTCTACTTACAAAGAAAAAAGAAACAAAACTTGAGAGCTTACATTAATTCTGCAAAATCTTCTAATGTACATTAATTCCAGATGCAGTATATATTCATTTTTGACAAACATGAAGCATATATTTTCTACCTATAATCCCTTAACAGCTGTCTGATGTTCTTTCCTTTCCCCTTGTAAGTTAAAGTATAGTTATAAATCCTTTTAATGAGTGTGCCATATCCTTGATTTTACATTCTGAAACCAAGGTGGTTTATCGTAGGGTTGAGAACACACACCTTAAAGAATTCTTTGCCAAACATTAATTAGAAATTTTATAGCAGTGCTTCAAGGACCAAAAAGATGAATTTTGCTTTTTTGGAAGAAATATTAAAGGTTCCCGTGTCATTACAATTTGAAATTTTGCTTTGGAAATAAAGACCATCTGATGAAACCAAGAAATGTGATTTTTTAACTACATTATAATATAAATAGCTCCCTTGTCTTAAAAAACAATTGCTCATGGGAGAGCTTTGAGGGAAGATGACAGAGTAGGTCAGAAAATTCCAAGCTCTCCATATTTATCCCACAAAAAAGTGAAAAAATATAGTACCTCAGGGTTCACATTGAGCAGAAAAAAATAAATAAGATTTGGCACAGAGCAGTAGTCTTCACAGGATAATTGGAAAAAAAAACTGAAGAAAAATTCCAGGACTGAGATCTAGTCCCTTCGAAGTGTAAACACCTCCAGTCTAGTTCTGCTGAAAAAGCAAGTGGCAAGTACTGGGGCTAGCTGGGTTGGGAGGTAGCTTCAGCCCAAGCCATAGGAATTTTCACCTCCCAAACAGTGTGGGGAGTAAGGCATCTGAGCAGGGAAACATTGACAGAACCTCTGCTGATAAGGGATAGCAGGAAAAACTTTGTTGTGGAGAAGTGGTCCTGGGCAACACAGAACCAGTGCACACTCACCTGTTGGATGCAGAAACAGTTGGGTGGGGATACCACTGACTGTGGACATTTGTAAGATGCCAGAGTTCTTGGTTTTGGTTCCAGGTCAAGGGGGAGAACAAAAGGAAGATTTGAATGCAGAGGCATCATCTCCCATACCCCAGGACTGAAAGTGATTACAACTTGCTATTTTTTTTTTTTTTATGAGCAGGCAAAAGAGAAAGAAACTAAACATAGAAAGTTACTATGGGAATAGAGAAGATCATAGTTCAATTTCATAGGAGGATACAGAAGCAAAAAAAACAAGTCTCTTGATTCAAAGTAAAATGATCACCTACCCAAAAAGTATTCTTATAAGAACTTTAAAAAAGACTTTAAATTTCAAATGAAAGAGGTTGAGAAAATTGTTTTAAATAAAAATAATCCAATAAAAGCAATAAGACCACAAAAAGAAAGTTTACCAACTAGAAAAGGAGATTCAGAGTGAAGATACAAGATATCAAGAAATAATAAAATAAAATATAAAGAATTAAAAAAAAATAAAATGTGAAACATCCCACAAGAAAAATAATTGATTTGGAGAACAGATGAAAAAGAGAAAATAAAAAACATTCAGACTATCTGAAAGCTGTATTATAATAATGATAATTTTGATAAAATGTTAGAAGAAATAATTAAAGAAAATTGCCCTGACGTGATAGAAAATAAAAGGGAAAATAGAAATAGGAAAAAAAATACACTGATCACGACCTGAAAGAAATCCTGCAAGCAAAATCTACAAGAATAGAGTGAGAGCCACCAAGTGCCAGATGTCAGCACAGCAGCTCCTGAGACCATCAACCTGAAGATTAAACTCCAGTAAGTCACCTACTTGAACTTCTGGGAGCAAGTATAGCAGAGTGATCAGTAAACGCTCTCTCCTCCCCCCTTGATGACCTTGAAAGAACCATAAAATATTTCCCCAGAAAAACCCTGGCTCATCAAGAACAGCAGAAGGAGGCCAATAGCCTCATAACAACTTAGGCAAGGAAAATAACTAAGGGGGATTCCTCCTATGGTGGCAGAGGCAAACCAGAAGGACAGAGGACCCAGGGCAGAGAAAACTCACACTAGGACTCAGGCAAGCCTCAGCACCAGGAGAGGAGCCCCAGGAGGGGTGGGAACATGCGTTAGCATCTAGGCGTGCCTCAGCACTCCAGGGGAACCAGAAAGACAATAGGGCAGCTGAGATCACCATCCTCTGAGCTTGCCTTTTGACTCAGGTCAGCTGAGGGGATCTCCTGTGACGAGACCACCCCACCCCCACACTTAACAAGCTAACCCCAGGGTTGTTCGAGGAAACAAAAACCTGCTTTTAGCTTTTTCACACATCAGCTCAACACAAAGTTTTGCAGCTTCTGACTGAAAGAACCAGAATCCACAACACTCAATCAACATCATGAACAAGAAAAAGCAGAGGGGCGAAAGAACCATAGAATCTTTCTATGGGGATAAGAACCAAAACACAAACACCAAAGAGGTCAGAGCTGAGACTGTACTTCCATCTGAAACTTCAGAAGGGACTATGAACTGCTTGCAAGCGCAAGCAGCTCTCCTGGAACAGCTGAAGAAGAAAATAGAAGAGAAACTGTCCAATGATTTTAAATTTTTTGAAAAAAAGAATTCACTGATGAGAACATCTCTTTGCAAAGGAAAATTGAACAAATGGAAAAGGAAGTTCAAAAATTAACTGGAGAAAATAGCTCCTTAAAAGGAAAAACTGGACAGATGGAAAAGGAGATGCAAAAGTTAACGGAAGAAAACAATTTTATAAAGATTAGAATTGGGCAAGTAGAAACTAATGACTCAATGAGACAGCAAGAATCAGTCAAACAAAATCTAAAGAATGAAATGTAAAATATCTAATTGGAAAAACAACTAACCTGGAAAATAGATCCAGGAGAGAAAACTTAAGAACTATTGCCCTGCCAGAAACCGATGATGGAGAAAAGAGCCTGGACAATATCTTCCAGGAAATCATCAAGGAAAACTGCCCAGAAGTACTAGACTCAGAGGACAAAATAGTCATCAAAAGAATCCACCGTTCCCCTCCTGAAAGGCATCCCAAACTCAAAACCCCAAGGAATATTGTTAGCAAATTCCAGAGCTATCAAGTGAAGGAGAAAATATTACAAGCAGCTAGAAAAAAACAATTCAAATATCAAAGAGATACAGTCAGGATTACACAGGACCTTGTGGCTTCTACATTAAAAGATCGAAAGAATTGGATCCCAATATTCCATAAGGCAAAGGGGTTGGGACTACAACCAAGGAACAACTACTCAGCAAAGTTCAGCATAACATTTCAGGCAAAGAGAAAGTCATTCAACGAAGTAAGGGATTTCCAGAGCTTCCTGACCAAAACACCAGAACTTAATAGAAAATTTGATCTTCAAATGCAGGTCTCAAGAGAATCATAAAAAGGTAAATAGGGGAGGGGGGGAAACTTGTTACTCAATTAGGGCAAACTGTTTAATTCCCTAGAAGGGAAGATGATACTTTAATCTTGAGAATTGTGTGGCTATTATAAAATATAAAAGGGATATACATACAGGAAAGAGGTATAAAGTAAATGATATCATGATAAAAATATGATTTAAGTATGAGAAGGGATTGTAATAGGAGGTATGAAAAGGAGTAAGCAGAAAATGGCAAATTACATCACAAGAAGAAATACAAAATTATAGTAGAGAGAAAGAGGGGAGGGAGATGAGCATTGTTTGTGAGGTACTCTCATCTGATCTGTTTAAAAGAGGGAGCAACAAACTTAAGTAGATAATCCTGACTAGCTCTATAAGCAGTAGGAGGGGAAGGGGGAAGAAAGGGGAGGGAGGCTAAAAGGGAGGGAAGAAGCAATAAGAGTAAAGGGGAGTAAAAGGGAGGGGGGTTAAAAGAAGGAGGAGGTGGGAAAAGTGAATACTATTGGGGAGGGGAAGGGAGACAGCAGAGCTAAAAGCACAAATGGTGGGAAAGAGGATGGAGGGAAATACACAGCTTGTAATCATAACTATGAATGTGCATGGAATTAATTCTCCCATAAAACGGAGACAAATAGTAGAATGGATTAAAAGCCATAATCCAACAATATGCTGCTTACAAGAAACACATTTGAAATGGGGGGATACACATAGGATAAAGGTCAAAGGATGGAGCAGAATATATTGTGCTTTAGCTGATGTAAGAAAGGCAGGAGTAGCAATCCTAATCTCAGACAAAGCAAAAGCAGAAATAGATCTAATCAAAAGGGATAAGGATGGAAACTATATCGTGCTAAAAAGCACCACAGACAATGAAGCAATATCATTACTAAACATGTATGCTCCAAGTGGAATAGCATCCAGATTCTTAGAGGAGAGGTTGGGGAAGTTGAAGGAAGAAATTGACAGCAAAACTATACTAGTGGGGGACCTCAACCTCCCTCTTTCAGAACTTGATAAATCTAACCTCAAAATAAACAAGAAAGAGGTTAAGGAGGTAAATAAAACTCTAGATAAGGTAGATATGATAGATCTTTGGAGAAAATTGAATGGGAACAGAAAGGAATATGCCTTTTTCTCAGTGGTACATGGAACATTTACAAAAATTGACCATGTACTAGGACATAAAAATCTCACAATCCAGTGCAGAAAGACAGAGATAATCAATGTATCCTTCTCAGATCATAATGCAATAAAAATTATATGTAGTAAAAGGTCATGGAAAGATAAAGCAAAAATCAATTGGAAACTAAATAATCTAATCCTAAAGAAGGAATGGGTTAAAGAAGAAATCATAGAAACAATCAACAACTTCATTCAAGAGAAGGGCAATAATGAGACAACCTACCAAATCTTATGGGATACTGCAAAAGCAGTTTTTAGGGGAAGTTTTATATCTTTGAATGCCTACATAAATAAAATAGAGAAAGAGGAGATCAATGACTTGGGCATGCAGCTGAAAAAGCTAGAAAAAGAACAAATTGAAAATCCCCAAGAAAATACCAAATTAGAAATACTGAAAACCAAAGGAGAGATTAATAAAATTGAAATTAAGAAAACTATTGAATTAATAAATAAAACCAATAGTTGGTTTTATGAAAAAACTAATAAAATTGATAAATCTTTGGTCAATTTGATTAAAAAAAGAAAATCAAATTACTAATATTAAAAATGAAAGGGGTGAACTCACCTCCAATGAAGAGGAAACTAAAACAATAATTAGAAATTATTTTGCCCAACTTTATGCCCACAAATCAGATAATCTAAATGAGATGGATGAATATTTTAAAACATACAAACTGCCCAGATTAACAGAAGAGGAAGTTGAATACTTAAACAACCCCATCTCAGAAAAAGAAATTGAACAAGCCATCAATGAACTCCCTAGGAAAAAATCTCCAGGACCAGATGGATTCACAAGTGAATTCTATCAAACATTTAAAGAACAGTTAATTCCAATACTATATAGACTATTTTTTTAAAATTGGGGAAGGAGTCCTCCCAAATTCTTTCTATGATACAAATATGGTTTTGATACCCAAACCAGGAAGAGACAAAACAGAGAAAGAATATTATAGACCAATTTCTCTAATGAATATAGATGCAAAAATTTTAAACAAGATTTTAGCAAAACAAATATAGCATCTTATCACAAAAATAATACATTCTGATCAGGTAGGATTCATACCAGGAATGCAGGGCTGGTTCAATATTAGGAAAACTATTAGCATTATTGATCATATCAGCAACAAAACTAACAAAAACCACATGATTATCTCAATAGATGCAGAAAAAGCTTTTGATAAAATACAACACCCATTCCTATTAAAAACACTGGAGACCATAGGAATAAAGGGAACTTTCCATAAAATAATAAGCAGTATCTACCTAAAACCTTCAGCAAGCATTATATGCAATGGAGATAAGCTAGATGCATTTCCAATAAGGTCAGGGGTGAAAGAAGGATGCCCATTATCACTATTATTATTCAATATGGTACTAGAAATGTTAGCGGTAGCAATTAGACAAGATAAAGAAATTGAAGGAATAAAAATAGCCAAAGAAGAAACTAAGTTATCACTCTTTGCAGATGATATGATGATATCCTTAGAGAATCCAAGAGATTCAAGTAAAAAACTACTTTAAATAATAAACAACTTTGGCAAAGTTGCAGGTTACAAAATAAACCCACACAAATCTTCTGCATTCCTATATATTAGCAACAAAGTCCAACAGCAAGAGGTAGAAAGAGAAATCCCATTTAAAGCTAGGGTAGACACTATAAAATACTTAGGAGTTTACCTGCCAAAACAAACCCAGGGATTATATGAACACAATTACAAGACACTTTTTGCACAAATAAAGTCAGATTTAAGTAAGGGGAAAAACATCAGTTGTTCATGGGTAGGCTGAGCTAATATAATAAAAATGACAATTCTACCTAAATTAATTTACTTATTTAGTGCCTTACCAATTAAACTATCAGATAATTATTTTCTAGATCTGGATAAAATAATATCAAAATTCATGTGGAAAAAAAAGATCCAGAATATCAAAGGGACTAATGAAAAGAAATGCTTGGGAAGGTGGCCTAGCACTACCAGACCTCAAATTGTATTATAAAGCAGCAATTATCAAAACCACTTGGTATTGGCTAAGAAACAGAGGGGTAGACAAATGGAATAGACTTGGCACTCAAGACACAGTAGGCAAAGAATATAGCACCCTCCTGTTTGATAAACCCAAAGATCCCAGCTTCTGGGATAAAAAATCACTGTTCGACAAAAATTGCTGGGAAAACTGGTTAACAGTGTGGCAGAAATTAGGCATAGACCCATGCCTGACACCGTACACAAGAATAAAGTCCAAATGGGTACATGATTTAGGCATAAAGATTGATACCGTGAATAAACTGGAGGAGCAAGGAATAGTGTATTTATCATATTTATGGAGAAGGGAAGAATTTTTTACTAAAGAAGTGATAGAAAGCATTATGAAATGCAAGATGGATAATTTTGAATACATTAAACTGAAAAGTTTTTGCACAACCAAACCCAATGCAACCAAAATTCGGAGGGTTGTAATAAATTGGGAAAAAAATTTTATGCCTAAGCTAGGGGTAAAGGCCTAGTTTCTAGAATATAAAGATAACTGACTCAAATGTATAACCATACAAGTCATTCCCCAATTGATGAATGGTCAAAGGATATCAACAGGCAATTTTCAGAGGAAGAAATTAAAGATATCTATAATCATATGAAAAAGTGTTGTAAATCACTACTGATTAGAGAGATGCAAATCAAAACAACTCTGAGGTACCACATCACACCTATAAGATTGGCAAACATGACAGAATAAGAAAATGATAAATGCTGGAGAGGATGGGAGAGAGTTGGAACACTAATTCATTGTTGGTGGAGCTGTGAGCTCATCCAAGCATTCTGGAGAATGGTTTGGAGCTATGCCCAAAGGGCTACAAAAATGTGCATACCCTTTGACCCAGCAATATCACTACATGGACCATATCCCCAAGAGATCATAAAAATGGGAAAGAGTCCCAAATGTACAAAAATATTTATAGCAGCACTCTTTGTAGCTGCCAAAAAGTGGAAATCAAGGGGATGCCCATCTACTGCAGAATGGCTGAATAAATTATGGTACATGAATGTAATATAGTACTATTGCACCATAAGAAATGATGAACAAGAAGACTTCAGGGAGGCCTGGAAAGACTTATATGATCTGATGCTGAGTGAAAGGAGCAGAACCAGGGGAACTTTGTGCACAGCAACGACCACAGTGTGCGAGAGTTTTTTCTGGTAGACTTGGAACTTTGTAATAATTTATTAAAAAAAAATCCCCAATGGTGGTTTTCTAAGGCAAAATGCCTTCCACAGTCAGAGAAAGAGCTATGGAATTCATTTGCAGAATGTATCAGATCATGTTTGTGTGTATGTGGGTTTTAGTGTATTGTGTTTTGATTCGTTATTTGATTTCTTCCATTTATTTTAGTGCAGCTACATAGCATGATTATAGTGAAAACGTACTCAATAGGAAAGTATATGTAGAACCTATATAGAATTGTATGCTATCATGGGGAGGGATCAGGGTAGTGGGGGAAAGATGTGGGGGGATAAAATCTTAATTTTAAGGAAGTGATTTTAGAACATTAAAAAATAATAATAATAAAAATCCACAAGAATATCATAGGTAAATTCTGAAAACCCCAGCTCAAGGAGAAAATATTATGAGAAATAAGAAAAAAAAATCCAAACATGGATGAGCTAAAATTACAATCACAGAAGACCTAGCAGCACTCCACTAAAAGACTGCAGGTTGTGGAACACTATATATCAAAGAGCAAAAGAACTGAAGTTGTGGCCAAAAATATCACACCCAGCAAAGTTAAGCATAATCGTGAATGGAAAAAAAATGAATATTCAATGAATTGTCAGACTTTCAAGATTTTATTTCAAAAAGACCTGAACTTAATAGAAAATTTGACATACAAGATCAAAGAGAAATATGAGGTAAACATCAAAGACTAATTACAAGAGACTCAATAAGGACAGACTACTTTTTATATAAGGAAATATAAACTATTTCTCCAAGGTTATAATTGTTAATTAGGTAGTTCCTAAGAAAGCTTGGGTTAAAGCTGAATGTGATGTGATTCAGAAAAGCAATACCATCTAGGAAAAGGTAAAAAGAGTACCTGCCTTACACGAATTAGGTGCAAGAGGAAGAAGTGATACAGAGGAATTAGATGGGAAAGGAGGACTAGTAGATCTGGAATCCTACTCTCATTGGGATTGGGTTAAAGAGAGAACAGTACATACATATGTAGAAGTGTATAAAATTTTTCTAAATTCAGAAAAAAAAAGATTAAACGGATAGATAGGATGGAAGGATTTTTAGAGAACTCTACTCTTATCAGATCTGAGTTAAACAGAGAACAATATACACATTTTGGAAGAGAATAAAAGTCTTCTTAATTTATAAAAGACTAAGAGGTTGAGGGAATACAATAAGAGGAGGGGTACTGAAGGGTATCTAAATTAATGGGAATGGTATCAAGACAGAAGAGCATATATGTCTGGAAGGCTATAAAGTCCTCCAACTTCAGATAGAAACAAGAAGGCAAGGGGAAAGGGAAAGGGAGAGAGGATAAGGAAGAGATTTTTGGAGAAGACATAGTTTAAGCGTTAAAAGGGCAAGGTAATGGGTAAAGTAAAGGAGTCACGAGAGATAGGAAATGAGAGAAAGACACAAACATAAAATAAAGATCAAGAGGAGAACTTATCAGGGAAAAAATATAAGGGTAGTAATCAGGATCTCAAGTGTAGCCACTGCCACATCATGTATGATTGTAATGTTAGCTCCTCCATATTTGGATTGGTTTTTTTTTCTTATTTTTCATAACATTTTCTACTTGAATTGGGAGTTTCAGAATTTAGCTATATATTCCTGGAGATTTTGCTTGTAGGATTTCTTTCAGGTGGTCAGTATATATATATATATATATATATATATATATATATATATATATATATATATATATATATATATATATTTATTTATTTATTTATTTCTATTTCTTCTTTTCCTTTTTGTTCTAACATATCAGGGCAATTTTCTTTGTTTTTTTCTATCATTTTATCAAGTTTATGATTATTATTATTATAGCTTTTAGGTAGTCTAGTGCTTTTTCTTTTTCTCTTCTTCATCTGTTCTCCGGATCAGTAGTTTTTCTTATGAAATGTTTCACATTTTCTTTTTTTTAAAATTTTTTATATTTTATTTCATTATTTCTCAGTTTCTTATACCTTCACTCTTCACCTTCTAGTTGATTAGGGAAACTACACCTTTATGTCAACCATATTAATTAATATGTTTTTAGACTACTAAACAGTATAAAGTTGGAGTATTGCTGTGGAGTAGGAATGATGAGTTGGTGGATTTAGAAATAATATGTAAATATTTGGATTTATGAAGGAAGATGTTATCCACCATCACAGAAATAGAGCACAAGCAAGTACAGTAGAGTCTGACATAAATGAAAATGAGCATATATATGCAAAACTATAGATGTCTATGTATAATTATGTGTGTAATTTGTATGTGTGCATGTCTATTTATATATATACACATATATAACATGCTTGCATGTGTGTATATATGTGAATATTTAAGTTTTAGTGTTGAAATTTCTTTTCTTTTTTCTTTTGTTATTTAATATTTGAGTTTAAATTTAAAAAAAAGAAAACAATTGCTCAACACTCCTTCTAGTATGACCAAATCTCCAATTCATTGTCAAATTCATCAAGTGAATTGTTTTCCCATAGTACCAACAATCCCTTGACTCTCTAGTTTTCTCATTTCCTGCCCTTTCAGTTTAGAATATATATTCATTAAATAGCAAAAATGCCCTACAGTTGAAGGGGGTGGAGCCAAGATATCAGAGAGAAGACAGGAAGTTGCCTCAGCTTTCCCCAGTTTCCCTTAAGAAAACAAATAAACAGACTGACAGCAACAAAATAACATTGAATCAAGCCTCTAAAACAATTCCAAAGCAACAGAATTCATAAAAAGATGGAGTATAACATTTTTCAGTTCAAGATAATTTAGAAACTGAGAAATAAACTACAGGAAAATTCTGTCTCCCTTAAATGAGAATGGAGTGGGGCATAGGCACTGTCTAGGCAGACCAGTCAGAAAAACAAAAAAGATCTCCCAGTCCCAGGGCAGCAGACCAGTGTTACAGAGGCCATCTGTGAGACCTCCAGCCCTTGTGCAGTAGGTACACTACAAGACCTAGGATCCAGGTCATAACAGAAATGATGAGAGTGGGCCACTATATTGCAGATGGCAAGCCATCAGCTACAGAGGCTCAAGAGTAGAAAGTCAGTGACCAGGCACTGGCCCCAGATTCAAGAAGCTATGGGACAGTACCTCCTGTGCCACAGGAGCAAAATCAACTTTTAAAAATGAGCATAAACCAAGTAAAAGTCTTAACAATGGAAAGCTACTGTGGTAATAAGGAAGATCCAAATATAAACTCAAAAAAGAACAATATGAAAATTGGTCTCAAACTCCAAAAAAACACTCCTGGAAAAGTTCAAAAAAAGATTTTAAAAACCAAGTAAGAGAGATAGCAGAAAAAAATGGCAAAACAAATAAGAATTTTAACAGAGAGCTATGAAAAATAGTCAACAGATTGAAAAAGTAAGCTAAAAATTAATTGAAGAAAAATGAATTCCTAAAAAAACTAGAATAGGCCAAATGGGAGGGAAATGCATCTGAAGGAAACACATCTTTTAAAAGTAGAATTGACAAGTGAAAAAACAAGTACAAAAACAATTGGAGAAAATAATTTCTTAAAAACATTCTCTGAGAGATCAAGAATCAAACAAAATCAAAAGAGTGAAAAAATAGAAGAAAAGTAAAACACTCCATTGGAAAAACAGCTAACCTGGAAAATAGATGTAGGAGAGACAGTGTTAGAATCACTGGACCACCTGGAAGTCATTCTCAATAAAACAGCCTCGATGGCATCTTTCAAGAAATGATCAGAGAAAATTTTCCTAATATCCAAGAACCAGAGGGAAAAACAATAATTGAAAGAATCATCCAAACACCTCCTGAAAGAGAACCCAAAATGAAAACTCCAAGGAATATTTTAGTCACATTTCAGAACTATCAGGTCATGGAGAAAATACTGCAGGCAATCAGAAAGAAATACTTCAAATGTCAAGAAGCCACAGTAAATATTACACAGAACTTAGAAGTTTCTACACTAAAATATCAGAAAGTTTGGAATATAATAGTACAGAAGGTGAAGGAGCTTGGATTACAAACAAGAATCAACACCCAGAAAAATTGGGTATAATTCCCAGGGTAAGGGATGGACATTCAATGAAATAGAGATTTTCAAACTGTCTTGATGAAAAGACTGTTGCTGAACATAAAATCTTCAAATACAAAATTCAAAAGAAAACCTCAAAAGTTAAACAGAAATTTAAAAAAAAACAACTTGATCTTCAATGAGGTTTATATCCCTACATGGCAAAATGATAATTATAATTCTTAAGAATTCTTTTTTTATTAGGTCAGTTAGAAGGAGTATACTTAGAGAGTGTGGGAATACATTGACTTTTATGTGATGATAAAAAAATATTAAGAAGAGAAAAAAGATTATAGTGGGGAACAGGAAAGGTACATTATATCACATGGAAAGGCATGAAAAACATATTACAGTACAAGGAATGAAGGGAGGGCGTGAGCATTGTTTGAACCTTAATCTCATCAGATTTGACTCAAACAGGGAATAACGTACACACACACAGTTGAACAAAATAAATCTATCTTACCCTATACGGAAGTAGGAAAAGGTAAGGGGTGGTAGAAGGGAGGACAGGTTGAAGGATATGCGATTCAGAAGCAAAACACTGGTAAGAAGGGACAGACAGAAGAGAGAGATAAATGTATAAACAAGAGAATAATAGGATGGAGGGAAATACACAATTAGTAATCATAACTGCGAATGAGATTAAATCTTCCATAAAATGAAAGCAGATAGCAGAGTGGATTAAAAACCAGAATCCTACAATATGTTGTTGACAAGAAGCACATACAATGCAGAGAGACATACACAGAGACATACACAGAGTAAAGGTAAAAGACTGGAACAGAATCTATTATGCTTCAACTGAAGCAAAGCAAAATAAAACAAAACAAGAAAAACAACAGGGGTAGAAATCCTCATCTCAAAGAAAAAGAAACAAAAGAAATAGAACTAATTAAAAGAGATGAGGAAAGAAACTACTTTTTTGCTAAGAGGTACCATAGACAATGAAGTAATACCAATACTAAACACATATCCATTAAATAGTAGAGCGTCCAGTTTCTTACTGGAAAAGTTAAGTGAGTTACAGGAAGAAATATACAGCAAAACTGTACTAGTGAAGGATCTCAACTTCCTCCTCTCAAAACCAGATAAATCTAACACAGAATAAACAAGAAAGAAGTTATGGAGGTGAATAGAATTTTAGAAAAGTTAGATATGATAAGTCACTGTCAGAAAAATGGGTTGAAATGGAAAGGAACATAGCCTTTTCTCAGCAATACTTGACGCCTATGCAAAAACTGACCATGCATTAGGACATAAGAACCTTCCAATCCAATGCAGAAAGGCAGACATATTACATGAATCCTTTTAAGATCATGATACAATTTAAATTAATTAAAATTAAGACCCTTAGAAAGAGAGTTTAAAAATTAAATGGAAAAAATAATCTAATAATAAAGAAAAAGCAGATAAAACCACAAGTTATAAGAACAATCAATAATTCCATCAAAGAGAATCACAGTAATGAGAAAACATATAGCCAAAACAGCCAAAACAATTCTTAGGGGCAAATTTATATATCTTAAATGTAAACATGAGTGAAATAGAGAAAGAGGAGATCAATATATTTCGCAAGAACTAAAAAAAAGCTAGAAAAGAAAAAAATTGAAGTCCCCAAATAAATGCCAAATTAGAAATTCTGAAAATAAAAGGAGAAATTAATAGAAGTGAAAGTAAGAAAACTACTGAACTAACAGATAATAGTAAGAACAGATTTTATGATAAAAATTGTACTTTCATTTAAAAAGAGAGAGACAAAAGCCAGAGAACAAGTATCAAAATCAAAAAGGTGGAGTGCCAGAAACCAAGATGGCAGAATAAGTAATAAATTGATGTAGCTCTCTTATAGTCATCTCCAAAGAACCATAAAATAAATCCCTGGAACAAATCCTGAAACAGTGGAGCCAAAAGAGAGATGTGTAGCTATCTTGTAGCCTTGAAGACTTTGATGATTGGCAAGAAATGTCCTTCTCACTTGGGTAAATGGGAAGTGTTTTCCAGGGCAGGAAATTTCCCAGGAAACCAGCAGAAAGGCCAGCCTTAGCAAATCTGTGGGAGATATTGAGCCCCAGTGTGGTGGAGGAGGCAAATGCCAACACCAGCAGCAGAACCACTCCTACCCCCTACCCCCTGCCACATGTCTTGGGGAAGCAAGCTCTGAGAATAACCACATGCTTCTATGCCGCCCCTGGTCAGCAAGCATTTTCCAGATGCTAGACCTCCACATGCTTCAGTGCAGCCCAAGGCAAAGAGGCATCATCCAGAGACCAGACCTCTATGTGCTTCAGAGTATTCCCAGGGAAAGTCAGAAGAACCTCACCTTTCCTTATGCCAGACACCACAAGTAGGACCCCAACTCAGCACCAGGTAAGCTCTCAGAAAACTGCAGCCTTCAGCAGTGCCAGTCACAACAAAACACAACCTCAACACAGCACCATACAGAAATATCACCACAGGCCTCCAGTTACCATCAGTGTAGCACCTGGTAAACAGTCAGTGCCTGCAGTCATTGACACAAGAAGCCTGAGTCAAAACCCCTTCCACCCCAGGAACACAGATCAAATTTAAAATCAAAGAAAAGGGAATTAAAAAAAATGAGAACAAAAAGAATATGATCATAGAAAACTTTTATGGTGACAGGGAAGACCAAGACACAAAATCAGAAGAGGACAAGGTCAAAACACCTATGGGTCCAGAAAGAACTCATGGAAAAGCTCAAAAAAAGGAGCTTAAATATCATATAACAAAGGTAGAATAAAAATTGGGGAAAGCACAGAGAGTGATGTAAGAGAACTATAAAGAAGGCAAGAGCTTGGAAAACTACTTAAAAAGTAGAATTGGCAAAATGATAAAGGAGATACAAAAAACCAGTGAAGAAAAACAAACAAAAACCTCCTTAAAGAGTACAATTAGCTGAATGAAAAAGGAAGTGCGAAAGCAAATTGAGGAAAACAACATTTTAAAAATTAAAATTAGGATTTACATGGGGAGGTCGAGCCAAGATGCCAAAGAAAAGGTAGGGATATCCCTGACCTCTCCCCTAAACCTCTCCAAATACCTTTAAAATGACTCTAAACAAATTCTAGAGCAGCAGCACCCACAAAAAGGTGGAATGAAAGAAATTTCTCATCTAAAGCAACTTGGAAAATTAGCAGGAAAGGCCTGTTACATAGGAATAAGAGAAGAGTAAAATCCAACCCAGACTACCTGTCATTGCAGACCAGGCTCCAACAAGTTGCAAGCAGAGCTCGGGGTGACTGAATCACTGGCAGCCATAGCAGTTTCCAGACCTCTCAGCCCAGAGCTGTCAAAGACAATTTAGAAGGTCAGTAGGAAATGTCTGTCTCATGTTGTTGAGAATTTAGCATAACCCAGCAAACCAGGAACAGCCCCTTGGGGTGACTGAACCAGAAGTTGTAGCTACAATAGCTGGTTCTCAGCCCACTGAAGGCAAGGGAATTAAATATTTGGTCAGAATGAGATTACAGGGGTCATCTTGCTAGCAATGAGACAGGGCTTGTTGCTTTGCTCATACTTAGATGCAGGTTATAGTCCTTGGTGGCAGTCTCAGGGTGAAGAGCAGCAGTCACATAGCAGACCTTGCAGCAGCAGTGGAGGAGTAACCTTCCTTACAGTTCTGGGGCAGAAAAGGAGTGCTTTTGGTCGCTCATAGACCACAGCACTGGCCAGGAGAGTAGTAAACATACCTCTCCTTAGATCATACTGTCTTAGGAGAACTGAAAACTTACAGGTCCCTAGAAGTATCTCTGAAAACATCCGCACAAAACCCCTGAAGCTTGAGACAGTGCACCTTCCACACTGGAAGCAGAGACCTACTTTAACAAAAAGTTAAAAGTTAAATAATAGACTAGGGAAAATGAGAAAACAACAGGAAGAAAAAAGAAAAACTATGACTTTTGAAAATTACTATGGTGATAAGGAAAATCAAAACACACACAATCAGAAGAAGTCAACAAAGTCAGAATTCCTACATCTAAAACCTTTAAGAAAAATATGAATTACTCTCATTGAATGAAAGAACTTATAAAGAATTTTGAAAATTAAGTAAGAGAGGTAGAGGAAAAATTGGCAAGAGAAATGTGAGTGATCCAATAAAATGATGAAAAATGAGTCAACAGTAATGGAAGTGTTTTGCATAACTACACATGCATAACTTACATCAAATTACTTGCCTTCTCAATGGAGGTGGGTGGGGAGAAAAGAAGGAAGAGAACTTTGAAACCAAAGTTTTAAAAATGAATTCTAAAAATTACTTTTACATGCAACTAGGAAATGAGACAGACAATGGGATATAGGAATCTATCTAGGTCTACAAGAAAATAGGGGAGAAGAGAATAAGAGAAAGATGTGGTGCGATTTAAAGGATAGTAAATTGAGGAAGGGGATATCAGAATGCATGTTATCTTGGGGTGGGGAAGGGAGTGATGGGGAGAAAATTTAGAACTCAAATTTTGTGAAAGTGAATATTGAAAACAAAAAATTAATTAAGCAGGAAAGAAAAGAAAAAAAAATGAGTCAACAGCTTGGTAAAGGAAACACACCCCCAAAAATACTGAAGAAAATAACACCTTAAAAAGCAGGCGAAATGGTAAAAAGGGGTCTAAAAAGCCAATGAATAGAAGAATAACTTAAAAAGCAAAATTAATCAAATTACAGGATTTCCAAAATCTCACTGAAGAAGATAATTTCTTAAAAATTATGATGAAGCAAGTAGAAGCTAATGACTTTACGAGAAATCAAGAAAAAAAATAAACTAAAGCCAAAAGAATGAAAAAAATAGAAGACAATGTGAAATATCTCATTGGGGAAAAAATGACCTGGAAAATCAATCCAGTAGTTATAATTAAAATATATATGCATAGGTGGATAGATAAATATCTATCTATATGCATATTTATATCTATATGTATATCTATATCTATGTATGTATGTGTGTATATATATGCATATATATGTGTATATATATATATATATATATATATATATATATATAGAGAGAGAGAGAGAGAGAGAGAGAGAGACTACTTTAAAGTCATTACCAAAAAAGATCCTAGACATCTTCTTTCAATAAATTATCAAGAAAAAATGCCCTGATATTCTAGAACCAGAGGGTAAAATAGAAGTGGAAAGAATCCACCTACCATCTCCTGAAAGAGTTTCCAAAACAAAAACTGCCAGAAATATTGTAGAACCACATTCAGGAAAACATAAGATTTAGCAGCTTCTACATTAAAGGATCAGAGGACTTGGAATATGATACTCTGGAGGGCAAAAGAGCAAGAATTACAACCAAGAATCACCTATCCAGGTAAAGTGAGTATAATTCTTTGGGAGAAAAATGGACATTCAATGAAACAGAGGACTTTCAAGCATTGTTACTGAAAAGATTAAAGCAAAATACTAAATTTGACCTTCAAATACAAATCTCAAGAGAAGCATAAAGAGGTAAATAGAAAAAGGAAATCATAAGGCACTTAATAAGGTTAAACTGTTTACATTCCCACTTTGGAAGATGATATTTGTAACATAAAACCATTCTCATTATTAAGGTAGTTAGAAGGAGTAAATGTAGACAGAAGTCAGAAGTATGACTTAAATATGAAGGGATTGTATCTAAAAACAAAATTAAGGGATGAGAGAGGAATGTATCAGGAGAAAGGGAAAGGGAAAGGTGGAATGGGGGTAATTTATCTCCTGTAAAAAAGACAAGGAAAAGCTTTCTCAGTGAAGGGGAAGGGGAGAGGAGAGGGGAAGTGTATGAACCTTACTTTCATCAGAACTATCTCAAAGAAGAAACAACTTACACAGTTAATTGGGTATAGAAACCTATTGTATTCTACAGGAAAGTAGGAGAGGAAGGTGATAAGTGAAAAGGGAATGTGTGATAAAAGGGAGGACAGTTTGAAGGAGTTGATAGTAAGAAGCAAAACTCTTTTGAGGCAGGACAGGATGAAAGAAGAGAGATGATAGAATAAATGGGGAAGATGGGATAGAGTAAAATAGTTAGCAATAGTGTCTGTGGAAAAACATTTTGAAGCAGTTTTCTCTGATGAGGGTCTTGGTTCTCAAATATTTAGAGAGCTTAATCAAATTTATAAAAATAAGAGCCATTCTCCAACTGATAAACGATCAAATGATATGATGAATTTTCAGATGAAGTAATCAAAGCTATCTGTAGCCATATGAAAAAAAAAAACTAACTCACTATTGATTGGAGAAATCCAAATTCAATGAATTCTGAGGTATTAACTCATACTTATTAGATTGACTAACAGGACAAAAAAGGTAAATGACAAAAGTTGTAGGTATGTGGTAAAAATGAGATATTAAAGCACTGTTAATGGGATTTTGAACTGATTCAACCATTCTGTAGAGCAATTTGGAACTGTGCCCGAAGGCTTATAAAATTCTATGTACCTCTTAACCCAGCAATACCACTACTAGTTGTGAATCCCAAATATCATAAAAAAGTAAAAGGACCCACATACTCAAAAAGATTTATAGCAGTTCTTTTCTTGTGGCAAATAATTAGAAATGTGGGGAGCATCCATCATTTGGGGAATGACTAAACAAGTTGTGGTATGTGATTGTGATGGAATATTATTGTGCTATAATAATGATGTATAGGATGATTCCAGAAAAAAAAAAAAAACTGGGAAGACTTGCATAGGCTAAAACAAAGTTAAATGTACTGCATACAAAATAACAGCAATATTGTAAGATGATCAATTGTGAATTATTTAGTTATTCTCAGCAATACAGAGATCCAAGACAATTCTCAAGGACTTATGATAAAAATGCCATCCATCCTGAGAGAAAGAATTGATGGTGTCTGAGTACAGTTTGAAACATCCTCTTTCTTACTTTTTTTGTCTGTATTTTCTTTTACAACATGACTATTATGGATGTGTTTTGCATGACTATACATTTACAACCTATATGAAATTGTTTTCCTTGTCAATGGAGGTAGGATGGGAAGGGAGAAAATTTGAAATTCAAAGTTTCAAAAATGCATTTTGAAAACTGTTTTTACATGTAACTGGGAAAAATAAATTACTAAATAATTACAAAAAGAAAAAAAATTGAAAGTGGGCAAGTGGTAGGTAATGACTCTGTGAGACATCATTAATCAATCAAACAAGCTCAAAATAATGAAAAAAAAGTCAAAAAGAAAAAAAAAAAGAAGATAAAATACTTCATGGACAGAAAAACTGACCTGGAAAATATATCTGGGAGATACAATACTAGAATCATTGGACTATCTAAAAGTTATAATTAAATGGCCCTGATATCCCTGGAACCAGAGGGCAAAATAGGCATTGAAAGAATCCACTGACCACCCTGGAAACAGATCCTCAACTGAAAACTCCAAGGAACATTTTAGACAAATTTCACAGCCACCTTGTCAAGGAAATAACACTGAAAATCATTGGAAAAAAACAATTCAAATACCAGGGAGTCACAATCTGGATCACACAGGACTTGGAAGCTGCAAAGTTAAAGGATCAGAAGTCATGGAACAGCATTTGGCTGTAGTCAAAATGCTCACTCAGCAAAATGCTCTCTGGAATAATAATATATGAAAGGAAAAATGGTCATTCAATAACATAGAAGGATTTCAAACCTTCTTAACGAGAAGACCAGAACTAAATAAAAAAATTTGACCTCCAAAATCAAGACCCAAGAAAAGAATAAACATGTAAAAAAGTGAAAGAAAACCTAGAATTTAGCTATCTACATCCCTTCATGAGAGGTGGTAATTAAAAAGAAGATAATAAGCATCTTGCTATAAAGTATCATAGACAATGAAGCAATCAAAATAGAAAAGCAAGTAATATTCTACCTATCAGATCTATGGAGAAGCAAAAAATTTATTACCAAACAAGAAACAGAGAACATTATAAAATAGGTAACTTTTATTACATTAAATACAAAATGATTGTGCACAAACAAAACCAATGCAACCAAGATTAGAAGGAAAACAGAAAGCTAGGAAACATTTTATAGTTATGGTTTCTGATAAAGGTTTCATCTCTCAAATACATGGAGAACTGTATCAAATTTACCTTGTTGTAACTTGGACCAAATTCATAAGAATACTAGTCAATCCCCAATTGATCAATGGTCAAGATATGTGAACAGACAGTTTTCAGATGAAGAAATAAAAACTATAGCCATATAAAAATACTCTAACTCATTATTGACTAGAGAAATGCTAATTAAGACTTCACTGAGGTACTACCTTGTATATATCTTATTGGCTATTCTGATAGAAAAGGAAAATGATAAATGTTGGAGAAGTGGGAAAGTTGGAACACTAATGCATTATTAATGGAGTTGTTAACTGATCCAAACATTCTGGAAAGCAATTTGGAATTATGCCCAAAAGATTTTAGAACTGTGCATACCCTTTGATCTAGCAATACCACTACTTGGTCTGTATCCCAAATATATCAAAGAGATGAGGAAAGGACCTATATATGCAAAAATATTTATGCCAGCTCTTTATGTAATAACCATGAATTGGAAATTGAGACAATACCCATCAATCAGGGAATGGGAGAATAAGTTGTGACATATGAATGTAATGCAATACTGTTATGCTATAGGAAAAGATGAGCAGGTGAATTTCAGAAAATCCTCTAAAGACTTACATGAACTGATGGTGAATGAGGTGAGCAGAACCAGGAGAACATTGTACCTAGGAACAGCAATATTGTGTGATGATCAAATATGACTGACTTAGCTCTTCTCGATAATACAATGATCCAAGACAATTCCAAAAGACTCATGATGGAAATGCTATGCACATGCAGAGAAAGAACTATGGGGTCTGAATAGAGATAAAAGCACAATATTTTTAGTTTTTTTTGTGACTTTTCCTTTTTGTTCTGTTTCTTCTTTCACAACATGACTAATGTGAAAACATGTTTATGTGATTGCACATGTAAATATATATATATATATATATATATATATATATATATATATATATATCAGATGGCTTGCCAACTTGAGAAGGGGCGGGGAAATTGGAACTCAAAATATTATAGAAAAGTAAATCTTGAAAACTATCTTTACCTGTAGTTGAAAAAATAAAATTCTATTTCTCCCCAAAAGTGTCCACAATTTAAACTCCTTGTATGGCCAACTTCAAGGACTTCTATTAGGTCACCAAAGTACTTGTGTTCCTTTCATTGTTTTACTGAATCGGTTTGTTATCTCTAGGGTCAAATACAGATTGTCTGCCATTTTTGTTTGTTTGGTGTTTGGCATTGTTTTATCTCTGACATCAAGCCTACTTGTATTTAAAGGATATGTATGAGATAACTATAAGGTGTTTTTTATTTTGTTTAATTTTTGTTCTTTTGAGAATGAAGAAGGGAATGACAGCTGGAATACAAAGAATGACCTCAAGTAGGAAGTGATATTTGAACTGAAGCTTGCAAGGAAGCAGGAATTCTAAAAATCTGAGGTAAAATTGGAGCTTAGTTTATGCATGGGCAGCAAGCAATATAAAGGCACAGAAATGAAAGTTAGAATATTATGCGAAGTGTAGCGAAAGAACAAGATATAGTGGATCTAATAGTGCAAGTAAAAGAGTTATGGATAATATACCCAGAAAGGAAGGTTGTAGCCACATAATAAGGACATTTAAATGACAAACAAGTGATTTATATTTGACCCTGGAGATAACAGAAACATATTTTTAGGGCTAGAAGGAAACTTCAGTCACCTACCTCAACTTTCTCACATATAGCTAAAGAGAGGGAGTCAATATAATTTATTGAGTAGAAGACAGGCATTGACAGGCTTGTGCTATATGAAAATCACTTTGACCACTGTGTAGAAGACAGATTGGAGAAGGGTGGAACCTGAAGCGGAGAACCAATTAAAAGACTATCACAATAGTGGAGACAAGAAATGATAAGGCCTTGAAATAGGTGGCCAAATGAATAAACAGAAAAGGAAATAGATGTAGAAAGTGTGCTTCTTTGGGAAGGCAGAAGGGAATGTTGCTTGCATGTACCTGAGGCAACATTCTTCCTCCAGACTTGATGTATTCTTATACAGATACTCCCTCCAGGGATACAGATTGACCTCTTGTCTAAAATTTTACTAGACTTTAAAGTGAGCTCTCTAGAGCAATGAGGAATTATGTGACTTGCGATGGTCACATACTACTATGTGTCAAAGGCATAACTCTAAAACCAGAACTCCATCAACCATATCATACATCTTTGTGTATTTTTGTGTGATTTTAGAAATATATTTTATTTCTATTTTTTCTGATGTCATAGGATATTTTTCCCTCTCTGCAAATAATTATAATTTCCTAGTAAATGGTGAGAATTAAGTATGTTTTTGCCCACCTCTACTAAACCCACAGCATGTAAGAATTAATTTATTGAGAAGTCTTGATCGTTTACTGTAGTTCAAATAATCTGATTTTTAAACACACTTATGCATGAACAACTAATAACTAATAATTGAAAGAAATTACATGTGACTCTTGAAACTGTTTCTTAATTGTAACTCATTAAAATAAATTGCTGTATATTATCCCAATTATAATGCCCGAAATAGAATTTAGTAATGGTCGATCTGTCACTCTTCTCTCCATTTTAGTTTTAATGAAAGGTCTGCTATGAAAATAATCTGCTTATATTCAGGTGATCTTGTATGTTACAAGTTAGTTATAATTCACTGAAAGATTTTTTTTCCTTCAGAAAATAATGAGAGAAAAGTAAGTCAAAACTGATACTAATTGAAAGCTAGGAGAGATGAAGTAGTTGTAAAGAGTTTACATGCCTTATATAATATATTTTTAGGTTTTGTTCCTTCATGATTTGGGAGGAAACAACCTTAATATTTGTAACAAATTTTAATATAGTGTTTAATGTGATATATGTAGAACAAATAGTTATTTATCCTTCAAAATTGAAGTCATATTAAGTTGAGCTCCCCTTCTCATGATATATAAAATATGACAAAATAATAGAATCCCTAAATTTTTTTTGTCAGAATGCTATCTCTTACCTATTGTGCCATTACATTGGGTAATTCATCAATTTGTAGTTTATTATGTTAAGTACATGAAATGCATATAAGCATAATAAATGTCACAAAAGCATTGAACTATGTATTAACTCATATTCATTATTATTCTTGTATATCTTAACATAGTGCTTTGCACAAAACACATAATTATTTATTCATCTAATCACATACAAATATATCATCATCATCATCATCATCATAGTTGCTATTTATGTAGCAATTTAAGGTTTAAAAAATTTCTTTAAATTGTTACTTCACTTGATCTTCACAATAACTCTGTAGGACAGGTGCCTCTATTATCCTTACTTAATAGAAGAGGATATATGGAAAGCATAGTTAAATGACTTGTCCAAGGTCACACATGTGCAAAACAGGATTGGAATTCAGGTCTACCTAACTCTAAATCCATCACTCTATTAATTGGTCCTCATAATTTTGACAATAATATGTAATAATATAGCTAGATCTTTTTTCTCGAGTAAAATGAAATCATGAGTTGACGTTAAAATTTTAATTGACTGAGATAAATTACATTATATCTATATTTATATACATATATCAAAGTTTTATTAAATTATATTAAATATGTTTATTTTTACTAAATATTAAATATATTTGTTCATTTTTGTGATTTAATAAGAAATAGGCTCATAATCAATAGTACATCCCTATTTACAAGCATATATACACAGTGAAGTTTGGCTTGAGGCATAACTGAGCCATGTACAATACATCCCAATGGTATTGAGAAGAAAACACCTGGGAGAAAAAAATAGTAATGTCAACATTTCTATAATAATCTATTTTCATCATTTAGAGTAGGACATCCATATTTGAAATTTAGTGCTTCGAAACTGAAATGCTATATAAGAAGAGTAAATGGAACCCTACAAGACAAAGTTGAGAGAAGGGAGCAGTCAAACTGGAACAAGCAAATCTTCATGGTAGGTAACAATCTTGACAGTATTAAAGTTTATTGTATAAAACCTATCATAGGGTGAGCTATCATCAAAATGATGGAAGATGTAGACTGTATACATATGATTTATTTTTTATCCATTGATATTTTCTTCTAATATGGTTAATCCTCCTACTTCAAAGTATCTGCAGAAATTTGCATATACACACATATTTTGAATAAAATATGTAGGACTACAATAGAAGTAAATTATACTGATAACAATGTGTGTGTGTGCATATAATTTTATTTTCACATACCTTAGAACCCATAGGCAAGTTTCTTTTTCTTCTTTTAAATGGTCAGATCTTATAGAAGCTATGATTTGAAAAATATATTGCATTGCTTCCGTAGAGGCTCAGAATTGCACAGGCTCTCATTCAGGACATCTAGAGCCACTCAAATGATGATCTTTAAAGGTGGAAAAAAGTGAACGAAGAATGCAGAGTAATAACTCTGATTATACATGATAGGAAATGAGCGCTCAATACTTAGCCCACTGTAGATAAGTAATGATCTGTGCTCATGACTGAATAAGAGGAAAAGATAGATTGGATTGTGTATGAGAAAATATGCATTACTTCCAACAATTTCAAACTGCTTTCTAATGCTGTAACACAACTCTAAAACAAATATTCTTCAATTGATATTTCATATTTGTGCCTCATGAGACATTATGGTCTCTGGAATCAAAATTATTATTGACTTAAAAAGTAATTAAGAGATATACTTTGAATGGAAGTAAACTGTAGAATATTCTCAGGGCTTATCAGCATTTACAAACTAAAATAAAAATGTTATAGAATTACTTGCCCATAAATGGAGGTGGGTCAGTCAATTATTGAGAACATGGAGTCAAAAAAAGTAAAGTCAAAACATTATCATATAGTTTATTTTCTTCTCAAAAGCTTTTGGCAAATGATAGCATGATGGATAACACCTTAAAACAGGTCAGATGACTTTGTTAAGTTCTGTCTTTCTACTTACTCTCTTTCTCTCTAGCTAATCTTCTAAGGTATTCTCTTTAGCATTAATTTTTACCAACAAAAGGGATGCTAAAGGGGGTGTGAACTTTAATCACTCAAGCCCCTTCTAGTCATAAAATAGATAATTCTGTGGAAAATAAAGAAAAATTAGATTAGATGAACTCTGAGGTCTATTACAGATTTAACATGCTTCATCCTCAAGTAGAGCAATAGGTTTTATCAATAAATCCTATACAGGCAGCTGCTTTGGCCGACAGATGCTGATGGATACTTTATTTACATACTGACACCACTTTGCATAGCCATCATTTTTATTTCTGAGAGTAACAGCTCATATTTCTGTAGTGATGTCCCCTTTTTACACAGAGGGAAAGTGACATACCCAAAGCACATGGTTCAATAACATTAGGACTAAACTTTGAACCCAGCCACCTATCTCCTTCTCCATGTTCAATGCTTGTTCCACTTTACTCCATTGCATTTCATTCCACTTTACTCCATTGCATTTCATTCTGCTTAGAATTGTCTAAACTGAAGTGAAATGTCAAAAAATACCTTATATGACAGAGTAAATGATGAGAAGACCAATATGAATTGATTAAAAGTGAACAGAATCAGGTCACTGTCCACAGTAACAATCATTTAATATGAAAGACGTGGCTACTCTGATCAAGACAATGGAAAATTCTGAAGGACACATGATGAAAAATGCTATTCAAGCACAGAGAGAAAGAACTGATAAACTCTGAATGCACAATTGAAGTATTTTATTTTGTTTTTTTTCCAATATGGTTAGTATGGAAATGTGTTTTGCATGATTTCACATGTGTTATTGATATCATTTTGTTTTCCTTAACAATGCATAAGGAATTGTTTGCTTGGGTGATATCCTTTGTTCTCAAAGAGTACCAAAATGACATCACCACTTTGGAGTCAAGGTACAGTGTATCCAACTGTAGCAGATCAGACCAATATAAGCTCAGAAGGCTCTATCACAGATCATGTAAAAATAGTGTACTTGAACACTTGGAGTGGAAATGTCTTTGAATTTGTGCGTCACCCATTTCTTCTGAGCTACAGTAATTCTGTTTTGCTCATAGAGCACTGTGCCTTCTTTGACGTAGGTGAAACATGCTGAATGGCCTTTTGCTAGTGTCTCCTATGTTACACAATTGGTTCCAAAGTTCTTCAGAGAGACCTTGAGAGTGTCTGTGTATTGCTTATTTTCTTCTTTTTATTACTGAAACTTGTGGAGTTCTCGGTTTCATTTGTCAGCTTCTGAATTTCCCCATCATTTTTTTTCATCAAACCCGTCTTGGTGTTTGCAAGTGTTCTGATCCAGACGAGCAAATGCAGTGCTGTACACCAAATCTCTGAAAGCTGCCCTCTCCTTTTCTGCTCCACTGTTACCAATTATGTGTTGGCTGAACTTTCCCTCCAAGTCAGCACTGTTCACACTCAGAGAAAAGCTCTAATTTACTGACATTAATTTTTCTGGTAGTCATTTTGTCTTGGGGGTGGTGCTTTTGATGAATACAAATATTTAGCTTGGAAAGGATGTCTGTGATCAGTCCAGCACTCTGCACCACACATTGCTTTTGTCATTCTCACATGTTGTCCGTCTTTTCTCCTTACAATCACATAGTCGATTAGATGCCATTGTTTGCTGCGAGGGTGCATCCATGAAGTTTTATTGCATTTAAGTAAATGGAAGACAGTGTTGGTGATGAGAAGGTCATGCAATGCATAAGTCTTCAGCAGTAAATGACCATTGCTATTGCTGTTTCCAACTCCATTCCTTCCTAGGATTCCCCGCCAAGGCTGGTAGTCCAAGCCTACCCTAGCATTAAAGTCAGCCAGAACTATAAGCTTGTCATCTTTTGGCACATTGATGATAAGGGTCTCTAGGGCTTCATAAAATTTTTCTTTCACTTCATCAGGGTTTGTCATGGTGGGAGCCTAGGAACTGATGATGGTGGCATGGTGTTTTCCTGTGAGTGGCAATTGCATTGTCATGACCCTGTCATTCACTCCTTTTGGCAGGCATACCAGCTTGCTGATTAGATTAGTTTTGATTGCAAAACCCACACCAGCTCCACAATATTCCCCTTCACTACACCCATGCCAGAAAAAGGTGTATCCAGCTCCAACTTCAATAAACTGGATTTCATTTGCCAACCTTGTTTCACTCAGGGCTGCTATTTGGATGTGATACCTATTGAATTCTCTTGCAACAAGAGCAGTTCTTCTTTCAGATCTACTGGATTTTGTGTTGTCTATTAGTGTGCACATATTCCATGTGCTGATGTCCAATGGTCTGGCCACATTGTTCAAATGTACAATGTACGCTTGCCAAAAAGACTATTTTATGGAGAACTTGCATGGGGCAGACGATCACATGGTGGCCAGAAGAAATGATACAAGGATACTCTCAAGGTCTCTTTCAAGTAGTTTGGATTTGATTGTACAACATGGGAGACACTGGCACAGGATCACTCAGCATGGTGTGCCCACATCAGAAAGGGTGCTATGCTTTATGAACAAAACAGAATTGAAGCAGCACAAAGTAAACGCAGGATGTGCAAATTTGGGATGTCCACCCCAAATATTCACATGGACTATCTGTGCTCAACCTGTGATAGAATATTCTGAGGTCATATTTGGTCTAATCAGCCACAGTCGGACACACTGAAATTTCACTTTACAAAGATGATGTCATTTTGGTTCTCATCGAAGACAAAGGACAACCCAACCAACTAACTGAAACTTAAACACACAATAAGCAAAAGAGAGATTATAAACATAAATATTGAAACAAATACAAAATAAGGAAAGAAGAAAATGGCTTGTATGTTCACAGCAGAATGTAAGAGTAGACTCAAACTATATAACAGTAAATTTCCATTTCAAGAAAGCCTATATAATACTATGTGTTGCATTGAGGGCTGTCCTTCTTTGCTTCTTTGCTAGTTTTCTTTTGTTCTCTGCTGTGTACTTTTTACTTTGTTCTCTGCCCCCCCCACCAAAGGCTGCAATTTGGTGCAGATATATATATATATATATATATATATATATATATATATATATATATATATATACATATATACACATATGCATTCCCTGACAAATTCTACTTGAGATCTTTGTTTTCTGCTTGTGCATATCTCTTATTTCCTATGCCTCCTGATTACTTTACTTCTACCTGCTACCTTGCCCTCCTTTTCCTTAACCTACCCTCCCTCCAAGGATCCCTCCCTTATCTTCTCATACCTATTAATCTTAACACTGTTTTATATCCCCAATCCTTTAACTTATTTCATCATCATGCCCATTTCTCCCTTATTCTCTACCATCTCCCTATCCATTTAGCTTTTTATTTCTTTATGAATTTAGGACAATTTTATTTTCTTTAAGATATATATATATATATATATATATATATATATATATATATATGTGTGTGTGTGTGTGTGTGTGTGTGTGTGTGTGTGTGTGTGTGTGTGTTATTTCCTCTTGAGCCCATTCCCAATGAAAGTAGACTTTTAGAACTAACAGCCCTCTTCCTCCATTTAATTGCTCTGTATATGTTGTTCCTCTCACAACTCAACTGTGTAAAACATTTGTTCTCTCTACCTGTTCCTGTATTGTTTACTATATGAAATCATATCATACTCAGGTCTAACCCAATCTTTCTTACCACCTACCCAGTTACTAATAACAGTCTTAGACAAGTGTTTTATAGTATGTGTATATGTGTATGTTTTCTTTTTTCCATCAAAGTCCTGGAAGTCTAGCAGATTTTAAGTATCCATTTTTTATCTATCCAGGAATATGCTTAGCTTTGCTGGGTATGATATTTTTAACTGCAACCTCACTTCTTTTGGATACATAGTGTTCTAAGACCTGCTATTTTTTAGTGTCACCACTGCTAGTTCTTGTATAATTCTAATTGTGGCATTTCTTTATTTAATTTTTTTTCTTGTTGCTCATGCTATTTTACCCTTGAGCTGAGGCTTTAGGAATTTGACTAAAATATTCCCATGGGTTTTCCTCAGAGGATCTGTTTCAGGTGGTTTGGTGGATTTTTTCTATTTCAACTTTTCCCTATTATTGTAATGCTTCAGGACAATTTAGTTATTTTTTGTATTATTGCATGAAGATTATTTTTAATCATACCTTTCGGGTAGTGCAATTATTCTTATTTTCTTTTCTTTATATGTTCTCCAAATAAATTGATTTTCTTATGAGATGTTTCATATTCTTTTCTGTTTTTTCATTCTTCATATTTTGTTTTATCATTTTCTTGATCTTTTATAACACTGCTGGCTTCCCCTTTCTCAGTATTGATTTTCAAGGAATTATTTTCTTCCTTAAGATTCTGGATCTCTTTTTCTAATTCGTTGACTCTCTTTTTATAATCTTACTTTTATTAGATTGTTCATTTTTTAAAGTTTTTTCCCCTCAATCTCTCTCATTTGATTTTTAAAGTCTTTTAGAAATCATTCTATGATTTTTTTAAACAGGTGACTCTTTGACATTACTCTGTGAGGTAGAAGAACATCTATGTGCTTTACTTTCATTCTCTGAAAATCAACCCCAAAGTTTCCCATTCCTATAGTAATTCTCTATGGTTGAATTCTTTCTCTTTTGCCTATTTATTTTTTTATTTGTGGTAGCTTAGTTTTTACAATCTAGTCTTGGGGTATGGGGAATTGTGCCTCTGGCCTTAGATCTTCCTTCAGTTCTCTCCTCTTTCTCAAACTAGAATAAAGACCTTAAAGGATGGTCTCAAGCAGGGAACTGCTTGAGCTCTTCCCCCAAACCCCTCAAAATACCTGTAAAAATGACTCTAAACAAGTGCTAGAGCAGCAGAAGTCACAAAATGACAGACTAAAGCAAATTTTCAGTCCAAAACAATCTGAGAGGTTGATAGGAAGGATCTATCACACAGGACTAGTTCAGCATGGGCTGTGCCAGCACAGACAGGACTGGAACAGGTCTTAAGGGACTGAATCACTGGCAACTACAGTGGTTTGCAGACTTCTCAGCCACAAATGCCAAAGACAACTTTAAAAGTCTGTGGGAAAGGTATCTCACTTGGGTGATAGAAGAGCATGGTCAGGTCCCAGCCCCAGCCTCAGTCTGAGGATTGTAGTCACTGCTGAAGCAATGGCTGCTTCTGCATCTCTCACCCTACAGTAGGGGAACTAAGAGGCTGATCTGGGTAGGAGTTCTGGTGTGACAGAGGATGTGGTAGCAGTGAAGAGAGAATCCTTACAGTTCCAAGACAGAAAAGAGTGCTTATGGTTGCTCACAGACCAGAGCATAGTCCATGACAGGTATAAACACCTCTCCTTTCATCATACTACTTTGGAAGAATGGAAAATTTACAGGTTCCCTACAAATATCTCTGAAAACAGCTGCGAAAAACACTGAAGTTTAGGGCAATACACCCTCCACCTAAAAAAGATCTTAAAAGTCAAGTAATTGGTTGGGAAAATGAGTAAACATGGGGAAAAGTCAGATTATAGAATTTTACTTTCTTGGTGAAACAATTATTTACTAATATCCTTGGCGAAAAGAATTATCAAAACATACAAGCAGAAGAAAACAAAGTGAAAGCTTCTGCATCCAAACCCACCAAGAAAAAAATATGAATTTGGCCTCAGGCCATGAAAAGAATTCAAAAAGTATTTTGAAAACCATGTAAGAAAAATAGAGGAAAAAATGGGAAAAGAAATGAAAGTAGTGCAAGAAAATCATGAAAACCAGGTCCATAGTATGCTAAGGAGAACCCCTAAAATACTTTAGAAAATAACACTTTTAAAATTAGAATAACTCAAATGGGAAAAGTGGTCCAAAAATTCAATAATAAGAAGAATGTCTTAAAAAGCAGAATCATCCAAATTGAAAAGGAGGTCTAAAAGCTCACTGAAAAAAGAAATAATTCCATAAAAATTAGAATGGAACAAATTGAAGCCAAGGACTTTATGAGAAATCAAGAGATTATAAAACAAAGACAAAGGAATAAAAAAAATGGAATATGTGAAATATCTCATTGGCAAAACAACTGAACTGGAAAATTGATCCAGGAGAGATAATTTTAAAATTATTGCATTACCTGAAAGCCAATATCAAAAAAATATCCTAGACACCATCTTTTAAGAAGTTGGCAAGGAAAACTCTAGAACAAGAGGGTAAAATAAAAATTGAAACAATCCCCTACTCACCTCTTGAAAGAGATCACAAAACAAAAACTACCAGGAGTATTAGATCCCAGTTCAAGAGTTCCTAGGTGAAGGAGACACTATTCTAAGCAGCCAGAAAGAAAAAAATTCAAATACTATGGAAATGAAATTAGTTTAACACATGATTTAACAGCTTCTTTATTAAAGGTTTGGGAGGAAGGGGCTTGAAATATTATATTCTGGTGCTCAAAGGAGCTAGAATTACAACCAAGAATCATCTACCCTAGGGGAAAGTGGACATTCAAAGAGAGAGAGGACTTTTAAGCATTCTTAATGAAAAGTCGAGAGCTGAATAGAAAATTTGACTTTCAAACACAAGAATCAAGAGAAGCATAAAAAGGTAAAGGGAGAGGTAGATTATAGTAAATCATTTCACATAAAAGAGTTAAGAAAGAGCTTGTACAATGGTGGGGGAAGGGGATAGAGAATAAATGAACTTTGCTTTCTTTGAATTTAGCTTATGGAGGGAATAACAGACATGCTCAATTGGATATATAAATCTATCTTACCCTACAGGAAATCAGGGGGGAAAGGATAATAGCAGGGATGGTAATTTTTGGAAGGGATAATCAGAAGCAAACACTTTTCTGCAAGGACGGGTAAAAGGAGAGAAGAGAACAAATGTAGGGTGGGACAGGATAGAGGAAAATATAGTTAGCAATTCACAATATGACTGCTGTGGAAGTGTTTTGCATTACCACACACATATAATTTATATTGGATTGCTTGACTTCTCAATGAGGGTGGGTAGGGAGGGTGGAAAGGAGAGAATGTGAAACTCAAAGCTTTAAAAATGAATGTTAAAAAATGTTTTATGTGTTTGTACTGGGAAATAAGATATATAGACAATGGGTTATAGAAATCTATCTTGCCCTACAGGAAAATAGAAGTGAAGGGAATAAGAGAAGGAGAGGAGAGTGACAAAAGGTGGGGAGAGCAGATTGAAGGAAGGGGTAATCAGAATACATGCTGTCCTAGAGTATAGGGAGGAAGGAGAGAGATGGGGAGAAAATTTGACATTCAAAATCTTTTGGAAATGAATGTTGAAAAACTAAAACAAATTTTAAAAATTTTAGAAAAGAAAGTCTTCAGCCTCCTGCAAGTGCCCACAGCTAGTAGTATCCCCACCCCACTTCTTGTATACTCACTGGGCCTGTATTGGTTCCTTCTCACCATCACTGTGTCTTCACAGGGATCTGGTGTTTCTTGTCAGCAGGTTTCCTTAATCTTCCTAGTACTGATGTCCAATACCACTCAATATCCCAGGGTAAAATTTCCTGGACTGAGGCAGCCTCCTAACCCAATTAACCCCAAGGATGATTGCCTGCTGCTTAAGTGGATCTAGGATCAGACCTGGAGGTGTTTACTATTCACAGAGACCAAACCTTGTCCTCAGACTTTTCTCTAGATCTTCTCTGATTGTCCCAGGAGGAACCTGTTCTTCTCCTATTCTTATATATTTTTTACTATGTAATATTTGCCCTTAGGTGCTATTTCATCTCTTTTGTGGGAGAAAATCTTGAGAGGTCAGAATTTTCTGACCTCCTCTGTCATGTTCCCAGAATCCTCTGTATTGTTTCTTCTGACCTCCACGTGAACATTTGCCTTTTGTGAGTCCTCTTAGTGAGTTTTTTAGGGCAACATATTTTTGGTATTTGAACAATGTGGCCAGTCCATCAATATTGTATTCTCTGCAGTAGAGTCTGAATGCTTAGTGGTTTAGTTCCTTAAAGGATCTCAATGTCTAGTGCCTTGTCATTATGGTAATCTTCAGAATCTTAAGAGAATTCAAATAGAATTGATTCAGTTCCCTGACATGATGCTGCTATACTGTTCAGGTTTCTACAGGCATACAACAATGAAGTCCGCACAACAGGTCTATTGACCTTCACTTGGTAGCCAGTCTAATACTTCTTATCTCTGATATTTTTTGGAGCCTCCCACAAACTGAGCTAGCTCTGGCAATCTGTGAGTCAATTTCATTATCAGTGTATACATTCCTGGAAGGTATACTGCCAAAGTAAGTGAACTTATTCTCAGTATTCACTATTTCTCCATTTGAGAGTCCCATAGGTAGATTATGTGGTGCAGGCTTGTAGAGAACCTATTGGTTTTTTTTTCCTTTTTTTTTTGTTGCTGTTTTTGTTTTATTTTTATGTATTTATTTATTTATTTTTTTGGTGTTAGGGCAAAATTACTACAAACCCCAGAGAACTGATCTGTACTTTTTTGCATCTCAGCTCCAGAAGCTGCACTTAGTGCCCAATTATCTGCTAACGAAAAAATAATGCACTATCCCTCCACTTAGTCTTGGTTTGTAATTTTTTTGAAGTTAATTAATTTAGCATTAGTGTGGTAGTTGACCTTGGTGATGTTTTTGTGCTTCTTGAAGGCATCTGACAACATCAGTGAAAACACCATTCTTAAAAGCAATGTAGCAAGCACACAACCCTGCTTCACTCTATTGATAGCTGAGAAAGCTTGAGAGCACTGTGCATTATCCACAATCTGTGCAAGAAAACTATCATAAAACTGATGTACAATAATTATGAACTTGCCTGGGCAACTAGATTTTGTCCTAATTTTCCACAAACTCTCATGACTGACAGTATCAAAGGCTTTGGTCAGATGGATGAACATTAGGTATAGAACTCTGTTATGCTCCTGGCATTTCTTCTGGAGTTGCCAGGTAGCAAATACCACATCAACTATTCCTTAAACCTTTTCTCAATTCACACAATAGGCAGATGCTCATGTTCAAGTTGAAGGATCAGCCTGTTAATGAGGACTCTGGCGAGGATCTTAAAAGCAATGGCTAAGAGAGAGACCCCTCTGTAATTATCACCTTTCCTTTACCTTTATAGAGATGGATGATGGAAGTATTCTTTGATCTCCTGGGGGATTATTTCCTCTTGTCGTATAATCTGGAAAATTTTATGTAGCTTTTGTATGAGTAGTAGATATTCTGCCTTCTAAATATCAACTGGAATAGAATCAGCATCAGGAGCTTTCTCACAACAGGAGCCTTATAACCTTCAAAACCTCTTCTTCAGTTGGAAGTTCAGCTATAGACTAACTTGAACCTGAGGTCAGTGACTTCAGCATTGATTGATGACAGTCTATTGGGAACACTATGGAAGTGTTCAGCTCTTCTCTTCAGTATCATGTCCTTCTCGCTAATCAAAGTGGTTCCATCAATAATGAGTAGTTGAGATACTCCATAGGTCTTTGGCCCATAAATAGCCTTCAGGGCATCATAAAGTACTTTGGATGGATGCGATAAACTTAAAACTGAATTTCATCTGTAGTTTTTACTGAGCCAATACTCCTGCATTTCTCTAAGCCTTTCCTACATTTCTGATGGAATTGAATATTGCCTTCTTAGAAATAAATGTGCTATCCTTCTGGTAAAGTCTGTGGAGTTCCTATTGCACATTTAACAGCTTTGGAGTTTCCCCATCATTTTTGTTAAACCAGTCTTGATGTTTGTGAGTATTCTGGCTGAGATAAATACCTGTGGTGCTGCACACCAAATTCCCAAAACTTCTTTTCTACTCCGCTGTTATCCATCATGTTTTGACTCAACTTTTCCTCCAAGTTAGCAACAAACTCTTCCTCATTTAAAGAAGCACTTTTTTTTGTTGACATTAAAGTCTTGGGTAGTTGTCTTGCCTTGGGGCTGATACTTTTGTTGAATGTAAATATTTAGTTTGAGGAGGATAAGTCTATGATCAGTTCAGCACTCTGTACCATACAATCTCTGCTATGAGAGTTTATCCATAAAGTTTTATTGCATTTAATTAAATGGAAAAGAGTTGTTGATAAGACCATAAAATGCATGACTGTAGTAGTAAGTGACTGTTGTTGCTGCTTCTAACTCCATTACTCTCAGGGACTTGGTGACATGTCTTGTAGCATTTATCTGCTATTGCATTAAAGTCACCCAGAATTATAAGCTCATCCTCTTTTGGCAAATTTTTGATGAGGATCTTCAGGTCTTCACAAAATTTTTCTTTGACCTCATGAGGATTTGTCATGGTGGGAGTATATATATATATATATATATATATATATGATGGTGTAACATTTTCCTGAAGTGACAATTATATTGTCATGAGTCTGTTAATCACTCCTTTTGATAGGCATATAATTTGATTGACTAGATTCATTTTGACTGCAAAATCTACACAAGTTTCATGTTGCTCCTCATCACTGTGGACACTCCAGAAAAATGCATATCCACATGTAACTTCAGTAAACTGCCTTTCATTTGTAGCTTTGCTTCACTCAGGGTTGCTATTTAGATTTCATATCTAAGTTCTCTTGCAACAAGAGTTGTTTGTCTTTCAGGTCTGCTGGATTTTGTACTGTCCATAAAAGTGTATACATTACATGTACTGGTGTTGAATAAAATCATCTTTGCAAAAGTTTTTGCATGATTTGTGTGTGTGTGTGTATGTATGTATGTATGCTTTGTGTTTTGACCACAGGGTAGTATCCCCTAAGATAAGCATACCAGGATTGGATGAATTGGACAACTTTAGGGCATCTTTTTTAGCCATTTCTTCATGCCAGGAGGTGAACTGTGTCATCTTTCAAAAAGGCTGCTCAGGAATCCAGGAGGATGCTAAATCCTACTGCTACTTCAGTCCAATAAGAAGACAACCCTATGACTGGGTCACCTATTTGTAGGGTTGTGACTACAGCTCTCGGTATATTCATACCTATAGTTTCATCACTTGCCTATCACTACAGGACTTTGAGGAAGGTAAAATGGGTATGGGTGATGTCTTTATTGATGCATAAATTGAATTTAAGTGAGGCAGAGTTGCTTGAAATCATCTACCTCATTGTGTCTTACAAAGTCATCAGAGTCCAGAGACAACACAAATGTCAAGATGACTAGTAGATGGTTCAGGATGCAGGGAGTAACCTTAGCATCTTCAATGTCTAACCAAGGTCTAAACACTTCATAGCTCCTGTTTCAGTCACCTTCATGGCTGTTGGAACAAATATTCTCATCTGCTCATTCCAACAGAGGTAGTCTTCACATCCTTGGGGTAGACAACCTTCTAACTCACTTAAGGTTTTGATAATTTTCAGTTACCCTCAAATGGTTTACTCCATCTGCTGAAACAGTTTACCAGGGTGCAGCCATTGAGTATTCTATAGCTTCTTGGAGCCACAGGTGAGAGTGGGGTGAATCAGGTGGACACAAAATATGGAAAGCAGAGCCCCCTCATACCTCAGGTATTAATTTTCTCTGAAAACACTCTACCCCCTCTGGATACATGGGAGGATAAAGGGAGAAAGAGAATTTGGAACTCTAAATTATAAAAAAAAAGTTTAAAATAAATTAAAAGTATATTTTTAAAAGGACTAGTTAAGGGCCTCTGATGCATTTCGTAGATGTTCTAAGGATGTGTTATGAGTAAATTTCACACTTCTCAGCTCATGTTTCATAAATTTGAACTTCCATAAACTGTAGGATAATCTAGTGGAAGGAGTAGTATGATATAAAACTCAATTAAAGTATATGTCTTAAAGGGAAAGAATGAAGAAATTATTTGGAGGCTATAGAATTTAAGGATGGATGGAAAGAAGCAGAAATGTAGACTCAAAAGAAAAAAAATTTCTAGATAGGATAGATAAAGGAGAAAAACAAAATTTGGAGTAAGAATGTAAGGGAATGAACTCCCCTGGTGATAATTACCACTAAAGGAATAGGTAAATCAATTATGCCGACATATTTAAAAAATAATTTTACTATATTTTCTCCAAAACTCTAATTATAGTTTAATACCAATGATGATAAGATCTTATAATTTTATTTTTAAATAAAAGAAGAGTACCTTCAAGGTAGAACAAAATCAATTTTTATTTTTAAGGTAAAAATATTTCATTTATTGAAAGCATTTATTTGTATACAAATGAATGTGTAAGCATATTATGAAGTCAGAGTTAATTTGAAAGTAGTTTTTGATTATATGTTTTTTTTATGTTTTGATTATATGTTACTGTGAAGTCTTTTGTTTTTATATAGAGATGCTTGAATATGTGGTATCATATAATTCTCCTTAATACATATACTTAATAGTTTTAATTTTAAAATGATAGATTTCCTTTGAATCATGTACCTACAAGAAAAAAACAGTTTATTCTTAATATGTAATTATCAATCTTATGTGAACATTAGATTTTTATTGAGTGGTAATCTTACTTTGGCCTGGTGGATACAACACTAGGCTTGGGATAAGGAAGACCCCTCTGTAACAGTAAGTACCCCAACGTACACAGGAGGGCCTGATATCACAGGTTTTTAGATCAGCATTCATAAAAGGAAAGGCAACTTTTGAGGGGTTACCAATCACTGTAATCCAGCACAAGTATCAAAGAAAATCAAAATTTCAGAGAAAATACAGAGAAATTAAAAGTCAACAGACATGCTTCTAAAATGTCTGACCATTGCTTGGTTGTTGTCCTTTATTTTTGAAGAGAAACAAAATGACATCACCATGATAAAGTAAAGTTTCAGTGTGTCCGACTGTGGTTGATCAGAATAATAGGAACTCTGAATGCTCTGCCTGGCTGGACACAGAGAGTATGTCTAAATATTTGGGGAAGATACTTCAAATTTGCACATCCTACATTTACTTTGTGATGTCTCAATTCTGCTTTGCTCATAGAGCACAGCACCTTTTCTGATGTAGGCATGCCACGCTCAGTGTTCTTGTGCCAGTGTCTCCCTTGTCACACAATCAAATTCAATGTTCTTGAGAGAGACTTTGAGAGTGTCCTTGTATTGCTTCTTCTGACCACCATTTGATCTTCTTCTCCATGTGAGTTCTCCAAAAAATGTCTTTTGGCAAGTATACATTTTGCATTCAAACAACGGGACCAGCCCATTGGAGTTGTGCTCTATGAAGCATAATTTCAATGCCTGACAGTTCAGCTGAAGCAAGGACTTCAGCGTCTGGCCTGCCAGATTGGTGCTGGATCTGCCAGCACCAGAAGATTCTGATCCTCAGAATCTTCCCAAGACAGTTCAAATGAAAGTGATTCAGTTTCCTGGCATGGCACTGGTAGACTGTCCATGTTTCACAGGCACAGAATCATGAGGTCAGCACAATGGCTCTGTAGACCTTCAGTTTAGTAGTCAGTCTAGTACTGCTTCTCTCCCAAACTTTTCTTTGGAGCCTCCCAAACACTGAGCTAGCTCTGGCAGTGCATGCATCAAACTCATTGTCAATGTGTACAACCCTGGAAAGTACACCACCAAGATAAGTGAACTTACTCATAGCATTCAAAACTTCTCTTTTTGTTGTAATAGATGGTTCCATGTAGGAATGGTGTGGTAGTGGCTGATGGAGCACCTGTCTGTCCATTACATACATACATACACAGGTGCCAGAGAGGGAAGAATCAAATTCTGGGTTTTAGCCAGAGATGATGTAGGGGTGGGTGGGTGGGGTACTCCTTAGTTGCTTCCCAGGGTCTCTGTGGCCAAAGAAACACTTCCAGTCAGTAAGCCCCAAAGTGAAACCTCATTGTCAGAGTATTCATACACTTTTTAGAGTCAAAAGGCATAAACCTCCAAGGGTGCCTCAACAGAGAAAACAAAAGGTACTTGGGATCTTCCTACAAAATTACTCCCTTCCCACAATGGGCAGGCCCATCAATAGGTGGGAAAGGTCTTCCTTAATCACATTATTCAATCAGAGGCATTTTTAGTAAAACAAAAACAGCAAAAGATCTTATTTTATTTGCCATTACACTATTTTTAACAGTTCAAATCCAGCACCAGATATTTACTACTCACTAACTGTGGGGCTCTGAATAAGTCACTTAACCCTATTTGCCTCATCTATAAAATGAGTCAGAGAAGGAAGCAACATACAACAGCAATATTTTTGCCAAGAAAATCCCAAAACGGGGTAACGAAGAGTTTGACACGGCTGAAACAACTAAACCAAAACAATAACAACCTTGCCTATGTGTGTATGTGTATGTATATAGAGATAGGTAGAGATAGGTAGTCTCTTATTTGTTTACTTTTTTCATAAAGGAATACAGAAAATACAAGCCGTTGAGAATATAGCTTTTACTTTTGGGATCTATATTTGGAGCCAGAAATTCCTTAAAATTAGAGTTTAAAAAAACTTAATATTCTATATGATATGCTTATGCCTGAAATAAATATATTTTTCTCATTTTCTCCTATAGAGAAAATAAGAGGAAAAGTTTTAGTCATTGAAATTTATTTGTCATATATTATTAACGATATTGCACACAATATATTACTGCTTTCAAATAGAAAACACGTATTGTTGGATTAAATTTGAATGAAACACCATAATGTTAAAAGCATTATTGCTTTACAGGGTTACTGCCACAGAAGTAATAGTTTGATATGTATTCATGGCATGTACATGTACAATATGGCAGATTCTGCTGTGTTAGAAAGTTTTCCACTACCATCCCAACAATAGCTTGTGTCTGCTATTCATGGAAGTTTTAATTACCAGAAACTTGTCCACTTGTTGATGACTTATTTTTCCATAGCAAACACTGAAATCTATAAAAATACAAAATGACCTTCAGTCTTGCCTGAGTTTCTCCTTTTAGTGATGGCCGAACTGTTTTTAATTTTTAAAAAATCTGACAGCCAAAATCTCAATTGTTGGATGATTTACAATTATTAATTTAACATTTGATACTTTTAATATGAGATTTGTGCCCAGCTGCGAATGAGGTGATAAAATATGAATAGAAGAACTAAAGCCAATTTTGCTGGTACTATCTCTTAAAATGCAATCAAAAAAAGGGGACAGGGTTACAGAAAAATAAATGGGAGAATTGTTGGAAAACAAAGTTTGGGAATAAGAAAATTTTAAAAGGTAAAAGGATAGTTGACAAATCAGTAAGGCAGAAGATTCTATCTGTGAATATAACAGCTCAAATTTGATATTAAGAAACAGTTTACCTGCAGAGATGGGAAACAAAAATAAATACAGTGAGTTTAATAATTACTATTTCCTAAAGAAATGTCAAAAATTTTCCAAAAAATGGAGAACAACAGTCCCAGAAGCTGCTGCAATAGTTAAGCATTTGATTTCATTATCAGGTAAAGATACTTGGTAGCCAAGAACAATGGTTCACGGAACAAGCACAGTTTTCAAAACATTATGGAGGATGACAGAAGATTATTACCTTGAAAATCTGTTAAAAGTAGTTGGGAAAGTGTATGAAATAAGACTGTAGAATACTTAAAAAAAGCAAAAACAGCTAAGACCTGATTACTCTGAGAGCATTTATAAACAAATCTCTGAAAGACAACAAACTGTCACGAAATGCAACAAGTCGACTAGGACTTATATAGTTATTTATTTCACAGTAAATGAATAATGCAACCACCACATCT
Source organism: Bettongia penicillata ogilbyi (assembly GCA_023548195.1). NCBI lineage: Eukaryota > Metazoa > Chordata > Mammalia > Diprotodontia > Potoroidae > Bettongia > Bettongia penicillata. The sequence goes on along the minus strand of JAJHZJ010000470.1, from coordinate 12,098,752 downwards.
GAATTCCACAATTTCAGGACTTAATATGTTCCTAGATTAAGTGGAGATGGTACCACATATTTAGGCCTCTATATATAACATAAAAAGACTTAACTGTTATGTGTAATTTAAAAAAAAAATTAGCTTCCAGTTTCATGCTATATTTATACTTTCATTTGTGCATGAGAGCTTAAATACTTTGAAAAAAAGAAATGGAATTTATTCTGAAAACAAAAATTGATTTTTTTCTATCTTCATGGTAGTCTCTTTTCTTGAATAATTTTGCCAGTCAGTCAGTTAACAAGAATTTGCTAAGCACTTACTATAGGCCAGATACTGTGGTTAGTTCCAGTGATACAAAGGGAAGAGAAAAATAAAAAGAATTCCTGCCCCAAAGGTGCTGATATTAGAATGGGAAAGAAACAACATCAATAACTGGGAATTTTCAAGAAATATACAGAATAGATGGAAGCTAATATGAGAGAGAAAGCAATTAGCAGCTAGGGAGAAGGGGAAAGACATTGTGCAAAAAGTAGCATTTGAACTAAATCTTGAAGAAAGCCCTGAAACTAAGAGGCAGAAGTGAGGTGTGAAGAAAAGTCCATGCATGGGGAATAGACCATGCAAAGGCAGAGAGAAGAGAAATACAGTATGTGTGAGGGACCCCAAGAAGGTTAATATAGCTGCAGAAGAGGGCACATTACAAGAATAGAAAGACAGGAAAAGGCGAGCTTGCTAAGAGCTTTAATCACGAAGAAAGTGGTTGCTATTTGATTGGGAATGTGTTTTCAGTTTAGAAAAAAATCACCTTGGCAGGGTTGATTAAGTCCCTACTTTACACAAAATATTGTTCTAGCTAATGAAGGAGATATAGAGAAAATTGAAATAAAACTGCTGACCTCTTTGCAGTTTATAATCTTAAAAAAGGATATAGAATGCACTGAGAAGAAAATAATAATGATGATAAACATATGTAATATAGGCTAAAATGACATAAAATGCATAATGATATAAAGCATGTTGGTTGCAAATATAACAGTATACCTCATATATATGTATATATACATACATACATGTATATATATATAATTTTAAGCTTAAACAAAACTTCATATTCAAAATAGCACTGTCAGGTAAATTTATTCCTATTTGTATTTTAGAGATGAAGAAACTCAGGCTTGTAAAAATGAAACAATTTGCCCTTGGTCACTTATCTATTAAGTGGTAGCACAGAGATTTGTAGCCAAGTTGTCGGAGTAAATGTAGCATGCTTTCCACTTATACCACCCTACGTACATCTTGTGTGATAATGCCAAATGTTCAGTAATCTGTGATAGAACAATGTTATAATTCTGGATATTCGGGGTAAAAGTTCATGGGATAGACATTCTGTGGTGGCAGAAAAGGTGTAATATGTACATAGACACTGTGTTGTCACCCATAAGTAGGTAAACTCCTAGATTAATGCTGAGAAGTCCTTAATTAAGTTAAAAATTCAAAAATACTTAATTCCTTTGCATTACTAATAAAATTGTTAAAAGGGTGGTTTTTATCGATGTTATTGTTGATCCTACTTGAAAATGGATAAAGTATTCTAATTAAACTACTTATCTTTTTCATTTGACTTGTGATAGCAAGAGGTTTCACATAGAACTCAGATAAGAAATCACGGAACAAGTTAATTACACTCTTTCTGAATTTGAAAGTCGGTTTGATCAAGTTCCACTCAGTTCGTTGATCACATTTTTGGGGAAAATGGAAAATTGATATTTATAGGTCAAATCCACTGTCGTGATGTAATGGACCTGTAACTACCAGGTTTCAAATACATACTCTCTGGCAGTTAACTAGTTACCACTCATCAATGAGACTTCAAGAGACACTAAAAATAGTCCCTCAAGACCTTCAAGGATGATTTTGTTTCCAGTATGCATTCTTTCTATAAGCTCTATTTTCCTAAACCTGACATACAAAGGACTTGTTATACAACTTCCCCAAGATCATTCAATGTCTATGCCTTGTGTGGGACAAAATCCTCCAGTAAGCATACACAAGAAACAAAGTGCATTACAATAAGCATTAATGGGCATGAGGGAAAGGAAGATAGCTTTCCAAGTAATTTTCCTCAAGCACAATTGTATGGGTTTTACTATTGTAAAATTTTATTTTATTTTATTAAACTTTTAATTACATTTTTATTAAGTTTATTTTATTAAACCTTTAATTATATTTTTATTAAATTTTATTAAATGGACACTGTGCTGTGATACTGTGACAAGAGAAACAGGGAGCAAAGAATTCCACAGAGAGCTAGCACTGATGAAATTAGACAGTTTCTCCTGTGTAACATTATTTACATTTAGGATGTTTAAAATTCTCCTTTTTGGCTACCTAGTAATTTGGAAAGGGTTGAGCAAATAAAAGAATATGAGTGTAATGGAATAATATTGGGCTATCAGAAATAACAAAGGGGAAATCTGGGAAAATTCACACTAATTGATACAAAATAAAATAAGCTGAAACAGAACAATTTATGATCAATTTTTAGTCATTACATTATAAGTGAAAAACATCTTTAAAAGACTTCAAAACTGATCAATCCCATGACCAAAGACAATTCTAAGGTGCTGATGATAATGTTCACCTACCACCAACTCTTGACAATGAGATGATGGAATATAGATGCAGAATGAAAAATGCATTTTTAAACATGAGCAATGTGTGGATTTGTTTGACATGATTATGCTTATTTGTTATAAAACAGAATTTTGTCATTCACACTCCTACCCTGGGTAAGCTGATGGCAAGTGATAATGAAGCCTTCTCTTCAAAAAGAAACAAAAGATCACCAGTAATTTTGATGCATAAAGGAGAATAGAAAGAAGTTAGAGACACAGACAAGCAGGGCAGCTTTGCAGATAAAATGCTTGTTTTCTTACATATTTTTAAAAAAGAAGCAGTATACAGTATACACTCAGTTTCATATACATATATATCTTTTTATATATTTAATATATATAAATATATATATATATCTTTTATTCTTCTTTTCAAATGGACATGTTCATTTTGATATTATTAAAGTTCATAGTAATAAGAAAATAGAATATAAAATGATCCCCCATGTCTATATTCAGTGTGTTATGGTAAAAATACAATAACTATATTTATGACCTTAGTGTTAATATGACATTTCCTCAGAAAGTAAACTTTACCTTTACATGAGTCTAGTCATTTTGATTATCCCTCCCAGCTCACTCAATGATGAGTTAACAATCAGAGATATGATCAGCTCCATTTCTATGGCATCTGTCTTCTCCGCTCTTCTAGGAAACTGACATAGCATCTGAACATGATTAAACTCCAATTAAAAATCTATAAAAGGATAAAATCAATCATTCAGAGAAAGTCAGTCCTTGGGTTCTTTTGAAGTTAGTGGCTTTCATACGTTTTTTTACCATTGTGACTACAGGAGTAGCTCTCAGAGTAAAATAAAATGGGAGAAATTTTAAGAACTGGGAGAGGGTTATTTATCTAAGCAGAAAAAAATATTTTATTCTTTCAATCATTATCATAAAATATGTTAAATGAAACAACAATGATAAAAGCTAACACTTATAAAACATTCACTATGTACTAAGTACTTTATAATTATTACCTCATTTAACTCTTACAGCAGCCGTGGGAGGTAGGTGCGTATTATCATTTGCAACTAAAATGTTGACTGTCACATATAAATAAATAACTTTATATATATATATATATATATGTATGGATAGCATACATACATATATGTTTATATATATATATGTATGAACATTTGTACTTTCAGTCTATCTAATATTCAGTCCAATGAGCATTTATTAAATATATACTATGTTTACCAGGGAAGGTGAATTTTTGGAAATTCTCCTATATATGAAACTCTGCTGTTGTAAGGATCACATGAGAAAAAAAATGAAAAGTGTATTACGCAACTTAATGCATTATAAGGCTAGTGTTATGCCAGCTGTAATGGAAGAGATTCTTATAGGTTAGTCTAGGATCTGAATTTCTTTTCTAATAGAGTTTCTATCACAGAATTCAAGCTAAGTTGTAGCTCAGTCTTAGAATGTCAATAGCATAATTCCTTCTAAACTTCAGGTTCTTGACCCACCCTGAATTAGTTATTTCCTATAAAGGAAAACACTGAGAGATGAGGTGGAAGAAAGAAAGGAAGGAAGGAGAGGAGAAAGAGAGAAAGAAAAAAGAAAAAAGAAAGAAAAGAAAGAAAAAAGGAAAAGGAAGGAAGGAAAAAGAAGGAAGGAAGGAAGGAAGGAAGGAAGGAAGGAAGGAAGGAAGGAAGGAAGGAAGGAAGGAAGGAAGGAAGGAAGGGAGGAGGACAAGGAGAATAGTCAAGTGAACTGCAGAGTGTATGCTTTGTTTGTGTACCTGACAATACCACATAGCTGCTTTCCAACTTTAACTCCAACTTTAGTTCCATTATTACTTATACAATCTTTCTTCATACAGAAATTATTCCCTATGCAGAAAAGTAAAAGTTAGCCTATTCACCATTCTCCCAATATTGTCCATGTTCTCCTGCCTCTATGCCTTAATTCACATGTCCCCGCTTTTATCCCTTTTACTTTAAAACAGAAGTTATTATCTTTTTCACCCTTCCCCCATCCTTCTCAACAATATTCATCACTTATCTTAATATCCTTATTTCTGTTGAGGGGATGTAACTGTTCAAGTCACTCCAATTTCCAACCTAGAAGTCATCCTTAACTCTCCCACTGTCCTCTCTCCCATATCTAATTAGTTTTCAAGTTCTGTCAGTTCTTATTTCTACAGCATCTCTCACCTCTAACTTCTCTCCATTCTCACATCACCTCCACCCAAACGCAGGTCCTCAACCCCTCTCACCTGGAGCATTGAAACTGGCCTCTTCTAACTGACTCCTCTTGCTAAGCTCTTCTTCTTTCCAATTTATCCCCTCCAAACTTCCATGGCCAGTTGTCAATCCTCAAGCACCAGCTGAAAATATCATCTTCTCCCATATTGCCTCTGGCACAAAACACAAACGAGTCTCTCTGGCATTTTGCTTTACTCTTACATGCATATCTATGTTCCAAATAAATGGCATTACTTCCTGTTCTTTATATATGACATTCAGTGTTCCACCTCCATGCCGTCATACAGAAAGTCCCTCATGCCTGGAATATAATTTCTTTTCATTTCTGCTTAATAGCTTCTTTTAAACACAACTCAGGTGTTACTTCCTGCTGGCTGCTTTGCATCATGCTTCCACTAGTGTTTTCCCTGTCACCAAAACCAAATTTGCTTTGTATTTATTGTTTAAATACGTTACATGCTTCTGTTTATATTTTTTTCTTCCAAACATATAATATAAGCTTCTTGAGGGAAAGAACTGAGTTGTTATTGTTTCCATTTTATTTTTCTTTGGAACTCCAGACCTAGCACAATGATTGTTACGCAGTAGACATTCAAAACATGCTTATTGAATTTGTTTAAATTTCTTGCTTTCCAGGTTCCATTTCTTCAGAGGGCCACTTTATGTCATCCTCTCCACAAATGGTCAGCCACCCATCAGTGAAACATCTCCATTTTCTTTTAGTTCCTTCTATAATATGGTCATCTTCCTCCGCATGTTCTCTACCTGTGAATATTCCTCCTTAGATATAATGCTCAGAACTGAATACAACATATAAAATGTGGTCTGATCAATACACAGTAGAGCAAGGCTAAAATTTCTGATATGGTGGACACTTTGCTTCTCTTAATGAGACCTAGGATTAGCAATAGGAATTAATTTAGGAAAATTAGACCTTTCTATGTTTTTACCCTATAAGCCATAACAAACAGGTAGTTACCTAATCTGCCCTTCGGTAAGAATAATTATTTGAAGACAAAAATTCTTATTTAAATTTATTCATGGCTAAATATTGTTCAACTTTCACATGACCTATATTCATTCTATGAAAAGGAATTATATAATTTGGAATTGATATAAGCTGTCAGAGAGGGAAAATCTCCTCTAGAAGATACCTAGAAATGAATGTTGTTTTAATTTATGTTAGGATACAATGGCTCAACCAAAACCGAGGGAAAATAAACATCAAATGGAGATGGATAATGTGCATGAGAAGGGTCACGAGGAGGCAACTGCTTATACACTCAACTCTTATGCCATGTTCACCAAATCCATTTGACACCTTAATTGCAAGTGCATTCATGCAGCAAGATTTAGAAATTAGCTTTTTATAATGGCTATGTAGAAGCTGGAGAGGTGGTAACCCTAATGTTAAGTCACCTTGTAACCTTAAAGTGTTAAAGTCCTGAATTTTGTCATCCTAACCTTCCACTTATATTCATTATCACTTTGTATCTCCCAAGATCTAAACCTAGCATATTTTTCTTCTTTTTTTATTTTTTCTCACTCTATTCACTCTTTATCTTCTTTCTGTTTATTCAGAGATCACACTTATCAACTAAAGCATAATGTGCACAGTTCCTTTATTTTAAATTCCAGGAAAATTTCAGTGGATCCACGCTGACCTGACCCATATTTCTCAGTATATACTCTTCTTTCTAATATCTTAGCATTGTCCTAACATTTTTAAATCCCTCAGCTAAACCCAGAAGACATCCTTTTCCCTAACAGTTGGTTCTGTTTGTTTACCTTGGTTGTTTTTTCCCCCACTCTACATACCTGTGTCCTTGATAGGACTGAACCCTAGACTTCAGTTTGAAACTCAGCTCTGTTTCTTACTGCATCTGTGATCTTGAACAGGTTATTTCCTCTCTTGACATCTCAGTTTTGTCATCCATAAAAGAGAAAGACCAGTACGTGATCACCAGCATTCCCTTCAACACTAATGCCTTTGATCCAAAAATACCATCTTGTGGAAGAAGAATGATAACCAGCAAAGTGTTGTATATGATTCTTAATCATGTAATACCAAATATTTTCATTCGTAACCTTTTAATGTAATGTAATAGAAATTCAGAAAAATTTTAGGGTTTTTTTTTTTAATTTGACACAAATACAATGATGAAGAAAAATGAAATAGAATTCCTGTTGAATCAAACTATCCAATAGATGGCAGTCTAGTCTTTGTAATAAAAACTTTTCCTTGTAACCAAAGGCCAATTTAGGGTAAATTTCTATTTCAGTTGCTGGCTGTTAAGTGACGGGGTAAAAATAGGATTTTTTTGTTTGTTTTAAATCAAGGCATTATAAGAAAACACAGAAGACTGAGTTGTTTCCTAATAAGACTTTTGTCAGTTCTACTTGATACAATCACAGTTTTGTTACTTGCAGTTGTTACTCTCACTAATCAGGCTTAAAATGTTCAGCTTGAACAATTCTAAATGATCACTGATGTCTGAATATAAAAGAATCTTATTTATTCTACTGAACAAAAAAGAGGGACGTGCAAATATCAATACCTTTCTAAACTGGAATTAGAAACAATGTCTGTATTCACAGTATTAAATATTTTAAATTGATGTAGAAATACAAATAATTCTTCTAAAAATTGAATAAATTGATGTTTTTGCTATTGCTTGTGGGTTTTGGAGGGAAATCCGGCCCTGGATGTATTATGTGATTAAGCCATGATTTTCTACAAATAAATTGCCAGAGAAGGCAAATATATACTGACCATGTCTAAATAGAATGAGTTCCTTAAATACATGTATTCTCTCTGTGTCTCTCTGTCTCTATCTCTTTGTCTGTCTGTCTCTATCTCTGTCATTCTCCTTCTTTCTCTCTTACATACACATACACACACACACAAACACACACATGCACACACATCACCCTACAGACACACAGAGAAAATAATTTCACACTAACTCCATTAACAATCATATTTTACTTGAAAAGAATCAGAACTCTAAATTACTAAAAATATCAAGCCATTTCCAGAGATATACAGCTTCAAACCTAAATTCTATGGTACCAGAGAAAATATTGATCACATTTTAGGAAATACCTTAGAGTGAGTGATATTAAAGATTGTTATTGGTATTTTATAGAATCCACAAAAAAACTTACTTTTTTCTTTTTGGAAACCTGCAATATTCAAGATAAGTCTTTTGCCTCATCTCCACCTTTCTCCACTTTTACCTAGGTTGCTCTGACTTGGCATTTTTCTTGCTGTACACAATGCATCATATGTAAGCAAAGGTCACCAATAAGTATATTTTCACCATTGAGATGTGGTGACATGGTTTCCACAGTTGAAGAGCATTTATAAGATGATCAGGATGCTCCCAATAAAAAGGCCACTGTGTGAGACCATTTTGTCAGGATGTATGTGGGTGGGAGGCAGAAGGAGTGTAAGGAAGCCACAAGTTCTAGCATAAACCCAGATAGGCTCCCTTCAGCTAAATAGGATATAGACACTGTCCAGGGAGCAAGATTGAAGAGTTGAAATCTATGATCCTATAAAATATTGCATGAAGTCTTAGTTACTTAGAGGCAGGGGGATGGAATGGAAATACTCTAAGGACTACTTTCCCATCTATATAATTACATCAACTATGTGAATATTCATATTACATACCAGCAACAATCACACCCTACTTAGTAAAGATTCTGTGATACACAGCATTTTTTTTTTTTCTACTGCTTACAGGTCGAATAGAATCATTAGAATCTGATCAATTAACCCATTATTACATAGGAGGTCAAATTCATTGAGATGACTAAAACCCTAAGTGATTCACATTCAAGGATGACTGCTAAGCAAAATACTACTTTAAACTCTCCCATGCCCTTTACTCAGGGCCTTTGTTGCCAGGTGTCCCAGTCTCACAGACCCCCACTTCCTAGGAATTGATCCTAGCCCAGAGCCAGGGCTGCCTGCTGTGTCATGAACAATCACTGAACTTTCTTCAGTGTAGCTATGGCAGTGAAGGGCACTGTTACCCACAGAGGCAGCTTTGTTAAGAGAAGCCAAAACAAAATCAAAAACCCACCCCATGAATGTTACCTTATCAGCCCGTAACACAAGGACCAGCCTGATATGTACTCCCGGGTAGGTAAATTCAATTCACTTGAGAACTTTTACAGGTAGAGTGCTATGCTGGACTCTGAGGGGGATGTTAGATTCAAAAAAAGGTTTCTTCTCTCACAAAGCATTAAATAAATGAACATTATAAGCAACACAAAAAAGCTCCAGAAATCAAATATTAAGAACACTAGATAAACACATAAGCAGTTAATAATAAGTGACATTTAAGGCCCTAGAAGCACTTTAAGTACACTATCTCTTTTGAGCCTCAGGACAAATGAGGTGCTTTCTTCCTTTTGCAGGTGAAGAAACTGAGTCTGGAAGAGGTTAGGATGCTGATTTGCATCTGATCTCATAGCTAAAAGTCTGAGGCAGGATACAAATTCAGTTTGGTTTTCCTGATTTCAATTCCAAATCTTTATCTCTTTCACTTGGCTGCCTCTAGCCTCTACTTCCAAACCTGAGAGTATTTTTCTCACACTCCAGACTGATTATTCAAATTTGCTTGCAAGAATAATCATAAAGCATAAGAAAACTCTGAGAATAAAAAGAAATGTTTCTCCCCTCATTCCCTAAATATCAAAAGAACTGCAAAGAATTAAACGAAGATAGCTCCTTCTTATGTCTGATTAAGTAGGAAGAACCTAGTACACAAGGTAATTAAGGGAAAACAAACCCAAACAAACAAACCAAAAAGCCCATTCCCCTTCAAACAAGTCACCTTGGGAAGCTGAGCACTGATTCCGTTGTCGCTGCTGTTGCTAATAGCATTTTGGGGACTTGTCTTCTGGAACCACTTTCAAAGCTCCATGGAAGTTAGCTTCATTACTCTCTATTCAAACCTTGTTTAGGACTCAAAAGAGTTACCACCCTATTTTTTTGCCCATGTTACACACTATGCTTGGTTTAAAATGCCTTTTGGCTGTTTTCAAATTCGTACCCACCTTCAAAGGGCAACGAATTAATACAAGTCAGAAGAATACGTCTACAACTCTACAGAAAAAAGTGAAAAAAGAAAGGTTAGCTGCTGTTCTCTGGTTATAACATCTTATATATCATATCCCCTGGGAATCTTGACAAAGATATTCTCTCATACTGTAATATACTCTTAGCACCTGTCTCCTAGGGGTTGTTATAAGGATTAAAAAAGAGGTTATTTATAAAGTACTTAACACAGGGTTTGTCACACAGTAGATGCTTAATAAATACTTGTTCCCTTCCTTCCTCTCCCCTCTTGTGATAGTGATCCTGGGCTCAAGGCCAGAATGCCCTCTTATAGGAAGCCTTCCCATTCTCCTTAATCGTTCATGTTTTCTTCCACCTCAAATTATCATGTATGTCCTTATCTATTTACCTACTATAGGCCCTCAGTTGAATGTAGACTCCTTGTGGGCTTGGGGAATCCTTCATTTTGTATCCCTAGCACCTTTAGCACATTCCTTACACATAGAAGACCCTTGATAAGTTCTTGTTTCAATAGAATTTCCAGGACCATTCTAAGAAATCTATGATCTCTCCAGGGAAATAAGTATTCATTTGGTTACATTAGTTCTGGTACCTTTGCTAAAAAAAAGTAACATTATAAATAATCACAACAGATTATGATTTATTATTAATTATTACTATTGATCACAGATTTATCAATGGGATAGCCATCTCATGCATGGGATGTGAATTGGTTTGTCACATTTCAAATGAATATTTGTGGGAACCTGTATATAAGAAGTTCCTCAAGTGTCGGAGATCATCAATTTTCAGTATTCTTTCTTGAAGGATGTGCGTATATATTAGTATATTAAATACAATTGATCCATCCTAACAATCCTTTCCTAACATCATGAATGGGTAACAGGAAAATTGGTGACCCTATGAAGAAGATAGGATAATAGATTCGAATGTTACCATTGAAATCAACTAATCATTTTGCAGATAAAGAATCTCATACCTTTTCCCAATTTGTGAATGTTCAAAGGATATGAATAGGCAGTTTTCACAGGAAGAAATTAAAGCTACTATTGATTAGAGAGTTACAAATCAAAACAACTCTGAGGTACCACATCACACCTATCATACTGACTAATATGACAAAACAAGAAGATGATAAATGTTGGAGAAGATGTGGGAGAGTTGGAACATTAATTCATTCTTGGTGGAGCTGTGAGCTGTTCCAACCATTCTGGAGAGCAATTTAGAACTATGCCCAAAAGGCTACAAAAATGTGCATACCTTTTGACCTAGAAATATCACTTCCAGGACTGTATCCCCCAAGAGATCATAAAAATGGGAAAGGGGCCCACATACAAAAATATTTATAGCAGCTCTTTCTGTGATAGCCAAAAACTGGAAATCAAGGGGATGCCCATCAATTGGGGAATGACTGGATAAATATTGAGGTATATGAAAGTAATGGAATACTATTGTGCTTTAAGAAATGATGAACAGGAAGACTTCAGAGAGACCTGGAAAGACTTATATGAAGTGATGCTGAGTGAAAGGAGCAGAACCAGGAGAACTTTGTACACGGCAACAAACACAGCGTGAGAAGAATTTTTCTGGTGGACTTAGTGCTTCATTGCAATGCAAGGACTTAAAAAATTCTCAATTCACTCTTGAGGCAAAATGCCTTCCACATCCAGAGAAAGAATTATGGAATTTGATCACAGAATGAAGTAGACCATTTTCTTTTGCTTTATGCTTTGTTTTGTTTTATGATTTCCCCATCCATTTTAATTCTTCTGTGCAACATGACTAGGATGAAAATATATTTAATAAGAATGTAAGTGTAGAACCTATATAAAATTGTATACTGTCTCAGAGGGGAGTGGGGAAGGAGGGGGAGGGTGAGGGAAAAATCTAAGGTATATGGAAGTGATTGTAGAACACTGAAAACAAATAAAATTATTTAATAAAAAAGAAGTAACAAAAAATTTAAAAAAAAAGAATTTCATACTTAAAAAGCCTAAATGATTTATCTAACGTCATAATGATAGTAATATGCTGCATTAGAATGTGGAATGAGTTTCTTTGATTTCTAGTATAAGCATTCGTTCTTTTAAACTACCTTGCCAATTAGGTGCAGGAAGAGATGTTCAAACAAAACAGAACAACACATACACCAAATATCTATCTATCTATCTATCTATCTATCTATCTATCTATCTATCTATCTATCTACCTAAATCTATATATACACACATATATAAATATATACATGTTATATATATGCATATATAAACATATGTGTGTACATACGCCCCCATATGTGTATGTATATATATGTATATAGATATGTATCTATATATATCTATATACATATATGCATGCTTTCTAAGTTTGAATAAGGTATACTTGGAAGAGTGAAAAGAAAACTATTGTTTTTCCATTGAAGAAGCATTTTTCTCTTTGCTATATGAAGTAGGATTAGATAACTGTTTTCCTGTTCAAAATCCCTATCATAAAGTATATTCTTGTCTTTTTTCCAGATTACAAAATGCTTCTTTATTAGAACTAAGCGTTAAAGGTGTCAGTCATCTTCCTTTAGGAGCTTCAATAGGATCCCCCTCGTACCCACATGCATAATGGGTATAACCAACAAAAGCAAAACAACCAAACGTTGCCATGCGTGCTTTGCTTCTCCTTCTCTCAGGTATATTTCCATGTCTACTGATTATGAGTGATAGCTAAATTTACTTGTTTCCAAGTACCTCAATTTGATACCAACAAGGACAGACCATCAATTAAAAGGTATTTAAATTTGTCTCTTGTAGCTGCTTATTGCTACCAATCTCATGTTCCTAATTGATTAAAAAAAAAAAAACCAAACTAACGGAACCTTGGGACAGAGAGGATGAAGATCCCACAATTTCTCAGTAATCCTTAGACTGGGATCTCCCCCTCATTGTAATTCACTCACGTCCAACTCTTCTTGACCCCATTTGGAGTATACTTGGCAAAGATACTGGAGTGGTCTGTCATGTCCTTCTCCAACTCATTTTAGAGATCTCTAAGTGACTACTCATTTTCTTAGTAGCTCCTGAAAAGGACTGTGAGCTCTGCTTAGGAAAGGTACCAAAGAAACATTGTTACATGATCATGGCATGTTTAGCCTATGTCTGTGATCTCTACTTTTACTGTCAATTCTTTTACTAGTTTAGGCTGCCTGTGGAAATTATTGAGAGATTAGCCCTATTGTGGGTCTCAGAAGTCTTTTGAGATTTTGTATTTTAGCAAAGTGGTAGAATTGGGGTTTATTTTAGGGATTCTCTCTTCCATATAGGATAAAGTACAAACTCTTCAATCTGGCACTTAAGAACTTCTATACACTAGCTCCAGCTTATCTCTCAAGCTTTTTTTTTTTTCACATTCATCTCCTTCATGCTCTCTCTTTTCCAAACTGTTACATTAGCAATTTCACAATTGGATATTTTCTATACTCTGAGCTCATCCTACTGTCTTCCAACACTGAGCAAACCCCATACCCAAAATAAAATGCCTTTTATCTCTGTCTTCCTTCAAGGTCAATCTCCTGTACCACCTCCTCAAGGAAGTATTCCTGGTCTGTACCCTAACTCAAACAGGGTCATGAACAAAAATTTTGCTCATCCATGTTCCTCAGAGCATTACGTCTAGATTTGTCTCTTTACCACCATCACATTCTATCTTGTGTTATACTTATTGTATAAATGATATATCCTCCAATAAAGTGTGTGATATATATACATATATATATATATATATATATATATATATATATATATATATATATATATATGTATGATATATCCTCCAGTAAAGTGTAACTTTAAGGGTAAGAATTATTTCCAATAAGACATGTAATGCTTTGCTATGGATCACAGATTTCTCCATGCGATAGATAGATACCTTATGCTTGGGATGTGAATCAGTTTGTCAAATGATTATATTTTAACAAGGTGATAGAATTGGAGCCTGCTTTAGGGATTCTTTCTTCCATATAGGATAAAGTATGCTTGATGCCTTGCTATCCACAGAATCTGGGAGTGTCATGCATAAGAAGGTGCAAACAATTATTCAGGGCAGGTGAACTTGTCTGTTTTGTATTGGGAGCCATTCATCTAGAATTCACAGAATCCTAACAAAAGGTTTTATTCTATATGAGGCCATTTCCATATTTTTCTTACAGAAGTCAATTTAAATGTGAAATAATTCCACTATCAGGGGAAAAAAAATCAAAGTGACTATTTACCTTTCCTATTTCAATATAATACAGGAAGCACAGAGCATAAAACAGCAAACTGAATTTTAGAATCAGAAGATCTGAGTTTGAGTCCTGACTAACTAGTACTATTGCTTTGTAATTTTTGGCAAATATATATATTTTTTTCCTTTTCTGGGTCTCAATTTTCTCACCCTAAAATTAGAGAGTCAAAAAAGATGATTTCTAAAATCCTTTCTAGTTCCAAATCCTATATTCATAAATGACTTACTCCTTTAATTTCTATATTTATTTTACACTATTGATAGAACAGTCCTGCCATTAATACGGTAGGGCATTTTATTCATAGAAGGAAAAGTTTCCAAAACAAAAAAAAGGAAAAGAGTGAGGGGAAATAAGAGCGTCTCTTGTGGAAAAAATAACTCATAAATTTTTTACCACCATATCAAGTTCTCTCTCTGTATGTCATATTTTGTTCATATCTCTTTCACATAAAGTATCTGGAATTCCAAAATTTGTCATTTGCAAACACAGTTAAGACCTTTATGTCTTATCATTGAGTAGTCATACTTTTACCCATTTTTAAGTTGAATTTTTCATTATTAAAAGGGATTAAAAGATTTTGGAACAATTAAAACAATTTAATCTCATGTTATAATAGAATTTAGTGAAAGAGAGGTAGGTATCTTTTAAAAGATGATAATTAAATTAAGAAATTCACAGCCCATTTTTATTGACATTCTTAATTTTCTATAAATCACTGTGAGGTGATTTACAGTGAGTTATTTAAAGCAAAACAAAATACCCAACAGCCACTTGGCTTTCAAAATATTATTTATAGGATTCAGAATGGTTTGAGGTAAGGTTAACACATTCGTAACTAAAAATACATAATTTTCAAAATTGCTTTAATAAGGTCCTAGTTTGTCTTCTATTTATGCTTACAAGAAAAAGTAATAATTTGTTTTTTGGGAACTTGAAAAAATACCTTAAAAAACAGAACACCATAATAGTAATTTAAACATTTTTTAAAAGTATGATATCTTAAAGAGCATGGAATATGGATTCAAAGGAGACGTATATTCATATCCTGATTAGGACACATATCCTAGAAGTCATTTCATCTCAGTCTAAATTTCTTCATCTGTAAATTTAGGCAATTTATAACATTATTCTTACAGAGTTGTGGCAAAAAGTGCTATAGAAACATCGTGGAGTACGTAAATGGGAGGTGATGTTCACCTGAGAGTTGGTTTTAGTTAAGGAAAAGCAGTAATTCAGGTATAATATACTTTCAGATCTCCTTGGTCCCAGTTGGAAAGAAGTGATTAGACTTTTTTGTGATGTAAATAATAGCCAGGGTATCTAAAAACCCCTCATTTCTTCTAGGTTTGGCTCTATACATTTTAAAGAGCATACACAGCTTGAAGATACGTTGCTAGATTTTCATGGCTTAATTCTTGTCGTATCACTTTGTTTTGATGATCATATTCGGAGTTTTGACCTCCTGAGGTTGCTGTTAGACCTTGTTTATTTATTTATTTATTTATTTATTCATTCATTCATTCATCCATCCACTTATTTATTTATTTTTAGTAGGCTAAGCCAAAAGATATGAGTTTTTATTCTGCTGCTACTCAAGCTTTCCCAATCCATTGAAATGGATTAATGATCCCATAAATTCACAATTAGGAGCAATGAAGAAGAAAGAATTGTAAAACAAAATTAAGATGGCTTGTATTTCAAGGATGCTTATAACTTCTTCCGTTCTTCAGTAAATAAACTTTTGGTGCTGCTGCATCTAAAACAAAACTAAATAAAACAGAACAAAAATCAACCCTCTTACTAAACTTATTTAGGCTGGTCCTCAGACAACAGATACACAATCTGTCATTGTCACAATCTATCATTTTCAGAACCTTCACAAAAAGGCAGTATCTTCTAAAATTTGTCCTCCCTTGGTTCAGTCTTCCAAAATTGAATATACTGCCATTATAAAAGGAGGCCATGGAGGAAAATTGTCCTCTGCTGAGTACTAGTCCCTACATCTCTATAACTGGATTGCATTTTAGCATTCAAAGAACAAAGAAAAAATGTTTTGGTTGTTTTTCATTCCTAATAAAAATTATAAAGGAAACTTTAAGGCAAATATAAAATAAACATATGATTTTAACACAACAAAATCCTAACTTGGTAAGATAAAGGAGAGTTAGTCAACATTATGACCCTCCTTAGAATATTGCAAAGTACAGTCTAGTCATGCCTGTCAATCCTATATAACTCTTATCTCTGGCATCTCAAAAATATGCCAAAAGAAATCTACCAATAGATTGGGGCCCTTCATCTAATTATTATTAAATAAATTAGATTCATTATATGCTAAATATCAACAAACATGAACATTTCAGTGTGCAAAGGATAACAGAAAAATGGATAGCAGAATCTTAGGATTCTTAGATCCACATATCAAAAGTAACTCAAAATTCAACTGACTAAACCTCATTTTATAGACAGTTGAGCTGCCCCAGGAAGATTGGATCATGTAAATTAATCTATTCTTTTGATCAACTTTTCTATCTTTTAACTAGCATCAAATAGTTATAGTAATTACTACTTGCAGTGTCTTTTGAGATTGGCACTACCAAAGTCCCATTCCTTCCCTCTTTTTGCCCCTATTATTTCTTTTAAAATTAATAATATTGTTCTTCCTTTAGACAAACCCTAGGTATATAAAGAAATATTTTTATAATCATCATTATAATTACTATAATTTAGTCAGCATAACTATGAATCTGTGAAGTAGTATTATTTTATCATGATTACACAGTGCACCGATGTATCTAATGAATTGTTTAGGTCTGTCTTTATAGCTGTAAGAAATATAAGTGAATTCATATAATGCCTGTGTTTATCTTGGTAGCTGGAATCCCAGAAATTTTATACATTCTACAATTATTTCGGACAATTTTCATGTTCAATAGTGCCTTGATGAATTCTCTTGGTAACATAAGGAAAGGTCAGTAATTATATGAGTTTATTTCAAATTTTGCTAGTTTACTGAAGTTATTGCTTGAATTAAATTTTGGTTGAAATTTTAAGAGTTTTCTAAGGAAATCAATATGTCATCTGCAAAACAAAGTGTCTTCACCTGTTCTTATTACTTTAATTTCTTTTTGTGTATGTCTTATTGCCACAGTTAGTAGCCCTAGAAATACATTAAATAATAGAGTAGTGGTTGATAATCATTGTCACCTTTGCCTTATATCTGAGGTTATTGCTGAAGTTCTAAGAACATCTGCATTGTAGATAGTACCAGCTCTTGGCTTTAGATGTATACTACTATTTACCCTATTAAGGAATGACCCATTTTTTCATATTCTTTTTAATGTTTTTAATATAATGAGGTTTACATTTTGCCAAAGGCTTTTTTTCTGTAGCTAATTGTTCTTGCAACTGATAGGCTGTTTTGTGATTATGATTTCTCTAATATAATGAAACAATCTTTAATTCCTGGTATAAATCCATCCTGAAGGAGGCAGAGTCAAGACATTTGAGAACAAGCAGCAACTCAGCCAAACTTTTCCAATATTGTCCTCCAAACCACTTGAAAAACAATGCCTCAAACCAAATTTTGAAGTAGCAAAGCCAAAGAAAGGTTGAAGCGAAACTTGTTTTGTTTTGTTTTTTATCCCTGTCCAAGAAATTTAGGACTAGCTAGGACTAGCTCTAGACACATCAGAAGGAGAGATCTGTGAAGTGATGATTGACCTAGAGCTCAGCACACAGTGGGCAACACCAGAAGTAGACCTTGAAGAAAGCTTTAATAAATGGCAGTGGCAGATTTGTGAGCTGTCAGGCCAGATGGTAATTGAGTTGGAGAACTAGTTAAAAATAGATTACAAAGGACAATAAACAACAGGTACCGGGGTTCAGGATCACATAACATTTAGTGATGAACAGTTGGTCTGTAGAATAACTTGCATCTAAGCACAAAGGGCTATAAAACTGTCCATGGCCTTTGACCCAGTAATACCACTGATAGGTCTGTATACCAAAGAGATCTAAGAAAGGGTAAAAAACATCTAATTTTACAAAATATGTATAGCACATCTTTTTTGAGAGTAAAGAATTAATTGGAAGTGTCAGTCATTTGAGGAATGGATGAACAAAATGAACTATATGTTTCGAATATCATTGTTGTACAAGAAATGAGAAGAATGTTTCCAGAAAAAAAAAAAAACAAAACAAAACAAAACAAGGAAGACTTGTATGAACTCATGTACAGTGAACAGAACCAGGTAACCATTATGCATAGTAACAGCAACTTTATAAGGATGATCAAATGTGAAAAATTTAATAACGCCAATCAAGAAAATGATCCAAGTCAATAATTCCAAAACATTCATGATGAAAAATCATATCCACCTCCAGAAAAACAACTGATGAACTCTGAATACAGATTGAAACATCATTTTTTATATAAATTTATTTATTTAACTTTTTATATTCATTTTCACAAAATTTTGGGTTCCAAATTTTCTTCCCATTTATCGCCTCTCCCACCCCAATACACCAAGCATCCTAATTTTCCCTATCACCAATCTACCCTCTCTTCTATCATCCCTTACTTCCCTTGTACCCATCTTCTCTTTTGTCCTGTAGGGCCAGATGACTTTCTATTCCCCATTAACTGCATTTCTTATTTCCTAGTAGCAACAACAATACTAAACAGTTGTTCCTAAAACTTTGAGTTCCAAATTCTCCCCATCCCTCCCTCCCCACCCGTTCCCTTTGGGAAGGTAGGCAATTCAATATAGGTCACATCTCTGTAGTTTTGCAAATGACTTCGATAATAGTCGTGTTGTGTAAGACTAACTGTATACCCCTCTATCCTATTCTGCCCCCCATTTTTTCTATTCTGTCTTTTGATCCCGTCCCTCCCCGAGTGTTGATTTCAAATTGCTCCCTTCTCCCATTGCCCTCCCTTCCATCATCCCTCCCTCCCTGCTTATCTCCTTCTCCCCCACTTTCCTGTACTGTAAGATAGGTTTTCATACAAAAATGAGTGTGCATTTTACTCCTTCCTTTAGTCGAATGTGATGAGGGTAAACTTCATTTTTTTCTCAGCTCTCCTCTTTTTCCCTCCACTAAAAAGTCTCCTGCTTGCCTCTTGAAGGAGATATAATTTACTCCATTCCACTTCACCCTCTCTCCTCCCACTACATTTCTCTCTCAACATTTACCTAATTTTTTTTAAGATCTGGTCCCTTCCTATTCAATTCACTCTGTGCTCTCTGTCTCTGTGTGTGCATGCATGTGTGTATGTGTGTGTGCGTGCACGCATGTACGTGTGTGTGTGTGTGTGTACATCTGTGTGTGGTCCCACCAACTATCCAGATACTGAAACTTTTTAAGAGTTACAAATATTGCCTTTCCATGTAGGAATGTAAACAGTTCACCTTTGGTAAGTCCCTTATGAATTCTCTTTGCTGTTTACTTTTTTATGCTTCTTCTCATTCTTATGTTAGAAAGTCAAATTTTCTTTTCAGCTCTGGTCTTTTCATCAAGAATGCTTGAAAGTCCTCTGTTTCACTGAAAGGCCATATTTTCCCCTGAAGTATTATACTCAGTTTTGCTGGGTAGGTGATTCTTGGTTTGAGTCCTAGTTGCTTTGACTTCTGGAATATCCTATTCCATGCTCTTCAATCCCTTAATGTAGAAGCTGCTAGATCTTGTGTTATCCTGATTGTATTTCCACAATACTGGAATTGTTTCTTTTTAGCTGCTTACAATACTTTCTCCTTAACCTGGTAATTCTGGTATTTGGCCACAATGTTCCTAGAAGTTTCCCTTTTTGGATCTCTTTCAGGTAGAGATCCATGGATTCCTTCAATACTAATTTTGCCCTGTGGTTCTAGAATACCAGGGCAGTTTTCCTTGACAATTTCATGAAAGATGATGCCTAGGCTCTTTTTTTGATCATGGGATTCAGGTAGTCCCATAATTTTTAAATTGTCTCTCCTGGATCTATTTTCCAGGTCAGTTGTTTTTCCCATGAGATATTTCACATTCTCTTCCATTTTTTCATTCTTTTGGTTTTGTTTTATGATTTCTTGATTTCTCAAAAAGTCATTAGACTCCATCTGTTCCATTCTAATCTTGAGAGAACTATTTTCTTCAGTGAGCTTTTGAACCTCTTTTTCCATTTGGCTAATTTTGCTTTTGAAAGCATTCTTCTCCTCATTGGCTTTTTGAACCTCTTTTGCCAGTTGAGTGAGCCTATTTTTCACGGTGTTATTTTCTTCAGCATTTTTTTTGGGTCTCCTTTACCAAGGTATTGACCCATTTTTCGTGCTTTTCTTGCATCTCTCTCATTTCTCTTCCCAATTTTTCCTCCACCTGTATAACTTGATTTTCAAAATTCTTTTTGAGCTGTCCCATGGCCTGAGCCCACTGGACATCCACCTCGGACATCTGGGATAGAGAGGCCCTGACCTCCATGTCTTCGCCTGATGGCAAGCATTGTACTTCCTTATCAGAAATGATGGGAGGAAGGAACATCTCTTCCCCAAGAAAGTAGCTCTCTATGGTCTCATTTTGCTTCCTTTTTTCTGGGCATTTTCCCAGCCAGTTACTTGACTTCTGAGATTCCTCTCCACCATTGCCTAGATCTGCCCAGCTAGTGCTTGGGGTCTGAGATTCAAATACTGCTTCCCAGCCTCAGCGCTTTCCGAGCGGCTGCTATTCAATGTGAGCTTAAGTTTTGGTGCTTGGGTGGGGGCAGGGTCACCTCCCAGGCTCAGTTCCCTCAGGGACTTTATGCAGAGACCTTCAGTAATGGAGCTCCCTTCTGCTCGAGGAGTCCCGGGCCGCTGCTGCCTCTGCCTCTGCCCCTGCCTCCCGAGGGAAGCCCACAAGTCTTTCTCACTGACCTGGAGCGCCTGTGGGTGGAGGGACCTTCGTGGCCACTGGAGATTCCATCCCTGAAGTCTGCTCGGATCTGCTCCTCTGGGGCCATGCAGCCAGGGCAATGCAGGGCTGGGGTCTGCTGTCCGGAGCGTGACAGACCCCTGGGGACAGCTTTCCAGGGCTCTCTGGAATGGAAATCTCTTCCAGTGTGTTTCTGCGTGGGTTCCACTGCTCCAGAATTTGTGGAGAGTTCTTTTTACAGGAAATTTATGGGCTGTGGATTCAGAGCTAGCATACGTGAGTCTTTCTACTCCGCCAACTTGCCTCCTCCCCGCCTTGAAACATCATTTTTAAAATGTTTTTTGTTTTTCTTTTTGGTCTGTGTTTTCTTTCTCAACATGCATAATATGAACTGTTTTGTATGATGTCCCATGTATAATTTATTTCAATGTCTTTGCATTCCTAAGGATAGGGCAAGGATTAGAGGGAAGGAGAAAATTTAGAACTTAATTTAAAAAATTGTTTTGTTTTGTTTTTCACATGTAAGTTGAGAAATAGTTAATGAAATAAAAAACAATACACATTTCACAAACCTATTTCAATGTCTAAGACATCTAGATCTGGTAACATAGAATAGGGAACACCTAGAAGTATATATGGCAACGTCATTTGAAATGCTCATAAAATGACATGAAAGATTGGGTCAGGTCAAGATAACGTCAAGAAAGCCCAAGGGCAGAGTCTAGGATCAAGTGGCATGGCGATTAGGAAAAAAAAAAAAGAGTAGGGCATAATTTGAAAATGGACAGGAAGTGACCTGGAGCCCTAGTTCCAGACAATGTAAAGTGAAATATCACCTATTAGAGTCCACTTTAATATGATCATCTCAATAATTGTACCTGCATATCATTTGCAAGGTCATAGATAGGTGGAAGATGGATTTACAAATTACCATGTAATTCAAAAAGGAATAAAAAACCGGGATCAATAATGTTATCAAAGAAAAGGTGATTAGGAAGTCACGTGATAAGAGTGAAGGAAAATTGAAGTATAGTCTATGTAATTCACATATGTTTTTAGGAAAAATTTAGGAAGGCTGACAGCACATTTGTTGAAGGTATTGGGATGAATTTACAGAAAAGGAAGAATCACGTAGGGTGGACAGAAATTGATGGAAAACAATATCTACACTAAGTCACATATCTTTTTGAATATTGAAGAGTAACATTAGTTTAAAAGCCTTAAAAAAACTGTTTACTCCTTATTTATCTAATTCTCATGTGTACAATTAAATTTTTCACATAGTTTTAAAATTTGTCAGATTCAATTTGTTATAATTTGCATTTCATTATTAAAATAAAATCTTATCACTGCAGACACACGTCTAAAAGAACGCCTGATTCTATAAACAACACATAAAATAGTAAATTTTGCTATTTTATGGTGATATCTCATATGCTACATTTTCAAAGTTTATTGCATAGGCACAGAAGCTCCCACTTACAGAGGAAAAATAAATTGGAAAGGGGGGTCTACCTGCTACCTTATACCAATTAGAGCAAGATATTTGTAAAACATTTCATATCTCTATATGCAAAGTCACTGTATAAATAGAGAGAAAGTATGGTTCTACTATTTCTCAAGCACAGTCTGGAGTTGAACCTGCCCCTGAACCAGGTGTTAATTTGCCTGAACCATTTCACGAATCACAATTTTAATTCTAATATTTAGGGCATTTTCCTCAAAAGTGATGACAGGTACAAGTACTTCTCCTTTCACTGAAATAGAGCATTATTTTTAGATGCCTGAAGGGCTGGCTGCCCAGTCTCACAAAGCAACACATATAATCAACTTCGGTAACTTAATAACATTGTTCAAGTGAATAGTCGTATAGGCAGTAAGGTTAAAGAAAGCCAAATGCACATAACCACTCACTTCAACTTTGCAATCAGACAGGTAATTATTATTGCTCAGGACACCTGAGTCCAGCAATTATAAAATTTAAATATTAATTTTAGAACTCTTAATTAAAACAACCTTAATGGTTCTATTAAAAAGAGTGCCAAAAATATCTTGGCAGACTGCTTATAGCTAATATTACGAATCCAAGTAGACTTTTTCTCATTTCAATCAAAATGGAATGTTTTATTGACTCCAATTTTGGGATTGAATTTAAGAATATTTTCTACACAGTCTGGTTGGATTTAAGATAGCTTAAATGCATATATCTATAGAAAGTATGAAGTTGTATTTATTCAGCTTATACTCTGCATTTGGTTATTACCTATTACTTGCAAATATCCACAGTATTTGTTTTTGAAAGCTGCATAAAATAACCTAACATTTACGTTCAGATATGTTTATATAACATATACAAACTATTTGGTGTGCCACTTATTTTAAATCTATATTAACTTTGCATTAATTAATCCATATGATTCTGTTACCTGAAAGGTTGTAGCTATTACTGCACCTTAAATAGCAAGAACTTCTTGCTGTGGTTTTGTTGTATTTATATAACTACTAAAATTGGAACATGATAGGAATTCCAAGGAAAACATATGCACATAATCAAGTTTTCTTTTATGTATGTTATTCCCACAGTTTGAGTTAAGCTCACTTAGCAATTATGATAAAAAATATTTAGGGATATCTTTGAAGGTATATATGACAATCTTAAATCATATGCATTAACACATGTATACATGTGTATCTATAGATTTATATGTCTATAAATATATCTATATCTCTGTTTATCTATCTACCTAATATCCAAATACATGCTTGGAAAAATAAGATGTTTGTATACAAATAGCAGCTTTTACAGGTAGAGCCTTCTAAAACAATGAAAGGGGTTCATTCGGTGGTGCCACCTTTTCAAGCCTAGAGTGTCTTTTGAAACCTAAGGCAGTAAGCAATGCTACTAAATATAGTATTTGGCATTTTGTTTGTATCTCAGTGAAATCTTGTTTATATTTAAATTTACACTATCAGTATAACATGAGTCATATCTGCTTAGTAGCCAATAAACAGTAAAGATAGCATTAGGGCTATTAGGAGTATCAACCAAGCTATCTGATTCTTTCTGTAGTCTCAGAATAATTTGTTCAATAGATCCATTACTTTTTTTCCCCTGAAAAGGATGTGTCACATTGTGATGTCTGTCTATAAGTCTCTGTGCATTTAGCAATGAAATCTTTCTGGTGTCCCTCAACCAAATCACTCATGTGACTATCACCAGTCAAATATCTTGTGTATTCATAAATCAAACCTCTTTATTTGGCCCGGGTTCTATTTTGCGACTTTTTTTCCCTTTT